>QYAN01000001.1:0-600000 GCA_003988815.1 Chlorencoelia australis
TTTTATTTTATCTATATTTTATAAATAATATAAAAATAAAATAATTATTAATAATATATAAAATATAATTATTTCTAATATTATAAAAATATTTATATTTTTTTTTAAAATTATTTTTTCTTTGCCAAATTGAATTTTATAAGCTTCTATTATATCTTTATTTAATTAAATCCTAGAATTTATCTTCTTTAAAGCTAAGTATTATTATTCTTCTATAGTTAATATTCTTATTATTCTACTATCTAATATAATTCCTTAAAAGTTTTCTGCCAAATATTAAATATTAAAGATAAATATTACTATTTTAGGTTATTTTTTCTCTCTCTTAAAAATATTATTATATATTATTATATATCTAATTAATTAATTATTTAATATTATTAATATTTATTTTCTATTTATTATTTTATATTTTATAAAGAATTAATTATCTTCTTTTTAATTTAATTCTAATAATTTTAATTATTCTACTATAAATTAATTTTCTTTTTTTATTTTATTTTCTTTTTCTTTTAAGAATTTTAATTCTTTTAGTATTTATTTAACTTTTTATTCTTTTTCTTTTTTTTTGCTATTTTCTTCTCCTTTATATTTATTTAGAAACTTCGCAAAATAAGCTATATTTATTTTTTATTTAGATTAATTATATAATATATAGAACTTTATTGTTGGTATCAATAATATCTGGAATGCAATATCCAATAGAATGTAATGGCCACTAGAATTCAGTAGTTAGAGAATGCCTTCTATATATCTAAGAATGCAACGCATCCCTTAGAGTACTATAAAGGCATTTTATCCTTCTTAAAATAGAAGGGTAACCAGAATTAAAACCATCACAAAGCATCGAGCCACGCAATAAGTTGTAATCCGTGTGCTATGTGATAGATTCAAAGAATTCAAATAGTTTATTAGTAAACTAATACTAATTAGTAGACATATAGATTAGATTATTTGACTAAGATTTGCAAATTTTAGAACCAGACTTTTTATCCTACTTAAGTTTACCCCTTATTTTTACTTTCTTTTTTCAAAGTTCTTAAATTATAACTATTAATATAAGTAGTAAATAGGCCGAGAAGATTTAAAGGAATAGATATGGTATTAATACGGCTATAGCAACTAAGGAAAAGCTAGAAAAGTATATTGCCATAAAAGTTTATGTTTATAAAATATATAACTTTAGGAATAAAGAACTATAAATGCTAATATAAAAGGATTTCGATATATTCAATAAGAATATCTTTGGAAAGCTATAAATATTAATAAAAATATAGTTATATTTATATTTCCTTTAAAAAGATATCTATATTGCTTAAAATTACAGGAATATAACTCTATCAGTAATTCTTAGTAAAGTTATTAAATAAGAAAAAATATATAAATAGACAGATAAAAATCTAGCTTTAATCCTTAGCAAAATATCAATAAATACTATAATACTTTAATAAAGGCTAAACTTGAACCAAATAGGATTTATAATAAGTCCTATAATTCAGCTACCAATTTACAAAGCACTAGTAGCACCTATTTATATCATTAACCTAGCTCCCTTACCACCTACACCTTAGCCAGTAAACCAGCAAGCTTAGCAACCAGTATAACAATAAACCCTATAAGCTGGGCAAAACCTTCAATAGCTTCTATAAGCATATTAAGCATAATAACAAGCAGTAACGCCTAATAGTAACGTATAACAAACCCCTATTACTAATCTAGTATAAATACCAGCACCTATTAACCCCGTACCTATACCTTCACAGCATATTTTACCTACTATATTTGGAAAGGAACTAGCAGTAGTTGCAAAGGTTTATATAAACGAATAGAAGTATAATAGAGTTAACTATAGCTTTAACTTCAAACTCACTATATTTTACGATATTTGCAAATACTTTAGCTTGCCACCAGAAAGCTATATAATAGCATTTCTAATTATGCTAAAAGGATTAGCAGAGAGCTATTATTATAGCAGTTGCTTATTAGAAAAGAACTTTAAGGATATATATAACTATATGTGTAATTTTTTTAAAGGCATAGAATACTATAGAAAGAATCTAACAAGCTAGAACGCAGTAACTTTATAAAAAGTAATAGATAAGAATCTAAATAAGCTAATTTACTACTACTTTCAAACCCTAGTTAATAAACTTACGAAGCAACGATTTGGCTTATACCCAAAGCTTTGTTCCAACCTCACCCTCTTTAATAAGCTAGTAACTATATGCCAGGAAGTACCAGCATGCCGTATAGCCATTTCTAACTCCTATAAGGATATTTTATAGCTTATTAATAAAATCCAATTCTTAATAGTTGCTTAGAAAAAAGATCACCTAATATAAATACCTGCAAATAAAACCTTTAGCCCTATAGCCTACTATACAGACCATAGATACTATAAAGAGAATAATAACCGCCCTAATAAACACAGATATTTTTCTTTTTCTTCTTCCCCCTCTTGCAAATGCTATATCTATAGAAAAGAAAACTATTAATTATAGAAGTATACTAAGGAAGAATAAGCTCAAATAAGAGAAAAGTTTAAAAGGCATTTTAGTAAAGAAAAAGGCTAAAAAGAAAGCTTTGAAAATAGGTTTTAGCAGTTTATTACTTACTACAAGGAAGAAAATGGCAATAAGGGCAATAAAGCATTTAAATTACTTATATTTAATATTAAAAAATACAAAAAAGATAGCAATAATAATAATAATAGCTTAAAAACAAGTTGCTTTATCACTAAATTCGGAATATTAAGCACAGAATAAGCCATGCTTGCTAGCAATAAACTGGCTAACAACGCGTTTATATACTTCCTAACTATAAACTATACCATCTTAAATATAGAAAATAACCCATTTAGCTATATTATATTTCCTACTTTATACTATATTTCTATAATTTTCATAGATATAATAATTAATACTAGGGCCTTAATAAAGTTAATAGCCGGCTATAACCAGTTTCTAGCACTATAAGGAGAAGATAAATTAATAAAGCTTAATATCTTAATAAAAGGCCAAGTTAATATTCAGTTCGGAATTAGGACATCCTCTTTAATAGAAATTATAAAGATATAAACCCTTATAGGAAAAGTATAATTCTATATTATTCACGCAAATACTCCTTTCTTGCTATATCTAGCAGATATAGATAATTTAAGAATTTACTATAATAACCTTTAAAATATCATTATTACTAAAAATAAGAAAGTACCTATAACAAGACGTTTTAGCCACCTATTTTTACTATAGAACTTGTCCCTAAAAGCATTCCTATCCGAATTATTTATAACTCCTATTTGCTACCTAACTAAAATAAAGCTATAACAACTATACCAACAATTTAAGCACCCCTTAGTTAAAAAGCTGCAAAAGCTACTCTATAGCTTTGGCCATAAAGTTAATAAACAAGCTTTTAATAAGCTAACTAAGTTCTATTATTATTGCCAGAAATTTAGTAAATCCCCAGAAAGGTTTTACTTTATCTTAAAAGATAATATTAAATTTAACTATAATATTATTATAAATATTATATATATCAGCAGTTAGCCAATTCTTTATATAGTTAACAAAGTAACTCAATTTCAGGCAGACAGATAGCTGCAGAATATTAATGCCAAACATACTTAGAATATACTACGCACATATTAGATTAACACCTATTTAGGCCCTCCCAATCTTATTATACATAATATAGATAAGAACTTTATTAGTAAAAAGTTTAAGTACTACGCAACTACTCTAAATATAAGCACAAAGATAGTACCAGTAAAAGCACACAACTTTATTAGAATAGTAAAGTATTATTATGGCCTAATATAATATACATACCAAATCATCACAACTAAGCTACCAGAGATCAATAAGGAAATAGCCTTGCAAATAGCATTTAAAGCTATTAATAATACTTTAGGCCCAAAAGGATTAATACCTATGCTCCTAGTATTTGAAGTATATTTAAGAATAATCAAATTAAATATACCTTTTCCTTTAGTAGCACAATATACTATTGCAATTAAAAAGACAATACTAGAAATACAAAAACTATAAGCAGAATAATAAATAGTAGATATTCTTAATATAAAAAACAAATTAAATATAGGATAGATCTATAATTTACCACCAAACTTACTAGTATTAATATAAAAAGAAGGCAATACTAGGCAAGCTAGCCACTAAAATAGCCTATTCTACCTACTAACAGTTAAGGGAGAAACTTATACCATAAAGCTCTTAAACAAACCTACAACCTTTAAATTAATATCTATAAAACCATACTTAGTAGAAAACAAGCATAATAAAGCAGCAATTCCTATAGCTCCTACTCTGCCAACTATTATACCTCCCAAAATACCAGCAAAAAAAGATAGAGGCCAACCACGGAAATACCTAATACTTATAGCTATTATAGATATTACTATTTACCTATAAAAGGCGCCAAGCTAATTTAAGGCCTTTAAATAAAAAGAGATAGCTAGATTACTCGAGAAAGATATTTTTAAAGTTATTAAAAACTTGCTAGAAGAATTAAGGCTTTTTAAATTATATTTTATAAATAAAATTAAAAATAAAAATATAAGTAAAGCTTTTAAAAAATTAAGGCTAGTTATATAAATATATAATAACCCTAAAAAGAATTTTATTCTTATATAATTACTAATAATTTAAAGGATTAGCCAATAACTTATCCTTTATATTATAGCAATAAAGCTTCTAAACCTATAGCTATATCTTTAAAATATTTTACAAGCTTATATATAATCCACCATAATATTCAATTAAGAGTTCTATATTCAACCTCCTATAGAACTTGCAAAATAACTAGAAATTAATATAAACTCAATACTAAAGATTATAAAACCTTTATATAGAATACTAAAAGCAGGAAATTACTAGTTTAAAATTTACTACTTTTACTATATTAACTAGTTAAAAATAAGCTAGTTAATATATAATTTATATTTATTATAGAGCAATAAGCTATTTAGTATAATAGGGCTATAAACAAATAATACTCTATTCCTAGCAGATAAAGTATTTATAGATTAAAAAAAGAATAAGCTTAGAAAAGCCAAATTCCTAGCTAAAAAACAAAAGATACTTATTATTAAAAAGCCAATAAAATTTAATAGAGAATTTATTCAGCTATAAAAGAACAAATCAATTCTACTTATGCAATAGCAATAATACAAAAACCTGCATATAATATTATCTAGCCTAGCCGCAAGTACTAGTATAAAAGGCATAATAAGAAACAAGCTCACACTAAAGAACCAGTACGTGGCACAGCGAGCTAAAAGAGCCTATATAGCATTAGTTTGCCAGCTAGAGGCATTATTCAATTTATCTTTTACTGCCCAGATAATTAACCCAGATAAGAACAATACCAAATAACTTAATAAATAACTAGCATAGCAAATAGAAAACTAAGAAAAAGGTTTTAAGTTTATAAAACTAAATAATAAAACACTATAATTACTAATATTTACGAATATCTTCTTTATAAATAATAAAGATCTTTCTTTTTAAATTGGCTATATTATTACCTTAGTAAATGGCCAAAATAAAGCAAACGTTATTTACTAGAGCTCGATCAAGTATAAGAGAATAACTAGAAGTATACTAGCTTTAGAGCTATATAAAATGGCACATGGCTATAATATTAAAGAATCCATTAAAACTACAATCGAGAAGCTCTTGCAGATCACCTTACCACTAACCCTAGTTACTAACTTAAAATCCCTCTATAACTGCCTTACTAAACTCGGCACAACGCTAAAGAAATAACTAATAATTAATATAATAGCTCTCCGCCAAGCCTATAAAAGAAGGCAGATAATTAAGGTTAAATAGATTAACGAAGAAAACAACCCTGCTAACGCAATAACGAAAGAAAAGCCTTGCAAAGTATTAGAACAATTTATTAGTATAAATAGCATTATTCTAGAAAATATGGGATAGATTAAGCAGAAGGGATAAGAAGCATACTCGCTATTGCTACTGCTATTAGTATTGCCATTATTTTCATCTCTTTTAAAGTAGCTCTAGTATTAATACCAATAATATCTAAAATACAATATCCAATAGAATATAATAGCCACTAGAATTCAGTAGTTAGAAAATGCCTTCTATATATCTAAAAATACAACGAACCCTAGCAAGGGCGTATACATTTCTTAGAGTACTATAAAGGCATTCTATCCTTCTTAGAATAGAAGGGTAACCAGAATTAAAACCATCACAAAGCATCGAGCCACGTAATAAGTCGTGACCCGTGTGCTACGTAGTAGATTCGAAGAATTCGAACGGTTTATCAGTAAACCGACATTTATATATAAATTCTATTATTCTTCTAGCTTATATTTTATTAATTAATATCCCTATTTACTATAAATATAGTATTTTTTTAGTCTTTTATATTAAGAAGTTTAATATATTATTCTATATTTACTTTATCTAAATTTTTTTAATTTTCTATATCTACTTCTTTCTCCTCTATATTCTCAAATATTTATTTTTCCTTAATATTATTAATCTATCTAGAATTATCTATTTTTTTCTTTTTTCTTTTCCTTTAATTTAAAATTATTCTCTATTAAAAACTAACCTCCTTATATTTAATAATTTTCTTTAGCTTTTATTATTACTTTTATAGCTAAGTATAGTTAATTATATATAGCTTTATATATTTTCCCAGGTTTATATAATATTAAGCTATATTTAAATATACTTTATATTATATTTAAGATTTAATTCTTTATTATATTTTTAATTTAATATTCTATAGATAATCTAGGTTAAATTAGCTATATTCTCTCTAAAAGCATTTCTATATATACTATTTTATCCTTATTAGGATTCTATATAATTATTTATTCTAGGCTTATTTTTCTTTATTTAATTAAATAGAATTATTTATTTTCTTCTATCTTAAAATAATATTAGAATAATATTATTATATTTTTAAATTTTAGTTTATTAGTATTTTTAGCTATTTTATTAAGATAATAGTTTCTTGCTTATTTAGTTAGTAAATTAAAAAAAGATAATTTATATTAATTTTTTTTTAATCTAGCTTTTTTATAATTTATAAAGAATAATTATAGCTTTAATTTAAATATATTATATTTTTCTTTATTATATTTCTTTATTTTATTTTAATAGATCTTTATAATATTTGCTAGCTTTATTATTATATCTTTATTTAGCTTATTATTATCTTTTAATATTATATATAGATTTTAAAATAATATTTCTTATTTAAATTTCTATATTATCTTATTTATCTTATTTTCTAGTAAGTTTATTCCTTAATTTATTTAATAGTTTATTTTAAGTTTATTATTATTTATTATCTTATTAATACTTATAAATAATATTAGTATTTTTATAAATTTTCTTATTTTATTAGTTATTTCTAGGTTTCTTATATTATTAACCTTTATTTATTTAATTACTAGTTAATTATTTTTATTCCTTAAAAAATTAAGTCCTAGTATATTATTTATCTACTTCTTTACTTTATTATTACTCTATACTACTTATCTATTTTTAGTAAATACTTCTATTATTACTAAAATATATATTATTCTTTCTTTCTTAGATATAAATACTCCTTAACTTCTTATAAAATTCCTGAAAATATATAATATAACTATATTTACTTTATTAAATATATTACTTATTTATCTATAAAAGTCTTTTCTTAAGTTTTATTATAATATATTATCTAAAGCTTATTTATCTTTATAAATATATATATAATATATAATTTATTTATTTACTTATAATTATATATATTATATCTAATTCCTAATATCTATTAATATTTTCCAGTTTATATTATTAACTAGCTATAATATATATTCTACTATTTTTAATTTAGATAAAAGTAATTAAAAAAGATATATATAAGATTAAATTAAAATATAAATAAGATATATATATATTAAAATAAAATAAGATATATAAGGAGTATTATATAAGGTTATAATAAGATATAATTATATGTGAAATAAATATATAATTATAAATTACTAGGTTTAAAGTTCGTTTAGATCCTAATATCCTAATCTTCCCCAAAATATAGAGTTTATTTAGTATTATAGTTATAATTAGGTCTTCTTAATACTTTAATCCCAAGAAACAAAGTTTAATTAGCTTCTTAGTATTTAAGGTCTCTTCTTATAAAATCTAGCTATTCTGTAATTAACTATAATATTAACCATTAATCAGTATTAATATCACCAGATTAGTAATATATTTATATAAATACATCTTTAAATTAGTTCTTATAGGTTATTAGTAATTGATTACTATCTACTCTATAAAAGATTATAGAGGTTTTATACCTACTATAGATACCGTATTTCTCGGTTATTTCGCCGCTTCCCTGCTAAGCGAGATCCACGATAGTTACCCCACATTCGACGCTCCCAGCGTTACTGCTTAGCGTTACTATTTATGCCAACAGTGGGAAACAGGGAAAACATGGTTCTTTCACAAACTGGGAATTATATATGCGGTTTGGGTAATGGGAAAGGAAAGGCAGAGAGCTCAGATTATGACAAATAAGAAGACATGGATGCACAACAAATTACAATAGATTGGAATCGAACGCAAACCAGGCTCTCCAAAACAATGGCATGCAACTCTTCAAGTGCAAATTAAGGGAATCGACTACCAAACCCTGCAGCAGCATATCAAAGACTGTTTGATACTGCAAGAGCCAAACCGCAAGACCGAGCTGGGAAGCTTTAAACATCAATTCCGGATCAACAATGCAAAGTCACACTTCTGCTAGGAAACTAAACCCCAAGATCTAGGCAGTTGGGTTAGCCTGCAGAGAGGGCAGAAGAAAGTATGATAAGGTAGGAACTACCTCAAAGAGCAAGCAGTGCCAATTGGCATATAAGCACGACGAGGAAGCTTTCTGGTTTAACTTATCTGCAAGCTCTCCCTGGCTCCCTGGCTATATCGCATGGCTGGATAATCCGTTCCGTGGCAGTGGGGGAAAGTCACGCTCTGTCTCCCTTCTCTTCATCTTTTCCTCGGTTTCATTCTTATCTATCTTCATCCTGCTTGGCCGTCTTGCAGTTTAAATAGGGTTCACCATGTGTAATTGATCTTAAGCATCAAGTTACTTCTAACCTCGTAATCTTTGAGACGCCGCTGTCAACCCCATGGGCTAGGGGAAGCGGTGAAGGCAACGAAGTGACTGATCGAAAACACCATCACGACTTTCTTCACCCATCAAATGTACTCTCTGCGTCACATTCCAGGCCATCGGAACCGGCCATCCATATCTTCCCTTCCCTTCTCTGAAGCCTTCCTCTCCTATCGCCATCCTCCGGAGGTAAGCCCGAAACGTCTACATGAGCATGAACCGCACATCCGCCGGGAAAAATGATAGGCGTTCCAAGCATCTCACATCCTCGGCCTAATGTGGCGATTCCCAGTTTCCCCGTCATCCAATCAGATCCGTATTGCCACGGGGTCGCCGTCATTCGTTTGCTGGATCTAAACGAACTATGACCTTCCTTATCAAGAACCGGGTTGACAGGGAGCGCCCGTACCTTTGCATGCTTATCTCTGCAGCTTACTACCAGTCAGATGTTAACCGTGGAGAGCTGCGAATTATACATCATCTTTCTCTTATCGCTGGGTTGGTGGATTGAGGAATGAGACTTTGAAGAGCTTGGCAAAGCCAGATGAAGTGATTCGTTGAATTTGAGGAGTCCTTCTAGAAGGCGTACAAAGCATGGCAAGAGACAAGGGGTGAGGCTGCATATAGATCTTACTTTGTCCTACCTACCTACCTAACCCTTCCTACCTATCTCGCTTTCTCATAATATCGTGCACAAACTCTCCGCTTTATGAAATAAACACCTCCTCCATATTTCATTCATTGCGCACGCAATCCAATCCCAACCCCTTCATCTCACAATGGACTTTGCACACGGCGACCAATCCGACGTACGGCCATCGCACGACCATAAACGCCACTCCTCAAACGATCTCGAATCCCAAGAAAAAGACACTTCTAGCCCCGCAATCGTAACGGATTCCGGTGATGTCGAAAGCGAAGAAGTGATTCTAGCACGGGAGCTGCAGCAGAGGAATTCTTTTCTGGGGAAATTGAGGAGAGGTGAAGAATGGCTGGATGAGAAGATAGGAATTGAGACGCAAGGAATCGATCGCATTCATGAAGAGGATAAGAGACCGCCGAGTATCATTAATGTTTTTTGTATGTGGTGGTCGATGACTTGTCATGTTGGGACGCTGCCTATTGGTATTCTTGGTCCCGAGCTTTTTGGTCTGTCTTTGCAATTGTCGGTTGCTGCTATTGTTGTCGGTACGATTCTTGGTGCTTCTTGTACGGCTTATACTGGTACTCTTGGTCCTAAGGTAAGTCTTTTTTCTTTTTCTTTTTCTTTTTCTCCCTCTCTCCCTCTCTCCCTCTCTCCCCCTCTCTCCCTCTCTCCCTTCTCTCCTTCAAATATGAAAATAAGAATGGAAACTAAGCATTGAAATAGCTTGGTCTCCGCACCATTGCAATCTCTCGCTACTCCTTCGGATTCTACGGCGCCAAACTCTGCTCAGTCCTTAATGTAGTCATCGGCGGCGGCTTCGTGGTAGTTAACATCGTCGTCGTGGGACAAATCCTCGCCGCCGTATCCGACTACACCATGACTATCGAAGTAGGAATCATCATTATCTCCGTCATTGGCTACGTGGTATCCATATTCGGCTTCAAGCTCATCCATACTTATGAGAAATACTCATGGATCGGAACATTCATCCTCCTATGTGTTCTGATCGGTCAGGTCAAACCATACATGCAACCATCTGCTCCATCTCTTGATTCTGGTCTCGTCCTTTCTGGTTCTTTCCTCAGTTTCATGGCGGTGAATTTTTCAAGCGCGAGTGGATGGTGCTCCATAGCAGCTGATTATTATTGCAATTACCCCGCCAAAACCAAATCATGGAAGATCTTCCTCCTCACCATCTGTGGCATCAGCATCTCCACCGTCTTCGCCACTGTCATTGGTGCCTGTCTAGGTTCCGCCGCATTCGCAACCGATGCCACCGGTGCACCACTAAACACAGTGCTCAGCGACGCTTATAAAAACCATGGTCTTGGAGGCTTAATCAGAGAGTCCTACCATCCACTTCACTTCTCCAAATTCTGCCTCGTTCTCCTCGTTTTCTCCGTGTTGGGAAATAATATCGCTGTTAATTACTCCTCTGGTCTCTCTTTGCAGCTCCTAGGCCACTATTTCCACGCCATCCCCCGCTTCATATGGTCATTCGTGAACGCCATCGTAATTGCCATTTTAGCCATTGCAGGACGTACACATCTATCCACTATCGTATCGAATTTCGTCTCTTTACTAGGCTACTGGACTGTTTCTTTCACCATCATCTTGTTGACTGAAGATAAATGGTTCCGCAGACACGAAGGTTATAATTTAAACGTATGGGATATTCCCAATAAACTGCCTTGGGGTGTCGCTGCTGTGTTAGCGCTATTGACGGGTTATCTTGCGGGAGGTGTCACGGGAATGAGTCAGACGTGGTATATTGGTATGTTTTCTCCTAAAAATGATTGAGGTCATCCTAGTCTACGTATGCAGGGACTTGATGACTTTCTTTTATCCCTTTCGCTTTCGATATCCCATTTTCAGTCTCTCCTCATTTCTCAATGAATCCAGGCTAATAGAAGGAATAGGACCCATTGCAGCTAAATTCGGCGGTTACGGAGGCGACGTAGGTATATTCATGAGCGCAGCCCTTACATTACTTGTCTACCCAGTAGCTCGATGGTATGAGCGGAAACGTACTGGGAAATGAGCTCTCCTCTTTCTCATACTTTTCACTCCATTCTTCTCGGTAAAATGGTGATGATTAGGGGTTAAGGGAGATAGAGATGATTCATTGATGGCTAGGTAAGTAGCTTGTACAGAATTAGAAATACACTTTTTGGGAATAAAACATCATAAAACTAGCTTCCATATAATGTTGTGAGTCTTGGTGATGCAATAATGCAGAAGGTAGTAAGTAAGAATTTAATAAAATCTTATAGCTCTATTTCATCCTAACTCTCACTTTTCGGATACCCCACCAACCTTGCTCTTTCGCTGTCCATATAATAAATTGCCCTGCTACTAAAGAGAGCAGGTAGACTTATCCATCAGACCATGACTTACCGTTTAAATTCTGTTATTATTACTATATCTTGGTATAATTAACCATCTATATATAGTAACAGTAATAGTGATATTATTAAAACTCCATAACCTCACTTAACCCCCCTTTAAACCCCTTCTTAAATTTCTAGATTTCCCCCCTTCGGCAAATTACTTCTCTCTAGGCTTTTAGCCTGCCCCCTCCCCTACCTCTTATTTCTATCTATGGCGTTTCCCTCTCAGATGTAAACAAGCCTTTTTGTTTTGTTTTGTTTATTTTTATTTTTGCCCTCGGCACAAAGGATATTAAGAGATAGCCCGCAATAAGAGCAGTTTTATAGGTAGGCAGGTGTATTTGCTTATATAGTTTTAGCCAAGGGCGCCAGTTCGCAAGTATACTACAAAATGGCGTGCTTAAAACTCAAATTTGACGACACTTTCCCTCACTTTCTCTCACCTCAGCTCATCTCACTCATCTCACTCATCTCACTTCTCTCACCTCCTCTCTCACGTAGCATGTCAACTTCTGAGTTTCTTGCATGATTTGAAATACAGTACAGTAAGTACAGTACATCTATTTCTTAAGGTTAAGAGGTTACTGTAGTAGTGCTAATAGTGAAAATAAGTTGATGGCTTATAATGTGCTGTATATTGTGTCCTGTTTTTGAAAGAAGGGGTATTGTGACGGGAGGGTGTAGTAGAGTAATATTTACGAGTTGATTCTTTTATTTACTTTATTTATAATCTAGATGTTGATTTGCGAGGGAGGAAAGTGTGTAGTGGGTTTGTGGTGAGTGGACGGTTATTATGGTTATACTAATCCAATACATACATGGTAATTAACATGGGACCTGGGATACCTGATAGAATAGCTAAAAAGGGAAGTGAGAGGAGTTAAATGTGAAAGTAATTCGGGATCAGTGTATATATATATATATATAAGTTGTTAATAGGATATATCGATTTATCAAACCCTTACATTTCTACATTATCATCTCAGTTAAGAAGATAGCCTACTTAAAGACATAAGCAAATAACACTGACGATGACTCACAGTAATTCCGAATTTCCAATCTTTTGAGCATTATTCTACCCTGCTAATAAAAATAATACGACAGATCTCGATCTAGGTGGCTTGAATTGGCCTTTGGGATTTTACAGGAATGATTATGAGTAGGATACTTCATTATTCTGTTCAAAGAGGGTACGACCTGAGCGGGGGGGAGGGGAGTGAGAATTAGTATATGGGCAATAATAGGAATTTGAATTGTCCGCACATATATCGGGTGAGTTAGGACAAATGTTTTAGATTCGATAGGGTATTCAAACATGCTAACTTTAATAACAGCTAGATTATAGATATAGGAATAAAGATAAGATATGTGATAGGCATTTTGTGTAAGATATATTAAAAAAAAAGGGGGCGGGGGGAGCGAGAGCGCAAGTTAGCGTGTATTAAGCAATGAAAACACCTAGCTTCAGTTTTGCATATTTTCATCTTGGGAAAGTGCATAACCCGCCGTGCGGGGTTCAAACTGGTATTGAATGTAAAGTTAAAGGGATCTGATTGAAGCAAACGCCTTGGCCATGTAAGATGGTACTCCAGTTAAAGCTCGAAATTCTGCAACGACCTGAAATAGCAGTGAAGACAGAGACTCAGACCGGAACAGAAATAAGAGACATCAAAACATTAAAACAGACGAGAAATAGGGACATAGAGTGAGACATTTCTAGACCTACTGCCAAATGATTCCATTTCAAGACTTCGCTGACAACACAATTTAACAATCCCCACCCCACCCTCTTGTGGAATTATACTCCCTCGCCAAAGATAATCCCGCCCCAAGAATACCAATCGAGCCATCCACAAACGCATTACCTGTATTCACAGCCTGCGGATTTCGTGCAAGTTCAATCCTTCTCCTCTCCTGCTGCTCGGCCTGAAGCCTATACCCCTCGTCTAAACATTGTTCTTTATTCACATATTTGCCCATCACCGCACTTCTGATAGCCTTTTCCCAGAGATTGAAAAAGGCCTGCTCGCTCATTACGGTGGGTACCCTGTTGCCTGACTCTTCGGAGGAAATATTAGCGTATGCAAATCGGACTTTGATTACTTCATAGCGTGCAGTGAGGAAGATGAGGACGGGCCAGGAGAAGATGAAGAGTAGGGTGTAGTAGAAGATGTATCGTATCCATTGGGTGATTCGCCATTTGTTTATCATTCCTGGGGAGTAGACAATCAATGTCTTGTGCGTGGCGGGAAATTGGATACCAACATGACCACGGTAGTTGGTGCTTGCTATGAGAGATCTCAAGAGAGCTTCCAGCTTTTTGGTATCGTGATTGATGATTTCGCGTTTGAGGGCAAAAGACTTTATTTTCGAGGGGTTGGAGACATAATTCTCGCACCAAGCTCGAAGTTCATCGTGTTGTGTTTCAATATCGGGATTGGAAATAGAGGGAGACAATCGTTTTATGATGCCTCCTCGATATCCCCGAATGTTATCTGGCAATAACTGCATTTCCCCCGCAGCTTGACCATGTCTAATGAGAAGAGGTGTCAGGTTTATTTCGAAAAAGAAATCATCCACCCGAGTCTTGGTCTTTTTGTTGCCATGATGGCTAGTTTCCTGGTGCGTTCCCCATACTCGAACGTGGTAGCAGGGAGGAAAGACAGCTTGCTCGCGGATCATCTGGTGAAGTCTGCCTTCATGTGTAGAGTAATCGGGAAAGGTGGTGCGAATCTCGGTGCAGTCGAGGTTGTGGGTAGAGAATGGAAGGGCGGCAGGTTTGCTAGAGCACGGGATTAGCTCTGCTGTAGGTTTTCATGCAGGAAGTAAATACCCATTGGGGTCAACAACACCGGATCCTGCAAGTGAAGGCGCATCCTCATAAGATGGAAGTTCTTCATCGGGATAGTCGATGTCTTCGAGGAGAACAGCGGAGGAAGTTGAGGCATTATCGGGCTCGTCTCTGTATCGAGGCTGAGGCTGAAGCTTAGCGGTTGATTTTCCCATTTTGATACGGGTAGGGCTAATGGGTTTTGTGATATTAGACGGCTCTTTGAAAACCCAAATATCGAGATGCTTCGCTTTAGGAGAAGAAAGGTGAAATCTTTGAAAGGTCTAGGCATCAAGCATCGTATTTGTAGTTCAGCTTCGCCTTGGCTTTTTTGCCTTGCGGCGCAGCTTCTTCCCCTTGCCCAGCCCCTGCACGTGCATTTTCCCGCGATAAGGTACCTAATCGCCGGGCCGATTTGCTTCCGAACAACTTTAAGTGATTTTGTCGCGTCAACAGCTTCGTGGATGAAAGCGAATGAATAAATGGATACTAAACGTGTGTCGCCCTCACAATAGGAAGAGGAAGGAACCAAGGTCACTTCCCATGCAGCGTTAAAGGAATTAAGCCTTAAATAATGTGCCATTGATCAACATTCGATCATCGACATCAACATCCACATCCTGCGACAAATCCTCTCGAATTCTTCACGAACCTGCAAACGCTCCCGTTATCCCATCCTTGCATCGGAGGACAAGCGCATTCGTAGGAGAATGGTGGGATTGAAAGAATATATTTGAAGGACTTGTCATATAATCAGTGGGCTGCTGTGATATCGAGGAAATCTGTGGTCGAGCTGCTAGTTAATGGGGTGTCAACACTTCCATAGACGCACGCATCATCGAGCTCTTCCAAACCTCCAGTCTCCTTCGCAGACTATAATTGTCTCTTCTTGTGAAAATTATTTTGTACTATATCAAAAATGGTAAGGACCCTCTCCAACCAAATGCCACTCTGTACTAATGAGAAGACAGTCAAGCTTTACTGCTTTAAATATTGAGCCCGACGATCAGAGCGACGACGAGGTTGATAACACGAAAGAACTACAGGTATGCATTATATATTTATATAATCCCCGAAGCCAGGTTGACAAATTCTGCAGATAGAAGAGGCCCTAAAGCTCTACCAAGTCGCCCTCAAACTACATTCCCAAGGCCCGACCCAATACCCGCAAGCTGCAGAGGCCTATAATAAACTTCTGAACTCAGATATATTCAAGTATCCTGAGGCTGTGACGGAATTTACGAGACTTTATGAGCATCCCGAACTCGAATATATTGACTCTTCTCTACCCCTGGAGCTGGAACACGCCGCTGGTGGTACTGACGGAGCGCCGAGTACATTGCCCCAGATTCTATATCTATCATACAAGAATCACGGCCAGTTCATTATGGATTGCATAAAATGTCGTCTTCGGAATCCTTATGCTTTTCCCTTAAAAGCCGTGAATAGTAATGATTTAGAAACTCAGACGAATTTTGCCTTGGATTCGTTTTCTCGAGCTTTGGCATGGGATGAATCAGATACGGATCTATGGAGACGTGCAGCACGTATAGGTGCACAGCTTGGAAGTCGAAAAATACTCCGTTTCTGTCTGGAAGCTGCGGTCGAAGTCGATGATGATCCAACGGTCGCTGAAGTTGAGCCATCTACTTTAGAAGAAGGATTTGCAGGAGAACAGCTAAAACAGCAATTGGAAGTCCTTGGGGATGAGGTGTCTCTTTCACACCCAATAATGGCTCCCTTTCGGAAGAAAACCATAGCACCGTTTTTGGCCAAGTACATGGACCCATACCCGTTTCTTCCAGATCCGACCAAGATCCTTGGTGAAGGATCCCCAAAGAACGAGTCTCGTCAATCCCGTCCTAGCATTGATGTCCCTGAGAGATCGTGGACTGCTCTTGGCGATGCTCTTATACGAAACACCAATTCACAGCAAGGCCAGTCTAATGCAGGCGTGACTATTACTATACCTGCAAGAGACGAAGAAAATGTATTATCTCAAGCTGGTGTAGTAGATCATGTTATGACTGATGTTGGTGAGACAATCTCGCCTGTTCCTGAGAGCGCTATTGCCACTCCAATTACTGCAAAGTCTGATGACCGACCTATTGAAATCGTCACGACTATTACCGTTCCGCTAGCAGACGGCCAGACTGCCCAGAAAAATGTAACTTTGCCAACAAGGAAACGATCACAATCCGAAGCTGGTATTTGCGACACACCAGAGGAAGACAATTGCACCCAAAAACGCAGTAAACGTATCAGAAATCGCGACAATACATTAGACACCCCAGCTGTCGACCTTGCTACGCAATATGCAGAACAATTGAAGGATCATACTGAAGCAGACGAGCATGTATTCGATCTGGTTGGCAATTTCCTGACCAAGCTGGGAGTCGAAGATCTAGGGAAGTTCGCCGAGCTTCAGACTGCCTTGGCCCAAGATGGTGCAGCAAGTCGCGAGGAAGCGTTGGCCAATACTGCGGTGAGAGATTTACGTGATATTTTAAGAACCTGGGACGAGGGCAAAGCATCGACTTTCGTCAACAGCAATGCCGCTGAAATTCTCGGTTCCTCGACAGGCGGTGCAAATGCTGGGCTCGCAGCCTTTCTGGAGCATTCGAAATCGGGGCTACAAAGGCTGAGTACCATCCAACAATTCAAAGAGGAAGAAGGCTTGTCCAGCTTTGTTCGATTAATTAACAGTCAGTGGATGCCCCTTCAAGATGTTGTATTTGAATGGGTGTACTCTGTTCTGCTGACCTATCGTCGGACACAGTGGCCGGATGAGCTAAAGCGTGTTGTTGTTCAAGTCATCAGTTACAATGATGCAGATATCTTTGATCGCATTCAAACCGAGTTTGAGAGACTAAGTACACTAGGAGAGAAATCTGGGCATCTTTCGAGCTTACTAGAGATCTCGGAGACCCTTTTTGAACTTCACCTCGATGTCTATTCTCGGATCACGAATCCAAGTAGTATTGTCAGCTACGATATCAGAATGACAACGAAGGATCGTCTAGACCGATGGGCTACTTTCTCTGCATCCATCATCAGAAATCGTGGAAGCGAGCCTAATGATGGGCTTGAGTTGCGATATCTTTGGGCATCGGTGTTCTATGCAACAATGACGGAAGGCGTTTCTCGAGAGCATAAAATTCTCCTGTGGTCTGATTTACAAGTCCTCCTCCGTGAAAAGGAGGCCATTGAACTCCAAAATAATGCCGTCATATCTGAAATCTCAGCTGTCGCAGCAGAGCGAGAAGTATCAAGACTCACGACCATGGAATTCTTTCACAATCTGTTCCAGACAGACAAGAGCGATCCAATAGCAATCATAAACACCCTTGAGCCGGTACTAGACCCGGACTCGGCTTGTCAGCAAACAGCATCGGAGGTTGAAGATGCTGCTACGCCACAAGATAACCTCGAGAATACACCTCCAGCATTGCGTGATATGTGGAAATTCTTGAAGAGTGGCAGCACCTCGCTGCGTTTATTTCTATGGCAACGACTCCGGGAAGCTTATTTCAGCATTGGTTACACTACAAAGGTTTTCTCGTGCCATTTAAAAACCATCGAGACCATTGTAGCTGATCTGAGGACGGATGACTACGTTGATAGTGCTGATGAACCTCGCCGACATAAGTTACTGGTATGGCTCAAGGCCCTTGATGATTTACTTGTCAAAGCCCTGACGATTGCACTCAATGATACAAATACCTGCTTTGAAATCATTGATGAGCGTCACATCAAGTCGACATGTGCTTCTTTGGCACAGCTCAATCGAATCCTCCATACCGCAGCTATTTTCGACGACGAGGTGAGCGTCGGAATGACTGCGCTCCCTCCAAAGAACCCTGCTTATGCACAGCCACATGGTTCTTTCAATAGCTTTATTAACAAGCTGCGAGAGATGCAAGTACGCACATGGGCCTTACAATACACAATGGTGAAAGAGGCTATGACTCAATTTCAGGACATTTTCCCAACGAAAGATGTGGACCTCGCCGATTACCTAGCTGCAGTGCATTATCAATTAGGCTTGCGGAAATGCTGCAAAGCATCCAACAAGATATTCTTGAAAATGATGAAAGTGGAGATGATTCGGTTAAAGCATGTTGATAAGTGGGAGGACTATCAGGGCCAGGTCCTCTTCGATCTTTATGGTATTCGACTTGGTGTTGGGACATATATGCTATCGGACCACGGCTGCCCAACAGAACCCTTAGATCGCCGCACAGTCATGAGTATTGCAGACCAGGTTATATCATTGGCAAATCAAATGTCTATGAAAGACCTTTTGAAGCATGAGCTCAAGCTTACGATCGACAAAATGCAGGCTGCTATCGGCAAACAAAAAGATAATTCTCAGATGCAGCACAACCTCCGAAACTACACCGAGTACCTCAAAGGATCAATCCGCCCTATCACCATGTACCAAGCCTTAAAGGGATTGGTTCAAGTTGACTCGTTGCCTGTACAGTCCTCAGAGAGCCCTCTTGCTGACAAAGGGTGGTACTTCCTGATGGGCATGCTATCATTAACTAAATTCCGCACTCAAAAACGACTTGGACCTGGCGCACAGACCGACGATTTGAAAGTCGGTGCTTCATTCTTGCGACTTCAACTACAATTTACCTCGGATCATTGGGAGACTTGGTACAGGTTGGCCCAATGTTTCGACTTTGAATTAGAAGAGGAGGTATTGTGGAGTGCAGATAAGATTAACAACCATCGTTTTGATCTTGTTCGATTACAGAGAAGCGCAATCCATTGCTATGTAATGGCCCTGTCAATGGCTATGCGTAATGCAGACAGTACACTCCAGACTGCCGAAAAGCTTTCTGAGATGTACTATGACTTTGGTATGCGTCTGTACGCCTCATCCCGTGAACCATTTGGTATGGAGCCTTTCTACGTGGATGATTTTGAGAGGCACATGAGTGGTGCTGCTGGTATGTACAAAAAGGCTCTGCATATGGAGATGAGTCGTTACAAGGTTTGGAAGTATGCTTCTGAATTATTTCGGCGGTCTCTGATGGAAAGGCCTAACTACTGGTTGTGAGTTATCTTAATCTTTCTGTATTGAATTACAAACTAATCAGACTAGGAATCACTTCATGCTTGGAAAATGCCAATGGAAGATGTATACAAAAGGTGGTGATGAGTGGGACGCGAAAGATGGAAGCTGTCCAACACTTGACACAATCATGAAGTGCTTTGTAAAAGCCATCGAGACAGTACCAAAGCCTAAAGACAGTCGTCAAGAGCCTGCACTTGAGCCTCACTATAAGCTTGTTTCTACTGTTCATAAACTTGTTTTGCGACAAGATATTGAATTCCAAGAAGCTGCAGACCTTCTTCAACAACAGCCTTATGCCGTCCGTAAAGGTGAGCGTGTCGAAGTCACCGATGTAGAGCAGTGGGACGATTTTGTTCTAGAGAGTCTTCGCCACCTTCGAAATGCCGACAAGCAGCATTGGCATCACCGAATGATTGCTCGTGTTACTAAGATCTTGTATGATGAAAGCAAGCCCGATTATGTCCAAGCACGCGCTGCTCGCCTCGAGTTCCGCGAGTCCATCTTCACCAAAACCATGCACGTCCAGGTCTGGAAACCCGACGCCGAGCGCCCCGGACGCCATGCAGTCTACATGCAACGCTATGTCCTCTTCATGACCAAACTCCTCTTCGTTATCAACGACAAACCCAACATGGAGCTTCTCGCCAAACGCGTCAAAAAAAAGTCGGCCGATTTCTACCGCTTCAGCGAAGTCTGGGCCGAATGCTGCACCACTTACCTGCGTCTCATCCGAAGAGCAGCACAAATTCCTTCTAACGTTGATGAAGTCTTCAAATCTACCTCGCATGAAGAGTTTGAGCTGTTTTCTGACAGAATCAATACCTGGGCTGCGGATCCACAGATATCCCATCCTGCGCTTGAAGCTTTAAGAGAAACGGTCGAGTTGAAAAAGGTTAATGGGAATACGATGAAATCCACTCCTATAGACGACATGATCAACGATATTTGGGCAGTCCTCTTCACACAAGTCGCTAAAACCCTTCCTAAACCAGATCCCCCAAGTTTGCAACAAGCACAGCTCGACGGCGAAACCTCCGCAGCAGCAACAGCTCGCGCCTCAGGCCCAATGTCCTTAAATAACCTCGTCGTGAACATGGACGGCACTGCATCCCCCACTCCTCTCTTACCATCCGAACCCCCACGACCAAGAAAAATCGGTATTTCCCGACGAGAAGTCCTCCGTCGGGCTGAACAGGCCATAAACCGCGCACCAGAGAGTGTGCAACCCCGTGCTCTTGCACCTTCTTCCTCGAGACCTTCGATTTCCAATCCGCCGCCGCCTAAAATCTTAGGGTCGAATGCTAGTCCGGGAGTAGAGGTAGAAGTGGTGGTTCAATTAAATAGGGAAAAGAGAGAAGAGAGTGAGCCTCCCGGAAGTCTGCATGATAGTGCGGATGATGAAAGTGATTTGAGTGATGTTCCCGATATGGATGATGTGGATGAGAGTGGGATGGGAATGATGTTTCCTAATTTGAGGAGGGGTAATGATAGGACTGGGACTGGGACTAGGGATGGAAATGGGACTGGGAGTGGGGGGTGGGGGAATAGTGGGGCTGGGACACCTACTGCTTGAGCGAGGAAAGGAGAGGGGTGGTGAGGGGCGGGATGAAGACATTTATATATGTTTTCCATTACGTTTGGGAGAGAGAAAGAGGAGTATTGTTTAATTGAGATGCACAGAATGAGTTTCTATACCTTAGCTGTCAAATAAAGATTTCTGTTAGTTATTGAGAAAGCAACAGATTCCCATTGAAGCAACAGATTCCAATTGAATACATGCATCGCTGTTTTATACTTTAGCTAATAGATAGTCTAGCGAAGACCTAATCCACCACTACATAATCCCCTCCTATTACAGCTTGCCCCCACAGTAATCCTTCTCATGCTACTTATTGGTGCCATAGCTGAACTGCGTTACTCTCTCAGTCAACATCATCCGCCTCCAGCCTCGAAGCTGCATAGTTAGCGACCTCCTGAGGATACTTCCTCTACTCTTCCTAAAAGAGCTCAGAATACTTGTCATAATCTCAACCAACATACAAGGAGGCTCGAAACTTGTCAATCCTACTCTCCATATTCCTAAAAACCAAATTCTTAAAGACAAGGGCATTCTGCGAAGCTTGAAGCATATTCGAAACATCTGAACTCGGAATTCATAACCTAGAGAGAGTAAATCCTTCAAAACATACGCAGACATGCATTTCATCGGCTCCAATTCAATCCACCCCCATCAATACCACTTGAGCTAATCTAGCATAACGACAATACTCTAGACCTATCCTTCCACCTTTGCGAGTAATGCGAATCATAGATGCATCATCCAAAACCACAGTCGCTTGATTAAGAAGAACTTGGAAGCCCTCCCATAGAATTTCTAGAAGACCTTTTCTCATTGCGGCTGCATCTTCGCCCCAATCTACTAATACTCGATGTCCTTTATTTAGACAGAGAGATTTCTCTTAGTGTTGATATCACAGGGAATGGCTGATTTGTTTAGATTGGTTACTTATTGATTCATTAAGGAAGCTATAAGAATAGATTTTATATTAAGATTTTATACCTATAGTAATTACCGTGCTATTGACTATTACCCAGCTGTCATGCTATCTATTGCTAATTATCGTGCCAACACTTGGAAATTAAAAGCGTTCTCCCGTTTACGACCAGCTGCCATTACTTTTGGGCTTCGCGGAATAATGTGTATCGCATCATCTCCTGCTATAGTCTGTAAAGCCATGGCAACTTGTTCAGTTTGGCAAAAGGTGACTGAGGATCGATACATTTCTTCACGTGCCAAGTAAATAATTCAGTAGCTGCTTGTTCGGTACTGCTCCATCTTCATCATCTGTAGTGTATCCGTCCGTATCATTTCCAGCAAACAGACTCTGGAGTTCGTCATCAGCGTGGTAGTTCTTAGAGAGCTCTCCATTAGCATCGCTAGCTGGCAATTCGTCATCATCATTTCTCGAAATTGTTATCACCAGCTTTTTGCGTTTATTTGTTCGGGGCAAGTCGGCTTGGAAGATGCTTTCGCTTGCAGCCTGTATTTGTTCTTGTACTTGGCGTTTCCGAATCGGATGACGACGAGCTTTGCTCAACAGATGATGCACTGTTTTCGCTGTTGTTTGACATTGTAGTATTGTCAGGAGAGACTAATTCGTCGCTCTTCAGAGGGTTGATGTTATTGAGATAGTCTCTTCTGATGGCAGTAATGGATAAGCAATGTTGATGGTGGAAGGTAAAGACATAGGTTAGAGTGTGCAAGATGCAACCTCCATTGTGCGTAGAACTATTGGCGTTAAGAATAAATTTTGTGTTATTGAAGATAGGTTCGTCAAATCGGCGGGATTACTCGAATGGAAGGAATGAATGGGATTCAGTAGGTTATCATTTTCTATTTTCTATGAAGGAGTAACTGAGGAGAGAGTATAGGGATCATATTTTAAGAATGCAATGTATATTCCTTTAGGATGGATGAGAAGAGGCCCTCTCAAGTGTACCAGCAGGTGTGCTACAAATCCGGGACTCGCAATGACCTGCCAAATAGGAATAGAAATCGCCACGAACATAAACTCGTTCCTTCCCCCCTCCAAAGTCCTTAACCACCTAGGTGTGTATAGAGTTTCCATTTAACTGTCCAATCCTCCATCCAGAATCATTGTCCCCATCCATCCATCCATTCGAGTCCGCTAAAGAAAACAAGACCAAATCTCAATCCTCAATACCTCATCATCTTGCCATCTTTCATGTCACCTTCTTTAGAAACCTCTTTAGAAACCTCCTCAGAACTACGAACCCCCTCCCTTATCATCGTTACTATCTTCCTATCTGATGGACTATGGGTAGTCTTCAAAATAGACTTCCTAGTCTTTGTCTTGGAAACACCTTCCGTAAGGCCATTCATCGGCAACGAAGTCACTGGCTTTGAGTTTTCCGTGCTTGATCCAGAAGTGCTTAATGTCGAAGAGAAAGAATTATCCCGAGAAGCACGAATACGTCTTTCGTGACTGACCATGCGACCCCTGGGATATCCCAGCGCGGAAGGATGGAATTCCTTACCTTGAGGAGCAAACTTCAATACGTCCTCGATTCGCTTTCCCAAAAGACTCGGATGAACCTCCTTGCGACGCGGTGGTGGAAAAGAATCATCATCACCTTTCCGATTCCAAGTAAGAAACTGCAACTCTTGAAACTTCACGCCGTTCAGTTCTGAGTTCCAATCTTTCCCCTCGTCGGAGAAGTTTGTAGTCTTTGATGATGGGTTACGGATCTCGCTGTCGAAGTTATCGGCGGTTCCGTCGAGTCCGTATTGATGGGTGGGGGTATTTGTTCTTAGGGAAGAGGGAATAGTTGGAGGTGCGTGACCGGGTTGGAATGAGAGTTCAGCGAGCATTTTGTTGGCTTTGGTGAGTTTGTGGGTGGATTGGTTGATGAGAGGAGATTTAATTGAAGAGTATGTGCTCGTAGATGGAATGTCGATGTCCATGGCGTTCTCCATTGAAAATAGGCGGGGACGATATGAATAAACGGGTTAAGAAGAGGGGGAAAGTACGTTGTTGTGTGTGAATGTGGAATTGATACCGTTGCTCGCAATTTGCTTGCTTAAGTTATCATCGCAGATGCAATTCTAATATTCAATCGTCGTAAAATATTAAAGGATGTATTCCTTTTTCTACTCCAAGAAAAAGCTAAAATTAGTTAGCGAGGAAAACATCACAATAAGGCAGGTCAGGCAGCTGCTCAATTGAACAATGCTGGACAGGGTGAAACGTGGATGTGAACGGAAACATTGGGGTCTCTCATTTGAGCCTGTTTGAGACTACATATTCTTATAGCAAGGTGGGGATGGATGTTAGATGGAATTAGATGTCTAGCTAGATCTTATATACGAAATTTAACATCTTCGAAAGAACACATACAACTAATGAGTTCAGAGAGCTCTCTAGAACCATGCGATTGATTCCATGGTAATAGCGCTGGGTGGTGGCTGTTGAATTGGAGAGAACACGAAAGCTAATAGATAAAAATGAGTCAGCTTGCCTACTTAACTCATTCACTCCTAGCGTTAGTCTTAATGGTGACTCATTTGCTGTATCTATTGTTTTGGATTTTAGGAACAATATATTTTGTGATATCAACAACTTACTCAAGAATTTAATGCTATCCAAGGATAGAATTAGGCCGTTTTGATATCGGAATAGACAATTAAGCGAGAAACGCGAGTCAGACTGATCCCACTACACAAGCCACTTAAGATTCAAAAGCAAAGGCACCGCGATCATTCATCATATTTATACCAGTTTGAGAAAGGTTAGAACCTTGCAATGCTTCCAAAAAGCCATGCATCGCTTGCTGCACTAAGAAGTCACAAACGATAACTACAAGCTACAAGATAGAGGTATTGTATCACCATGGAGTTCTCTTAACTGCAGCAATAAAGTTTTTAGCCTAAGTAGGATAGTTTATATCGAGGACCAAATAATAATAGACTAGAAAAATACCGATCTACTAAGCTGATTTGCATTTGATTCCTGTGAGCTATTCGGTTTCCGGCAGTTTTTTCTGTGACTAATTTCGTAATAGTCCGGAAAGTGTAGGGTCTTCTAAGTTGCTTTTACTAGAGTTGACATCTAGCTCTAGCTTTAGTAGGTTTATTCGCTTAACCTTTGTAACTAGGCCTTCGAAGGTTAACCGAGCGCCTACAAGCACTACTTAGACCTCACCCGAGGTCGGGAAATCAGTCATACGTCTCCGGATCAATACTGAAGAATGCTAATTACTAATAGAAGCTTAATAATGCTATTATGAAAGGACCGATTAACCTTTGCTTTGAAATAAGAACAGGCTCTCGCAAATGCGGGGATCATTTTTTGCTTAGAAATCAAGATCCAAAAAAAATGACGTGATCCTCATTCCCATACATCGTATTTTTTTCTTAAATTCCTCATATTGTTACTTTTCACATCTTTTTTACTTCAGCTCTTCTAGCTCTTCATCAACCATGCCTTCTGCAAGAGCCAAAACGGTCCTCGTCACTGGCGCAAATGGCTATATAGGTTCTGCTGTAGCTCGTGCTTTTACTCGAGCAGGCTGGATCACTTAGTATGCACCACACTGGCTTCCCCTTTGTTTTGTGATTTACCTTTTCTTTGATGATTCTTTGATGATACACCTAATCTCTAGCTAATCATATAAATCTTCAGCGGCCTAGTTCGTAACCCCAGTGCTGTACGCACACTTTCCGCTCTCGAAATCGTACCTGCCCTTGGTTCCGCCGCGGATCTCTCATTCCTGGACACTCCGATTCTCAAAGACGAGATATTCGATGTCATAGTGTCCACTACAGAACAATTTCCTTACCTCCAGCACTATGAAGAAATACTTTCCATGCTTCGCAAGATCTCTTCGCGTCAAACTGGAGTCAAGAAGCCACTTGTGCTATTCTCTTCCGGATGCAAAGACTATGGAACAACAGCTCAAGCCGACGCTCCAGATCTCGCACCACATACCGAAGATTCACCCATGAATCCGCCTCTGTTCGTTGCTGATCGCACCAAGTATGCTGCCCAGATTTTCTCGCATGGGGAAAAGGATGGGTATGATGCTTTGAATTTACGTCCGACCAACGTTTATGGCTATACGTCTTCTTATTACTCCGCTTTCTTTGCATTAGCCGAAGCTGCTGTAGAAAGTGGGACCGGGTATCTGGATTTGAAAGAGGGAGAAAAAAAGTCTATTTTGCATGCTATGCATGTAGATGATTGCGCAGAAGCTTATGTAGCTTTGGCAGAAGTCGGAACTAGGGATGAAGAAGGCAGAAAAGCGGTTAGTGGGCAGGCATTCAACATTAGTGCAAGGGGGTGGGAGACCTTGGAAGCGGTTGGAGAGGCGTTGTGTAAGGAGTATGGGTTGAAGGGGATTAATTGGGTCAACAAGACTACCAGAGGAACAGAAAATGAAGATTCTACGTTCCTTTCCTTACTAACCGGGTTCAGTCAGTGGGTAGGCAGCGAGAAGTTGAGGAAAATCACTGGGTTCACTGATAAAAGGCTTTTGTTTACAGAGGGAATCAACATTTACAGAGAATCTTATGAGGTTCTTGTGCGAGATGGAAATGAGGGGAGCAAGAGAGTTCAGAGTTTTATGTCAAACGTGAGAGAAATATACAAAAAAAGTCAAAAGTAGAGCGCAGAGCAAATCATTGAAAGATGGAACTCGAGGAACCAGAGATTGCTGCAAACAAAGAGCTACATGATCACTCGCCCTTCCTTCTCAGCTCACCTGATGGTTTCCTCGGAACGAAAGCTTTAGCGATGAACCCAGAAATAGTTATGAACTATCATTTTATATCTTCCACGCGTATGCATGTTTCCAGGTGAATTTATCCAATACTCCTGCGCTTTTGAAACCTCCACGAAAGAGAAATATATGTATTCCAATCATAAAACACACGCAGGACTAGGAGAAGACCTGGCATGGCAATATTAGAGCCTTTAGTGAGCCTGTGGTCAGAGTGGGCTGATGCAGTGAAGAGAGTAGTATACTAGTATCTAAAATACGAGCCGTTCAGTACCAGTAATACTGACACTAGCTATATTTAGTGGTTCAAATATGGTATTTAATCTTACTCGTGATATTGCAATACTGATATCACTACCCGTATCATGTCACTTCAATAACATACGTGCTACTTTCCACATATTTCACACTCCCTATTAATATCTCAATCACCTCTTTTCATCAATACTATTTATTTTTAAAGCCTTCAAATATCCACAAAGTTATTTAGGCGTTACCAGCAATCAGATCGACCTAGAAATGACCAGAAATTCCCCAAAACAGCGGCAACAAAAAAAGCTTAGTTTTCATCCCGTCCCCGTCCCGTCCCCTCCCCAAGCCGATTTCAGCTGCTTTTTGCGGGCAATTCCTACTATTACCCAATCTGTCTAAAATGGCGCTTGATTGCTTGTCAATTCCAGCCAGCCGCAAAACGCCTCTTCTCTAGTGCCCCCGCTAAATCATATTGACATCAGCCCAACTTAACCTGGCTATGGAGATCATTGAATGTGCTAAATTACTGTCTCTAATTGCCGTAATAGGTTGGTTATGCCTACGATTGAAGAAGCTCTTGGGCGCTTCAAATCATGGATGAGAATTAAGACTTGGGATGCCGGTGTGATTACTAGAGTTGAGCAGCCATAATTTTACATTCTTTTTTTTGAGATGCTCAATAGGAGTTTCTACGGTGGCCTCTATTTCCCAAACATTGAAATATTGTCTCTCGATAACCTCCTATTGATCGATCCCCATCCCTTTGAAGGACAGTTGAGGCTGACTGGGAACTTGTCTCACGTGTTCCTAGCTTCATGTAGGGAGAGATGGTTCAGAAGCTTCCGCCTATAGCGGGGCCGCAAAGAGATTGGAGTGTTCATGAGGCTTGCCTGAAAAAGCAAAGACTCCCTCGCTAGAGAGAGAACGGTTCTTCAGAGGATAGTTATGCGATGACTTACATTCCTGTCGTGGGGGTTCGGCCCTGAGGAAGGTGGAAATAAGATATGGAGAGACAGATAGCATATATAGTTTCGATCCCTTTTCTGACCTAAGGAAGAGCATCTCGCCTTGAATTTTACTCCCAATTGCCTTTTGTGGTCCCGGCAAGAGCTTCTCGTCGTGAATTTTCCTTTGATCAACAACATCACAAGCTATCACGATGGACGAACACGACGATGGCGAGCATATCCCGAAACGAATCATCGTTTGCTGTGACGGAACTTGGTACGCCTCAGATAAGGGAGGAAACAATCTGCCTTCGAATGTTGCTAGAATGGCTCGGGCCTTGAAGAAGGTCGGTATTGTGGAGAGAGGTCCCCATAAAGGAGAAAAGAGGGTTCAAGTCGTGTGCTATCAAGCTGGAGTTGGTACTGGCAGCTTGTCTTTCTTCGACAAGAATTTCCAAGGTGCCGTAGGTGCAAGTCTAGATTCGCATGTTTGCGAAGCATACAACGTACGTCTTCATCATCCTTCACTATCTAAACTTTGACTAACACAATTTAGTTCATCTCTAATAATTATGCTCCTGGAGATGAAATCTACTTGTTCGGCTTTTCTCGAGGTGCATTTACAGCTCGTTCAGTCGCTGGACTCATCTGCGACGCTGGCGTTCTCAAACCTCACTGCATGGAACTATTTTTCGGCATGTACGAAGCTTACAGAGCAAAGGAGCCCGCACACAAGGCAATTCCAGCAAGACGAGGATACCCAGCAGTGCCCGCTAAGAAAGTACAAACGTTGCAGCAGACAGAGTGGGCCAACTCTCCCTATTCGTCTCCTTATGAAAGTGATATCACTGTCTTGAGTGACGGCAACAAGACTAGGGCAACAAATTGGCAAGTCTTCCAAGATTACTCATACCAGAATGTTGAGATCAAAGTTGTTGGTGTATGGGACACCGTGGGCAGTCTTGGACTCCCAGATAGTATGTTGCTAGCACAGCTCACAGGTGCAAACAAAGGATTCAAGTTTCACAATACCAGCTTGAACGCTAGTAAGCATCACTCCCTGCACAAAAATAGTCCTTTCAATCTAATCGAATCTAGAAATTCATCATGCTTTCCATGCTCTAGCATTGGACGAGCATCGTGGTGCCTTTTCTCCAACATTATGGTATGTTGACCCCAGTGAGAAGATGAACCCTGAAACAAAGGAAACAAGACTCATACAAGTAAGTTACTTCCTTCCAACTAGAATGTCCGCTGCTAAAAATTATTAGTGCTGGTTCCCTGGATATCATGCAACAATCGGAGGAGGGACGACCGGAGAGGGAGAGGACAATAATGACATCGATGAGATCACATTCGCTTGGATGTGCGACTTGGTTAAGCCATTTCTTCAATTTGACCGAGAAGCCATCGAACGTATCATTCCATCTGACATCAAAATGCCGCTGCCAAGAAGGAGAACCGACCTCGCTAAAGGAGAGAAAGCGAAAGCCAAACCCCTGGCTTCGCCAACAAAGGAACTGCTTCTATCAACTGAAGGGAGACCAGAACCAGACTGGGCATGTGCGAATCTTGAAGACAGCTATTCTTTTGGCTACAAGGTTGCTGGAGGTTCTCTAACCCGCCTACCTGGACAGATTTCACCACTTGATGCTGATGGGGAACCGGTCAAGAAGGCAGATACTCGAGAGTACATGCATCCTAGTGTTTGGTATCGGAGAGATAAGTTGGGAAGCAAATATATTTGCCCATCGCTGGATCCCACCTATAGTGGCGGATGGTTATCTGCCAAAAAGGAGGAGACTAGGTGGGAGCACCAAGGAGGAGGGCGTGGTGAGGGTTTCAAGTGGGTCAAGTTTGACAAGGACGGGACTGTCCTCGCTACAATTCCTCAGTATATCATTCACAACTACGAAGATGATGATGGAATTGGGAGTCTAGAACGTTTGTTGATCCCTGCGTGGTACCAGCAAAAGCTTGATATTGCGAATGATGGAGTGAAGGGTTGTGGATTGAGCATTGTTGCTGAGATCACCGACGATTATTGAGCTAGTCACGGGCTAATGGGGATTATTTTTTTTCGTTGTGCTGATTCGTGGTGGGATAACACATCTTTAATGGTCGCTAAGTGTGTCATTTTGATCATCTTTTTTCTTTAATGAATGTTTCGAATATAGGTATGATGTTAGAATTTTTTCTCTTCTAGTTTTACTTGTGAACAATGCGATTTTTTGCCCCAAGAGGATACAAGAACTCATAAGTACTATACAAACTAGATTTAGCTAAATCGTACAAAGGAAAAAGGATTTCTCCCCATAGTTACCCATTATATCGGGTCGAGTGCTTCCAACTCAGCTGACGATCAAAACCATACGATATGGGTCTTGCACATGATCGGAGTTCAGCTTACAAACCAATTCCATATCCGCCTTATTAACCCGGAAATTCGGATTCTAAGTATAACTCTATAAATCCGTACATCACTACTACATTATCCCTTTTATTAAGTTCTCAAGAAAGATAGCCTAGTCTTGTGTATACCTAAATTCAATAAATAATGCCACTCTCAAACCGAGGAATTGTGAAAACAAGCGTTGGCCATGCCGTTCTCAAAAGCGTTCCAATCCCCAGGCTCCGAGATGACTATATTTTAGTCCGAACGATTGCAGTAGCACTTAATCCTACTGATTGGCAGACTCTCGATGAATCCACCAAGTCTGGATTCAGCTACTCGCTTTTGGGTACTGATTACGCTGGGATTGTGGAAGAAGTAGGTAGGGGCGTGACCAAAAACTTCAAGAAGGGTGATCGAATTGCTGGGTCTGGACACGGAGGTAATGATCCCCGATTCATTTTGTACTGCATTTGCTGACGAATTGTGGAAGGGAATGATGTCGAACCAGAAGATGGTTGCTTTGCCGAGTATATCATGGTTAAGGGTGATTTGCAAATTCATATTCCACCAAACATGAGCTTTGAAGATGCAGCTACGTTGGGAGTTAGTATTGCTACCAATGCTCTCGCTTGGAAATACCTAGAATTGCCAATTTTTACTCTCCCAGTTGATAGTGAGTGGCCCCCTCTACTGATATATGGGGGAAGTACGGCAACGGGGACAATTGCTATTCAGCTTGCGAAACTGTAAGTCTAATCCATCGAGCTTCTCCTCGAAGTTGTATTAATGAACATAGGTCTGGCCAGACGGTCATTACAACTTCATCGCCTCGAAACTTCGATCTTCTAAGAAGCAGAGGCGCAGATTACGTTTTTGATTACGTGAGTTGTCGCTATTTTCAAACGAACCAGTCGCTGATTTCTGAAATAAGAATGACCCAGAGTGTGCTCAAAAGATCCGCACTCTCGCAGAGAACAAGCTCCTCAAAGCCTATGATTGCATTGCTACGCCACCTACTGCCAAAATTTGCGCCGATGCCCTTTCAACGGAGCCCGGAGGACTGTATGTCAACCTCATGGGCGTGGAGCAATTACGCAAAGATATCAAGAACATATTTCTTCTAGGTTATACCATAAGTGGAGAAGGGTTTTACGTTGATGGTCAGAAATGGCCTGCTGTACCTGAAGATTTTGAGTTTGCGGTCAAAACTTTCGGCTTGATTGAGCCGTTGTTGGAGAGAGGGTTGATTAAAGCTCATCCTGCGAAAGTGGAAGGAGGAGGACTAGAAGGTATATTAGATGGGATGCAACAGTTGAAAGATGGAAAGATTAGTGGGGTGAAGTTAGTTTATGGAATATCAGATGAGAAAAGTAGTGCGGTGAGTTAGAAAAATACCTAGCTACGAGAAGGAAACATCTGGATCTCAACTACGTCGTGAAATAAAGTTGATATTCATTTTAAGTCAACCTCGAAGAAAAGCAGGTCTATGCTTGAGAATACGCCAACAAGAATACTTCATTAATGAATGTTCAGCTCTAACTTGAAGAAAATAACACTTTGCTCTCAAAATCGCTCAAAGTCCCCAGGTCCTCTACATGAAGTACATCGCCGCCCCAAGAATCATAGCTCCTAAAAGCGGTCCATCCGTCTTCCTCGCATCGCTCTTGCTCGTCGAAGTGGAGGTCGTCGTCGGGGTGGTAGTTCCAGCCGTATTAGCTGTGTGAATCGTCCCACTTGAAGATCCCGTCGCAACACCTGCTGAGCTGCTACTTGACTTTGTCACTGTGATCACGCCTATCTGGCTACTCGCTGTCGCTGTGGATGTTTCAGCGGCGACTATGAGGGAAGTGATATGTTCTTCCAGGCTGGTCAAGGAGTCGATTTCGCTCTGGATACTGCTTCCTACTGCCCCTTCTGCGGTGCTCGCCGCGGCTTCCTGTAAATATGGGAGTCAGTTATTTTCTAGTTAAGAAAGATTATATAGACGACATAGAAGAATGAAATTTCAGGTAGTCTAAGGAAATGTACGGGATGCGAGGGTTTACTTACCAGGTTTGCAACAACACCCGTGATCACCGAGTACTTGGAGGAGAGTTCTGATGCTGCTATGGAAGTTCCTTCGTTTAAAAGAGACGAAGCTTCACTGGCAGCAGCTCCAAAAGCAGATTCAACTGCGCTGAAACCTGAACCGATATCTGATGTGGCTTCACCGAGAATGCTTGTAAGGCCCAAAAGATTGCTTGTTGAGGTGTATGCTGCGAAATCGAGAAGTTAGCAGTTGCCTCGTAGAAAACTAGAAGACTTTTTGGGGCTTGATTATCTTACCTAGAGTAGCAAGGATAGGGATGTACTTCAAAAGCATTGTGATGAATTAGCAAGCGTTTAAATTATGAAACTTCTATTCGAGTAGAACAAATATATATTTGCGGATTTAAAAGCTTCAGGTGCCTTGGTCTGATCGTTATCAAAGAGAGAGAAATCACATTCTACTTATACAGAAGAATTGAGGCTCATAAATGTAGCTGATGTGACGACTGCAACGCTGACAATAGACGCAGCCTCATACCAGTTAGCTGAAAAAGCCTAGCAATCCTTCTGTAAATCAATCATGTTTATGTGAAACTTCACAAGCAAATCAACCATCGAATTGTCTGCACTTAGCCCCCATTAGCATGCAGCTTCCCGCGAGCCTCATGATCATCCTCTACCACGCCAACATAAATTTATCCTCTAGACTGCTCCTCGACAGGGGTCCGTAAGCTTAAGTTCCAACCATGTAATATGGCAGTCGCATTGCATTGCTGTGCCATTGAGCTGCACGTAAATGATGGTGGATCCACTGAGGCTGCGGAGAATCTGCTTGGAAAGAATGAGTAAGTTCTATTTTCTTCTGAGGGATTTCTAGCAAGTTCAAACTAGAAGGATTTGTTACATATATGCGGTGTCTCTCACATTTCTATTTTATGCAATAGAAACCCCAATGGCCCGCAACTCATAGAACCCAAATTGATAAATCTCAGAATAAATTTATTTAGGAGCCAAGCAGATATTTCAACATCCTAGTGTCTTCCAGTTACACTATGTAGTACGTCGGTTTGTGCAGTTTCCACTGCCGCCCATTGCTCCAGCTCTTGAAGTTGAGTTGGGGGCCGAAAAACCTACTTCGTGTGTCTTGGAATGTGGCAGTGATTTAAGGACATCAATTTTTTTCTATTTTAAGCAGTCAATTATAGTGCAAATGATATGTCACTCCATTACCCCTCAATAAACGGAGTAAAACGGTTTGTACTGTAGGCAAGTATCCTGCACGTAAGTAACATGGCCTTTTCTAGCGTGGCTCCAGTCTCTTGTTGTCTACACGAAATACAGTCTTACACGAGAATAGAAGAGGAAGCTTGCACTACAGTTAAATCAAGGAAACTTTAGAAGAGCAGTTCATATCAAAGCTAATAGTGGAATGGAAGACTGTGGCGTACTTCATCGAGCGGACGCTTTAGTGTGGTTTATTTTGAAGGAATTCAGGGGAAGATGAATTCCTGTTCCCTGCTTCAAAGTGCGCCAAATAGGAAGAAGCGAAGAGCATTTATTAATGGTTATCTTGATGCTTTGAATGATGGATGACGATTACAAGTCAAAGAGATGAAATCACTGAACACAGTTGGAACATAGGGGAAATGGTATATAGTCACGTGCTCTTAATGCCTTCTCCTTTGATGAGTCATCAGCTTGTCCTACTTAATCATTGGATCCTCACGATCTTCTTCCTTTTCTATAACCTATTAGACAACAAACAAATTCACCAATTAATAGGCTCAACCAGTGATACCAACAGCCATAGAAAAACTAAAATCCGCAATACCAAATCATCTCTCAATATGGCTACCTCTTCAGCACGCTTCGAATTCCAATGCATCAAATCCCCTGGAAAACCAATAAAATTCATGCATTCGATACCCTCTCTTCTCATCAACCCATCCCCTGATGCCGCCCAATCAAACCCCGAATACATGCCAACCTTCGTCTCGACCTTCGAGCCCATCTTCCGCGAACACTACGTGCTCTGCCGCTCCCTATCCTCTTCTACCTGCCAATCATGCGGCAAGCCCTCTACGAAAATCTTGCAAACACCCATGTCCTGGCTACATATTGTGGACGATCCATTTGTGAGCGTTTGGAATAACGCTGTGTGTGAGGAGGGAATTTGTGAGAAAAAGGTCAGGATAGAGATTCAAGATGCGATGGCGCTTTTGATGAGTGGGGATGCTGAAGGGGGCGAGAAGATAGAACGGGAGAAGACAGAGGGGGGCAGGAGTGGGGAGAGGCCGGCAGAGGCGTTACGGTGTAAGGTTTGTGGGAAGACGAAGAATACGATGAGGTGTCAACAGTGTAAAGTAATATCGTATTGTGGGAAGGATCACCAAAAGGAAGATTGGAAAGTTCATAAGAGGATTTGCAAGTTGTTGGCGAAGTGAAGGATAGGGTGAAATCACAAAAGGCCAAGAATAAGTAGAAGGGAATTAGTCCATGATGGGTGGAACATCGAATGGGGAGGAGCCCTCAAATACAAACACCATAGATCTAAGTCGATCCAGTCTGTCCTCCAGTCTCATCCCTCCAGATTCATGCTCACTTTATACACATTTCGAGAAGATTGTTTTTCTAGTATCTTGAGGATAGGTTAGCTTTTGGTTGCATACGTTCAGTACTGCATTTCAGATTTCCTGGGGATTAACAAAAACTTCGCGCTTCCCGAATAACCAAAATACCCTCACTCCAAGCTAATTAAGCACTATCTCCTAAATCACTCCGGAAATCCCGAGCCGCATTATTTCCAAAGGAGAAGCAGACACATATCAAGTGAGCTAAGCAAGCCTTGCATGTTTCGCAGCAGGTAAAGATGTGGTCTCGTTCGCGCATCGCGTTTTCCTCTACTCTTGTGTCCTCATCTGCTGCCGATTGTGCCACTGCAGCCTCAACGTGGTCACACATTCCTTCGTCAATACCAACGCATATGAGATCAAGCGTATGCCAAGGCTGCAATATGTTTTAGAAACTTGAATGGAATGAAACTCTCGCAGAAGTCTGCCGAAAAGCTGCAGCGGATTCAAAGGGACTTCAAAATGGGATTCAGTTCTTCCCTATGCGAAGGGTACAGGATGTAACAGGAATTTATCTGCCGATTAAGGATAGGCCTGTAGACACTCGTTGGCAAAACAGTCCGAGCCGCAATATCAAATTGACTAGTCTGATACTTTGCTCTCTCGGTCCACGATAAAAATAACAGCTGCGACAGCGTCTCTTATGTGGCTTACGATATCATCGTTATTGCAATAGATTACCACGCCATTGACTTCCATACCTCAGACACGGGTCAGAAGCGAGGAAGATGGAATCTACGTAACAAGGCGCAATATATAACATTTCGGCGTCTTTGAAGATCCCCTTCAACAACTTCTCGAATGGGTTGCGAAAGACCTTCCGAAATGGTTCGGGATTTAGCGTTGGAAACTGCGAGTATCCTATCCGCTACGGCTTTCCAGTGAACCGTCTCGTCCATTGCCTTTGTTATGACATGGAGACCAAGTATTCCACTCTCATACAATTCATCCATCTTGCTGAAGCACGGCAACTGAGGTTTCGCAGTGATCTCTAGGGTCACAGCTTGGGGCCTTTTGCATTGTTTCCTAGCATATTACTAGAACAGGTTAGTTTGGATACGCTAAGGATATTGCAATGGCTGGCTCGATTTTGTTCTTGTTGTCGAATCCAGGGCCTCCGTTTTCTTTGCAACTACTATAGTGCGAATCCATCTCCCGAGTTGTGTCGTCGTCATCATCGTGACCAGGCAATAAGGAAAGGCACTTCTCATCCTTCGTAACCGCAGAGCTACTGATTCAAAGAGTCTGCATTGTTGCACTTCGTTTAAGCATATTAACCTGCAGATAAATGGGTACTCTCTATTTCTGAAGTTAGAACCCGGGTATTTTAATTGCTGAAGGTGTTGAAGCTATGCACACAGAAAGCTCGGGAATCTGTGGCATGCTAGAGGGTAAGGCCTCCATAATTTTTCATCCTCACAAGCCTCGAGTTTCTTCTTTCCTTGCACTTCACAGACGCCAGATTATTCCCCAATGCATCCTTGAGGGCTACCAGATTCGGGATCTATTTATTCATCTATGAAATACCCCTCTCATCAAGCTTCATTGATTGGGGAATTGATAGGAACCGTTGTACTAGAATTAGTATCATGCCATGTGAGCATAAGGAAATGAAACTCTGCGTTTTTCTGTTCGTTATTTAAAGAATGATAAGTGGGGGGAAGTCAAGAGATCTTTCATCAGTTCCGCAGCTGTAGCACCCTCCCACTCGGGCTAGTTCTCCCAGCCATGATTTTTTCTGGTCTGCGAGTTCTCTCAATATAGGTCAATTTGAAGTTGGAAAATAGAAAGAAGCTTGAAATCAGAAGTAGAAAATTAGTAGAAGGTGAGGTGAGTTCCGCTAAATCTAATACGTTTTATTCATTTTTCCTTATATTAACTGTTTATTGTTGTCGATGTCTCATCTCATTGCCGTTCCTTACCCGTATATTTTTGTCCCCTGTACTTAGTATTTGTGAAGCAGAATTCGATACTCATTCAACTCAACTAGTATAAAAGAGTGGAATTTGCTAATAATCAACCTTTACAATCTAATTCCCATGCCAATATCCACAATCAGGGAGCAATGGCTACTTGCAAGCAAGGCCCACGAATTTCGGCCGCTGCCTCAAAAGCAGCATCAAACTCCTCCAAAGGAAAAGTGGCAACAGTCTTAATACCACCCGCCTTACCCAATTTCAAATACCCCGTCTCAACCAAACTGATCATAACACGTATGTCCTCCTTGGTATACATCCATTTACCCTTGATGGTAAGATCATAGAACATGATGGTCTGTGTCGGCAGGAGGAGCTCTTGATGCGCCCCCATAAGACTTATCCGGCCCCCACGTCTGAGGGCCTGGATGCAACTTTTGAAATGGGTGCTCTTAACTGCTTCTCTTGGTGAGATGTCAAAGAATACGTCGGCCAATCCATCTTTGGTTAGCTCTTTGCTGTCGGCCGTTACATCACCAGTGTTTTGGACAATTGTGAGTCTGCCATTATGGTCTAAGATTGACGCTAATTGTTTCAAGGCTTCGAGGTTGCGCCCCATAGCCACGACTCTCGCCCCCATCGCCATCGCAGCCACCACCGCCGCACTACCAAAAGTACCTGTGGCTGGCGTGATGATGACCTTCTCTCCAGCCTTGACACCCACATCCCGTAGTCCGCCAAACGGAACCGATATTGTCAAGAGGTACGTCAAGTCCTCCACGGTGTAGCCCATTCCACCATCCACAAGACTACCCAGCAGTCGTTCCTCATCCATGGGAAAGCAGTTCTCCAACGGTAGCTTGGCATACTCGGCGTATGTTCCGTCGCGCCAGGAGCTATCCATGAGCCTGTTACTACCAGGCGTAAAGCCAGCAGCTAGACCATGCAACATCAACGAAGTGGGGTCGTCACGGCCGTGAATATAACAGTCGAAATAGATAAGTTGGCCTGGTTTGAGTTTGGTAGCGTCTGGACCAACAGAGGCGATGCGACCAATAGCTGACGAACCAGGCACGAAGGGGGTCGGGTAAGGGTAGGGTTTCTTCCCGCTGTATACACTCCCAGCGTAAGTTAAGACGTTGGCTGCAAGGACGCGCACGATTGCACTGCCGGGTACAGCTTGTGGTGTTGCTTGTTCTACGACGGACATATCGTATGGGTCTCTTGTGGAATGGAGGACAAGTGCTCGGTGTTTAAGGGGAATGCTTGCGGGTGTTGATGTTGCCATTTTGAGCGAGGTCTTTGTAGGCAAATTGCTAGTAGCTTGTGAGTTATCAACAAATTGATATATATGAAGCTTTCAGGACTTACAGGGATTGGTAAGCTGATGAGTAGAAGAGGAATTCGACAGGTCACTCTATAAGAGAAGTCTAGTAAAGCTTGTGGGGGAAGAGTGAGCCAACCAAAAAAAGGAAATGGTCCTTTATTTAAAGAACTACTTCTCCAACAGCCAAAATCTCTACGTTGTTTTTTTAATACACACTGCGGAACATTGCTACGGTTTCACTACCGAGTATGGACGGCTTTATTTCTAATTATCGAGGCAGTCTACCTCTCAAGTATGGATTTAATCTTTATCTCCGAAGACTTCTACTGCTGATGGGGCGGTCTATGCTAGTGCAGTGCTATTTACTCCAAGAAAGGTCATTAGTAGCAGGTTGCACTGGTATGATGGCCCATGTCACTCTACACTTCGGGCTCGGTGTTAAGAACAGGTTAAGCCCGAGTAAGTCACTTTCTAAAACCACCAAGAGCTTTTGTCGAATAGAACGTGCCACTTGAAGGATATCCTTGTCCAGGAAGGATCATCAAGCCAGCACTTCAACGAAATCCTTTTGTCTAGGGTGATAGAAGAGGTCAGCTTCACCAAAAGTCGATAGTAAGCCAACGGCAATTTGGCTTTCGACCACTAAAATAGGAAGGGAATATCGAATCTATATTGGCGACACCACCATCATCGACAGAATTTCACTATCAATTAATATCTCCTTTCAATGCCTTGGGGATCCTCTCGATCCCCTTTCTCTCGCAAATTCCCTCTACTTTCCATCCATCTAGATCAGTGGCTCTGAAATTATGGAGTATCTACGTAAGCAACGTGGAAAGTTGTGCAGGATTTAAGCTCCTACATATTCCCACCGATGAGATCAAGGTCTATTCAACCATTTACGAACCAGCAAAAGCGTCTTTGGAGAACCTCGCCCTATGTTTAGCTATTTACTTCGCCTCAACAATCTCTCTTGATGACGAAGAAGCCCAGACAATTCTAGGACAGGATAGAAATGCTCATCTACTCAAGTTCAAGCTTAGTTTGTGACAGGCTTTCGCCCAGGGAGATTTTCTCGGCCGTCCAACTCTGACTGGGCTTCATGCATTGGCCTTCTATTTGGTGTGTGTTCTGCGTTTGATTGTTCCACTTTTAAGGCGAATCTGAGCTTCGTCGCTTTTTTTGTTTCATTTACTCTGTCGAGACGATCGAGCAGGCGAGGACTATGGCCTGGAAAGCACGAAAGGGCTGTTATTAGTGTCCGATGTCAGTCTACTACTCAATATTGATGACTCAGATCTCTATCCAGAAATAAAGTCACTTCCTGCTGCTAAAACAGGCTGGATATCCATGACCTTCTCACTTGTCAATTGATCTTGTGAAGTCAATGCAGAAATTAGCTACCATTTCCCCGTCTTCCACGTTTTCTTCTACTTCTACTTCTTCTCCTAGCGAAAATATCAGAGCACAATTCATCACTGAGACTCGAGCACAAATCGAAAAGCGACTGGAACACTGTAATCCGGTAATACCCCAACATCGTATGACGCTCTGCTCCCGCTTCTTACTTCGAAAGCTCGATTTCATCACACGGCAACAATGGCTTTCATTGCGACAGGGAAGACTTTACCACGGAAGAAAATCTAGTCGAGGCGCTAGAGATCTTGGAGCCGAGACTGGGCAGTGAAAATGATATGTTGAAACAGTTCGCCTGGGCTAGGAAGGCTTATCCACAATACCATGTCGTTATGTATATTTTATGGCATCTGTTTATTAAGCCCGAGGGTCCCAGTGTTGATAGGGCATGGGAAGCGATAGAAGCTCATTTTTATCAGGAGCAATGGGACGAGCTAACCTCGGGATTTGGTTCAAAGTCGGCGGTGCCAGCGGCGCTTAGGGCCAAAGCCGTTTCTGTGAGACAGGAAGTTCGAAACCGGAACCTTAGAGGGACAGCGAGAAATGGGGATGTTGATTTGGATCTTGAGACAGAAGATCATGGGGTTAGAATTGTCCCTGTGAACATACTTGGAGACATGGGCAGTACTAAGATTAGTTTCGATATTGACAGTGATGAATGGCCGAACTGGGAAACTTTGGCTAGGGGTTTCTAGCCTGATGGCCACCCCCGTTACCTACCTTTTGACAGTGAGTACAAGTTAGTCCTTGGTTTATGGTATTACAGGTTTAAATACCTTGTTGCTGCTACTGTCCATACTTAGATGGCTAAGTGGAAGGTCGATATTAGCTCTTTGATCCCATCTCAGTAAACATTTGATTTTCATCTTAGCTTTGCCATTGCTTTTACTTTATATGCTTCTCACATGTTAAACTTTCATGCTTTAATCGAAAACCCTAAAGGATACAATAGCACTTAATATCCAACGTTAGAGTCTCTTCAGGGTCCTCTTGTAATGGGTTTAAGGTCTTCTTTAAATATTCGAACTTAAAGAGAGGGGCTTGCTTCTTAAGTAGTTCAAATTTAACTCGTCTCGATCTTGAGCTAAGTTGATCTTAACGGAGAATCCTTGAGACATTTTCGAATAGATTGAGTATAGATGGAAGTGGAAAGTTTATTAATGGGTTTAATTAAATTAAAATTAATCTTTTATATATACTTGAAGTACGAGTAAGAGATGAAAAATCGAGGACAATTTCTTATTCTTATAAAAAGCTCTTCAATTCTAAAGGAGTTATCTATGTTGGGAGAAATGATCAATGGAAGAACGATAGAAGTCACGTGATCATTAACTCGTTAGCACCAAGGGAAATGCCAACATATAAATAGCTCCTCTTTACCTACTATACATAGATAATAGACAATAGAGAACATAGGCATTTACACGAGTAGCGTGCTTTTCTCTACTTGATATCAAGTAGCAACCACCGGGTGAACCAACACTAATTAGTGGTTGTTTTAACCACAGATTAGAAAGGTAAATCCGAAGAGACGACCATTAAAGTAGGATACATAATATGAGAAATTTGGTTTCGATCTTCGCTATTTTGCTGCAAATTCGATTATCTCTCGATCTGTGTTCATCACACAGAACAATCTACATACACACGCATTAAGCTGAGTATCCCAACTGAGTATCCCAACCGGGTATTTCCAACTAAAAATCCCCACTAAATATACCAGCTAAGTATCCTAACCGGGTATCCCAACTGAGAATCCCAACTAAGAATTAACGTCGGTATATCTATCTATCTCTTTCTTCGTTGATTGCTACTTTTTGTTTCTCTCTCTCACTCTCTCTCTCACTCTCTCTCTCACTCTCTCTCTCACTCTCTCTCCTCTCTCTTTCTGTGTATTCTTGTTGGAAAATACTTTCTTTCCTCTAGATGGATGAACTTGAGGCACTGATCACTCCTTGTCCTTCTCGTAAGAGAGAGGAGAGATGCTGTATAAATACCTCAATACGTCAGATCTAAACCAGTCTTTAGTGAAATTCGAGAAGAACCCACCCTGCCTCGCAAGTTTTGCCGGACGCAAGTATTGTTGAAACTGCGAATTATTTATTAACATCAACTAGGCATTTTCCCTCAACCATCCTGCCATCAAGAAAACACCACGCTGATATTATGACTCCCCCCACTCCCCGGCACACTCACCAACCCATTCCCATAGGTACTAATCTGCACACTCACCCCATCAATCTGCACCTGATTCGCATTCCCTAACATCACATTTCCACTCGTTCCCTCAGGCACATTCCACCACCCTTCCAATCCCGTACTCGTCCCCGTCCACCCCGCACTAAACTTCCCCAACCCCGTCGTGATGCCCCCCTCCACACTCGTCAAATCTCCCAGTTGTGGGACCAATAGCCATTCTTTCCCCCCAGGCTGCACCAGCTGAATGCCCACTACATAAGTGGTAAGTGCATCAGTAGGACCCGTGCCCCAACCATGCGCATGCGACGTATATGAATAATCATTATCATACCCCGTCGTACTCCTATAGCCGAACGTTCCATCCGCTAGGTATCCTTCTATCGTCGTACTTGCCGTTCCAAATGGGAGATTGAGATACCAGCCCCAGGATAGGCGCATGAGAGATAAAGCACGAGATGGTTGGCGAGCGAGGAGATGTGCCTTTATTTCGATGCTTTCAACGTAAGCGACGATGTTGTTGGGGAGTTCGGGACAGATGGCGCCGTAGGAACCCCAGTTTGTCAGCAGTTGGGTGGAGATGGAGGCGGTGCTATTGGAGGGTGCGACGGAGAAAGCGAGGGCCATAGAGTTGCCGTCTTCGGGATGGATAGATTTTGAGGTGTCGGAATCGTAGTAAGCCCTTCAATCACCAAGGTAAAAAGATTAGTTGGGGCTTTCGACAGAGAAAGGGGGGGGGGATGGGGAAATTACCCAACAGAGCTATCGAAATTACTCTTATACACAGCAGTTTGCAGTTTACCAGCCAAGGAAGTCCACGATGCAGCGAGAGAAGTCTGATTAGCCCATTTAGCAAGCGCACTTCCTGTGATAAGTGTCCGGTACATGAGCATGTTAGCCTCGGTATTATGACCTCCTTGAGTCGTTCTTCCCCAGTCATTAGTTCCAGTCACGTCTAACATGCCTGTGCTGTCGATTTTCCCCGTGATGAACGACATTGCTAGTTTGTATTTGGACCAGTACGAAGAGAGGAACGTTTGATTGTTGGAATAGAGTACGTAGTCGTAGGTTGCTATCATGGTCGACATGTGGTACGTATCGGAGCCGAAAATGGTGATTGGGGGTCCGGCGAAAGGAAGCTCTCCTGAGCTTTGCTGTTTGGGAATTAGAGATGGTCTTGATGAATGGTTTTGAGAGGGGCTTACTTGGACGTTGTATAGGGCTTCGAGGGTGTTGTAGACTCCTTCGATATCGCCTGTGCTTACGAGGATGCTTGGAACGGCTACAGCGAGATCTCCTGCCCATACGGTTCTATCACGTTTGCTTCCATCGACATAGACACTTGTCCCAGTCGTTCCGCAATTCCCATCGTTGGCCCAGCCCGAACTAAGAATGGGCCATGCTCTTCCGGTAAGCGGGGGTATATTGTTCGTCTGAAGCGTATATGCGCCAGCATACCAAACTTTATTGATCAACTCATCATTGGAATTAAAATATCCCCCATAAGCCTGTAAATTCGACCAAGAGGGTTGAAACGAAAGTTCAAGGAAGATATCTGTGATATTGAGTTGGAGTGTACTTGTCGTAGTGATGAACAGAGTTAAATATCGGAAGCCGCCTCTTAATGAAGCATCTGGCATCGTGTAATTGCCATTTGTGGTGGTGGATATGCTACCGTAGATGGCCCCGTCTGGATTGAAAGACCCGTTTGAATCATCAGACCATTCCCCAGTATAATTGGTTGATTCTGAGAATGCCAACCCTAGATTTCCAGTTCCAGTAGCGCTGTAGATGACAGAGACGATTCCTCCGACTTCTTGTCCGAAATCAAAGATGAGGAGTGAGCCGTTACCTTGTAATGACGATATTCCAGGCAGGTAATCTGACTGGAATTGGTTTCCAGAGGTGAGAATGCGTGTGGGCGATACGATGCGTGTGGCGGGAGAATAATTATATTGATCCCATGTGCCGGAAAAAGATGGCTCAGAAGGACCAGTACATGCTGTCTGTCGCCAACAACTCGTTGACTGGCTAGAAGCAAACAGAGCCTGTAGAAGCACGAAAATGGTTATCAAGTCCATGACGCAACTCCCTGTTTCAAAATGGAGAAATATACTGAGCTAAAGAAGTGGACGAGCAACAAGGCAGGATCCAGCAACTTCATGTTTATACCCGACCCCTTCCAGGAGTGGTAATCAACATTCGGGCAATTACATTCATGACATAAAGAGGGGTAGCAGTGGTTCCTCGTGATGAAAAGGTTGAAAGATTAGAAAGGAAGGTCGAGAATCGAGTTTTTGCATGGGACGGCGAATTCTTATGAACGACATAATTTCTCCTGATCTCTAACAATTAGACATGCAACGAATTAGGGCCTGACAAATTATGGGGTTAGGATCCTTCTGGTCTGTGCATGCGGCGAAAGCTCCTGGGGACGGCCATATTGGGTATGGAAAACGGCTGATTCAAACCTCGATACACGTGATGAACTTACATGCGCAAGAAAATTTGGTGATGGTGATCAACCAAGTTCGGTCGAAGGTAAACCGAAAGCAAAGATAATCATCGAGCGTGAAATACCGCGCGCGCGCGAGAGGATGTGCGGGGTACATAAGGCGAGTGCCGAAAAGGGGCAACATTTGGCCCGACTCAAACTACTGAGGTCGACCAGGCGTGATCATTTCATCTCAACCATGCCAAACCTCAAGCACCAAAAGGCCAAGCTGAAGCAATTGAATCTAATGATCCGACAACCCCGAAGTTTGAAGTAAGAGTATAGTGAAATCTGAACTCGATGCGCAGAAGGATCGAAGGAACAGATGTGGTGCCGGCGGCAAGGGCAGGTAGGCGACGACATCCAATGGCTTAGCTCGCCTTGCAAAGAAGCTGATGTCAAAATCAATGGGTTGACCTGGCTGAAATGTCATGCTTATTGGGTCGGATCAAGATGATCCGGAACATTGATTTCATTCTCCCACGACGAGCATGAGTATGAGCAAGCTGGAAATGGACAGGTTGAGAAAGCATTGCATCCTTCGAATAGCTCGCTGAAATTGCGTAACCAAGTATGCATGCAAATAGGAACTGGTTGGAGGTGGTTGGTGGTCTGTATCAAATAGTAGAAAAGTAAAAAGCAAAAATCAAAAGCAAAAAGCAAAAGCAAAAGGGCATGAAATGTGCATTGATTCAAGAAAGGCCGACTTGCGGTCCCAAACCGTCCGCGGTGCATCACGTGGTTGGTATGGATACGGAAATGGGCCGAGGGCAGTTCAACAAGAGGGAGATGTGGATGTGGATAGCATGAAGCTATCAAAGCGTCAATCCATATGCGCTGGTTCTAGCCGCCGACCATGAAATTGAAATTGCACCGCAACACGTGATCATGGCGAGAATTCCGAGAAGAGAGAAGTTCTCACCAATGGCTGAAAGCTCAAGCGTTCGCATGGAAACTCTGGAATTGGATGAGAGGAGATGACAGCGGCTACGGCTGTTGGTCGCAACGATCACAACAGGCAGGGTACGAAGCACTCTTATCTCGAGCTTTTTCCATCTTGCCGCAGACTGAGAGCATCGGTCTGTTTCTCTTTATCGTTTGTACTCCCTTCGTCCCACCTCATGACGACACATGGGGAATTATGGAGCCATGAACAGATCAAAATGAGTCAGAGATTCTGAAACGGTCGATCCCGAAACATCCTATCCGCCGAGTCCAATGGCGTCGACGGAACACGAAACACGAAAACAAAACAAAGCATTTCTCCCATTGTCGCTGCGAACAATATGCGGCGCGTCCTGAGGGAGAACAGGGGTGCTTCGCCTTTCTGCGCGTGTTGAAGAACCAGTGGCGGCGCAGATGTCTTCTTCCGACAACACGACCCTGACACGTAACCGCCGGACTGCACACGGGTACGGCATTGACATCGTACACAAGTAGACAAGGGACGACGACGAGCTGTACCGCCAATTTCCCCCAGCGCTTCCACGTCGGCTGTGCAGCCATTTTCAATAGCGTGAGCGTCAACGCGGCATTGACACCCTCGACTACCCAACAAGATCAGATACAAGGAAGTCTTGTACCCTACCTGTTCGCAATCAATCAGGCGGCTCAGTCGCCCTGTGGTTTCATTGAGTAGCCGCCCATCGCCAAAAATACCCACTTCAACCAATACAACTCCCTCTGGAGGGGAAAGGAAAGGGAAGGGAAGGGAAGGAAGGGATGAACAGTCGAGGAAGGAAAGGAAGGGAAAGTCTAGGCATGGCATGGCAGTAGGAATGGCAGTCATGAGGCGAGGTACGCGGGCTCCTCAACCGTCATGCACGCGTTGAACCCGCGAGGCGCTACTTCTCTCAATTCGTATTGTCCCCTCATCGATTGGATGCTTGTGTCTATGTACTTCGGTATCCACCTCCGAGAAGAGCCAAGAGAATGAGTCACTCACTGAAGCAAAGCTGCTGCATCCTTGGTACTTCTGCTTGCATGGTGTAGCCGGCGTAGCCCCATGCCAAATCCAGCGGCTGTCAAAGAACGAACCATGAGGCCGACTGGCAGCGACCAAGAAACCGCTTCAGATATCTCTCTCAGAATTGCCCAGTCTGCTCAAAATTCTCCGCGTTTCATATTTATTTAGCTTTGCATATCCATGCTTTCCCAATTAGCATTGGGTGGCATGTTTGCTTTTCTGGACAAGCAACATAAATATCCCCCCAAGTCCGCCCATATGTGTTGGCTTTAATTCATCATCTCATCTCGTCGTCTCTTGTCCCCAATTAGACCTTGTTCGAACAGGCCAACAAATTTAGAAGAGCTGTGCTCATCACGAATCTTCTTTGTTCCATCTTCCGTTTGTCAACTCTGGAGCTGGACCTCCTACGATCAACAATTTTTAATTCCTAGTGTCTAATCGACACCACCGCAACACCGGCTCCCCCTCTCTCTCGCCGCTGCGTAAGTTGAGCCCCTCAAAGTCCTCATAGCAGTGTTCATGGCTAATCCTGCGATGCATCAGTCTGGTAGGAGTCCGCGATGTCCTACGACTATAATTTCTCATTCGAGCCATCTACCCCTCCACAATTCTCATTCGAGGACTTGCACGAAACCACGTTCGCTCTTGGACATAAACGTTCCAGCTCATACGTCTCAAACTACTCTCACGAGTCTTCCCCTTCCGTCGCCGAGTCCATCAGTACCCAAATGACGACTCCAGCCCGCTCGCCCATCAGATCACATGGTCCTCTCCTCCTACCGAAGATTCGACCACAAGACCAAGAAATCCAATCGCCTCCCAAGCGATTGAAGCAAACTCCTGCGAGCAAGAGCGCGTTCAAGCCTTCCCACACACGAAGCTACACCAACCCAGAAGAGATCACATTTTATCATGATCCCTTCGATGTCGAATCAATGCCCCTGCTCTGCTCTGCAATTTCAACCCTAACATCCGAAGCCGTCCATCAACACCGCCGCTCCTCAAGCTCCAGTCTCGACGGCCATACCCTTGGAAAATATGGATTCCCCTATCGCAATGCCCCAAATCTCGTCCCTTCCCCCCCTGCGCAGACAGACAGGTACGCCGTGCAAGAAACCTTCTCCTATCCGACTCCTCAACGCGAGCCATCTCCTCTCCAACGCAGCATCACATTTGAAACCCCCACCAAACGCGAGCCCTCTCCCCTCCAACAGTCAATGACATTCGCCGTCGGCACTCCCACCCTCGAAACAACGACACTGATCAGCTACCTTTCCTCCCCCAATCCAGCACCCGCTCTCGTGCGCCAACTAAACACCCACGTCCGCGACACATCCGCTAAGCATTTCTGGTGGGATATCCGCCAAATCCGCTCCTGGACATCCTTCAATCCTTCCACCATCTCCTCCATTCCCGGTCTCTCTTCCTTATTAAACGTCTCTCTCCCTACTTACACGCTCCCGACCCCTCCCCGCACTTCTTCATCGCCTGAAACAGAAGCTGAACTCATGAACATCTATTCCTCATTCTACGGCACCAAACTCAATGCCGCCCTCTCCACCTCCCTCGGCACGCGTCATCTCGCTATGCGCGCTTCATCGGGAGTAAAAGGCTCCGATGCGCTCTTCATCTCAAATTACACCGATGACAACTCCCAGCTAATCTACGGCCGAGGACTCGGCCGCGTCGTTGGACTCGTGAAATCATTCGATCGCTGGAACACCGGTATGCGCGTCGAAGGAAACCATCGAAAAGTCGAATATCTCAGGGGTCTAGCGCATTTACATGGACAGATGAGAGAACATGGATGTAGATATGGATTTATCATGACGGAGATTGAATTGGTGGTTGTAAGAAATGGGGCTGAGTTGACGCCGCATTTTGGGTATTTGGAAATTATGGCGGTGCAGTTAAAGGCTCATGTCCCAGAGAGGGAGATGTTTGAGGATGGGGGTGAGGAGATGGGGACGTGGGGAAAGAAGGAGGTTAAGATGACGGCACTGATGGCACTTTGGTATTTACATATGTTGGCGAGAGATGATCCGCTACCTGGACAGGTGGGGTGGAAGTCTGAGATTGGTGCTCCGGCGGAGGGGACCAGGAGGAAGGTGATGAAGAAGGATGAGTGGATTCCGGAACCGCAGTTGGCGGAGAAGAGAGAGGCGAAGAGACTGAGAGGGTGGGTGTGGCCGGAGGAGAGTGTGGGGAGGAAGGAGTTGGGGAAGAGGGGGGTTAGGTATACATGTTAGATTTGATGGGAATGAGGGGGTTTGATGAATGATGAGGGATGAAAATGATGGGCTGCTGGCGGTCGGTCTAGGTGGGGGAACGCAATTGGCATTTGGTGTTTTGTGTAGTGTGTTAATAATTGATTATCTTCGAAATGAAATGATGACTTGAGTATAGAGACCTCCAAAGCAACAAAGATTTCAAACTTCTTCCAAGCATTGAAAATCTCTCCTTAGATTTGAAGCTTCTCCTGAAAATTCTTCTGGTTGATTTTCCTCATCTCCGAATATGTACCTCGCGCATGTTAAGGAGGTACGAAAAAGAATATATCATACGGAGTGAGGATGCTAGTGATTGGCAATCCAAACGGATATATAAAATTGGAATAAGGACTTGGCCATAGATGGGAGGATTTTGAATGTAGGACAGCGAGGTCATACCAAACCCACCGTTTAAGATGTCAGTTAATCAAGATAAATACCCCAATAGAAACTTCTTTAAAGTAATAATTTATAGTCCGTTCAAGTACTTTTATGTAGAGTGTAATTATCCACAAGACGAGGTAAGTTCCACCACTCTTAGCGTAGAGCTAGTTCAAGCGAGGGGTTAAGCTCGAATAAATATAGCCAACGTAATTTTGTTGCATATCGCACTCTCACGAAAGTACAGCTCATAAGTATTCATAGCGCTAGTAGAGGAGTCCTATACACTTCACTTATCCTAATTAGGGAAAAGGGCATATAGTCACGTGCCTCGATGAGTCATTAGCTTGGCTTGGCTACTTTAGCATTTTCGATCCTTATGATCTTCTTCCTTCTGTAAGCCTATCAGTAACAATAAATTCATCATGAAATAGGCCATTCCAGTGCACTAAGGTGATACCTACAGTCTCCGCATTAAAAGTGTAATACTTAGCAAATCGACTCTCAGCGCTAATGACAGCTTGATAGCGGTTATGCATAACTATTAATTTGCTTTTTAAACTTATGCTCTTAAGCATTCTCAATAGCATCCCTTAAGTGGTTATATTTCATAGCTTTTGTTGTGTTTTGATGTGGATTACCCCCCTACTAGTGCGTGCTATATTAATACTTAGGGATGTAAGCCTTACATCCGTTATTCCTAAACATCTGCTGTCAATATGTGGTGCAACCGTTCCAATGGTTTTTAATAACATCGAATGAAATTCTCAACCAAGGTTTTAGGCAAAGAGGTGCGCAACAAACGAAATTTAGGGTGGGGAGGGAATGGATAGCTTAGACGATTGGAATGATTAGACACGGGATTTGGGAAGTGTCTGACAATCGAGCATTTCTCAATCAATTTGCGCCTCCAGACATTCTTGCATAAACAGAATAGGCACCGGAATGGCAGAAATCAATATAGATAATCCATTAGTATGGATTGATTGCGAAGTGTGTATACTCTCCCCTCCTCCCTCTCATCTAAGTCTTTACAATGACAGATGACAGGACTCAACCCCGACTCTGATTCGATCCTCGAAATATACTGCTACATCACAAACGGCGATCTGGAGCTCCTGGAGCCAAATGGTTGGGGCGCAGTAATCCATCATCCTCAATCCGTTCTCGACTCCATGGTAACCCTTCCCTCCTCATATCCCATCTTCTCGCTCTTTCCCGCATCCTCCGACCTAAGTTTCAACCCGACGTTGCTCGCTCACTAACAAATGCTTGACCTTGAAAAGGACGAATGGTGCACAACCCATCACCTCTCCAGCGGTCTAACGCCTCTCGTCCTCTCCTCCACAACCACCCCCTCCGCCGCATCTGCCAGTCTCCTCTCTTACATCCAAACCTACATCCCCACCAAAGGAACAGCATTGTTAGCAGGGAACAGTGTGCATTTCGATGCTGCTTTTTTGAGGAAAGGGGGGTATAAGAAGGTGATGGATTGGTTGGGGTATAGGATTTTAGATGTTAGTGCTATCAAGGAGGCGATTAGGAGATGGTGTGGCGATGGGAGAGGGGAGGGAGAGAAAGTCTTGGAGGGGGCTCCCAAGAAGAGGGAAATGCATCGGGGAAAGGAGGATATTTTGGAGAGTATCGAGGAGGCGAGGTATTATCGGGGGGTTGTTTTTCGGGGGGGAGGGGGGAGTAAGGGCTCATGATGCTAGATATTGATCATCAATATTGATTCAATATTGCTCAGGTAGGATCAGGTACATGAAGTCTGATTGTTTTTATTCTTCAACACTTGGAATGATGGAGTGCGCGAATGGCAGCTCTAGATTGGCTAATGCAGATACTACCCCTCCATCGAGCTACCGTAGAAAAGGTCAGAAGTGGCGCTGCTCAAAAAGTGTTACCTCCACCAACTTTCTCTCCCTTTAGCCCTACATAATACACCACCAAACGCAAAATCATTCAGATCCATCAACCCAAGAGAAGCAATCATGTCTATCCAATCCGTCACCCTAAAACCCTTCACTGACCAAAAACCCGGAACGTAAGTCCAGCAGTTCAGCACTCCAAAATTAACCCCACCTTCATCTAATCTTCAACAACACCACCATCCCATCTAACATCTTCTCCTCCCCCACAGATCTGGCCTCCGCAAAAAAGTAGTCGTCTTCCAACAAGAACACTACAGCGAATCCTTCGTAACATCCATTCTCCTGTCTATCCCCGAAGGCGTAAAGGACAGTTTCCTCGTCATCGGCGGGGATGGACGATACTGGAACCCAGAAGTCGTCCAACTGATTGCTAAGATCGGCGCTGCGTATGGAGTGAAGAAATTATTGATTGGACAGAATGGCATACTTAGCACTCCAGCTGCGAGTCACGTCATTAGAAAGAGGAAGGCTACAGGAGGAATTTTGTTGACTGCTAGTCATAATGCTGGGGGTAAGTTCTCTACTTCTTTTGGGAGGGGCAGGTTGGACACACATGGGCTCATGACGAGAGGAATGTAGGACCAAAAGCAGATTTCGGAATCAAATACAATCTTGCCAATGGAGGACCAGCACCCGAGTCTGTCACCAACAAAATCTTCGCTACCTCCAAGACCTTGACCGAATACAAGATCGCAGATATACCCGAGGTAGACATCGCTACCCTTGGCACAAAGACATATGGATCCTTGGAAGTAGAGATCATCGATTCCACCGCCGATTATGTGGAAATGTTAAAGGACATCTTCGATTTCCCCCTCATCAAGAAATTCTTCCAAGACAACACCGATTTCAAAGTCCTTTTCGATGCCCTTTCCGGCGTGACAGGTCCTTACGGAGTAGCCATCTTCCAACATGAACTTGGTCTCCCAGCCTCCAGCGTGCAGAACTGCATTCCTTCCCCTGATTTCAACGGCGGCCACCCAGACCCAAACTTAACCTATGCCCATTCCCTCGTCGAAGCTGTCGACAAAGGTAAGATCCATTTTGGGGCTGCCAGTGATGGCGATGGTGACCGAAACATGATATATGGTGCCAATGCATTCGTTTCTCCGGGTGACAGTTTGGCCATTATCGCTCATCATGCGCAATTGATCCCGTATTTCAAAAAACAAGGTGTTTACGGTCTTGCTCGCAGTATGCCTACTTCCGGGGCTGTCGATTTGGTGGCCAAAGCCCAAGGATTAAACTGCTACGAAGTTCCCACAGGCTGGAAATTCTTCTGCGCTCTTTTCGACGCCGATAAACTATCTATCTGTGGTGAAGAATCGTTCGGTACGGGATCAAACCATATCCGTGAGAAAGATGGTCTCTGGGCTATTGTTGCTTGGTTGAATATCATTGCTGGTGTGGGAGAGGCTCATCCAGATGTCACGCCTAGTATTGCGAAGATCCAACATGATTTCTGGACGATTTATGGACGCACTTTCTTTACGAGATATGATTATGAGAATGTGAGTAGTGAGGGGGCCAATAAAGTTGTGGAGCAATTGAACAATAAAATTGCAGATAAGGCGTTTGTTGGTAGTAAGATTGGTGGTATGTATTTCTTCTTTCCCTCTTCTAATAAATTGATTAGTATACTAATACGCTCCAAAGATCGCACAGTAACCACAGCCGGCGATTTTTCGTATACCGATCTCGACGGCTCTGTAGCCAGCAACCAAGGCCTCTATGTCACCTTTTCAGACGGTTCACGTATCGTTCTCCGTCTCTCCGGAACAGGCAGTTCAGGAGCAACAATCAGATTGTATGTCGAGAAACATACGAGTGATGAGAGTCAATATGGCAAGGATGCTCAAGTATTCTTGAAGGGGGAGGTGGATGCTGCGGTGGAGTTGTTGGGTTTTAAGGAGTTTATTGGGAGAGTAGAACCGGATGTTAGGACTTAGGTGATGAGGGGAGGGGAGGGAATTGGAGGGTGGGAAGGGTGAGCATGAAATCCGAATGTAGAAGGGAAGAATGAAATGATGAGATTAGAGATAAGAGAAATACCATACCTTTTCGCCCTGGGCCTAAGTTTTTCATCTAAATTTATCCTTTTTCATTCCCAAAAGCCATATCTTCTTTCTACTTACCATAAGATAAGTAATAACTCACTTTTCTAATCCTTCCTTTATTTACTTGATGGGAAATAGTCGGTCTTCAACAGAATGCTATATCAAGTAACAAGGTAGCACCCGTAGAAGATAAATGATAAGGAGGCATTTAAATGTAGTTAGGGGTGACAGGCGAAGATGAGGTGACGGGTGATGGGTGATGAAAGAGGAATGATAGCGAGAAGTTATCCACTTTACTTATTCTAGCCTAACTTTACTTTTGCATATCCACCCACTTCCTTCGAAATTCTATCTGTTTGCTTTCTGTTTGGAGTATTAGCTGGGTTGAAATGTGAAATGGAAATTAGGCTAGGCTAGGCTAGGCTAGGTTAGGGAAAGAGAGGGGGGGGGTACTCCCTACCTCTAGGACAATGAACTGAACAGCAACTTATCTAAGTAAAATCAAGACACTGTAATGACGAAAAATCCTCATCAAGCAAACTCAACGAGTTCATATGGCTAGTCATCTCTGTGGGTGGTAGATTTTGAAGTTTTTCTCCAATAACAATAATATCGCATCTGCATGGCCGTGACTGGAATACTGATATCTTTTTTGACCGGGAGAGCGGGAGAACGGGAGAGGTGTAAAATCAGAAATGAAATGGGTATGGTGAAGAAAGTAGAATAAGCTCGCTTAGTTCTGGCTGGCTGACTGGCTGGCTGGCTAGTTAGTAGTTGTTAGACGTTTGATCGGCATTTAAAGGAGAGGAAAGGGAGACTAAAGGGAGAGCAGAGGGTGAGTAAAGGGAGAGAAATTGAAGTGATATATATCTAGCGTGGATATTAAGCGTGAGAGGTCTAGGATGAATGAATCACTAAGGTTAACATGATTATTCTTTCTCTATTCTATACGTACGTTATCTCTGAAAGAATTATCTGCCCCGTAGGAGAAACGCTCTAGTTGGATTTACTTGAATCCTAGATAAGAGTGGCTGAGAGTGGTTTGACCATTAATTAGATCACATTACATTATATTACACCGCATCACAAAGCTAGCTAGTAATTTTATTATCTAAAAGTACTCAATAAACACTTAAGCTCAAATAGTCTCCACTATGTAAACCCCTTCTTGGCGCCAAAAGGTATCGCAAACTCCTACGGCTGGCTATCTCCTTGAGGGTGGCAATCTCTTTGTCCTCGATCTCTCGTTCATCGAGTTGTATCTCTTTGGGAAGAAGTTCGATACCAGTAACGTCTAGACTTGGAACTTTTGGAGATGTTGTCGCCGGATCCGAGGTGGAAGCGTCAATATCTATATTTATGTTAATAAAAGGTGGTCATGGATGGATGAAGAGCTTACTAGTACCAGACTCTGGAGTATTTTCCGATGAGGCCTTGACAACTGAGGACCCAATCAATGATGAATCTAATAGTATGGAGGTTAAGAAGGACTTGCCAGAAGCCGCAGCAGTAGTAGCTTCTTTCTTTTCTTGAAGTTTTTTCTCCTCATGGCGCTTCCAACGGCCATCACGATTGCGTCTCCCACTATGAGGTCTGTCCGGTTGAGTAGTATTGTTGCCATTATCTGGATCCTCTGCAGCTGGAGGATTCTCAGACTCCTCGGGCTTCCCACAGGGACTCATGATGCCTTGGCTCTCGTTTGTATCTTGAGTAACCGCAGTGTTTTTGTCCTCTGTGACAACTTCTTTCGAGCCATTTGGTCGGGGTCTTCTGAGTAGGTACTGCTTTGGATTCCGGAGTTCATGTTGGAGGTATGGGTAATATTGAGTTGCAAAGGCAACATAAGGGTTGAAAGTAATCTGCTGATGAGGATAGGTAACGTAGGTAAAAAAAAAATTAGTTGCTCTGTTCTAACCAGATATGATGTTTAGGTGAAAATGGAAAAGAAAAATATGTAGAGGGGGCACGTCGCATTGGTGTCGTCGCGTTAGGTTCACGTGAGCGTTGTTGATGGATTATGAAACTTAAGGAGACAAAGGGCTTGTAGTGAGAGCACTCGCCTATTCTTGCTTTGATATTAAAGTTTAGAGCAATTATATATATAGAGTTTTTGCTCTATTATAGCAATTTCATATTAGAAGGTTTAGGTTTGCTTTAATTAAAAAAAGAAATAGTTAGAATAAGCTGATAGCTATTTAGATATATATTATTTATATTAGCAAAATATTAATCTAAAGTTTAGCCAAATATAAGTAGTAAAACTTGGGTTTACTTAAGTAGCTTGCTTTTATATTTTTAACTAAAACTAAGTAAATATTATTTTCCTGTGATTTAGGAGCTTCTACTTTATTGTGAAAGATAAGATTTATTAATTGCTATTGTCCTATATTTCTATAAGGGCTTAAATATAACCAATAATTTATATAAAGCTTAAAATACTCTTATATATATAATATAATATGAAAATAAAAAAGAAAAATATATAGAGGGGGCACGTTATATTGGTATTATTGCGTTAGGTTTATGTGAGTATTATTAATAGATTATAAAACTTAAGGAGATAAAGGGCTTATAGTGAGAGCACTCGCCTATTTTTGCTTTGATATTAAAGTTTAGAGCAATTATATATATAGAGTTTTTGCTCTATTATAGTAATTTTATATTAAAAGGTTTAGGTTTGCTTTAATTAAAAAAAGAAATAGTTAGAATAAGCTGATAGCTATTTAGATATATATTATTTATATTAGCAAAATATTAATCTAAAGATAAGTAGTAGAACTTGGGTTTGAGTAGCTTGCTTTTATATTTTTAACTAAAACTAAGTAAACACTATTCTCTTGTGATCTAGGAGCTTCTACTCTATTATAAAAGATAAGATTTATTGATTGCTATTGTCCTGTATTTCTGCGAGGGCTTAGACATGACCAATGATTCACACAAAGCTCAAAATACTCTTACATGTACAGTACAGTGCGAAAATTATGGGTCCAGATTGGAAACGGCTTTCACTCTTCTATCTCACGACTTACTTTGTTGGATGCATGTACATAATGTTTGTGAATCACGGAGAAGATTGTTTGAAAGGAGCGCAAGATCACTGACACTCATTTATGTCATGTGAGTGAATCTTCTCTCAATACATGTTTTTGAGGTTCTGTTGTTGAGAAGGTATTGATTAATGCCACCAGCTCGCCTGTTAGCATTGACTTCACTGCTGTCAAGTATTCCGACATAGAGAACTTTGAAGACCCTCCCGAACCACATTATTACTATCAAGGCGGCAGCCAAAGCAATAGAACAAATAATCCAGCCTATAATTATATCACGAGGGAACACTCTTCGGAAGAAGCTGAAGTTTACGCACAAAGTACTGTAGATGGAAAGCTGAAGCAAGACGGTGTGCAAATATTCAGTGACACCTGCAAATGACAATGGCGCCCATATTGAAGAGGGATAGAGGATACGATAAACCAAGATGGTTATGAACTTGAGCCTTGGGGCAAACGTCGACGTTATTGAGCTCTCCTGAGCAGACTTTTTTCAAGCAGCTAGTTATTCTACATAGCATGACATTGCTATCTTTCTATAGCTTCAAGCTCAATTTGAACTGCTGTTGGAGGAGGATGTTTCCATCGTAGAAAAAGCCGGATTACAATCTATCAAACAGGGGCTGCTTGTAAGAATCACTAACTCAGATCACTAGAGCAAGTATTTATTAGTTCAGCCATCCCCACTCAAGGGAAGAAAAAGACCATGAAGATTAAAGGCCATTCACGAACTTTATCTATAATTGTTCAGGTAGACAATAGATTTCGATTAGAAATAATGTGTAATTATTTTGGCTATTCCAGAGCAGGAGGTTTGGAAGCAAAATGAGAGAAACGACAGTGGAAATGGGCCAGGCAGTGACAAATATTTTCGAGAACATTACCTAGCTTTCTAAGGAAATTGATTGCCGACTCCATATTTCTAAAACCAACATCAAGCATCGAATCAAAGGGACTAGAGGGAAATGGACTGTGAATCATATGTTTTAGAAAGGTAAAATTGCAATGTGAACGAAGAGAAGATAGTTCGAGTAATACTTGATCCTTGCTCTTTTCGAGTCTATTCCGCGGGTGCTAAGCGAACCCCTCTCATATATATACTTAAATAGTAGTTCTTGTAATCAAACAAATTAACTGGCCGAGTGAGATCACGCTTATAATGTTAATTTGGGCATGGATCTTTCTGAGTAGCCGCAATAAAGTGAAGTGACGAGCCCCCAAATTAACTAGGCCTGCTATTACATTCTAAGAAAACAATGCTATGGTCACTAGCTTCTTAGGGAATTTTTTTTTCTTTCTTGAAGGTTTGCTCGCAGCTTCGTTGATGTATTCTCTAGACGTTTGAATGAGAGACTATGTACAGAGTGCTAGTGATGGTGACTCTTTCTCCTCACACTTTTCCCATTCACTTCTCTAGGTTGATGGCCGTTACTATTATCTGGCTCCGCAAGAGCATTATTCTGAAATCTATGAAAGCTGGAACATAAAAGTATTTAATTCCCTCTCTCTACCTTCTTCTATCCTTATAATCATAACCAAGCCTCCACACGTTACCAGAAAGAAATGGGATGTACTTACTTGCATCCAAGACGCACTAGAGGGGTCTTGGAAATGAATTTGTAGTGCCTGGGGAAGCGAGAAGAGAGAAAGAAGTCGACAATGAAGAAACGAGAGACAATAAGAGATAGAAGTGCCTTCTGAACCTTTAATCATTTTACCTCACGGCGGAACCAATATCCTAATATGACACAAGGTATGAAGTCAAATAGTCATAAATTCTGCGGGTGGCCAAAAGTTAGCTGAGGATCCTTTTATAAGATGCAATGGAACGTCGAGCAATGATGGAGAATGGACTTGTAGAGCACGGAGCCGCGGTCGATATATTGGATTTGATTCACCAGACATCATCTTCTTGTAGTTTGAATAGGCAGTCTCAGAAGCAACTTCAAATCTTAGTTTAATTATCTTCTCGATTTCGGAGTAATTTCGGAATGCGTATAATGATCTAATATAAATTGAAGAGTGTCAAATGTCTCTGTGGAAATATCAGGGCCTGATTTTGTAGATGATATGGCTAGCAACGGAGTTGGTTTGTCAGACTAAAGGATTCTACATCTTTTCGACTGCTATGACTCTTGAGTTTAAGGCCTCTCGAAAGAAAATTCATTGAATATTATGAGAAAGTAGAAATGACGATGATAAGATTCATTGAATATGATCATTAAGACGAAATGACAACAATCGTTTTGCTACCTGCTCCACAAATTTTGGAAGCCGGAGAAAGAATTCTTTAAGAGCATACTAATTTTCCTTGAGAGATTTCCAATCTTATTTGGCAACAAACCCTATTTGCGCTAAGATGTTGGCTAGTTAAGAGTACTGAAGAGTCTTCGACGTAGTGTCGAACGAGTAATTTATAGGGAATAGAATTTGAAAGCATAGCATTTTGCAAGGGAAAGGAGGTGCTGTGGGGGAATAATGGGTATCCCAGAAATGGCTTCCAAAGACGTAGTCTGTTTAGATTGGGCTATTTAGAAAATATTTCCACTTTTCATGCATTATGACTAACCTGTAGCATTCATGCCTTAATTTAATCAACTTCAGGAAGATATTAAGCTGAATAATGAGAGAAACCTAGAGTAGCTGGTTTCTCTCTATACACAAATCTATCACATTTTGCTTCTTTAACTCATTTCAAACTATATTGCTTCCTAAGTTCAATATGTTATCTAGGATTGATGTTGGATGTCACTTGAGAGTTATTAGTGAGACCGATAAGAGTGCGATATGCAGAGAAATGAGTTCTTTTCCAGAGTATCTTTGAAGTCGAGCATACCTAGGAGTAGATAGGAAGGTATTAAAGTGAATTTAGATTTCAAGTGAAAGACTAACAGATATATTCTGACAGCATAGAATGTTGAAGCATGGTGCCTGAGCTTTGAAAATTGTGTACATATTTAAATAGCGTCTCATTATTAATTGAATCGAAGATATAATCTGTCAAAAGGCATTCGAAGGGGGTATGTCTAGAGTCAGGCGTTAAAGCTCACTTTTCAAGGAGAAGGCCAGTAGGTTGTTTGAGCATGGTATGAGCAGGAGAGAACTGAGGACGCAAATAAAAGTCAAACAACGACAACAAAGAAACCGACACTCGACAAAAAGGATAATGACAGTACTCACGCAATCTCAAACAACCCAATAACTTTCTATTTGCAAACTATGCAAACACATCTCATGTTATGAAAATACGAACAGCTCTGAATCCTCTGCCCTATCATTCGCAAACTATCAAAAACTTGATTATCTCGAGGTGTATATATTCTAAAGACTATGAACACAACAGAAATAAATAAGTGAATCATGCTTAGAAATTCCTAGTATTTGATTTAATTTGCGAACTTCAAAGGAGGGAAATTTGTTGATAAAGATAATAACTTTCCCCTTACTTTTTATCTTTCTTTCTAGAGCTAGTAAAAGCTTTTAGAGGGTCTTTTAATATTATTACCAGTAGTGATTTGGAAGTTCAGACAGAGGTGAGTGTGACGAACACTCTTGCATTAATCCTTAGTGTAGGTATCACCGGTAATTGCAATTACGAAAGACAAAGATGACAAGGGAATAGTAGTAACAAGTTGGTTCAGATGTGGTTCTATTCTCTACGTGCTACGTGTGGTGTTGATATATGCTCATGCCTCGATGAGTCATGAGCTAGTCCCAATCCGGTAAGTAGGCGAAGGAAGGCGAACTACAAAGCGGGATCGAGCCTCGCGACTAAATACATATCCGACTCGCTTAATCACTAGCGTGTCGGTCGTTCTGCCTAAGGCAAAAATTACGTGACATATTGCCTCAGGCAACAAGAGCGCAAACTGTCACATTGAGCTAAGTTTCCATATCCTCGCTTATCCTCAGGGGCTTCTCCCATTCGGTAAAACTTCGAGCCTAAAAGCCCCATCTTAAAAAAAAGATTCAAAAACAAAATGAACTCGAAAAATATTCAGACCGACCATCTAGGGACTCGAACCCTAAATCTTTGCCACACTTGGATAAGAGTATGATAATCATTCATTCCTCAGAACCGGAAAGCAACGCCTTACCATTAGGCCAGACGGCCTCTTGTTTGGTTTGTTTGGATGTAAAAGTCGCTTGTTGTGCTTTATATTGGTCAATAGAAGAGTGGGGCCAGAACAGATAATGCCGGATTGGTTCGGTTAGGGGAGGAGAGGAGGAATTAGAGTAAGGGGGAGGGTTTGAGATATTGAAAGTTCTTCAAGAGAGACATTTTAGTTAAAATGTAAATCTCTGTTGCAATATTTTCGCGATTTTTAGTAGGTTAAAAACTATTTCTTAAATCTCCAACAGATACCTATTTTAAACTGCTAACCCTAATAAGAACAGCTCTATAATGATAGAAGAGGAACAACGCTTCTATCTTATTCTTGTCCCTATAAATGCGATACTCTTTCTTGGGATATTCGAGATTTGACTATGAATACGGAGAATAGTAATTTTTGTAAGAGTGGACTCCTTTTGAGTAACCTACCTGGAGCTTGTAATAAAGATGTTGGAGGGGTGGTTTCTTCAGTAAAACAGCACTTAATTTGGAAAGATTTTAAGAATGTTATAGTAAACTGCGGAATTTAGATGAATTCTAGAAGGAAATGAAGGAAAGAAAAGTGCAGATGCATAAATTGATTTGAGGAATTTGCTTTTGGAACTTTCTTACTAGCAACCACTAAACTCGACTCGAGAGACACAAGATAGTAGAAATATTTAGATGATCATATATATATTGTCCTCTAAACAACCATTTTTTCAACCCTACAACTTACTCGCCCCCCCACCCCCAACAATCTTCATCTCGGCCCTTCCATTACTCAAGCAGACCTTCCCTCCATCCACCTTCGTAACAAACCTAATCTCTTCCCAATCCCCCTCCTTCCTCTCCCCCGTCTTCCAAATCTCCACCACCAGCCTATCCCCCGGCTTAACGGGACTCGCAAATCTCGCCTGAAAGTCCCTAATATTCCTCGGATCACTTCCTCCAACCGCTTTCAACAGTGCATGGGCGGTAAAGTTCCACGACGAAAGACCATGCATGATGGGTCCTCCAAATCCCATTTTAGCTCCCGGCTCAGGGGTCGCGTGGAGAGGATTATAATCCCCATTCAACCTATAAAGCAAAGCGGATTCCTTTGTCGTCTGATGCACCACCGTAAAATCTGGCTTTCTCCCTTCCGGCGGTGGGAAATTTTCTGTCGCAGGCCCCTTCGGACCACCCCAATTACCCTGTCCGACAAAGAACGCACTTCCCACCGCTCTTGTATACACCTCAGCTATTCCTGAAGCAGTGATTTCGACGATTTCCTGTTGTGTTTCGACCACGCTGCCGGATTTGCCTTTGTCATAGACGCCGATCACTTTGGCGCGCAATTCGAATTTTCTACCTACTGAAGAAGGTGGAAGGGGTTTGAGGAAGGTCATTTTTCGTTGGCCATCGAGGACGCGGCGGTAGTCGAATTTAGGGACACCCGGGATGGGGACAGCGGATGAAGAGGCGTAGAAGTCGATTACTTCTTGGGTGGTGTGCTTGAAGGCTAGATATACGTTAGTTGGGGCTTGGGACTGCGGGGTAGGGGAGGGGAGAGGTACGTAGGAGGACAGGGTAAGTTGGGAAAACAGCGAAGTTAGGATGGAGTTCCTGCATGAGAGAAGTCGATTGGTAGGTGTGACGAGTGAGGACATTAGGTGGCATACGTATAAGAAGTGTAGTTCATCAGCTGTACATCCAATGCTATTTGCAAAGAGGAGAACATCTCTTGTCAACCAAGAGACTTCTTCGGCGGGATACTCGAAACCTGCACCCGGGCCAGACATTATGAATAGTGCGGTAAGCGTGGATAGTGTATGATGAATTGAAGGTATGAAAGGTTAACTGGGCTGTGGAAAAGGAGGAAGAACTATTAGAAGCTATTTGAATTGAAGAGGAGAGATCGCTCGGTTGCGAAATGCCGAGGTTCGTTCGGTTCTGAAATTCAATCCGGTTTGTAATCCAAGAGTGAAAAGATAGGGAAAGGGGAAAAGATTACTGAGGATGCGTTGCAAGCTTCGGGCAGTTAGAGGAAAAGGGAGAAGGGTGAATTAAGTTGAATGAAGAGTGTTTTCCAGTCACTATCATAGTATTTATTTCACATAAACGCATGGCATGAGACTTGCTTGATGGTGGGATTTTATTCTTCTACCAAACGTGATAATACCCTTTCGAGTAATCACTGTGATCATAGATCATGTTGGTTCATTAACCATTCCCCATAATTAGTGACTGACCAAGTACTTAAAAGTCCCCAGTCCCGTCCTGCATAACAAATCAAATGCATTTACATCGAAGCACTTTAGCAACGATGCCTTTCGCAGATGAAAAGCAGCACAATCAACGATATTAGCAAAAACAAGTTCACATGCTCAAAGCAATGCCTGGATCAACGATATCGACGCAAGAACAATCATGCCCATAGTCCATACCAGTCAAGTTTCAATGCCGACGCGGAACTTGTTTCATGCCCAAAGCAACGCAGCAGTCTTATTTCAAAACCCTCGCCATGTCATTGGAATCACCCTTAACTGACAGGAAGGTTCTCCATCTTGCCCTTGCCATCAGCAATCCACTCTGGCTCAATCAGTCTTTCTCGATCCTGATAGAGGAACTTGTATGCAGTACGGATGGTACCATCACTGACGCCAGCAACGTTCGAAATTTCCTTCGCCGTCTTTGGCTTTCCAAGTAAGGCCGAGGCCATGTAGATGCAAGCGGCCGCGACAGATAGAGGAGATCGACCGGCGAGTTCACCCACGGTTGACATCTTCTCGGCGAGACCTTGGGAGACCTTGACGAATTGTTGATTCTTGAGGCCAAGTTGACTGCAGTAACGGGTGCAAAGATCTTTAGCATTAGTCGACGTCGTGCTTTGGTAGCCATCTGTGGATGCAAGTGCTTCACGGTGTTAATACATGTCATTTCAGTATAGCAAAATAGTAAAACTTACCACCGCCAGTAGCTTCCGCAGTAGCCCTCCTGCCTGCGCTGTCTTGTGCAAAGAACTTCTCCAAAGCCTTGAATGTTCGACCGATATCCTTCTTAGAAACCTTTGTCAAGGCGTAAATTTCACGGAAGGTTCGGGGAACACCGCACTGGCGGCAGGCAATGAAGATACAGCCAGCAATGATAGCATCTTGGGATTTTCCTTTGAAAGCCTTGGCGTCATCAGTAAGTTTAAAGAGATGTTTAGCAGTATCAGAGACGTTCTTGGGAATGTTGACAGCATCGCAGTGTGCACCAATCTCTTTATAAGCCGTCAAGAGGGTTTTCGTAGCCTTATCGGTACCTTGTTTGCCTTGCGCACGGTAGAGTTCGCGACTGCGAGCACTAGGGTCTCCAAAAGCGATGGTAGTAGAGAGTTGAGAGCCGTTAAGAAGTGGATTTGCACCGTCACCAACACGGGAGGGATCATCATTGCCTTGATCATCGTTCGAGAAGGTACGCCATTCGGATCGAGTGTCGACGATGCGATCACCGAGAACAAGACCACAGGTACCGCAGACCATATCACCGCTGGAGAATTCTTCGATGAGATTAGGCGGATCTTCTCTGCAATCCTTGCAGAGTAACTTTTGATTGAGATTTTGGCTCCATTCCGAAGCAACCTTATCGGGAGGGCCCATCATCTTTGGAGTGTAGGGTTTTGGTCGATAGATATTGTCGAATTCGTTAAAGACGAGGCGTTTGGGGGGCTTGCGACGGACTTCGATTCGTTTCTTCGATACGACAACTCGAGCCTTGATATCTCTGGTAGGTTTTTCGCAGAGTATAGAGGTGGTAAGCTTGACGAGAAGTGGGGAATGCGTTTTGGCGGTATTGAATGAAAAACGTCTGTTGGGTCTAGTCGCCGAGAGTATCGACGGCCGTAGGCAGCAGCAGTTCCCCAATCAGCCGGAAGGACGAAGTCTTTTAGCGCGCGTCGACAAGCTGAAGAGTTTCGTAGATATTTATCGTTTATCGTGTCGCTTTGTAGGTGAGAAAGATGTCGAGCCTCGGTGATCGAGGGGCGTCGCAGAATGTCGACGAAGAATGTGGGAAGAGATTGACGTTAAAGTTGAAGGTGCGCCGCCGCCGTCATATGACGATTTGAAATCTTGTCAGAACGAAGAAACCAGTAAAGGCGTCTGCGAATCTTTCAAGCGTCGTTTTGGGGAAGTTGTCAGTTACAATCGTATGAAAGATGACTGGCAGCTTTGGTTGTGTTAAAAACGACGGTCTTTCGATCTTTGTGGGTGGGCGAAGGAGTTGTGAAAGGAGATGGAGAGGAAGAAAAGCTGAAGGGGTGAAAAGAAGTGGATTTATCGCCACGGCTGAATTCGGCGATCACGTGCAATTTAGGCTGAGGCTGACAAGCCGCGCAAAGGAAAGTTGCTGCCTGTTGCTGCCTGAGTATTAAATCGAATCTCGCCTTTGGAAGCTCCAAGCTTGTTCACCCATCAACAATTTAGCTTCACCCTTTACCATTCACCGTAAAATCCAATCCCCCCTCGAATTGTTTCTCTCACTACTACCTCTCTCTAGTTTCAGATACCCATCTCATCCTACATCACAAAATGTCTACTTTAGAAGATCTAGATGACCTGGAGCGTGATCAGAAGGAAAACAAGAAGGACGATGGCGACAAGAACAAGAAGTCTGATCAAAACGATGATGCAGAAATGAAGGATGCAGAGCTCGAGGAGAAAGAAGAAGACCCCATAGATGAGGAGATCTACAATTTGAGCACCCAAGATATCCTGACGCGGAAACGACTTCTGGAAAACGACTCCCGAATCATGAAGAGCGAGTTCCAACGTTTATCACACGAGAAGGCATCCATGGGCGAGAAGATCAAGGAAAATCTCGACAGGATTGAGAACAACAGGTATGCATAGACTAGCATTGTCTCCCATGTTTTCGGCTAATAGTCTACAGGCAATTACCATACCTCGTTGGCAATGTTGTTGAGCTTCTCGAATTGGACCCAACTGCTGAATCTGCCGAAGATGGTGCCAATATTGATCTCGATGCTACAAGAATTGGCAAATCTGCCATTATCAAGACCTCTACTCGACAAACCATATTCCTCCCACTTATTGGCCTTGTAGACCCCGAAGAACTGAAGCCAGGTGATTTGATTGGTGTCAACAAGGATTCGTATTTGGTATTAGACACATTACCGGCGGAATATGATAGCAGGGTCAAGGCAATGGAGGTTGATGAGAAGCCAACGGAAAAATACACAGACGTTGGTGGATTGGATAAGCAGATTGAGGAATTGGTCGAGGCAATTGTCTGGCCAATGAAGGAGGCCGAACGATTTAAGAAGATTGGCATCAAGGCGCCAAAGGGTAAGTTCTGCAATACCGAGGTAATATCAACGTGCTAATGATGACAGGTGCTCTAATGTATGGACCTCCTGGTACTGGAAAGACGCTCCTCGCCAGAGCCTGCGCAGCTCAGACTGACGCAACCTTCCTGAAACTCGCCGGACCTCAACTGGTACAAATGTTCATTGGTGATGGAGCAAAGTTGGTTCGGGATTGTTTCGCATTAGCCAAGGAGAAGGCACCATCAATTATCTTCATTGATGAGTTGGATGCCATCGGTACAAAACGTTTCGACAGTGAGAAGAGTGGAGATCGTGAAGTGCAGAGAACTATGTTGGAGCTTCTGAATCAGCTTGACGGCTTTGCTTCAGACGACCGCATCAAGGTGTTGGCAGCTACCAACAGAGTTGACGTTCTCGATCCCGCTTTACTACGTTCTGGTCGTCTAGATCGAAAAATCGAATTCCCTCTACCGAACGAAGAAGCCCGAGCACAGATTCTAAAGATTCACAGCCGAAAAATGACTGTTGACGATGCAGTCAACTGGCCTGAGTTAGCAAGAAGTACAGATGAATTTGGCGGAGCTCAGTTGAAGGCTGTTTGTGTTGAGGCGGGTATGATTGCATTGAGAATGGGAAAGAACAAGATCAGCCACGAACATTATGTCGATGCCATTGCGGAAGTCCAGGCAAAGAAGAAGGGTATGTTTTATCTGCAGGTTTTAACACTTCTATCCCATGTACTGACTGTCCTGCAGATACCGTTAATTTCTACGCATAATGGTTTGGTTTCTCCGTTTGGCATGGGTTGCGTAGCGAGCGTTGTAACCATAGACACATCATGACAATCATAACTTTCAGCATTCAATTCACGCAATTGCCATGTGAAGTCGGATGGGTTGTTTCAGATACCTCTTTGAGGTAGATTAAAACCCAATCTTTAGTCATTCCAACATAACGTACGTTTCATTTACGACACTCCTCAAGAGTCGAGTGATCTATCAACCAATGTGTATTTCCTTCATGTCGTTGTATTCTTTAGGGCCTAGGACCCGATCCTTCTTTTAATCCTTCCTCTGATCAAGAGCACACTAATAATCGAGGGAGTGCTTCTCGTTTGGTGGGTGAAGGGAAGCCCCACTAGTGCATCTACATAAGGTTGTCTCATCAATGAAGCTTCATTATTATCTTCATATCCTCCTTCCGCTTTTTCACGGGTGTGATAAGCTTAAACATCCCGTCCCACCACCTATAAATATGATAAAGTGTTTATCTTCTAGGGCTCTCCTAGGGCTGGGGTTACTTGCAGTCATATACAGGCCTTCATCGCCTTACCTCTGCTTGGATGACGATAGATTTTTGTCGCTGCTATGACAGCATGATGCTATTATTTGTATGGACTCGAGTCCGACTCGGACTCCCGAGTTAAGTTGAGCTTCTCTTGTAAAGTAGAAGAGTCGAGTCCAAGTATATACAGAAGTCCGGACTCGCCTTGGACTTGCGGAACACTTGTTTAGAGTTTTGTTTAAATTGTTCTGTCGTTCTTTTACAGAATATTTGAAGGTCTTTCAGGCTTACACTTTCCTAAAGCTTAGGGTGTCTAAGTTCTATCTTTCTATAAAAGATCTGAAATTTCTTTTCTTGCACATTGCCTCTAGTAGAGCTTGAATTAAGAGGGGAGCAAAAGGAAATCCATTTCATGAAAATTTTGAATATTTGAATACTAGATCTTCTCTAGGACGATCTTACAACTGCTCATCACATCATTGATGTATTCCACAGAAATGATGTCCGACATTAGCTGATAAAGGGTAAACCGAGAGGGAAAGTACCTAACAACTGCGTAGCCACAAGAAGCCGGTGTTCAACAATGTTTCAAGATCCCATGTGAGAAACAAAGTTTCTAGGCTCGTCTGCTTGTGGATTCTGAGTGCCACATCTACAACTAAATGTGTAGAGTAGGAGAACGTCAAGTACAGTAGTCCACCTCAAGTTTAGCAGAACACTAGTACCTTACTCGAAACAGATATCAGTCCAGAGCCCCTAGGCCTTGGAACACAAGATGTATTCTTTTTTGTGAGAATGCATAGACGAGACGAAATGGGAGTCGCAAGATTAGTTGATTCAGAAAGTACCATACATGAAAAGCTCTAAAAATGGATTTGCATGAGAGGGAGTGGAAACAGGAGCGTAGACTTCGGGAAAGGCAAGTGAGGTGATCGCACCTTTGTCAGGGGTTGGTCGCTTATTACAGGATGCAGATAATTTCAAGTATATTGATTGATTACTCTAAGTTCTTTCTCTTCAGTGTAGGAGTAATAACTTGTCCAAATTCCCCTAAACATCATATCACATGACAAGAAGCCTGACAAGAAACGGCGCCTAACAATTGCGGGGCAGCGAGATGTTTTACACCGCTTATTTGTACTTAACCAGAGCTTTCTACCCTTTTGCCCCTCGGATATCTGATTGACTGCCATATATAATTTCCTGTCATGTCTTCACTACCCCTTAGTCTTGATCTTGTTAAAGACCGTGTTGCTGCAGCCCTACCCATCATCGAGGAAATTTTGAGAGTATCAGGAACTCCTGGGCTGTCGATTGCTGCTGTTCTCCACGGCGAGACTGTGCACGTTAGTCACCATGGATATCGTGATGTGGAGAGGCGTCTGAAGCCGGATATGAGGACTCGCTATGCTATCAACTCGATGTCGAAGGCTATGGTGGCTGCTCTTGTAGGGATATTCGCAGATGAAGGACTCTTGAGCCTTGATGATAAGATCATCAGTTTCCTCCCCGATTTCGAGAGCCAGAACCCAGAAGTCCAGCAAAACTGTACAATCATAGATCTTTTATCGCATCGCTCAGGCATCACCAATTTTGATTGCTTCTGGCTGGGGGAACAAAATCGTGTGCTGCTGGATAGAGGTCAAATTCTCAAAGCCTTTGGTACTTTGAGGGCTTATATTCCATTTCGGACTGGATTCCTTTACAACAACTAGGGGTATGAAATTGTTGGGAAGATACTGGAAAAGATTAGCAATCAGACGCTGGGAGAACTACTCAGCGCTAGGATCTTTGTTCCGCTAGGAATGTCACGGACTAGTACTGACTGGAGCTCTCCAGATGATAATATCATGAATTCCTATGCAGTTCTTAGGGACCTAAGTCCGGTCTTAATACATCGGCCCCGAATTGGGAAAGGAATTTTGATGGAAGCAGCCGGTGGGATCAAAAGTACAACAGAGGACCTTATCAAATTGTACACGGCTTTTGGGCATGCAGCATCTGAGCAGTTTGGAGTCACGACTGACTACCGTCAAAGCCCCTCCGTATTCAAAGGCTGCAAGGAGCTTCTTACGGGTCATATTCAGATGCCGGGTCCCTCCTTTCGAGAACAAACATACGCCGCAGGATGGGTGCGAGCTCAACTACCAGGCCAGCTTGGCCGAGTCTCCAACACCCCTTTAATCGGCGAGCCGCCAGTCGTCGGAAAAGGATCAGAACCACGTCTCGATATCTATCATCACGGAAGTATGCCGGGAAGTACAACTTGCGTTCACCTTTTTCTAGAATCAGGACTGTCATTCTTTGTGCTTCAAAACTCTACAGCCCCGATTGACACTGCCGACTTTGTCGGACAATTACTTGTGGAGAGCATATTCGACGTAAAAGACAAGAATGATTATGTAGAGCTAGCTACAGTCTTCACAAATAGGGCACTGAGCAAAATGGATAATATCGCGAAGGCTCTCAAACAAAATCGTAAACCTGTGCCAACAAGCCCTAAACCGCTAGAATGCTACGCAGGTCAGTATTGGAACGCTGCTAGAAACTTCATGATAAAAATTGTCAAGGGAAGTGACGGGCTGGCCATGGTATTTCAAGGAGACAAAAATGAGTTCTATCCTCTCAAGCATTATCAGGATGACATTTTCTCCTGGGTCATGACCTATGACGAAGCCGCAGCACGAGGAAGATGTACCGCTGATTACGAAGCAAGTTTCTACCTACTTCATTTCGAAACCGAAAAAACAGACGATATAAACCGACTTCGATGGGCCTGGGATCCCAACTTTCCCAAAGAGGGGGAAACATTTTACAAGGACCATGGCGACGGCGAGTTGCAGAACGCGGTTCGTAAACCCCCTCTTAACTATTTCATTTGTTAAACCTGACATTGATCAGAACGCTGGAACATTTGCCAGCCTTGAAAACTCGAGTTTGCAGATCGTGCTATCTGGAAAAGGACTTTAAAGATACCAGAACAAGATATCTCAGCTATCAATAATCATACAGCATTCAAAAATAAACACGAGATGCGGTCAATCTTTATGCTAGTGAGGCTAAAATCGAATCGTAGTAGTGAGATCTTCTAACCAGCAGTGAATGCGCCGCAGCTATATAATACGAGTAGAGGTGTCTACTCATACTTAACTCAACTCTAATAAAATATATTTACCTTCGTTCTCGTTTTATGCAATTGGGATATGGTAATGGTTCTTTTAGGCATAACCACTTGATAGGTTCTTTTTGAAGAGATAACCAAGCTAGCAAGCACTCATAAGGAAGCAACTAAACTATCTTAAAAAGCAACGCCAAAATCAAACGCAATATAATCAGGTTCTTATAAGGGCTAAATGCACCGGTGGGTAACAAAAAACAGTAAAGGTAAATGATAAAGGTGGATGATAGATACTTGTGACGATTTGGCCTCTTTTAGCCTCAGGCCAAGTCGTCACCACACAGCAGCAATAAGTGGATCAAATTTAGCCACTAATATTCTAAGCCACCTTTTTTCAGGGATATGGCTGAATATAGTTTAATTGCCAATGTGTATATAGCCCCTAAGATGCTGCTCTCTACTTCTCTTCTCTTCTTTCCTCCTTAGTTTAGAATTCTAAGAATGCTTGGCCTTCGTAGTTTATTAAGAAGGCTCATTCCAAGTATCCTTTTTTGATTTCTTTATCTAAGTATAATAAAGAAAGGTTTTAATGCTGCAAACGGCCATTTGTAGGCAGTTGTTTATTCTCTCGTCCGCAAGCGTAAAACCCTTTATATACCTAGACTGTAAGCATCTAAGCTCTCGGACCTCGCTTAGCAAAACCCCTGAGGGCCTGCCCATCTAGGCATTACAAAAAGAGTAACTTGGATGCTCTTCCTCATCGGCCATTATTGGCTTGCTAGATAAATCACATGCTATTTAGCATTCTTTGATATGAAGTCTTCGTGATCCGCAGAATATCTCGCAAGAGGAAGGAGACCTTCCCGGGCACACTGCTAAACTTCTAGTTTCTCACCTCTAATCACCTGGACGGACCATCAACTGGCTACTACATACATACCATTACCGGCAGCATCCCTTTTCATTTTGTTGTTTCGTGCAATTGGGATTAATTTTGTTTTGATGGATTCAAGTCTCTAACCAGGCTTAAAAAAATAAATATAAGGGCTTAGGGCTGTGGTTATTCTCGTCCTCGCCAGTAATCATATTCTACCATATATTTTCACCTAATGCTGGCCGGAGCCTCTTGCTACTTCAAAAGAGTCTTGCGACGTACTTTGTAAAAGAATACATAAGGCTGAGTGTATTCTATCTTGATATAAAAGTATTGTTGATACAGTTCTCAGTGAGGATGTAGATTAGTCTAACATTGCGAAACTGGTTCAGAAATTATATTTGTCTGCGCACGTAGCTATAATCCAGATCCAAGCAACCTCGTAAAGGTTACAAACGAAATCACTGCAGTATTCTTGGGATCAAATCTTATAATAGTGACCAGGATGTCTGCTTGGCCATGGAATTTATTCTCAATTTGGACGGAACTGTCATTTTGCTACCATCTGATAGTCGCCATAAATCATATCACCTCAATCTCCTCATGTTTACCATAGTCACTACTACCACCGAGCTGCTCCTCGAACCTCCACCCTAAGATCTCCATACCACAAAATCCCGGCCCCCAATTCTTCTCACCATCCTCATTCACTTTCCTCTCGAACATGAGCATCATCCTGAATGTCGCTCCACTTACCAGGTCCCCAATCTGTGGCATCCCCACAACAGTATGCCCATCGCCGCCGACCCACCAAAACTGCCGCTCTTCGCTCGCACTCCCCGACCAGCACGGCGGTTTCGCCGCATTATCACCTACTATGCTCTCTAATGGGCGAAATGTTTTGTGCAACCGTTCGCAATTGTTCCCGCTCCAGTATACCTCGCTGTGTATCCAGGAGCCGCAAACATTCCAGGACTTGTTAAATGCCTGCAGACTTGACAGCAGGTATATCTGTGGTAGCTTGGAGCATGTCAACTCGTGTAGCAAGGATAGCGGTGCTGCTTGAATATCGACGCAGTCCAGTAGCTCCAATGGGACAGCGAAGCCTACGTGGGGGCGCCCAGCTAGCGTGATGTCGTGGGTAGCGGGGAATCGACTATCCTGCCGCGGCGGAAGGCACAGCACGACAAGGTCATCCTGCGGGATCCAGTCGAAAGGTGCGAGATTCTGCTGCGAGTGTATAGTTGTATTACTGCAGTCAATTTCGCTAGGTGCTGTCGCACTAGGGGGAGAAAAGCACGCAGAACTCGACCTATGATAGTACGAGGCGACGATGCCACGGGCTTCCCTGCATGTGCCCATTAGTGGTAGCACATGGAGGTATCCTGACTCGTAATCTCGCGACGCACGCAGCCGGATTTCCTTGTTCGACCAAAGGTGCTGATGGTGTCGCGCCAGCGGTGGGTTGATAACATCGAAGAAGTGGACAGTAGGATGAGGAGGGAGGCACTCCTTCCATATTCTGAAGCGAATTTCAATGGGTAAACGCTGGAACAGTTGAAATGTGGGTACAGTCGAAGTGCCGTCGCTGTTTGAAGAGGCAGCCGACTTGTCATCGTGAGGAAGATATGAGTAAACGTCGTCGACTGCTTCGGGTATCCACATCGCTTTTAATGAGAGTAGAGGGAGAGCAAGATTATACCGACCGACTTGGGAAAGTGACTCGGAAGAGCTGTGCCTTATACCCCCGGGAGGCTCCCCATCCAAATTGTGCATATTTATCTTGGGCGGCTTCAATTCGAGTTCGATCAAGGAAACTTGTTCCAGAACCCATTGCAGTAGAATAGTATATCGATCTGCTTCGCCCTTCGCGTATCGGTATTTGCTTGTCTCTTGCATGAACTCTGCAATGCAGACTGATCGCCTTTTGAGTGCTGAGAGCGACCGTTCTGCTTCGTCAAGCTTTGCCTGCGCTGCAGCTAGAATTTGAAGCTGGATATCTCGATCGGGGTGTTTTGCACATTTAGATCCCTGGGTTGCAGAGTAAACGCAATGCCTCTTGGATCCCACGTCTTCCTCCATCGCAAGTCTCTTATTCTCTCGACAAATGCGCTCCAATGTAGATTGGGTCGCACAGATAGAATTTTGTGTCTCAAAAGCATTCAAGACGTTCGAATCAATGAGCTTCTTCCAGGCGTTGTCGTACTGTTGCTGGCCATCTTTGACGAAACGGATATAACTATTGCATAACCTATACTCGTAGTTCAGGTACTCGATCCATGTTGTAAGCCTATCTTGCTGATTTGAATCCTGGTGGAGCTGAAATGGTCGCGTGAAATTACATCTTGCTAGACGGACCTTCATGTAGGTAGCATACTCGGCGAACCGACCATGCTCCCTCATATGTCGCTGGCGATCCCGGAAATCTCGCCACCTCTTTAACTGTTTTCCAAATACCCGCCATTCATCCGGATGATTTTGCCAGAAAGAGAGGATCTCTCGGTGCTGACCCGGGTTACTGACAATAGCCTCAAGAAGGCTGATGGGGTGTGATGGTCGGCCACCTTCACTGATAAGGTCGTTATAGCATTCGGTCTGAAATTGCACAGCAGCAAGACGCTGTCTCTCAGATATATTGTCCATCGATGGCCTGTGCTATAAAGACGACTAGGCTAGGAGATTTTTCTACTTCGAACGCTATTCATATGGAAATAGTAGAGGGTATTGCGAATTTATCTATCGTGACGAGCCACCGAGTCACTGCACAAAGTTCATTAGTTAGTGGCTAGTGATGGTCACCTACTCTACCTCCTTAGTTTCAGTTCGGGGGCCATGAGTAACACACCCGAGTGTTGGTGGTTGTTGATGGGTTGCTGATGGTTGATTGATGTTAGGTGAGGAAGTTCAAGCAAGCTAATTGCCCAAATTTCAGAAACAAGGTGTGTGATGTGGTAATCAGCTGACAGATTTGGTTTGCTCGCCTTGTATGTTGGGTAACGGGATGGTAAAACCACAAGAGTTGGAAAGGCGTCCTCCCAAAGGGCCTCGCCCCGGTCAGGACGTTTTAGGGTAGCACGAAAAATGAGGGCTTGGCTTGTATTGTGAATCAGTCGTTGCCTTGTATCTGTTGCACTTAGATTGAATGGAGCTGGCAAGGTTGGCAGTACTACGTGTCACTCTTTGTGGTTGGTGACGGCCTTCAACCAACCATGTTTAAGGGGCATTTGTTCTTTGAAACCGCAACTCCGTTCTAGTAAGTGGAACGAAAATTCTGATCTGCCTACCCTCTTCCTCATGTATAACCACATTGTAACCTGATTAAACTATGACTGCACCCCCTCTCCTCTTTCTCTCGCTCCCAACACCCTCGCCTCAACCTCCTCCTTCCACCACTCCGCAAACCCGATCACCTTCCGGCCCTTCCTCGCCTCCTCAGCTGCAAACACCATTCCATGACTCCTAATAATCTCCTCTAAACTACATCCCACAAACTCTTTCTGCGCACTTTCCACCTCTTGTCCTTTGTTCTTCACCGCATCCACAGCCGAAACAAACTGACTTGTCAATCCCATATCACCGCCTCCATGACCCTCACCTTCATGCATCCACGGTCTATATGTCTTCTTCTTTCCCGTATTGAAATCTTCGACTGTGATCGTCGTGCTATCGGCATATATCTCGCCATCTGAACCGTAGATAGATGAATACCGATGACAGACTTTTTTCGTATGTGCTACCATGTGGAAAATAGCTGTTTTGGCTCCTCTGTTCACAAGGGCTTTTTCGGGATCTGGTTCTGAGGAAGAGGGGAGAGGGTTGTTGTCCCATGTCATAGTCACGACTTGTTCGTCATTCACGTCGTTATCGGATTCATATACACAGCGCCCAAACCAATTCCTTCCTTCAATATCCTCGACTTTCATCTCCGACCCATAGTTCTCCTCTAATTTCTTGGTAATAGCTGCATTTCCAGCTTCAACCCCTTTCGTTGAAACCAATTCTTCGATTTCAGGAACCACAACATCAACGGGCCAACGGGTATTATTTGCTCCTAAACCGCGCTGTTCGGAGCCGAGATAGATTTTTTTGGCTGAGTATTTGCAGCTGGACTCGATGGGGCAGGAGAGACAATTTGTAGCGCTGCCCGCGGCGGTGGGTTTTCGCGTCCGGTTAAAGAATTGGAGGGAGCCAGTAGAAGAGACGGACGTGGGGATGTGGGCTGGCGAGGTGGAATTTGGGGGCGGAGAGCAAAGGAGCCAGAGGATGAGGTCGATATCGTGGCAGGATTTTGTTAGAAGGGAGGGGGCGGTGGTGGATTCTTTTCTCCAGTTTCCTCTTTGACTCATTAGTAAATACTGCGGAGATGAATGAGAAACAGAAGAGAATAATACCTAACGTAACTATGAGTAAAATGCCACCACCCAATTGGCTCCGTATGATTAATTGACATAATCTCCCCAATCACCTTTTCCTCCAACAGCCTTCTCAACAACATATTATGTGGACTATACCTCAGTACATGCCCAATACTAAAAATGGTTCCCGGCGTCGTCTTCTCAGGTAAATCCGGCAGTAAACTCCTATAAATATCCACACAATCCTGCAAACTAGTAGCTAGCGGTTTCTCGCACATTATATGTAATCTTAACGGTGCCAATCCCACAATAACGTCTTTATGCATCTCATCCAACACACATATAAACACCGCATCTACGCCCTCTGCTACATCTTCTCCTTTCTCCGCTTTTGCTCTCCTCTCTTGTTCGTAAACGAGGAATTCTTTCCAGTGAGTGAATTCTTGGCCAGGAGAGGATTTTCCTTTGCTCCCCCAGAGAAACTTCTCCCCGAATCGCTGCCGTTTATAGGGGATGGGTTCGGCGATACTGACGATAACGCCGTTAGTAGCTTCGCTGACGCAGCGCGCGTATTGGAAGCCTCGTGAGCCGGCCCCAATGATTAGCACTCGTGGCGGATTCAGCGATGCTGCAGGGCCAGAGGGGGGAGGGAGATTGACGATGTCTTCTTCGAGGCGTGTGTCTGCGTGTGGTGCCATTGTGAGAGCTGTTTAGTTTATGGGTATATGGAGAATCTGATTCTTTATATTATCGTAAAGTGGTAAAGGAGAGTAGGAGCGGTTGGTTGTTGGCAGTAGTGTTCTAGCGGGGTCGAGGATTTATCATATCTAGCCTAGGCTAGCTCCATATTTAAACCCCACTGTGCGGAAGCGAGTAACATTACAGTCCAATCAGGATTCTCTTATTTCAACTCCGAGCTCGGCGGGCTGCTGTTACTAGTCGTTGAGGTTCATGAAGATATAATGTCTTAGTCTCTCAATTTCTCAAGATTTTGATAATTCAAGGGCATTGGGAGCTCACAAGCATTTCATCAATATCAACAAGTAGTTGAAAAGCAACTCAAAGACGAATAGAGAAGAATCAACTTCTCATGCTCATAGCAAGTCTATACAAAAGTCCCATTCGTTAAGAATGTGTTTCCGGAACGCCATCCCAAATCTATCCACCCTATCCTATTGAATACAAAGATCAATTGCTTCCTCTCATATCATTAGAGAAGACTACTGCTTTCTCCATTTACATCTTCCTCCCCAATTTCAATGTCAGGTATATCTGTCGGACTTATTGGCATTCGACTAGCTAAATCAGGAGGCATCGGACTATTCGCAAGAAATGGTGCGCTTTCAACTACCTTCAATCTCCTGATAGCCCGCCTCATTCCCTCCAAAGTAGCTCTTTCTTTCACCAGCATACTCTTGGCTAGATCTTTAATTGCTTTCCTGCCCATCTTTTCATGTAAGTCCTGCCAACCTGCTAATTCCGCCGCTACGACTTGTTGCGTATACCGCAGTTCTCGGCCTAGTTCTTCGACTTCTTCTTTAGTGCGACGCACTTTGTCTTCCTTTTCTTCGTTTAGGCGTTGTCTTGTTTCGTCGAGGAGACCAAGAGGCCAACGAGTTGAGCGGGAAAGAGAATTGTAAGAGCGTTCAATGGTCTTCCGAGACGTCGTTATAGAAGATATCAGAGATGTAGGACGTGACAGGGAAAGTAGCATAGCAACTATGGTGCTGTGGATGGCGAGGATGGCGGAGTGGAAAGAGGCATAAGGATTTGCAGATGTAGGAGACAAATTTTTGACGTAGGCTTCGAATGCAGAGATATGTGAATGAGGGAGGAATACTAAGGTGGAAATTGACCGCGATGCAAGCTTAGAGGCATCATGTAGATCTAAGAAGGTTAGTGAGATTAGAATAGAATTGGAAAAATGATATACCTATGCTAACAGATCCCAACATGTTGGCTCGACGCGCAACACTTTTAGTGGAATAGTTGACGCTCCGGACCATATCTCTAGCATGATCTACAAACTGCTCAACATCGCGAACGTCCTCAATGGGTTCATATTCTTCTCTAACTTTCTCAACCCTTGTCTCTGCTTTGAGTTTGCTTCGTTGCTCCATCATGTCCGCTTGAATATCGGGTACTAGAAAGAATTCCCATAGCATCTCATGTGTGGAGAACGTCGAATGAGCCAATAATATCTTTAAAAATCCATCAAGCCGGACTTGGATATCTCTCAACACAGCCCTTGAAGGTTTTGATGGAAATTGGAAAGGAGACCGCATCCCTGATATTGAGGGCAACCAGGAGGCCGGATGCTCTATTGCTAGAAGCTTTGCTAGATGCTCAAAATCCGTTAAAGACCTTCTACAGGTTGTGACTATGAAGCTCTGATGAGCTGATGGTGCTCCTGACTTGAGGACTAGACGAATAGTGGCGTCTTCCACAAAGAATGATCGAACGACAGCTGTGATTCTGCAATCTACACCTGCCTGACCAGAGAACAAGATGAGATCATCAATCCTATTCCGAACCTCATCGTCCTTGGCAAGTTCGACAGCAGTCAATCCCCTTAGCTCCTTAGCGAATAAGTCCACTCTAGGATCTCCAAAAAGCGCTCGTACCATATCGAGTCGGCCGTATTTGCTTGCTACCATTAGTGGTGTGAACTTCTTATCATTAGTCGCGTTGACGTCTGAATCGCAATGAAGTAAAATCCACAATGCTATTTGGGGATCATTGACAATGTGTAGCAAAGTATTCCCTTTAAGATCTACGTGGTCGTCTAGATGGAGAGGTTGGCCATCGCCCTGGGAACTATGGGCTGCAGCTAATCCAGCTTCCAACATAGCACGATAATTGCCGTGGTCATACGATCTACATAATGCGAATAGGGGGGTCTGGCCGTTTCTATCTTTTTGCCGCCATGGTAACAATCGACCGACTCGTTCGATAAGGTGGGGTGCATTGAATAAATAGTGAGCGACGCTTCTTCCTCGAATGTCCTGGCGGGCGAGGTATTCAACTAAAATTGACTGGGACTCTGCTTGGTATACAAAGTTCAAAATGATATCAATAATCTCAGTATGCCCAAGTTGAACGGCAGCACTGAGAAGAGTAGTCCCATCATTGTTCGTGTCCTCAAGAATTGCATGCAACGGATAGTAATTATGCAAAGAGAGCAAGTACTTCAGAGCCTCAGGTCTTTCGTATTGAATCGCCATCATAGGGACAGACTCGCCAAATGAGTCCTCAGTCTGCGATAGCCGCTCTATTGAGGTATCACCTTCAATACCACTGCTGGTAGAATCGATAGTTGTTGCTCGTGAACGGAAAGACATCTCAGAGTTGCTCGACAGGCTTCGAACATCCATCGTAACACTTTTTGGTCGCCTCAAAGGTGGTAAGCGCTCTTCATCCTCTTCCTGCGTTTGCCATGGGAAGACATGTCTGAGTGTCGATGCTTGAGAGAGTCGGGTGTTAACTCCAGAAGATCTCCGCCTAGAATAGCCATTCATCGAATTCCACGGCTTATTTTCATCAATTATTTCATCAACAATGGCCTCTTCATCGTGATTGTCTTCCTCGTCCGATGATAGATCTCGTTCGGGCTCCATAATCTTCATCATTCCTTTGATCTCCCCCTTCTTCGTGGCCTGCCATAACTTGTTGTTCCGTCTACTAGCTTTTCGAAGGCCACCCGAATCCCTTGAGAGATATGAAAGAACAGCTTCCAGCGTGCTAAGCGCATATCCCATCTCACCACTTTCAACATCGTCAATGAAGATAAAGTGGCGCATATAGAGTAACCGGGCTTGCAGATGTCGAACCTGAGCTCTTATTACCACAATCAAGAGGAGTGATACTAATGTATCGGCATTGATCGTAAGAACAGCGCTTACTTTTTCTAATGTCATCCCATTGCTAGATGCCTCCCTCGAGACATCAACGAGTTGTGTCACGGTTTTCAGAGTCAAGAGGAGGATGTCCATCATCTGCTGAGGACTTCCAGCAACACCAAGTTTCCGGAATTCATCAACTGCCCGACCAAGTCGTAGAGTCAATTCGTGCTTTCCCCGTTGCCCACCTTGAATAATAATTCCAACTTGAGATACATCCACAAATTCCATTTGCCTAATCTTGGACTCCAATTCGAGGTCTTCCGGACGCTTCATAGTGCAAAGTCTTGGATAAAGAATGGTATCATGAAGTTGCTCGGTAACATAACGCTCAATCAATCGTTCCACCACAGGCCCAGTCAGATCTGTAGTGGCCCCCAAGAGTGAGAGCTGTTGCTTGTCAACCATCTGGAATAAGTCAATGGCAGCTGTGACGGCAGTTTCCAATGCGCCCCGCATCACATCCTCATCATCCTCCGTATAGAAGTCCACGATAAGCCGTTGTGCATGGCCATTGGATTGGACAGTTGGCGCAGAGTTGACACTGTTTGAGCGAGCTTTCCGCATTACTGTAGCTATTAGGCCATCCGGAACTGGATCTGGTATGACTGCCGCCGAGGGAGGGGGTGGCAGTTGCTTCTCAAAGACCTGATTGAATTCTTTGAATAAGCGCTCCAGCCCAGGTTGCATCTGCCTTGCGATCATCGGGAAATTGTTCAGCAAATCGTTAAAGGTCTTGATGTCCTTCTTGCGAGGTAAACTGACAGATTCTGGATCTGGAAGAGAAGACATACGAGGGGGAAGAAGAGGCCTCCCTTCAGGAAGACGTGAAGACAAAATAGCTGGCGCAATCTTGATTTCCTCGTATATCCCTACCAAGGGCCTAGTTATGTAGTATATCAGCCATTGTCGTGGTTCGAGCGAATCTGGGTACCAGAGAGTATCGGTCAGAAGTTGCGCTTGGTTTAGAGTCTTGAACCCTACTAATGATTAGCATTGATATTCTTCCGACTAAATATCACCAACCCTTATTGCTGTAAACGTAGGTATCCTTGATGACTACCGTTCTACCATTGATAGTTGTAAATTGTTTTGCCTTCCCTCTATTCTCCCGCATGTTCGGTGCATCCTTCCCTCCCGCGGTCGCAGCATTATTGGCTGGTATTCGCAAGATATGACTTCCAAGAAAGTCTTCTGATCCAGCTAGGTCTGCGTACAGAGCCCCAGATTCACGATCGCGGGAGGTAAGGAGAACTTCAGTGGTAGGAACTAGTAGTATCTGAATCTGCCATTAGCCTTGGTAGATTGTATCTCTTATGTCTGCTTACATGATGATGTACAGGCGTACACTGCGCAGGCAGAGCACTCTTACTGAAGGCGCACAGGAATGGATTCAAGGGCTGCATTCATTCGACGTTCATTCCCCCTATAAATGACTGCACCACAGGGTGTCAGTCCTGGTACCAGAAACACCAGGATTGTACAGCACTGGCAGACGGTTCAGACACGTTGTGTGTAGAGTGCTGAAGAAACTTTGGGGCCAGTAAAGTTGAAGGGTTGGATATTATCAGATCATTGGTAATAGGGACCGGAAGAAAGGGGGATTGAAATATCGATGCGATTGTATCAGCGCCGGTAGGAGATAAAGGAAAGGAGAGGTAATCAGGCTTGAATAGAAAAATAATAAAGGATACTTGGATGGGATGCCTTGAGCTCTCGAAATGGCTGACAGAGAGATCCGTCTATAAATCTGTACCTTGACCAAACTGGGGTAAGCTTCACCAAAAGGGACAAGCGAGAAGTAAGCTGATCTGGAGTAGATGTTCAATTCAATCCCGATAACGGGAACTTTCTTATCTCTGTCCTCTTCCTATTTCCCCACTCTACAACCCCACTATGAATACACTGCATAGGACGAATAGGACCTACTAAATCCTAAAGAGATACCCCTCATTTCAAGATGGAACTTCACGTATTGGTACTCATCTATTGCTTGAAGCTTCGGTATCTTCTTACGCTATAGGGCTGCCTGTCATTTAATCCGCATCTCAGTATCACCACCATTTCACTGTATCAATATGGGCAAAAAGAAAGTTCTCTGCGGCTATGGGGTAGACATCGATGCTGTAGCTGGTTGGCTAGGAAGTTATGGGGGTGAAGATTCTACCAGTGATATCAGTCGAGGTTTGCATAGCCAATTGATATTTAGCGGCTTCACTGACACCAACTGATAGGTCTTTTCGCTGGCACACTTGGTACTCGCAGACTTCTGAAGCTGTTCGACAAGAATAACATCAAAGCCACCTGGTTCATTCCTGGCCATTCCCTCGAGACCTTCCCAGAAGAATGTGCCCTTATTCGAGATGGTGGACACGAAATTGGTCTTCACGGATACTCCCACGAGAACCCTTCCGATATGACACTCGAACAACAGCGCGATGTGCTCGATAAAACATACAAGCTCTTGAAAGAATTCTGCGGAAAGCCTCCTAGGGGTAGCGTTGCTCCATGGTGGGAGACGAGCAAAGAAGGGGCAGAATTGCTTTTGAGTTACGGGATTGAATACGATCACAGCATGTCCCATGACGACTGTCAAATGTACTGGTTACGATTGGGAGATACATGGACGAAAATCGATTATACCAAGAAGGCAGAGGAGTGGATGAAGCCACTTATCAAAGGTGTACCTTCAGGATTGGTAGAAATCCCGGCTTCATGGTACATCGACGACCTCCCTCCTATGATGTTCATCAAGAAGGCTGCCAATAGTCATGGATGGGTGAATCCTCGGGATGTGGAAGAGCTGTGGCTTGATCATTTTGATTATTTCTACGAAAATTACGATGAATTTGTTTTTCCCATGACTATTCATCCAGATGTCTCGGGGCGACCTCATGTTCTGAAGATGCATCAAAGGTAGCCAGCTATACCTTACAGTTGAAGTGATATTACTAATAATGCTCAGGATCATTGATCATATTAATCAACATGAGGGTGTTGAATGGGCGACATTTGAGCAAATGTCAGATGATTTCAAGAGCAAAAATACTCCTGAGCAAGGTGCTATGATGCCAGCTACTCCTAGCGAGGTTTTGAAGAAAACGGCTGCAGTTTGAAACTTCGTATTCATTTTATTGCACAGAGAGTTTACGTTGATTTTCAGAGACATCTAAGATGAATGGTTTGAATCGAGTTGTAAATTACAGCGAATCAATTCGCCTAGTAAACAAATGTAAACGCAGTCATCTCCTTTTTCTAAGGGTGCAAAGCAACCACTTAATGCGCTTGCTAAAGCTGCGTCACCTAGATTAACTTTCTCTTCAAAAAACATAAAAGAAACATGATACAAGTTAGGTATGGCTTAGACTATGATGAACTCTCCTGGTCTGTAAGCAATTTCGAACCAATTCTTACCAAGTCCTCGTTAAGCAACGTCTCCTTCTCAAATCCATTCACAGCCTGATCTATCAACGTCGCAGCAATTTGGCTAGCATCGACCCTGGGAACACCAATAATGACACACATTATAGTCTTCATAATCCCAACTATGAATGACGAGCGGCCTGGTGCATCGATCAAACCGGGTTTTGCTACGCTAGCCTCCACTGCACCTTTGGATTCTTTAGCATAGTCAAAAACATATGACTCCGTTTTTCCCTGTAGAGTAGAAATTTATTAATCGGTGTTGAAATTGGAGATATATCTAAAGGGTTGAAGCGGGAATGAAAAGGAAGTCAGGAAGAGAGAGAAAGAAGTACTCACACGCATCAGCCCATAGTCACCAAAGATCCAAGGTTTCTTAGTCTCGTCTCGCTCGTATTTGGCACCGCTTATGTAGATAAAGCGGAAGGGTTTGGAAGCCAACGGAGACATGGTTTCGATTCCTGTCACCGTGTAATCGAAGCAGATTTTGCGTACCTCCTCGAATGGCATTCCACTTATTTCCGAAGGCGTGACCGCGATAGTCCTATAAATTTTATCAATCAGCGAACTTGAAAATCATACGAAAGACTGCACAACTACTATACCAGATACATGCATTAGCACCAGAAAGCTCTTTCTTAACGTCTTCAGAATAATTGCTGAAATCACAAACAATGGATTTCAGTTTCAAGGCGCTATTGCCCGCATCCGGTGGTATCACGGTCTCACGGCGTGCGAGTGCGATGATAGATGTGATGGCAGGGTTTTTGAGGGCTTGACGGATGATTTCTGTTGATACGAAGCCAGTTGCACCAGCCACGATGAGTTTCATAGTATATATAGGTGGAGTTGTTTAAAAGGGTTTGAAAGAGTTGCTATAAGATTTTGTGACCTTTTCGAAGACAAATGGGACGAGTTAGTGATACTCGTAGCTAAAGTAGTCAAGGACAAGATGATTTTGAGTTTATGAATAAAGGATGTAGGTGCTGAGAGGTATAAGATTTTAGTCACGTGCCATTCAAAATCGTTTTCTTCTGTCCCCAAATCTTCTCAACGCTCTTTTGCATACTCAATTGACTCCACCACAACAGTCAAGATGCTTCCTCAATCTATCAGAGTTTCGGTAGGTAAATTGCTCAGCTTCTTTGATAGCTATACTGACTCTAGCAGCGCTCCGCCATCGGCCGCATCGCGAGACAGCAAGTCACCAGCTTAGTCGCCAAACGTACTTTCATCACTCCAACGGCAATCCGCCAAGGTTCGTCTATCTTCCACTTCTCTCCTACACATTTCTCCCGCTCGATCACCCTCCTATATTCCTTAGCAGATGTCCCCCGTACGCTGGTCGAGCATTTTCCGAACCTCCGGCTAACTGGGTTCCCACAGCCGATCTCATCCAAGACATGTACCTTAAGGAATTGAAATCATACAAGGCCCCAGCGATTAAAGCTAGCGATTCCGAAGGCCACGTCTTGAAATGGTCTGCACCCAAAGCTCCAAAGTCCCCCGAAGAAACCGACATTGCAAACGAGTTGAAGGCATATGAGGCATCCACAGTAGAGACGGAAGGACAGGAAGAGGGAGGTATTGAAGCTAAAGAGGAAGAATGGTTTGAGGAGGAGCCTGAGGAGGAGAAAGTACATCATTAGATGATTACAACTCGATGGGAAAGGGTGGTGTTGGGCGCGGAAGACAAGTGTACACATAGCGAGGAGTGGTTAGGTAGAATGGAGATTGTACAGCAATTGGGGCTTATAAGTTGAAGCACCAGACCTCGAGGTTTTGTCATGTTTGTCTCTTGCTGCTATTGTTAGGCAGTTGCAAGTAGAGGAAAGTGAATAATTCAGACCCAGCAGCTCCATACTTCCCTAGGTTTTCTTTATGAAATTGCATGATTATTGTTTATTTCCTGATGTACAGCATTCTGCTTCTCTATCTTTCCCATTTTGCACAACCATTTGCTCCTCTTTTTCCCGCGCTTTAAAGGCGGTGATAGGTATGCAAACCCCTCCCAAAGAACCACCCAGGCATTCATAAGATTCTGACAGTACATCCATTCGAGCCCAGCTCAGCTCTAATACATATAAAGTTGAATTCAGTCGATGTCCTTGAGAACGATACTGACCAAGCGTTCTTATTTGCTATAACTCCGCCACCATTTCCATCTCCGTCCCTTTCGCCCTCGAGAACCAGAACGTCCCTTATGTCTGCCTTTGTTGTCACCAGTCAGCTAGGGAACTACGCAAAATCTATTTTCTACCTTTGTAGTACATGACAGCACAAGTAGGCCGCAGAGCGATAGAGCGTTTTTACGTTAGACTTCTTATCTCCGCCAAAGACAGGCAGACTTACCATCATCACTGTCCTCTGTTTCTAAATCTGAATCGACATTGGAATCAGAGTCGGAATCTTGATGGTGATCGTATTTCTTGCCTGAACTAGGACGATAATACCTAGGGTCTCTCCCTTTTTCTCGATACCACCGTGAGAAAATGGTTCGCAGCACCCTCGACCTTAGAGACCTTGGTCTACGCACTCGAGTGCGATGTTGGCTACGATGATAGCCATGATAGTCATGAGACATTCTTTGTTCAGGAGAAGGTGAGTATCAGTTTCCATATCTTTTTCAACTGGGAATTCTACATTAGGTATCTTATAAACGAACACGAGATGAAAGATTTAGCAAGCTGACTATCTGAAGTACAACATTTCATTATATTTCCAAAGTGGTCATTTGATGCTGAGATGTAACTTTTTTTTTTTTTCTTTTTCCTTTTTCCTATTTCAAAAACCTACTCCAAACTCCCTCCTCTATATGTTATACAAATTTTAAACCATGGCTTCCATTTCCCAGCCATCCTAAAACTCCACATCGCTCCTCTATAAGATTGCCAGAAGGCAAGACAATCTCATTGCCTAGAAAATGCTGTTAGTCAAAGTATAAACAGCTTGGCCAGGGAGTGTAGAGGAGCAAAAGCCGGTCAAACTCTCTCAAATACAAAAGTCTTGTTGTTGCTCACCTATCGTTCGCTACCACTCCTACCATGAGTGCTATAGGCACTCTGACCGTTTCTTTTGCGGTAGGCGACATGAATTCTGCCGTCTTCTGCCCTGTGTCCTTCGCGATGGAAACCAGAGGACCTGCTGCTATGCTTGAGCCTGCTGTGCGACGATTTGCCACTTGCAGCCTCAAGTTTGCTTTGACACTCTCTCAAGACCCCCTCAGTTTTTGGGCTCTTAGGGTCGAGATTCTCGAGCATGCCTATGGCACTGATGGCATGATCCCTCCGATCGCGGTATTTATCTCTATCTTCCGGAGGTGCATGGTCAATCTTCCTGCTCAATTGCCTTTTAATTGTGTCTGCTTCTCTGAACATCTTCAGGACAGGATTGGTGGCAGGACTGGTGGCAGGACTGGTGGCAGGATCTCTAGCCGGGACAACGCCTGATTGTGTTGCAAGCTGGTTTGAGGCTGTTGCCGAGCCTCCATTGGGAAGTGAAGCTGCAAATCCAAGCTGATTCCCAACTCCAAGAGTCCTCGGCTGTACATATCGCAAGTGACGCGCAGACGCACGTAGTGGGGGGGCTACTCTGCTCATCTTAGAGTAAAGTACTGTTGTTGTATGATTGCTAGGAAGAGGTGTGATTGCTAAGAGATGATTTAGAATACATACCTCATTTCTCATGCGATCAAATCTGTTATATATTTTCATTTGCCACACTTCCGACGCCTTCACCATTAATCATTTCTCCATGCACCGCCATTCAAACATTTTTTTTCAAAGCATCTGGGCATGCAAGAGGCCATGCACAGTCACGAACCTAGCCACACGGACAATGGAGGCAAGAGATAATGAGCAAAAAGTGGGAACGTAGGATTCAACGCGAGTCTGGTCTAGCGGTTGGCCTCTCAAGCGGAAATGGTAACTTAAAGGATTTCTCCCGACCTGAAATTTTATTGGGAGACTACTGCTTATGACTGTCGAGGCGGACACTTACTAACAAAGAAGATAATGAGATTCTCAGTGGCAGAAATTGAGAGCAAGAATTCCGTCAAAATTTAGCATGTTAAAAAGCTAGCATTTCTTTATTGAACAGATCAGCCATTGACTACCTTGGAGTTACTGAGGGAGGAGGCACAGTAGCCCGAAATGTGGTGAGTCCGGACACCTTGCTAGGGGAAAAAGGAGACCTCTAGCTCTTAAAGATGACTTTACGACTTCATTGCCAACCTGCTAGTAGTTCACTTCGAAGTTCGAGCCATCCAGGTATCCAAAAGGAAAAAATAAGTCCCAAAACTGTAAGGTTTCGCAGTTCTTGAATTCTAAATATGTGTTGAAGGGCCAAAATGCCAGCCCCTTTGCCACGCAACCAACATTCGGGCACTAGCAGACTTCCAACATAGCCTCTTTCACTAACATTTCTTTCAAAACTGATGCCTTCCCAGTTCTTTGTACCAAAAAAAGCTAATTTATTCGCCTTCGAAAATTCTTGGAGTTTCGTCTCAACATCCAAATAATTCTTTGCTGGTGATGGCAAATCCACCAAAACGGCCCTTGAAGCGCCCGAATTTTCACCCATGTTCGTATCCATAAGTCAGAATGTCAACAAACGAATGTCTCCATCAATCGGCTCATTCTTCACCTCTTCAACCGCCTTCAAGCACCCCGATTCCCTTGTCCTGAAGCTTCACACTCCCCGCATCCAATTCGAACATCTTCCCTTTAAACTTCATGCTCACATCACCAGCATCCAGCTCAGCTCTATTTGCATCAGTCCACAGCTCGAATCCCGAATCTCCGAAAATCTCATGTCGATTTTGATTAGTCTCCAACTCTGCAATTGTATTCTTTTTCGTTCCGAAGGGACATTTCGTGTTCTTGGCCCTTCTATTCTTCTGCTCTCGGCAATGTTGCCTTCGACGTCTGTACCATCGAATATAAATAATGGCCATAGAAAAGATAGCGGTGGCGATTAAAATAGATCCAATAACGGCTCCTGCAACCGCAGCGCTCGTGAGCGATCTCCTTTCCGGCGGAGATTGAGCGGATGGGGAGGAAGATTCTAAGGAAGTGGCGGAATATGTCGATAGCACAAGTCCGGTAGGTATACTAGCAGTCTCATGCGCTATCCCACTACTCTCATTCTCTGTGACTGTTGACGGAGCCTTCGCACTCGGTGTGGCTGTGGTTGTCAAACTATTTTCCAAACTATTCGCAATGACATCCCCAACTGTCGATAAATTACTTCCATCATATACACTTCCTGTGATGTAAAACCAACCAGTGGCACAAGACCCTACCTCACCTAGAGTAGGGGCTTCTTCTAACCAAACACCCAGACAATAAAATTTATCTGAAGGCACAATAGATGCGCTATTGGGCACTGCCCACGTAAATGTTCTTGGAGCGAGAGGTGCATTGGCTGTGAATCCATTAGCTATACTCTTTCATCTTTTCTCCTGAATATTCACAAGTCCAAAGAATGCTCACCAACTATAACGCCGAGGTCAGTCGTTCTTGTGGTAGAATTCCCACTACGATAACTCGAAGTCCTCCATAAATTGAAGGATATGTTTCCTGAATCGGTCCCTAACAACCAGGTAATATCGAAATCTGACCCTGCCATAATCGTCTGGTTTGTCGCAGGCGCTTCAATGATCATCGGGGCACTCCATGCTGCCTGTACAAATGCCCACAGTACTATTCCGATAATGAGCTGAAAGTCCATCATCAGACTACCGCTTCCTCGTTCTCGCCAGCGGAGAAAGAGAGTATATCAAGATAAGAAGAAAAGGCAGCCTCACGAGACTATAGCTATACGCCACCACAAATACGTATTGTCCCCTGCTTCCATCATGCACACTGATCCCATCAGCTCCTTCTCTTCAATAGTCCCGATATCACCCCTCAAACTGTGCCTCCCATAATACCCATCAATCACCAACAAGTAATGTGATTGACGCACCATGCGGAAATTCCCACCGGCGATTAAGCCCTCCTTGTTTCCCGTTTGGCGTCTGCACTATGCATTCTGCAACGCTCCGTCCCGACCCATGTATGATAGCTTATTAGACGTCGAGACCGCTTGGTTTTCACCTCCACGATGCGCTAAGCCTCGCTATCCCTCGCCTTCTGATACTCAGCCTTTCAGTCTAGACCACCCCTCAGTTACATCCTATTCCAACCGCAGCCATTTACCAAACTTTTCTCTCTAACATCAGCAATCTATACGAACCAGCAAAGTACGAAATACCGGTAAGTGCACAAAACAAAAACAGTTTCTGTCTTAAATCCCAAGATCCGCACAGCATCCGGTCGGTATCTCTTCGCTTGAATCCCTTCCTTCCTTCCGAGCTGTGCCTATTGTCCCCCACCCCCGCCCTAAACAACGTTAATTCCATCCGTTCCGTGCACCACCATCCTAGAATTGCTTTCCAGGCAAGGTGGGGGATTTTCTGAAAAGGACCCTTATAGTGACTGGACCGGACGGATGCACGGAGTATACCTGGTCAGTCATTTTCTCCGAGGAGGATCGTGGATGAAACTGAAACCCGCAGGGGGTGAGAAGAAGGTACGACGGGAGGATCTTATTCGCAAGCATTGTTCATTCCAAAACTTGGAGAGGAGATGAATAACATGGAATAGATAGATTAGTTATCTATATATATTCCAACGAGGTAGAAGAGGGAATTTTCCGCTGGTGTTTCAAGCGGAACGTTTTCTGTCTTGTTTTGTTTTTTTCGACTTGAGATGGATGGAAGGGTGGAAGAAAGTAATGCGTAATGGTTCTCGGATCGAAGCTGAAGATGAAAGATGCAAGATAGAGATGGAGATGAAGGATGGGGGACTGTAGGATCAGCGAAGAGTCTAGAAAGGAGCCGCGGACAAGAATTAAAGTCTGAGTGAGCCTTGCTTCATCCCGCGGGGCTGAGGAGAGAGAGCCCTCAGTTGAGGAGCAGTGCAGATCTGAGGCACCCCTGCATACCATACAATACATGAGTTGTGTTATTGTAACTACAAAGAAACTTGAAGTGCATACTCGTATGAGAGTTATAAAACATTGTTGACCCCATCACTTTGCATATGTTTTCATTTTCTCGAATTTAAATCAATGAAGACTTCTGATTTACAAATTCGCTTACCTTACACAAAGGTGTATTTCAAGCATTTCTTTCCCCTGTTTGGAAAGTGATAATTTCTTGAACATCAAACAGTCAGGAAATGCTTGATTATCCCCCAAATGAATAATGCTGCCCTAGTAGCCATGTATTTGTTACTCTTTGTCATGTTTCTTAGTGTTAGTTTTGCCCAATTGCTGTGTCTACGGTAGAAATCAATCGACGGCGACAATGTGAAAGTGGAATGACAATGAAATTCACATCCTAGAATCGATGAGCGAGCGCTCTTCTCGACGCGAAGATAATACCTCGTCATCAGGGGAAGAGTTCAGGGAGTCTCCTCGCATTTTTCGTTGTCTCGAGTAAGAGATAGTTGTCCCTTTATATATCCTGTGATTTAGATATTTTAAAACTAGCCGCCGGAATGAATGAACCTAGCTTAAGTGCACAGGATATCAAGTGAAAGAAGAGTCATTGACTTGAAATTACTCTAAGAAATGATATATGCACCATGCGCTGCAATGGAGGGATCAATATAATATCCACGCTATAACGATCTTTTCACATTCGATATTTTTAACGGGGAAGTTGAATAGTATAAGAGCTACTTTTCCGGCTTTACTAGATCTTTCAATGCCATGACCTCGCTCGGTGGAACTGTTTTTTTCTTATAACTTTTTGGGTGCACTCATCTCATCCTCTGGTAAGCCAAGATTAATTAACTTATCCTCAAGTCTTTGAACCGAAACTCTTTATCTTCCTTCATTTCTCCCACTAATTTTTCAGAATCAGCTCCTCTGACTTCAGCGCTTCTAACACGCTTAGACCTTTGAATGACTTAGATCCATGGTTGCTGTGCCAGCTGCGCTTCCTAATGCCCGATAGTTGAACTCCCTTTTCCGGGTCTTACTTGCCCTCAGCGATTGAAGACTTGGATGAAACAGAGGTGGCTTGATGTTCTCCACCAAAGACTTGACAGCTTCGTATCCTTGTTTGATATTTGAATCCGCGGGGCTTTCATTCTCTCCGGAGAAGACGAAGGGTTTGGTCCCAAAAATATTGGTTTCTGGAACATCAAAGATTGTGGGTTCTTGTTTCGCCACATCACCGAAACCTGGAATGCGTTCGTTAGGGACGGACGCCATGCTCATGATCGGCTTATTCTTGTCAAGTTTGCTAAAATCCTTTCGAGGATTCTTAGTGGTCGAGGCAGATACAGTTTCTGAGTTACTGGATGGATCCATGATTTCTCGGTTGAATTATTCTAGTGGAAAAGGGAGTTGAGGAGACCGAATATATAGCTCTTATAGGAAGGAGAAGGGAAGAGACGTGATGAAAGGAGGAGTTCGTTTTAGTGAGTTTGAAAGGTATTTCCCTCTGAACCTAGACTGTTTTTAAAAGTTGAAGAGGGTATGTTATATTTATTTCATTGACTCGTGAGATGGCTTTGATCTTAGCAATTTTCCAATGGTATTTCTCATTAGGGGGGAGGTAAAGACTCAAAGCAAAGAGTGAAAGGATTGAAGTTAAGAAACACAGAGTCAGAGCAAAATTATACAAGGACAATGAGCACAATGCAGGGCGGCATATTTAAGAGACCGCAACCACCAATCCTTCTTCATCATACCCGTATGAACGAATATGCAAGGGCCGTTACTAGTGCTAGCTTGATAAAACATATCTTAATGTTCTTCTCAGCCGAAAAACAAGTAAGCTTCAGCAATGAAGCTCACAGGAGATTTCTTTATTCAAACAGTAATTTTCTAGAATGTGTGACAATAAAAATCCATGAACGACAATGTAAGACATTACTGAAGCGATAATCATTATTCCATGAATGAGGCAGGCTATAGGAATAAACGGCCTGTTAAAAGAGTCCTTAATTCAATCTTACAGCTAAGAAGTGGCTCTCCTTTTCTAGAAAGTTCCAGTTTCCAAAATAAATTAAGAACAAAAACTAATAGCTTACTCGTATGCTAGCTACATCTCGTTTATACTTACTATCAAGAGGTAACTGACGATTTATACTAACTAGCAAGCCGAGGAGTTGTAAACCACTGGACAAAATCATCTAATCTATCCAAAAAAAATTCAATCTAAAAAATAACCCAACCCAACTAAGCCAACCCAGTAAATATATCCAAATAAAAAATTCAACCCTATCTAAGAAACTCAACCAACCCAATGGGTCAAATCGGTACAACGCAAAAGTTGTACCTGCCAACAGGGTTATCCAACTATCCATTACTCAACCCATTCCGCGCTCAACTCCCTTCTCTTCGGCCTAAGAAACTATGGCGTGATACTACTGAAGGCTGTGAAATCATTATTGATTTCCGGTTCTACTTTGTAGAGAACTAAGGCGAACCCAGAATTCTGTTACTGTGATAAAGTGGACTGAGAAGAGGATTTTCCACATGAACTTCCTTTCTCTTTGGAATCGGGACGTACTAAGATGACTCCTGCAGACCCTATCTTCTTTCCAATTTGGTATCAATCCTTTATAGCATGAATGTCTCATCGGCGATATTAATTCTCTCTGTTGGGATAGTCAGTAATAGGTTTGTGTTGGAATGTGATTATTGGATACTATTGACTCTCGTTTTTCATTGATGTTAGCTGGTGTTTCAATATATTGATTAATCCAACAATATATAATATGTTACTCAAAAGAGTTGAGAGCTTTCTTACTAACTCAGGACTTTTGTACTATAAACACTGCTACTTATCCTGAGTAGAGAGGCCCAGGTCTAATTTACATGAGATTTTCCACAAATATCTTCGTCCCAAAATCCAACACTATCCGACTAGTAATCTCCGGCCGTGCAAAATTTCCCCCAAGAGCCTCACGTGTACTTCCTAGTACTTTGCAAAAGTACAAAGGTGGGCATTATCTACAAAGTATCTCGAAGCTTAAATCGTAGTAATGGCAAAAACTAAAACTCCGAATAAAGAGAAGAGGTATCTACTTCATTCCAAGGAATAATTATGACAGCATTATAGATGATGCAAAGGGGATCTATACTCAAAGACTTCTCGATTCAACATCTCCTCCCCCTTCTTCGTAGAACTCGCCTAATCAATCACGATGACAATGACAGCTTAAGAAAAGCGTCTGACAGCAACAAAGCCCAACACACGTATAGATCATTTAAGTGAAGGAGAAGCCAATTTACCTTCCAACCACCAAGACCGTTACTCCAACTAGCTTCACCTAGCAGCACCAATCATCTGCTGGATTTGTTGCTCAGTTATGTCGTGGCATGTCCTCCACTACTCTTCATCTAAATACCTCCTCCCATCACCTACTAGCTCAATAGCTTACCGCAACTGACTTTCACTCATGTCTGAAGCGGATTCGTAAGGTAGAAAGAAATCGACTTTAACTTTCCATGTTTAAGTCAAATAAACCTCACATATTCAACTGGTACACCCTATACCACCACTCCTTCCGTCCCCACCTCACAACCTCTAGCTCACACAACACTCTTTCCTGGCTTCATGCACCCTTTCTTCGCAACACCAGAAAAATCTCAGTCTTTATATTCTCAACAACCCCCTCCCGCTCCCCACTTTTTACCCCACATTTGTACTATATCTCTTCACTTCTTCACTTCTTCCCAGTTGACCATCCTCACTGACCCCCCCCCCCTCAAAAAGTATATAAATGCAAAGATTAGATCAAAGAATGATCCTCTCAAACATCAATCAAGTCGAAATCGAAAGGAGGATAGATGACCATTTTCCTCTTCGATAGAACTTATCATTTCCTCTCGTCTCGTTACTTAGTACTTGCACATTTACTCCTCTGAAAAACTCTTTAAGGGAGATAAAAAAGGAAGTATGACAATGACAATGACAATGGCAATGGCAATGACAATGAAAATGACAAACCCCACTGAAAAAGGTAAAAAAAATTAACAAGTCCATGACAACAGTAAGCACCCCTCTCCATCCTCCCTTCACTCGAGGGAGTACAGTACAGTACATTACACACCAGAGGAGTTAAGAAAGAGACCCCCCCTCCTGCTGCTAGCCTCCATATACCTACCTCCAGCCGCGCACATAACCGGATACCATGAAAAACGTAAACGAGCTGCTGGTTGCTATGATATAATATGATTTCCCCCTCACACATCCATCCATCCATCCACAGCACCGTATTCACCTCACTCACCTCACCTCACCTCACCTCCACCTAAACATCTCTCACCCAACCAACCCATCTATCATCCATCTCTCACTCTCAATCCTATTCACCTTCTACATTCACCTCCTCCAATCACCTCCTTCTCACCTCCTTCTCCCTCCCTTCAGAAAGTGACAGAAAGTGACAGAAAGTGACAGAAAGTGACAAAAAGATACTTTTCGGATAAACCCACGAAACAATGACAAGAAATTGCTCGTCTCGCAATATCGCAATATGCAATATCGCAATAATTTATTTCCCTCAGAGCCCGCACGCACTCGTAGGCCAAAAGCCTCCTGCCTTAAATGAAGAAGGGGGAGGTTTTAAAAAAAATCCTCCTATACCTGAACGGATATTTTTCATCGTTTCTCATTTCATTAACTGAATCCTCATTCATAACACCCAGAAGTAGGCATGTTGACATCGTCCAGCGAACGTTGGTGGCGTATCTAAAATGGAAGGAAAGGGACCAAATCTTGATTGGAGATTAGAGAATGGGGTGCGTTACCTACCCGTCAAGCAATCAATCAACTTCCGTTTCATTTCGCCTCCACCCACCATTGAAGTCATCAAAAATCACCAGGACATCACAGGCAAGATCAGCCAATCACCCTTCACCATCAACAAACGAGAATCAGGGGCAAAATCATCTTTCCATTCCATTCAGCTCTTCTCTTTCCATTTCACTAATCTCAAAGCTTTTGTTCCATGCTCAACTCGCAGTGGCAATAGCCACCACTCAAATTAATTACTTCCAAGCATCCCCAAGCCTTTTTCCATTTCCGTATTGCCTCCATCTGATGGTATGTGCGGTGTGATGCGGTACTGATACTCGCGCGTGGGAAACGAGAAAATCTCTCAAATTTTGCCTTGTCCGAAAGGGAGAAAAAAAACGTGCCAGTGCCAAGCAAGTTGCCTCTTTGCGAATCTTCATAACTTCGTATCCTTTTGATCCAGTTGAGTAGGAGAGAGAAAGGGAAAGGGAAAAGAGCCATGCAAATGCATGCCTTCATCCTTCCGTTCCCTTCCTATCCCTACCCAACCTCTTCCTTCCCTTCCTCCATTCCATTCATCAAAGCAACCATCCCATGCTATTCCATTCTTCAATAAGCTCCTGCCAAAAAAAAGAGCGAAACGCGCGCGCGAAATGTAAATTTTGGTGCCTTCCCCCAAAGAAAATCACTCCAAATGTCTTTCTCTTCCTTCCATGCGAACGAATGCAATGCCATCAATCATCCCAACCAAATATTCTGATCCCATCAAAAATGAGTCGAAATGTAGAAAGCAATGAAGCTAACCAATCCAAGTCCCATCTTTGGCGAAGATCAAGAGAGCGAAAAGAATCCCCCTGGAAAAAAGTTCCCTCATCCCCATCCATTTTGTGCATCCCAAACCCCTCCCCTTTATTGAGAAGCCTCGCGTGAATCCAAGTAATCCATAGTACATGAAGGAGCAAGCACGTTGTCTCTGCAAAACAAACGAAAGCGCAATGCCAGGCAAAGGAAAAGCAACCTAATTACAAATTTTCGGGTTGGCGCACCATGCAAACTGGCCGCCCAGATTTTTTATGTGACCTGAGGGTGAAAATCAACGTCTAAAAAAAAGGAGATTCATCAAGTGCAAAGAAAGAAAATCCGCAGCAAAGAGCCTCTCCCCAAAACACCCAGACTAGAATCCATCCAGTCCAATGCCGTCCTATTCTCAAAGACAAAGGGAAAATCTAAAATTCGCTGATGCCAACGCCGGGAAAATGTAGAAGAAAAAAGTCGTCAGATCGAGGCAGCCACGGGAGAACGCAGCGCCACTGGAGATCGTAATTCGATGTATGTTCAAGTCCGTGTATTATTATGGTTAAGGGATGTGTCGGACGGATGTAGTGACATCGCTGAACCTGATATGCACGTGAAAATGCGCGGGGGAAAAAAACAAAAAACTACAAAACAAAGCACATGCAAAGAACTTTTGCGACGGTGCGCTAGGCATCGAGGGTATTCGGGTGAGAAAAAGTCAAAAGTTGAGGAGGATGGGGAGGTCGAGATGATCTCACGTCACGCCGCTATCCAGCAACGGTTTGTTGTCCACCGTAATGAGACATGAAGTATGGTTGCTTTGGAACACATTCGGGGCATCCGGAGCAATCCACCAGAGGGTCCCAAAAGTTGAAATGACCGGCATAGTGATTGGCAAACGGGGTGTTATAAGCAGCAATACGAGTGGGTTGTCCATAGGCCGGGTGTTGCATTGGTTGGAATGCGCGTGGGTATTGATTGAAGATGGTCCAGTCGTACCGAGGTCCTCCGCCCGTCGCACTCAAATATTCCGGGGTGTTGAGACCCGAATCGGGAGCCAACGGAGGCGTGAGATGAGGGGTTGGGTAGTTGTTGTTCCAGGCCGGTTGTTCGTAGGGGACTGGGAATCCCGACACGGGACGCTCGCGCGACGCACTCTTGGGATAGGCGTGGTAAGCTTGCGAGTAAGGCCGATTGCGTTGGATGTTGGTGTCGATGGGCGCAAGTGGTGCCAGACGCTCCAGAACCGCGAGACGCTCCTTGTTCTTGTTCTCACGCCAGTGGGTCCAATTCTGAATCCACGCCTTGAAATCCTCGCTCTGGTCGAGATTGACGTACAAGTTCCATTGAATCGCAGCCAACCATTCGTGTTCCAACGTGTTCAGCTCCGCGACCGCAATGCCACTAACCTCCGACCAAGATCGATTTTGAAACGTGTTGTCATCCAAAAACTTGCTTCCGAGCAGGAGGCAGGTGGTCAACATTCGCCAGACCTGACCATCGGTCGCTTTGTACGGCCCTGCGGCGTTGAGCATGTTCATCCGTCTTGCCAGATAGTTGAGGCCGAGAAGAATGGTGGTGCTGGGCAGTCTTGTGGACGAGAGGAGACCCTGCACGAATTTTCGAAAAGCGGGTGAGACTGGAGCGGTGGGAAGGACGATTCGCTGTGCCATTTCAGCCACATAGTCTGTCATTTGATCGACCTCATAGTCCAACACGGCGCAGACGCCTCCGGGAAGCATGATGGGCGATGTTCGAGAAGCCGACCAAGACTCGATTGAATCTGGTCGGATGCAAGAAACTAATCCTGCGCTGGGTGTGAAGAGCCGACTTGCTACGCGGTGGAAGATGGATGGGCGACCCCAGGGGAAGGCGGAGAAGAGCGAAACTGCAGGAAATCTACGGTCGTGAATCCGCCATGGATCAATCGGTGGTATGGAGATGAACCAGACTTTTGTGTGACGGCACAAGTGCTTGTCCCAGTGGATGAATGGTCCAGTACGCAGGGGAAAGAATTAACCGACCATGCAGCGCAGGATCGGGTTGAACGAGTTCTGGATGGGTCTAGGAGAGGCTTCGGGGGGTTAGCAGATGTTCTTATCAATTGTTGGTCTCCGGCTGTGTTGGATCATGACACGGGAGGACTGTGACCAGGATGAACAGGTGCGACGCGAGAGCCGAAGGAAGCGAAAGGTCAGGACCGCGTTGAAGGGAAGTGGTTTTCCCGGATGCCATTCCCGAGCAGTTGGAAGGGGTGGTCCGACGTTGGCTGTTGTTGGACCAAAGCGTCGTCGATGTGCTGCGGGATTGTCGTGGAAAAATCAAATGCCCAGGGGAACAAAAAACCAAGGTGGTACGAACCTGCAGACAGCGACCACTGTTTCCACCCGCTCGCTAATCGTGGTTGTATGGGATGTATGTATCGTGAGATTAAACAGGATAATGTAGGACCTGTGTTCCTGACGTCGAATTTGTCTGATTGTTGTCCTTCGAGGTCGATGGGGTGCAATGTAATGGTGTGGAGCGAGAGAGGAGAGGATGGAGACGGGATGGGATTGTTGGATAGATGTCACTGCTTCGGTTAAGAAGAGCGACCAGGAAAATATGTAGTGGTGATGCGGGCGGCGGAGGGAAGATGGGATGAATGGAGATGGAGATGTTGTTGTGAGCGAGGGGGGAGGAGGTAGAAGAAGAGGAAGAGAGAGTTGAGGGTGAGGGTGGAGGGTGAAGGTTGTTGATGCACCAATCTGGCGTAAGCGAGGGCAAATGAAAATTTGGGTGGCCCAAGGTTTTTAGCTCCAATTGCACGGCAGCGCAGCAGAGGAGCAGGATGATTGGGTTCGAAGAGGATGGAAGGGCAATGGGATGGACGGAAGGGGAATGGGGCAGGTGGCCACTTTTCCATTACTCTCTCCTTTCATTTCTGATTCATTACGAGTAGACCGACCTCATTTTATCCTTTCATCAACGCTTCCCCCAAATCGACGTGTTCTTACTCCATCCTACAATGCAAACGGAACATGATTCCAATGCTGATCCCGACGCACGTACGTAGATATACTGACCACACAATGAACCACTTCGTTCCAAAACCAAGTCACCCACGCAGCCAGTGCCTGCCATCCGTCATTCCTGCGGAATAACACCACACCCACCCGCTTGGCCAGCGATAGGCGCAGTCAGCAGTGGTCGACGATCCGATTGCCACCACGAACCTGGATGGTGATGCACCCGCAAAAACGTGAGACCTGCACTTTCACACGCTGGGTTGCCTTGTGTCGACGTGAGGTCTCACATCTCATAATCACCGACGACGCATCGAATCGTACCAGCGCATTCGTTCGGTGGACAATGCCATCATTTGCCCCTTTTTCTGTTACCCCCCCGCTCGCAGAACGATGACGGAGAGAAATCATGAGTCAAGCCATTTGGAATGGGTGGTGACTCCTTCACTCCCTTAGACCGCGAACTAGGACATGTCAATAGCTCCACACCATCAAATGCACCAAATGCACCAAAGCACCAAAGCACCAAATGCATCATTCCCTCGGCGTAGAAGACAACAAGCCACGGCTCACTTCGGAATGTGGTTCCTTTTGCCTAGGCAGAAGGAGAGCGCACGAGTAAACCCAGCTCCCCCTTTCCCCTCGCGAGGTTATCCGCACATCCAGGTCATGCCATCAAGTGCAGCTTCAAAGCCCCACCCTCGCCCACGCTTTCTCTTCGGTGGGTAATGTAAGTAGCAATGTATTAGGATTCCCGTCTCCAGAATGACCTCGTCCACGTTTCCGGAACGCCGTAGACCAGCAGATCGGTACGGAGCAGACGATGGGATTGGTAAGGTGGTGTTTCTTCTACAGCCGACTATCCAACGAATCCCTGTTTTCTCTTTCTCGCCTGCTCTCGTCTTTCTTCCTTCCTGTCTTTCTTCTTCGTTCCTTCCAGCGGACATCCCGGCCAGCCGGTTTGAACGTCTGAAGTCTGAAGATTTGCATGCTTCAACGGGTGATACCTACGTCATGATTTCGGGTATCGCTACGGAACCATGCGATTGAAGAACTTCCCCGACCGACAATAGATGGTGACCCTTTGCAACTGCAACTGCAACCACAACCTGCTTGGCTGAAATAGCGATCGTTTCACGTGAGACTCAGATATGACCCAAACCTCTTCACGGATAATGCCGTGCATGGATTTCACTACCACGTCTGGCTCTCACCGTCCTTCATTCCGTTGGCTGGCGGACGAGAAACCCTCGAGGTTTGATTTCATCGTGGAGTCCCCACGCATGCAGCGTCTGGCCGTGATGATTCGAAGCACCAGATCCACAGGCCAGATCCATGGCCAGGACAGGGGTAAAGATCCCTATTATTCCGAAGGATAATGAAGCCCAAGATAATCTCATGTCAACGACCATCTCCCACCCCAAATCAGGAGATGGCTTACGTGTATCGACGATTTGGAAGACAGCCGCCTCCTCCTTGTGCCACCATCTCATCCAGACCTCCTTCCCTTTAAATCCCAGGTGCGCGGCCTGGCATCGAGAGGGTTCCCCTCTTCCCAGCCTAAAACTCACCACATCCAAATATCTTCCCAAACGGCCATCTCAAAAGTACCGCTGCATCATCGCTCTTTATTCCACCAATCACCCCTCCTCAAATTCTCATCCTCCGCCTGACAAGATGCATCGATCCATGCACCAAGGGCAAATAAATGCATGCACACTTCCCATTCCGGTCTTTCAAATCACGTCTGTGGCCGCCCAATTCATAACTTGCACATGCCATCCCACGTTTTTCCTAGCCGCTCTGAGCACCAGGCACCAGTCACTATTCAGATATCACAGTCGTGACTCTGCAGACGCTCGAGAAATGGATGTGAATACCTTCAACCTCCTTCCTCTCATGCAGCTCTGATACGATCATTTCTCTCTCTTATCATCTGAATAGGAAAGCCCACACCATTTGCTTACGAGAGACGAGAGGAGATCAAGATGCAGCGCTCCATCTTTCAACCACATGCTTATTTGTCCTTCCCTTAACATCCATTACCTCCTTGACCCTTTAAATCGCGAGCTTTAAATCCTCTTTCACCGACACTTCCCCTCACTTACGACCCCGTTTCGAGCCTTACTCTTTTCATAACCGCCTGCCTTGATCATTCAAGGCTCAGCCTTCCTCGTTACACAAGGCGTCCGCACCTTCATTCCCAAAAAAAGGGAAAAAGTTCCCAGACTGCCGACAGCGCAATGCCTGGAATCTCCGAGCCCCACAAGCCACATCACATTGCCTGCTGCATACTGCCAAGGCTCTCTCAGGAACATCGGATTCTCCCTTCCCTATTCCAGAGTATAATAAAGCTAGCTGCAGATACCCAGGAGGAGTAGAGGGAGAGAAGGAAAGGAAAGTGGGTTTTAATCTAATCAATTCAGCCGAGAAAGCCGATTACGAGGAGGTGGAATCGAAGGGGGGCACGTGATTCGTATCATTAAAAATTGTCATTAGTGTGATATAGAATTAGAATTAGGGGAGATGGACTCAGAAGTAGGGCAAGGACCTTCAGTCTAACAGAATAAGTTATACACTCATTGACCATATTCCAACTAGCTCTTCTATAAGTTTAGTCTCTTCTCAGCTATGAAATGTATAACCCCTCCAAGGTGATTAACCTCATCATCATCATCATCAAATCAAATGTTAAGCTGTGGATAATATTGATGTTCAGGCTATGTGAGAGGAGAGGAGGGTTTATATATTTTGAGGGTTTGGGGGTAAGGTTGAAGGTTGAAGGTTGAAGAAGGGGGGGCATGAAGGGAAGTAAAGGAAGTAAAGGTGAATATTAATAATTAAATGAAGCATATATATATTCTCACATTCTCGAAGTATAGCCAAGTCAATCCAACCAAGAGAAGAGAGGAGGGAATCTATTGAAAGCGGACCGTCTGCCTTCGAGAGACGATTCCTGTCATCTCGTTGTGTATGTGTTTGTTTATAAAATGTGATGGGAGATGTGGAACATAGGTATGTATTGTTGTATATATACTTGTGTTTGTGGGAGTGGGGGAGGTTTAAGGGGGGTTCTACTTTTACTTTTTCTTTTCTTTTCTTTTCTTTTCTTTTCTTTTCTTTTCTTTTCTTTTCTTTTCTTTTCTTTTCTTTTCTTTTCTTTTCTTTTCTTTTCTTTTTCTTTTCTTTTCTTTTCCTTTCCTTCTCGTCCTCATGCAATTGTAAGGGAGAAATCAGTTTCTCGGCTTAACCTTAGTGGTCTATATAGAGGGTCAATGGTTTATTGGCAAGAGTAGAGCAAAGTGAGAGGAGAAATACTGAGATGAGTTTTTCTCTTTTTCTTTCCCCTTCTCTCTTAGGACTAGATTGGATTTCAGAAAGGGTGGTTAAAATATAAAAGATGTGAGGATGGCGCGGTAGTAGTAAGAATTATACAGGGACTTCGCTTGTAGCATGCCTCGAGCTCGGTTCCGGCGCCGGAACCGAGCTTAACTAGGCTTATTATAGAGCTAGTATTCTATACAATCAAAGGCGAGGAGACGCGGAATCCACATGTTTCTATCCTATGTCCTGCTCCATCCAGCGGTTTCTCCTCTCTGCCACAAAAAGTCGTCAGGATTAGAAGTTCGGTTCCGACTGTACATCTAACAAAGATATAAGAGCTATAGGTAGATATCTTTCCTCCTTCACTCTATCCTCATCTCAATACAAAATGTCTCGAGTAGCACTTGCTGGTGCTACAGGCAACCTCGGCATGACCGTCCTTGAAGCTCTTCTCGGTGCAAATCTGTCTATAACTGTGCTCTCACGCATCCATGGAAACTCGTCCAAGTTGGCACCCCATCCGAACCTCAAGATTATAGAAGTCGACTTCAACTCTACCCAATCACTGATTGCGGCATTACGAGGAGCCGAGGTGGTCATCTCTTGCGTCGCCACATTAGCAATTGGCGGTCAAAAGCCTTTAATCGACGCCTCAGTGGCAGCAGGCGTGAAACGCTTCATTCCCGCTGAATTTGGCATGGACTCTCGAAACCCCTGGTGCGTCCTGCTCCCTGTTTGTGCACCCAAAGTCGAGACACAGAAATATCTCCAAGAGAAGGCCAACTCCCACCCCAAGAATTTTTCCTACACCGGGATCGCCAACGGGTTGTTTCTAGACTGGGGTCTCAAGACAGGCTTTATTATGAACCCGAACCGACACGCTGCCATACTGTATAACGGCGGTGACGTCCCTTTTAGCACCACGACTCTAGCCGACATCGCGAAGGCCATCTTGGGCGTCATCAAGAAGCAAGATCAAACGGCCAATCGAATTCTTTACATCCATTCAGCAGTGACGACGCAGAACAAGTTGATTCAGTACGCCAAAGACAAAGACGGGAAAGAGTGGCATACCATGAGCAAGGATACAGAGGAGGTTAGGCAAGAAAGTTTGGCAGAGTTGGCTAAAGGTGTACAAGGAAATATCAATGCTGCTATGGATGGGTTTTGTGTATGTGCCTCCTGGAATAGCGATTACGGTTGTGATTTTTCAAGTCACTTGGATAATGACTTGTTGGATGTGAAAACGATGCATGAAGCTGAGCTGAGGGCGTTGGTGGGGTCTTTTTTGTGATGATGAATGTTATAGAGATATATTCATATTTGCAGGCCATGAATCCACATTCATTACATTTCTTACTAACTTGCATCTTAAATGAATTCTAGTAGAATATTCGTCTTCTACTAGAAAATTCATTTAATTATTTAACCTTTTTCCAAATTACTTATTTAATTTGTTACTTTTGAAAACACACAAATAATCCCTTTCTCTATGCTAGGTTTCTCCTTGTTCTCCCCATCTCCCCTTTTCACCCGTTGCATTCTTGCGCAAGAGAAAAAGGAGAATATGGCTGGTTAGCTTGGGAATTGACATAACAGAGGACCAATAAGGCCATTACCTAGCTAGCTACCTGTTCTTTCATAGTAGTGCAAATTCATTTCAATCTAGGTTCAAATAATAACCTGAATATATACCATATTTAACGAGAGGTATTTGATGAAGATCCCCAAAGCTAAGCGAAAAGTAAGACCTTACCCTTTTTGCTAGAAAACAGCCACATATTGATGAAAATTTATCAAGTAAAGTAATTTAAATGTTATAATAATAAAAGACCATAGTAAAATCTAATATAAAGATTTGAAAGACGAAGTTTAAAACTGTAAGATTATAGATATATTTAAAGAAAATAATGATGAAAGCTGATTATTAATGTTGATATCAAGCGACCAATTTTGGCTTGTTTTTTCTCACGCTCACTTACTTGACTAGCAACGATATATTCCACTATTCGACATCCCTTTCACTGAATCGTTACATGTGGCCATAGCTACCATTCTCGAACGTTTTGATCAGCAGTCTCATTGGTTTGTTTATCAGTGACTCATACCTTCGCTCACCGGGATGCAAGACAGCTTAGCACGTCGCACTCGCACTCGCACTCGCACTCGTAGGACCCAGTTCTCCAGCTGCGATGCTTGTCGCCTGTCGCGCGTGGCCTGTGATGCGTCAAAGTCTGGTCATCAGCCTGGCCAAACAGGATGGGTTGGCTCATGCTCAAGATGCTCTTGGAGAAGTCGAAGATGCACGTTTGAGGTAAGGCTATAGGATCCAGAACTGCTGTCATTTGATTGTTTCCATTCTCTGTGCGATGCAGCTGACCCGAGTTACACACATAAGTGGATCAAAAAGTCACCTTCCAGACTACGGAAAGAATCAGAGTCCCGCTCAACCCCAACCATTGTAGCACCCTTTGTTTCAGACGAATTACTAGACCATGCTACCTTCATGATCGAACGTGAGCCTTCGATCATAGCAGAGGCTTACAATCCAGATAGAACACGGTTAGTGCCGTAGCCGCATCAATTTCTATCTCTAGGAAGAGTCTGACCCAGCACACAGTGCGCCATCGACTGATACCCCTACCTCAAACGCTGAGCTAGTTGATATTCTACTGACCCAATGGGGTGAACAAATCTTTCATCATGGATTTGGGGCCATTTTTGGACATTGGGTCGGCAGGAATGGCTGTCCATTTGTGTACGTGTGGCACTGCGAACAATGATTTCCCAAGAAAGCAAGAATATCTGACAGCCATAGAAATGATCTGACTAGCGACATTGCCGTTGCTCCATTGAAGCTTTTCGGAGAGCTTGACACATGCATGGACAAACAACTAGATGCTAATCCAGGCTACGTGATTGCGGCACCGACTCAGAAACAAGAAAGGAGCTATCAAATCGAACAGTCTTTACGCCGCGCGATGCAGTCATTCGCAGCGCGATGGCTTCCAGTTGTAATGCAAGGGACTCTGGGTGGGTCAATCCAATACGAAGAAATCATTAAAGAGCGTTGGCGCGCTACTAGGAAAGATATGCTCAAGGTCATCCATCGTACATCTTATCGGTCTGTATTGGCATTATACCTCTTCGGCCAGACTCCTGTTCCTGCGGGAATACCCGAAGAAGAAGAGCTGGATGGAATCAGCAGTGTGGTATGTACTCAGACTGCTCTACTACAACTTCAACAACTTCGTGAGCGGCTGCGAAGTTGCCAATTTAACGGCTCGGGAGTATTAGCTTGGTCAGACGCAGTTATAAGCTCTGCTGCAAGTCCCAACCTCACACAGGCATTTCTAAGCCTTGAGAGTAGGGCATACTGGGCAGCTGTGACGTGGGACACGTCGAGCGCTGTAACCTTGAATTTCAGATCTTCTCTCACCTCTGGATTAAAAGGAGCATGCCTCGAGCCGGCATGGCGTCTGGCTAGAGCTTTCCTTGTGGGACCATTCCATGCTAGATCAGAAGATTGGCGCAAGAAGACTTTCGAGGTATCCGATGAAACAGCTCCTCAAATCATATCTGCAGCGGGCGTTTGCACCCTTTACACATGGAGAACGATCGCAAGCGTAAAGGAAGCCCTCCGAGAAGGGGTCGAGGAGAGTGATGCTCTTTTCGCTTGGAAGGCTCTTCTTGACACCATTGATGTATTCAAGACGACAATCCGTCCTCTTCTGAGTATTTGTGAGAGACGGCTCCACTTCCTAGGCCAAGTGGAAAGGCTGAATTGGTATGAGGTTGTCTTACACTACCATTTGGGTATTATGATTCTAGTCGATGCGGTCGAAGCCGCTAACCGCCTAGATCTGCTCTCACAACTGACAGAGACGAGGCTGGACGCTGAGCAGGAATCTTTTAACGTTCTTAAATTCGGCCTAGAGAGCAAATACACAATTCATGGACCTCTAGAACAATTGGATAGGGGTTCAGATGTTGACTCGACTGTTTACTCCCCTGGACAATCAATCACCACATCGTTCGTCGCCATTGACCCATATCCACACCATGTTCTTGCTTCGGTACGGCTGATGAAAAAGGTCATTAACCGCAAATATCAACAAGGCAATATCAAAGACGAGGCATACTCCTATCTCTCATCAACCTTACTTACAGCTCTCGAGGAACTCCCTCAAAGTTCTAAACCCGTTCAGTCGGCGTTGGAGAACTTTCAAGAGTCACTTCAACTCAGTGCGGTTTCCGCTGGCGATGTGTGATTTGGAATTAGGCAGAAAGTGCTCTGATATTTAGTTCCTAATCGCTTTTCACTACAATTTCCATCGTGAAGTGGCAGCGGGTATATTCTCGCCCAAGTAAAAAGGGGGTTGGTATTGTCCGGTATGCCCGAGATGGATCAGATATTGTAGATCCCAAGGATCATGCGATCTCAGAATCTCTCACCCTCACTTTTCTCACGCAATAACACACAGATTAATCGTACATTCCCATTGATCAGAAGCTCTTTGCCCGTAGCTAGTCGCAACTGTAGGTGGCATATGAATGATAGCTCGGCTAGTTTTAGCACTTGTGGAACATTAGACGGCCTGATATATATACGACGCACTCATCACATAATTTAAAGTATGAAGTGTATGAAATGCAAGACACCGAGAAACTAGACTGTTGTGGTTCTTTGCCCAGTAATTGTCATTCCTTACCTTACTCACGCTGTCGTCAATCTCGAGGTTTCCGTTATCATCAATCTACCCATTGTCACTAAGATACATTTCCTGTTTGCTAGACATTCTATTCATAAATTCCTACCTTATATTTTAAATTCCAGATCCCAGATGAAGTGGAAACTAAACCTTCTGAACGAGCGAAGATTAAGGAATCTAGCCTAAAGCAGCTCTTGTCACGCGGAGCTCGAAGTTTTGTGTGCAGGGGAAGTGAACCTCCTGTTAAGCAATTCCTAAACTTGAACACGTAAAGTGGGATGTCTTGAGCTTGTGGAAGAAGGCCAGTTGCTATTTAGCTTTTGCGTTGTCACTTCATCTACATCATTCCCAAACACAACATGTACAATAGATGATAGGATATTAGGAGGAGTATATTCTCAACATTCCCGAACATCCTGGGGATGCGTCTAGACTTCATCGTCTCTGCTATTTTTCACTAGCTAATTGAAGATCTTAGATTGTAGGGAGTTATATTATATAGGGAGTCTTGTGGTAGAGGAAGTAGGGAGAGAGAGTTGGTTTGTTTTCATTTGTGAATGAATAATGTTAGCGGTACCAATTGGGAGCAGCCGAGGGTTGAGATCAAAGAAGGAGACAAGAAATATGAGATTGGGATTCACTTCGCAATAAGATACGTGTATGATTAGCAGGGGAATTATTGTCCCGAGATAGATATTTAAACCCCATACCTTCAAGGAGGAAAGGAGTCGACATCCTACTTACAAAAGAGCCGCATTGCAAAGCTTGAATTAGTAGATTCAAGCTATCTTCAACAGTTCAATCCTGCTAGTTAGTGTATTATTACAAGAATTACAAAAATCCTCGCTACGGTGTCCCCCTCTCATTGCCAACTCGTTAACCCTTATCATTGCCGTTCCCAAATCCTATCAGTACGAAAATTCAAGTACAAAAGCTACACATCGTCTAAAATTGACGAGACTTCTTTCTGTTCTCTTTTTAAGAAGGAGTATGTTTAACAGTACTCTAGCTCTCTTAGTGTTCTTAGCAAGATTTCAGAATTTGCGCTGACGGACTTGTGAAAAGTTATATAATAATCAGGACTTTTTCTCTGAATTAAGTTTAAATCGAACCTTTCTTAAAACACCCCTATTGTGCCTCGAAGAAGACCCCCACCAACATGTCGAGTCGAGTTTAAACTCACTTATGTGGTAAGTCATTCTCGAAGAAACACAGAAAGTGCAGGAATGAAAGAATGTCAACTAGAGTTACGAGGTAATGCCGCTGAGAGCGCATTACCTAATAGAGCTTAGTTATGAAGTAAATTTTCTTGTCTGGCCTACTCGAGTAGGTATCCAGAAAGATTTAAACCCTAAATATAAGCGCAGAAAGAAGGTCACAAATCCCTTCAACTACTGCAAGAGCTGTGAAAAATATGGGGGATGTTTTCATTCTTCAAGGTATGTTGTCCTCCTAAACTAAATTCGATTTGTATTTGTCTACGAAGATATTATTAGTGGTGGCAGCTTTGGAGCATCTAAGAAAATGACTGTTATCATAATCTCCCCCTTCTTGCTATTAGGCTCTCTTCGTTGTCTCTCTAACTTACTATTGTCATCGTCACATCCCTTCTATCCATCCCTTAAGAAAGTAGGAAAGAAAATCCTAAAACTTCTTTACCTACGACGAATATGGGTAGAAGAGGACATAACATCTTCTTGGTATAGGTACCTCGACATTCCTAGGTATGATTTTGTACGTGAGGTAATGCTGCCGAAGTTTTTATATCATTAGGTTTGACTCTTTGAAGGGGAGTGGAGTGTGGATGATATCAATGGGAGTGAAGGAGGTGGGTTGGTTGATCTCCCTTCTTTCACTTCGGTAGGTGAATTTTAAGCCGATAACGACGACGAAAAGACCTCAGAATTTAACACTGCAGAGTATACAATGAAATAATTTCAGGTGTATATATTATAACTCTCATTCCATCGCCCTGGAGAAGATAGACAATACATGATCTTTTACCACATAAAACACCCTCACAGAGAGAAATCAAGATTCACCTAAATTCAACTTTGTGCTGAAGGGGTTATTGTTATAGATAGATATGATAGATTTTTGACATCTCATCGTTATTTTCAAATCCGTCTTCCGCAAAATCCTCCCTCTTAAATTGAACATGGAGTAAAGAACTCCGAACTACAAACAAGAAAATCTCTCTCTCCTCTATACTTCGACATTCCAAATCGACAAGACCTTCGCTTTCCTGTTAGCGAAAATTTCAGCTCTCAACTACCGTGGAGTGGGAAATTAAGAGAGGGTAATTTGCGGGTTTAAGTACCTTCTTTGGCTATGGTGTGTTTATAGAACACAGGGATCATGGCTTTGGCAATTCATTTTGTGACTCTACCATTTTGTGCTGAATGGCTGAATTGATAAACAAGGGGTATAAAAGCGAGGAAAGAGAATGAAGCAAGCAAAGCAATGTTTCTAGAAAATACCCGAGACCAAGGGGAGGCGCTGTAGAGCTATTACTCTATTACGCATGAGTTACTAGAATGAATTTGAGGTAGTTAGAGATGTAACTAATATGAGAAGAAGGGCGGGTGAAATTGGAGTTGTTGTCATCAGTTAACATAGGTGCTGTCGATTGCCAAGATGAGGTCGTTGTCACTCCTTAGTCTGTATAGTCACACTCCCTAGAGACTCTTAAAACAGAAGTATGAGATATATCTATTAACCGCACTTGAAACAACTAGCACAGCACAACATTCAACGCGAAAAGGCCCAAGAAAAAACATCTCGAAGAATCCTGAGACACTCGTTAAGAGCGGGGGTGGTAGTATAGTGCTGACGAATCTCTCAGTCGCAGGTATATACACCTGGTATGTAGAAGGTCGGGGAGTATGGACGAGTGTAAATGATGGGCCTTTAAAAGATATGATATGATAGGAAGATGAGAACTGTATTCTGCTACGTCTATATCATGCCATTCAGCATTCATTATTTCTTCAAAAATCACTAAAACCCATCCAACTTCAACATAAGATAAGAACCTCATGACTCGCAAGAAACACCCCACTCCTACACCCTGACCCTTCTCCTTCCCCTCCCTTCCCCTCACCCCCTACTGCGTCCGCATTCCCATCCGTGTACTAAACTCCGCGCACTCCCTGCCTGCAAATTATGGAAGTTGTAATCAGATCTGTCTTGCTTCTGCCTGTAGCAGTTTACTAGTCATGATTTCTTTTTATTTCTCTATCTTTATCTGCTACTCCTAGAGAATTGCCTCTACCTTTAGCTAGTTGCCAGCTGATACTTGTATAGTGGTTGAAATTGTGCTTGTAGGATTGTTAAAGTTCGGATAGGTTTTGCTTAAGGATTTAGAGATTAAGGACTGGCCTATTTGGCGGCCATATTGTTTAAGAAACTACTTCATATACTATGCTTGAGCAGGCTTTTGAGTTTTTTGGTGAACCCATCGGCGTAAGGCACGTGGCTCTTTTATTGAAATGGGGTATTTTGAGGCATTGGGTAGTAGAAAATTGAGGCTGAAATGATATCAATAGAACGATATTTGGAAGGTACAAGACGGTATCGTGGATATCAGAAGTTGTATGGTAAATTAATTGGGATTGAGAAATATATCGCACTAATTGAGATATTGTGCTAAAGGATGATCGTAACAGGGGTTCGACTACTTGTATAGTGATTCTCAATTTAGGTCAGCTCTATCTGTCTACTTGAGTGAGCCATAACTTCATAAAGACCCTATGAAGACCACAACGCCAAATCCTCATCCCAAATCCCCCCCAAAGCTGGAAAAATAGTACCATACACCAATTACTTTTACATAATCAACCCTTTATCAACTGCTGGAGCTATCCTATGCGTCGCTTCGCTCTCGGGTCCCCATTTGTTCTTCCACTGTTGCTCCTTCGCTAAAGCCTCCTCGAATGCCCGGAGACATTCAGGAGGAAGCTCAGCTTTGATATCATCAGAAATACTTGAAAGACCATTGAATCCAAGATCATAAGTATATCCATCTGGACCTGGTACCCCTAAAGTAGATGATTCTGGAGTCTCGTAATAGGTGTCCACGATCATGTAGTTTCGAGAGTATATTGGCTTGATTGGTGTGAAGATGCTCGATGCTTCAGCCTCCCCGTTCGGCTCTTTCTCCTCAGCAACCTCATTGTCGTCAATTTGTTCCCATCTTGCATGAGTGGGTTGCATGCTCTTCGGGTATTGCATGATATTCGTGTGTGGATCGTAGATACCATTGAGGATCTTTCGGCGTTGAGTACCTATAGCAGCATTGAATCGACTGCAAAATCATCAGCCACGTTACTTCAAATCAATGACATAACATACCTCGCTTCTCGAGCATGCTCCAACATCCAGTTCATATCATTAACCATTATTTTTCTCTTTTTTCCTTCTACCACCTTTCCTATTTGCTGAGGAACAGTTGGTGCACCTGAATGATAAACGGAGCTGGCACCATGCCACGCAACATATTGGTTCTTGTTGTAAGCCTCGCCTTGTTTGATGGAATCATTTGGATCTGCTAATTCACCTTCTACCACTCCTTCCGCTCTAGCTTTGGCGACCTCGTAGTCATCGATAATTCTCTTGCCCCCAACGATGATTAGTGCACCGAATTCGCGGAATACTGATCGTGCTGTAACAATCCCGATAGCACGTCCTTTATATGAATGCGGAATGAGTTCGCGCTCAATCATATCACGCTTCTCGTCATCGTCAATAATAATCTTGAAAAGGCGTTTATGTTTCGTGAAGAAGAGGTAACTGTCTCGAAATCCTACACATCGTGCTGGCTCGGTGGATAACATATAGAGTCTTGATCCTCGGCCGGAAACTGTGAATGTTCTGCATCGGTATTCTCGCCCATCCTGAAGCTGACCCATCTTGTCGACTTTCTTCTCTCCTTCAGGATCTTCGGGTAACTCTACTTCATCGTTGACAACATCCATCATATTTCCTTCTTTGTCTATCGGTTGCTGTGTGACGTGCGAAGGACCTCCTCTTCGCGCCCAGCGTCCACCACCACGAAAGCCACCTCGACCTCCTCGACCTCTCCTAGCAGGTGTTCCCGATTCAGAAGCATCTCTTTCTCGCTCATCGAGACTATTCCAATCGGCTGGCTTGTTCTTTGGAGGTCGTCCTAAGCGGCGTTTTCGGAAAACAGCTGGTTCGGGGGCAGGCGTCGCGGGTGCTGAAGGAGGATCTGACTCTTGAGCGGGGGTTCCCTCTTCTTCACCGTTTTCTTCTTCTTCAGCATCTTGCGGCGTTCCAGGATCAGATATCATTGTATCTTCCATCTGTTCATCGTCGCCGTCATCGTAAGCCGGAGTGTTTTCTGTGAAGAGGGATAGTTAGAAATCAAGTTGCGCCGGGGATTGTGTTGTGGGTAAATTACTCAATGCAGCGGCAGCATTTTTTGCAGCAGCTCTCCCGGGTCGTTTACCCATCTTGAAGATGCTTATGGATCTGAAATCCTTTGTTTGGATGTAGATTGACCGATAATACCGTCGCGACTTGGATGTCGTGAGTGTTGAAATGAAATTGGCGAGCCAGATTGAGAAGCTGAAAATTCGCTAAACCTGTTTGGTATTAGCGCTCATTTTATTTCACGTGATAAATCCCAATCCAGTCCAGTGAATTCTCCCGAAAATTGAAGCTTCTTCTCACGTTTTCCACACTTCTCACGCTCCCAGCATCTATTTAGCCGCTCCAAACGCTCTAATCGGTTCAAGCCTACAACACATCTGTCTCCTCGGGGCTGCGGCAGGATTCGATAGCCCAACTAGAGAAAAATTGAAATGCCTCAAAAAAGGGTTTGCATACAGGATCGGATGGTAGCTAGAGCTTAGAACTTCATCGTGTCTAACTCTGGAATTGATCTCCGGGCGAGAGTCAACCTGTCAACGTGGTTACCACAGCTTCGGGTTTTACGGCTCCTTGCTTTTGAAGCTGTTTAGCATTCGAATCCTATAGGTCGTCGCTGATATATATGGGCATTCACTCGGAGATCCAGCTTACGGCTTGCTGCGATGGGATGGATATACGGGAACTCGCCTCCCCCTTAAATCTCGAAAGTCGGATTACCAACCTTGAGATCAGCATCTCAAGCTGCGATGGAAAGCCTTCGACGCAATAAACATTCGATATTAGCCTGCTGAGGCACGTCTTATTACATTTACATTTCCAGTGCTGACCACACTCCAGCGTAGCATTTGCCTGAAAGCTATTGCGGGTATGTATAAAATCTCATCTCAGCTCGGCCTCATTGTTTTGGGTCGTCAATGATGTGCGGATGCGGTGGGGGGGGGCATTGGAAAAGGGGGCTACCTGCACAGTCAGAATTTTCTCTTGCTGCCCAATAGTACGGTATTTCAATATGTAGTTGTATTCCCACCTCCACGGCTCTATGCAATTTCAGCTTGAAACTCTGCTGTTCTCTCCAGCCCCGTTTCTATTCCCGCCGACGCCAAGGCCGGAACGAGGCGTGAGGCTTGCAGAGATATACGTTTCTGGTGAGGGAACAAGCAAGCAGGTAGGTTGTGCTTGGAACCGGTTATCACCGTGCGCAATACATATCATCTAGATGCGGCGCCACGATGGCACCTCCACCCCATGCCCTTGTTCCCATGCGCCTGGCTGTTCCGTCCATAAATAAATATTATACTGAGGTAGGGTAAAGTCGGAGCAGCAAGTAGAGAGAGCGCAGGTAAATGACGTATCAGCCCGCGGCTATGGACATCAGAGCATCATCAGGATAAGCCGGTTCCTGTGTCTTGGTGGTGAATGCAGCGTCAGGATTATTTGCAGGACGAAGAATATAACTTTGGCACTCTCCCCGCTGTTCTCGCCCTTGGTTGAAAGGGTTGACTCCAGGACTCAAGGGCCATCCCATCCAAACGAACCTGGCCATTCTTGGACGCATGCACACGGCACCGCATCCCGTAGCGCCAGCAGCTTTGCTTGTTTGGAATACTTACCCTTACCTTGCCCTCGCCGCGCTACCTCACGCTAGATATCCCGAATAGCGACAACTCGTCTAGACATTTATTGCCCCAGCGAAAAGTGGCCATTCACCGTCACATGTCTGGAGCGCCGAAGGAGAGCCTTGCTTGTTCTGGTTGAAGTGTTTTGGGTCTTTTTGCGGGATAATCCTTTCTCGGGTTTGGCACATTACCAGGGTTCTCGAGAGTCGCCATCATCCACCATCGCCATCCCATCGCCCCATCGCCATCGCCATCGCCATCCCCAGCTCTCCTTGCACCTTCGGCGTCGTTTGTATCCAACAGTTGTTTGGGCATCAGAATCCGGCCGGCACACTCCTTTTTGGCACTTTCGACCTGTCTTGGGTCTCGGTCGCGAAAAAGGCCGAACCTAAAGGCTAAGTACTTTTCGGTACCAAAATCCAACCCAGCAATCTCAACAGACAAGCAGGAGTACATCCAGAACATCATCAATCGCTCCCCTCCTCCTCGAAACAGGCTCCTACGCTCTTATCGCCTCCTCCACTCTTCCATCCTTCCATCTATCCATTCCCTAGACCCTATAATTCGAACGGGCGGGGAATTCCTCGCCACATGCGGCCTTCTGGAGCTACTTAACGAAAGTACTTATCGAATCCGCCTCGTTTCCTTCCCACCGAACCTTCGACCTACACTCCCCAACCTTCAACAATATACCATTTCCCGACAAGACAATAATCCTGGCATCTCTTGCAGAGACTCGATCGTAATGGCAGGGACGGAAAGCGACTTGCTCAAGCAAGCCACCCAGGCGATGATGGCAAGGTACGCTGCTGGCTGGTCATATATGTGTTTCTCCTTCGCTTTTCCATGATGCGTGCAGCCGCGGTTGGATTTGGAGGTGTATAAGCATTGCCCGATGACACAATCAGGTTGGCATACATTGGCAGAAACACCACGATCCAAATGCACCATGCGGCCTGGGCGCTTTTCTTTTCATTCTACCAAGTTTTTCTTCCTCCTGCACAACGCTATTGCACCTTGGCACATGTAAAAATGCCCATCCATTCAAGTCGAAGTCGACCCCTCGGCCGCAATCGGGCGGGCTCCTCTTATCAGCCGCCGCGGGAAAGGACTTGCAAAAGACAACAGGAAAAAAAAATTCTACAAGGGATGCGGGCAGCTGTACTTGCATACAATGCATCATCAAAGTCAAAACAAAATTTAAAATGCTCATCCTGTTCTGCCTTTCTTTTCCCCCGTCGCAATTTTGCCCTTGTCCCCTCTCGCGAGTCATTCATTAAATGACCGCGATTCATGGTTTCGGGTCGCACACCAATATGGCTTTAGCTAACCACTGTCGCAGCAGAGGAGAGGAGGATGGGAACGATCACATCGACTCGGATACACCGCGCTCGGGAATTGCGACTCCAATTCCGGACCCCTCTGACAAACGACTGCCCGGAATAATGCACAGCTACTTCACCCAGGTTGGTTCAGGTTCTTCTACAAGTCCACATTCCCAGCCACTTGAAACTCCTGCTGTGGGAAGCGAGGTGGAAAACATGCTTCCTTCTCATCGGCGGGAAGCATCGGTAACTGATGTCCATTTGAGAGTTGATCCGGGCTTCGTGGATGGAGCTGGACAGTCTTGCAATGACGAGGTGGAGACCCTACCATTCCTTATACATGAACGGAAGGGGTCTTCTCAGGCACAGAGCTATCATTCCTACCCAACACCACCTGATTCCCATCCACCATCACTGCACAAGTTGAAATTGAGTGATGCAAGTTCAGAAGGGGATGGAAGCAACGCGCGGAAGGTAGCAGCTTCATTTCGAGTACATCGCAAAAGCGTTTCCGATGTTCCGTCAAGTGCTCGAAGAGGCTCGCTACTCACTCCCCTTTCAAGTATTGTGACTGCTTCTAATGTCTACGCTGCTCATTTCTCGAACCCATGCGATTCCTTCCCCACGACTTTACCCAACACCCCTGCACACTCAAGACTAAATTCTATTTCTCTTGGCGATTCACCATCATATGACCGGCTCAAAAGGCTAACAGATGATACGCAAAAGAGCATTCCTCCAACCCCCACTCGAGCGTTATCAAATCAAACTCAAAGATCAGACGGCAGTGCCGGATCTGACCACGCAAACGGACAGAACGGCAGAGTCTGTACCGGTGACGCTTCACCTCTTACGCCTGCTACACCAAACGGAGCACCCGTCGGTCCACCGAAAGGAAAACTGACAGTCAAGATCGTGGAAGCTCGAGGATTAAGGAAGAGCAAGGATCCTTATGTTGTAGCCGTGTTCCAGCGCAGCGAACTAGTCTCGAAAGGCCCCAGGCAGGATGATCAGGATGAGAACGAGGATGCCACTTCAAGTCCTATGGGTGGCATCCCTATCATGAGATCAGGCAGTGACTCCGGACGACCCATGGCAATTCCCATGAAGAGCCGGCAAAGTAGCAACACCAGTCTTGCGGATTATCGAGACTTTAAGATCAAGGCTCGACCTTCGATGACGAACCCAAAATGGGATACCGAGGCTATTTTGTAAGTTTTACGAACTGCCCCTACTTCTAGGCTAATCCATTGTAGTGATGTGGTTGGTGCAGACTCGCGCGTCAATATCACTATCTATGATCGTGCTACCGGCGAGGAGTTCTTAGGTCATGTTGATCTAGAAGCCAACCTGACGGAGGCCAACAATTCGCCAATATCTGGCTGGTTCCCCCTTCGTGACAGAAACAATACCAACAATGGAGTTCCAGGTGAAGTCTATGTCGAGATTACGTTCCAACGAACCGAGAAGAGACATTATGGGCCCGATGACTTCCAAATCTTGAAACTCATCGGCAAAGGTACGTTCGGTCAGGTGTACCAAGTCAGGAAGAAGGACACCAAGCGGATCTATGCCATGAAGGTCCTCCAGAAGAAGGTGATCGTACAGAAGAAGGAAGTAGCCCATACAGTCGGAGAGCGAAATATTCTTGTTCGAACAGCCATGGCGGATTCACCATTTATCGTTGGGCTCAAATTCTCTTTCCAAACACCGACAGATCTGTACTTGGTTACGGACTACATGTCCGGTGGTGAACTATTCTGGCATTTACAGAAGGAAGGACGATTCGACGAGAAACGTGCGAAATTTTACATCGCTGAACTCATTCTGGCTCTGCAACACCTTCACATGCACGATATCGTCTACCGCGATCTGAAACCCGAGAATATCTTATTGGATGCAAATGGCCATATCGCATTATGTGATTTTGGTTTATCGAAGGCCAACCTAACCAAGAATGCCACAACCAATACTTTCTGTGGCACGACTGAATATTTAGCCCCCGAGGTACTTTTGGACGAAGCTGGATACACGAAGATGGTGGACTTTTGGTCTCTGGGAGTTCTTGTTTTCGAGATGTGCTGCGGTTGGAGTCCTTTCTATGCCGAAGATACGCAACAGATGTATAAGAACATTGCATTTGGCAAAGTGCGTTTTCCGAGGGACACCTTGACGACCGAAGGACGACATTTTGTCAAGGGCTTACTTAACCGGAACCCTAAGCATCGTCTTGGAGCGACGGATGACGCCGAAGAATTGAAGGGACATGCTTTTTTCGCCGATATCGATTGGGAAGCTTTGACGAAAAAGTTGATCACTCCTCCTTTCAAGCCCAAATTGTCGTCTGAGACGGACACCTCGAACTTCGACCCAGAGTTCACAAATGCCTTGAATGGTGCTTCATCGTTGAATGCTCGCGCAGCTGCTCTTGCCTCTGGAATCGCAACGTCAACACCTTTGTCGCCTGGCATGCAAGCCAACTTCAAAGGCTTCACATTCGTGGATGAAAGCTCTATAGAGGAGAATATGAGAGATCAAGTCAGACATGACTATGATGATATGTCCGAAGACGAAAAGCGAGCTATGGATTGGCAAGATCCCTTCGACATCCCAGACAACCGAGAAAGTGATCGTATGAGTGGTATTGTCAAAACCAACACGAACGATGACAGCAGCATGTTCAATGGCGGTCAATTCGACATGTAATTAAACAATTGCGCCTCTCTTTCCTTACGTTTAATCATCGCATCGCATTGCATTTCACGACTTCCCTTTACAATACGTATGGTACTTTATGCACGCATGGGCTTGGAGTATTGACACCCCGATTGAATGATTGAATTCTGCATTTGGGCGGCGTCCTGGATCGTTTTCAATCATAGCATATCATAACTTAACCACCCAGATTGGCTATTGATTGGCTTTTGGTTGATTTGAGTGCGTTTCTTTTTCTTTTTTAACTCGGTTTTTTAGGTAGTCAGTCGGCGGTCTCAAATGTGGAGGTGGATGATGACGTTCATCCATCATCATCATTATCTGGTATCACAGGCCTTTTTACAAAAGCCAGAATGCGTTAGCGAGGAGGGAGCATGTTTATTTTTTATAATTCTCTTTTGCACACCACCAAAAAAAGAACTATCCATGGGGTTGTGGTAAGCTACTTTCGGGAAGGAGGACTGGTGATGGATATGGGTATAGGAAGGTGGGGGGAGGGGTTCGATGCAAATATGCTGCTTCTGAGAGAAGGAAGGCAGGATTTAGCTATTTAAGTGTGCTCGCTTGCTCATTAATGTGCCTGTCTGCCTTAGTATTCTGCTTCTTATTGCATGGTTGGTTTGTTGGTTGATTGGATGCGGGAAAGGGGGAGGAAATCAATGATAATGGAAGCATGATAAATAAGTAAATAAGTACATAAATTTTCGTGTTTATGTTATCTTACAGTATCGAAGGTATTTGGAATTACCCGTATTCATACTTTGTGCTTGGGTTAGGAGTAGACGATGAACGTGATACCGAAATTAATATGTGCTAAGCTATCTCTCTAGATTTTCCCCAACTTTAATGAAATCAGAGGATTGTAGTAAGTAGAGAAGGTAAGGAGTTATATTTAATATTATTTACTTCTTAGTAGAAAGGTTATTGTGTGGTTTTTTTATATGTGATGGAATATGAATTTCTTCTAGGGAGGGGGGTATTTGTAAAAAATAATTTCCTTTCGTCAGCGAGGTGAGGTAGTAACTTGGTTGCTCGGTGGGTGTAGAGCTGGAAGTGGCTTGGGTTGAGGTAGAGGGGGATTGTAAAGTCATAGGTAGGGAAAGAAGGGGTTCAAATCTGGGGAGAGAAGGGGCGAAAGGATCGGGCTGGTATAACGGAATAAGAAAGCACAAAGAGATAAGTATTTCCTAGGCCTCAAGTGGGGTTTAGGAAGCTTTATTAGTTAGCAGTCGATCACGATCACGATCTCTTTTCTTCTCTTCTCGGCGCTACCCATACATTGATTCCATACTCAAGTGGGCGTTGGGTGTGCCGTTATCTGCTGTTGTTTGTTGAAGAGGTTCGAGAGGTGAAAAGGGAAGATAAGGGAGAAGGGCTTCTGTTGACAATCATAGCTGTAGGATAAAGTAGGATGAGGAAATACGTGGAATTGGGACCATTGGGGATGGAAAATACTTGAGTTGAAAGGAATGAGAGAGATTGAGAGGTTAATCGGAAACTCCTTCACAGCAAATGAAAGAAACCCCTTTAATGAGGGATGCTTAGCGAGCTGCAAGGTAGAGAATATATTATGCTTACAAATATACACAAACTACACGGACGCAGATACGGGCAGGCTTATTCCTCTGTCAGGGGTCAACCTCCAAGTGAGAAATCATTCTTCCGTTCGAGCGAAACAGTCAGCACTAGCACCCTTCTTAGCTAATTTGATCGTCGCCTCCTTGTCAGGGAATGAGAGGGTAACTGCAAGCATTGTTGACAATCGCAAGCTAGAGAATGATGAGAAGGGATCATTTAACCCAAGGGGTAACAGCACGATTTTTGGAACGAAAGCCTCCATTCCATCGTAGGAAATTTCAGCCCTTTCTACACCTCGAAGTCTCTCCGTACGAACCATGCCTCTTTTCTTTCTCTTCATCTTACACCATTCACAATCCCCCCCTCCTCTCTCAAACCACCCCAACAACCCTCTACCCCCTCCCTTTCTCCCAAGAACAACAAAACAACTCACTCTCCACCAGCCAATAATCCCAACATCCAACACTCATCATAAACGGGAATCTCATCATGACACTCCAAATCATGAAATTATACTTCATCTTGCACTTCTTTTATATCTCCTCTAATCAGTATCATTGTCGTCGTTACTTTTGAATTTTCCTTAGCCGACGATTATGGCGATGACATTGCTCACGACGGCGAGTACATGTGGTCGGGAGGAAGTTAGGGCGAGGAATAGGTCTGTGATGAGATCTTTGAAGTAGGTGAATATTTTTCTAAAGAGAGTGCTAGCGTTAAGGGTTTGAAGTTCTGAGGGGGGAGGGGTTGAGAAGGTGGGTATTTTCGTTGATTGTTAGTGGATTCAAAGTGAGTTCTTGAGTCTAATGAGGTTCGAAGTCCGAAGCGGGACTCATAGCGGGTGGTAGAGTTTGAGTTTCTAATAAAGGACGTGGCTCGATTGGGATTTGTGGTGGAGGGAGAGTTAATAGAGAGATGGGACGAGCGTCTCTTTTGGCTGGAAGGAGAGCGTTTTCTTGTTTACCATGCTCGTTAGAAGTGGGTTTGAGAATGGATTTTGAGTTGTCTTGGTCTCTGATAAGAAGTGTATCCTTCAAAGTATTGTGTGTGGAAGGATGGTTCTCGAGGACTTGTCCAGCTTTCTTAGGTGAAGATGTTGGAGTTTTCTTGGGCGAGAGATTCCTAAACAATGGGCCCACTTTTTGTTGGATTGGTGTCAAATTTCCAATCCAAGTAATACTCTTTCTCTTTTTCATGATTGAAAGTTCTTGCGTTGGTCAGTCTATTCTTTCGTTTTGACTCTTTTAGTTGATGTAGAAGATTTGCTTCTAAAGGTCTCCTCAGCTAAGTCACTGTGAGCTTTAGAGAAAGATTGTTAGTAGAAAATCCGAAGACAAGACAAGCAAGTAGAATTCGGAAAGCTCTGTTTTTGTATCACCGCATTAACTAGATTATGAGAATAGAATCTCTAAGAATTTAGAATGAATGTTCTCTTTTGAACTCCATACACTCAAAGTACCAATGAGATTCTATCAAGCCTCTTTCAAAAGCGATACTGAGGCTACTTCTCTAGTCTTCCTTCACAAAAATATCGAGCCACCACAACTTATTCGTTGCATCCCAGAACGAGAGAAGAACAAAGACTGATTTCCATTACAAAACTCCAAGTATAATACGGTGGCAACTGATTCCAATGAAATAAACAGCTTGAGAATCCCAGAGAGATACTCGGTCTAAATTTTCATCCCATCCCTTATATCCAGCAAGGAGAGCTTCACCTAACGAGTCGTGTGCGTCTTGTGGTTATGACTAATCTTATCAGAATTCACAAGACTTACAAACACTACAAAAACGTGGCGGGTCTTGACTTCTCTCATGTGTGAAGGCGATATCATTTATACTACCTTTCGTTAGCATCACCCTATTCTGTTATTCGGTCGGGGTATACTGAATATAATGATAGTAATGCATTCAGAGAACTAGAATTTCTGCTGGTCATGTTATGCTTTAACTGTCGTGCCTCGTTTTATTGTCAAAGTTTTTCCATTCAGCTCATTCTTGAAAGTCCCCTGCCCCAAAAATATCTACAGTATTGCCTAAAATCCACCTAAAAAGCTAGGCCTTGCTTTATTTTCCAGTGGAAGACTTCGCATGCTACAAAACTTTTTCATGTTTAAAGTATGACAGTCGCGGATTGAGAAGAAATCTAGCTTTTTTTATGTCGTGTCAAAACGGTTTAAGGGAGGGAGTGTGATTTTCAAGCCTTCCTTTGAGCCATTCAAACGATATTGACACTTGAGCTCTTGCGTTGTGCATGCTTCCTCTGGAACTATTAAAGAGCCACTTATTATTACCAAAACCCCTTACACTTCCATTTTAAACTAACAATAGGATATAGACATAGTTACAAGTCGTTGCTTGAAATACTCCATTTAGTATTATTTCCAACCTAGTACACTCATGAAAGGCCGCCATCTGGAGAGCGGAGATCCCTCGATATATACTCACTACGAATCCAGTATATTGCTTATCACTTCCGTCAACCAAGGACAAGCTAATTTGTTTATGATAAATATGAGAGCTTAAAGTCTTGATGCTTTGCAAATTATCATTCGAGAAATGATGTACTGTTGCTAAAATTGGCATGAATTCTGTTGCTCCTGCAACTTACCCCCACTGCGGGGGCTTTCCATTATATTTTTTTTCATAATCATGAGCTGCTGAGCTCCATGAATTGATTTGATGCCTGCAGTTATAGAGCGTCATTTAGTGGCTTGCTTTCACGATGTCAAATATAAGTTGACTGGCTGTTGACTAGGAAGGACAAGACTGACCAGACTGACAAGACTGTGCCAAGAAGAAACTTTGTGCCAATTTTCTTGCGTCAAGTCTTGTTGTTTCCCCTAGTAGTTTTTAGGCCTTGTGGGATATAAACGTGAAATAGAAACACAAGTATCAAACAGAAGGCACAGAAAGATGCAAAAAGTAGTGTGAGGATACGACTCTAACTCAGACTATGATTACAATGTAAAATTTTCCTTCCAATAGATTATTTAAAACTCCTATGCTCCAAATAAACGCTTCAATCCGCCCTTCTCCGTTCCCCACTCTCTTCATGAAGCTCACAATATATCCCTCCCAGCTCTATACACGCCGAAATCATTTCCACCCCCCAACGCACCCAACCCCTGATGTAATTTCGGCGGTGCACCAATAACCGGTCCCCTTTCCGGACTGACAGAATTTGAGCCTGTCGGCGATCTCGATCCCGACCCACCCGCTCCAGCATTCCCAAAGGACTCCTGTTTATTATAAGTCTCATTCCTATTTCCCCCGGGTGTCATCAAAGGTAGATGGGCTTCCGAAACAGCTGCTCCTCCTCCTCCTCCATTTCTGGAGTAGCTTTGGGATTCTTTGTTTAAGAGAGCAATGCGTTCGGCGTCTCGTTTGGAGGTTTCTTGACGTGCTTTGACGCCCATGACGATCAGGCCGACGGTGAAGAGTCCGATACCGGTGACAAACACGATAGTTACGACGAGTCCGGAGGTCGTGAGTTTGTCGTCTCGTTTGAAACAGATGTTGCCGCCGGTGGAATCGGTGGTACAGATGTTTCCTGGGGCACAAGAGGCCATTTGGGTCGTTGTGGAGGAGCAGCCGATTGTTGCTCCGTTGGATTTTCCGGTTGTCCAGTATGAACAAACGCTTGTGGATGTGGTTATTGTGGTCGAGCAGGTATTTGCTATTTGTACCGAGCCCGTTGCGCTCGAGATTTTAGAAGAGGCTGAAGAGGATTTTGAGGTCGTCGAACTTGCTGTGCTACCTGTCGTCGAAGCTGAAGTCGCTGTTGGAGAAGCCTCTGAAGTTGTCGTCTCTGTGGTCGACGTATCTGAAGTCGAAGTTGTCGCTTCTGCGGTCGTCTTTCCGGAACTCGCGGTCGTAGGCGTTGTTTCAGCAGAAGCTGTTGTTTCCTCAGCCGCTGTCGTGCCATCCTTTCTCTTCTTCAAATCCACCCTGCCCTTCTCTTCAATCTCATCAGCATTCACATTACATTCGTGTGCAAACCACACGGCCGAGATCAAAGAATCTGCCGCATCACATCCTCCTCCAATAAAGCATTGTTCGATTTGGTCCAAGCTCTCGAGACTCACATCGGCAGCAAGACATTTCGCTATCGAGAAGTCGTCACCACAGGAATTCGTAATAGCGAGGGCATCGAAGTTATGTAAACAGCCATCTTCTGCAGCAACAACAATGGCGGCTGTGGCCAGCAGTGAGATTATTGGTAGGCGCATGTTGGACAGCGACCAACAGGATTCTCGGTATCTCGTATTATAGGTTGGTATGAAACAAAAGGATTCTTTTGTCGCGGGTAAGGAGTGCGTATAAGGGAAAACAAAAGATTAAAATACTTATAAGACCGTGAGACGGCGAGGCTATGAGAATACCAGATCCGACCTCTGATGAGGGGAAAGGAAGGAAATATGAAGAAAAAGAAATGAGCGACACGGCATGCAAATGTTATTTAGGGGTGAGGCGAAGCTCCAGGGCTGGGTAAGAAAAAGGCTTGGAGCTGGTCTCTTAACTGGTCTCCTAACTCAAAAAGGGGTCGACCGCGCCAATTCCGTGTGGGGGAAATATGTCTGGAGCCGTCCATAAGGGGAAGATTTGGCTCGGAGAAAGTGATATTCTAAGCAACCATGGGAGCTATTTGGATCTGGTCTGGTTACATAGACCAGTATGAATAGGGATTGAAGAGATGTTCGACTTCAAACCAAACTTCATACAAATGTGTTTGTCTTGAAGTCCAAACAGTTTCCCGTTGATGCTGCTAGTCGAGATCGAGGTAGCCCAGGATTATTCAGGGGTACCGGGAAGCCGCGCACCTCTGCATAATGAATTGCTCACCGAGTTGCTTAAATGAAAGTTAATGCTCTAATTATTCTCGTTTGTCCCACCCGGAAGCTCACCTACGAAACGCGCCAAGAGAGAGGTATTTGGAAGGCTAGACAAGGCCTTGACTCGCTGGAAGTTCGTGTTCATCGTACGTAATACAGTTCTTCGGGTAGGAGAGTTTAATGAAAAGGGACCGTTTTGAGCTAGATAAGATCTGAGATGGATAGATATACTATAAGGAAGGAAGCGGGTGAAGAAGTAGAAGAAATGGATGAAGTTGAAGGCTTTTGGAAGAGTTGAATAAAGACAAGTGGTGAAGCGCTGGCTCAAAAAAGCTTTTCGGGCGGATCACGTGTCAATGACGTCGACTAAGTTTCCCAAGTCACAAACAAGGCAGCCCTTGATGATAAATATCTTCACATCCCCTTTTCTCTCTCTAAGATCACGTTTAGGATCAACATTACAGACTTTCCAATCCAAACAACAATCCAAACACTTCACAAGCAACCAACATTTCAGAATGCCTCTCGTCGTACCAGGAATCAACTCAGGTGGGGAGCAGAACAAGACTGATGAGTGGTCCAACAAGCTAGTTGGAAAGAAGATTGGTGAAAGCCATGATGAGATCGTATGTTCTTGAATTCTGTATCTGTTGTTTGAAGCATGCGGGTACTAACTTCTTTAGACCTTTGCAAAGATAGACTTGCCACAGGAGACCCGTATCATCGAGCCAGGACAGATGGTTACCAAGGATTTCAACGAGAATAGGCAAGAAGCTGCTTGGCTCAGTGGGTTAGGCAGCAAATGCTAATATAGATTATAGGCTGAATATTCATCTTAAGGAGGATGGAACTGTTTCTCATGTCAATCATCAATAAGGGAGTGTAGAACTGAGGAGTTAAGGACTGAGGGAAATGAAGGATAGCAATAACGGCAATGAATAACGATAGTTTCCACATGAACATCTTTTATGAAGATACATATCTCCATAAAACAAGTGTGAACCTTGCCCATAACAGCCTCTTCTTCCTCTTGATATCACATGATTTTGCCCCTCAGATTTAGCACTTTTGGTCTTTCCCGTCGTCCGAATCGCGGGGCAATCCTTCCCTTCCCCATATTCGAGACTTTCAAAAACAGAAACTTGAGCACATCACAACTTCAACAATAACCCCACCCTTCTATTGAAGATGTTTAAAAAAGAGTATGTATTATGATACTTTGCAGCTATATAGCTACGGACATGTGCTAATTAAAACCTCAAAGTATCTCCCCCGGATCGAAATCCAAAGTCAAATCCTCGGTGCAACGTGCAATCAGAACACAACTTGTCACCACATATCCATTATTAGGCCCTCATATCGATGAGATAATACCTAAGAAAGAGCAGCTGGATGCTATGAAAATGTGCGATCTTCCACTGCCCTTTCTGCTTCCTTCCCGCTCTCAAGTCCCTCATGCGCATTGAGAAATACAAATGCTGATATTACATTAAAACAGTCCAGACAGAGTAACCCTCTACCTCATCGGCTCTACCCCCCTCTTCTACCAACACATGACGGACGCTCTCCTCCCTCACCTAAAACTCGTGCACCGCTTCCCAACCTGCTTCCCATCCATCCGAATTGACCGCGGAGCAATCCGTTTCGTTCTTTCGGGAGCCACCTTAATGGCACCAGGCTTAACATCTACAGGCGGCAGATTACCTACAGGAAATTCAGAGGAAAAAGGTGTGTATGGGGAAACAGAGGGAGAGGGATGGTATGGAGGAAGAGAGTTAGAGAGTGGTGAGCCGGTGGTGATTTGTGCTGAGGGGAAGGAGGAGGCGTGTGCAGTGGGCATATTGAGCATGGGTACGAAGGAGGTTAAGGAGAAGGGGAAGGGACCGGTTGTTGAGGAGGGTCATTATTTGGGGGATGGGTTGTGGAGGCTGAGTACTGATTAGGCCTACACTTTTGACGGAGTGGTGGACTTTTGACACACAATTGGGATGCGATATTAAGCAGCAAATTTTTGGCATATCAATGAATTAAATTCTGCATGGGTATCAATTCTTGTTAATGCATCTTTTTCTTTTTCTGATACCGAGCTTGCTTGCATTTGGAGTATCATACATATTTCGCACCATCGACAGGGCGAAAGCATACAATACCGGAGACTAGCTCATTACATATTGATTTGTTTGATCGAACTCCTAACATTTAGAGGTATATGGTTTGGTATCACCAAAATCTAACGCGTTTAGAATTATGCTATTGCGCTTGGTTTAATTTGGTCTGTTGATTAAAAGGTGTGTGGTGAGTCGCGAGTGATCTGGTGAGATTTCGATGGTGGAAGAAACTATGTTTTCCCAGTGGGGTTTAGGAATTTTTCACAACTACTCCTTGTCATTTACTCCAGTTTCGCTATCCGTCTTATGTTATTGATGAGAACCTACTATTCTTTAATTTTCTCTTAAATATCCTTTTCTCTTTCCCAATGCCCAATGTGCTTTGAAAGTGGAGTTTCATTTCTAAAGAACTGCGAATGCAGAAGTAAATCATGACTGGGTGGGTTTCTTTATATTCTTCTACAGTACTTGATTTGTGCTCTCCTCTTTTCTAGTAAAAGATAAGGAATCATGAGATGTTATGGCTTGTCAGTGAATGTGCGATTGACTTTACTTTACCTCTCTTCTTAAAGGATAGACAACAAGATCCAGATATGCTATTTACCATTTTTAAATGACATATGGTTGACCAGGATACTTTAAGTAGTTAACCTTTCTTTTCCTGACTACATCTCCAATATCCAATTTGTATCTATTGAAAGATGAAAACTCAAGAGACATAATTTTCTTAGAAGAACCAAGTACCGAGCATTACCATTGTCATCAACACTCATCGTTGTCCTTTATCTATATTATTATCCCGAAACCTCTTTAGTTTTCATACTCCAAGTTTGAGCCGATGCCGCTCCTCAGAAGTTACAAATACCTCTCACAAATTAGTGATGAAAAGCAGTTTATCACCTAGGATTGGATTAGTGGATGTTAAGGTTTATTTTTGATTACTCTGGGAGGTATAGCGGCCTTTTATATTAATTTGATTTCACCTACAAGTATGAAATAGGCCCACTTTCTATATTATAAACACACTGAACAAGCAATTAATTAATAATATGGATTAGTTTCGTTTAAAAGATAGTCAGAGCTGGATTATCAAAGCATTATGGATAATCTCATTTTTATTTTCAGCTTATTATAGAGGAGTCTCGTTGTGCATCCATCTGTTGACCTTACTTCTTGACTTCAATTTTTGACTCACTGCATCTTCGATAATATATGCTCTACAAAACCTGCTATGTTCTCGCTGCTCAGAACTTCCCTAGCTTAGCTATATACTTTAATTTCAATACTTCATGCCATAGGTCTTAAGAGTCGTGGACTTTTGAAAACATATATCTTTGAAGATCACGCTCTTGACTGATGAAGCTCACCATATATATAATCTGTCTGGCGGTTCCTTTCAGAACCTTTACTCACCCTCTCATTCATAATAGCAAATTTTATAGATTTGCTATTCACTACTATAACTGCTCTTAGAATTGATTCAATGTGATAAGGCCAGTGACAGACAGGCTTTAGCTCTATAAAAGGCTTTGATTATCTCAAATAAAGGAAATTAGACAGAAGTAAAAAGAAGTTTTTAAGCTCATCAAGTTTTTAAGTACATCAATTGAGTTATCAGAACATGTGGTTTTGTTCTGAAGTATCCATATTGAAGTATCCATATCTTGAAACTTCACCTACAATTGGCACTCTAAACGACAACGACTAATTGCTGTCATCAAAATCTTCCCCTCCAATATCTCAACATGATTCCAGATTTACTCGCTACTTCTTTTTACATCCCTCTATCTTAGACATGGCAGGACTTACTCCATAGGACCATGAAGATTATTGTATAGATTCAAATATTTGCACTGCGTAATATTCCAGGACCTTAAGTACTCGAATAGGATCTTATAATAAACAGGCATGTTTCACTAGTGTAGAGGACTCACCAATGGTAGCAGAGCTTATGATTGGTTAAGAAGATCAAACATCACTAGTTATGAGCATTGCCCATGTCAAAGAAAAGGTTGCTCCTTCACCCGAAACATGGCAAAACAATGAATATAAGCCATTCTTTTCTTTTGGGAAAATGAAAAACCATGCAGGCTGCTGCGAGCTTTATCTCTCATGGTCTCTTTCTCTAGCGATCAAGGAACAAAACCAATGCTAGTTTCAGTGGGGGAAAAAAGTAACTTGCCACTGTTATTAAGATATTTTGTCTTTCATTTCCCACCACAATCCCTGTGGAGGAAGAATGCTATGCTGCTTTCCTAGAAGTCTGTTCTAAGGACTAGGCTCCCCCTCCCGGAGGATAGAACTCCTTGCCTGATTAGTGCAGAGATTATAATAGAAGGGGTACAGATTTTCCTTGTGGAGTCTTAGTAGTCCTGGCAACAGAACCCAACTTAAGATGGACCTGTAAAATATACTGACAAGAAAATCAACTGATAGAAACCTCAAACTGGGTAACTGCATGTTGATGTTGATAAACGGCTATGCATGTAAAAGCAATTATTTGACAATGTTAATACCTCCACAATGATATAGCAATGTTTTCTCACTTCCATCCAAGTTTTGTCCCCAGGAGATGTAAGAACCACTCAAAAGAAATGATACAACCAGGAAATGTTTTAAACATCTCTTGCAGAAAAAGTAGATAAACGAATGACGTGCTTTTGCCATGAGTTTGAGATGTAGAAAAAGATTATATGAAAACAATTGACCACCAAATAGCTGAGGGTCATGACGGGTAGAGTTATTTGTACATTCACAACAGTATAATATTTAAGTTGCTTTTTCACTCAAGCAACATAGCTCAGCTGTCTAGTGAATCTTAGTAGTCCAACGGCCGGAAAAGCTTTTCGCCTACCGAAACCCCCCTTTTTTCTCCTTTCATTGACTTTAGCCATCTCCAGGCAATCAATCTCCAGACTAATAAACATGTCCTAATGTTTACTTAAAAAAATTGATGTTGCTCCCTTTGACGAGCTCATTTTCTACATGCTGTAGGAAGATCCATTCCCCATTTTGAGTGCTTTCTTCTCCCTTGAGTAATCACTTAAATTCCCTAGATATTCATGTTGTTTTAAATTAGCATTTTTGAATCTTGTTCAAGTGCCCACAGAGGAAAACGCCAACGCCTGTACTTCAAAAAATCCATGGCACATTTTTCTGCATATGCTCGTCAATATGGTCAAGATCCCTTGGTGGCAAGAAAAGTAGAGAATCAATACTATAGTCTGTAACCTTTGTCTGGCTCACCATACGCCAAACCATTCTCTGTTCTGCAGAGGAATATTTAGGCTGGTACTTGACTCTCTCGTCGCTCTTTTTCCTCTTCCATGACAGACGAAAAATACTCAGACAGCTTGGAATCATAGCCCATATCCCATATACTATAGATTTCATAGGAATTCGTAGTCCCTTGTCCTAAAACTCCTTCCCGTGGTCCAATCTCAAAATCTTCTGCTCTCAAATAAAATAAAACCCATTCAGCCTGTGAAACATTCACAATATCAAGGTTTGATTCACAATATTACTCACGCACTCACTCACCTCCTCACCTCCTCCCACCCTGCCCCAAGCACCCCTAGTTCCCCCCGCGTCTCAAAAACCCCGATCCCTACCTCCTCTCCCCCCTTAAGGTAATCATCTGATTTCCTCCAAGCCAAATAACTCCAAGATAGTGAAATCTTTACTTATCTTTTTCTTTGCTCTCCTGTGTTTCCTTTTTCTACTACTCACCAACAATGACATCCACCACTCCTGCAACAGCTATGACTATGGAGGGTATTCCTCAGCAACAACAATTGATTGGGTATGTTTGATCTAGGTTTTCTTTTATTATATCTATTTAATCCTTTGAGTTTTTTTTTGGACGTGAAGTTCGGGGATGGTGAGGTTGAGGATGAGGGCTCAACTGAGTTTTGATCATGGCCATCTTGACCAATCTTGACAGATCTGTGACTACTTTATGATAATTGAGCTTGAGAGTTTCTTGATATGCGTGTTCTTTTTGTCTTTCTTTTTCTCCTCTAGTTATAGACTCTCCCATTCTTCTATTCTTGCACTTGTTCAGCTTTGAAAAAGGATTTGGTCTGGATGGGGTTTAACATGAGCATGTGCTACTAATAGATTATAGTCCATAGGCTTGAATGCCTCTTCTGTTCTATGAATCATTGAATTTGCTCTAATCTAGTTATTGTTATAATCTTGCATGAATCCAAGCCCTCAGAGTCGAAGCGGGATTAGTAGTGAGGATGAGTTTTAGAGTTGAGGTTAACATTTCACCCACTCTTCCCTGCTATTGCACTTTCTTTTTTACTTGCCCTGTTTTTGCTCTCTAGACATGGCTTGAATTGTCTTTGTTACATAGCTTATTTTCTTTGTTTTTTAGTTGGTATAGTATTGTGCATGTTTGTTCGGCTTTGGAGCGTGTTTTGCGGGCACTGGAGTAATTCGCTTACCAATAGCGCTATGTAGCTTTCCATTTCGCTAATCTCTTTATTGTTTCCCCCTATTTAAATTCAATTTGTCTAGTTTCTAGTAAAGGAACAGTGGAAGACCAAGAATGTCTCTCTTTAGATGAATCTCCCCGGAGATTGATGTGCCCATGCCCAAAATGGCTTACTTGTTATAACTAATACCAATCCAGTTGATACATTTGTTATTTAGCATTTCTTTGATCATATAATTTCATTAGGTCCCATTATTGATCTTGTCCACCCCAAAAGAATGATTTCTCTTTTCAAAATCAGTCTTGTTTTGAGAGTTGCTAACCCTATGATAGTTCTAGCCACGGAGGAGACTCTCCTTTTCCCCTCCCCCTCTTCCCCTGGCACTGTAAGTCCTCCTAGCCTGGTATTTTCTATCCCCTCAAGCCCTCTTGAGAGGTAAATATCTTGAAATATCATCCTCTCCTTCTTATTGAAGTGATAATACTAACTGCGAGATTACTTACAGGTCCCCGGATCTTGAATGAAGAAGAGAAGATGGAGGAGGACAGGTGGGATGAGTTGGAGAGGAGAAGGGCGGGTTTAGGGTTTGGGGAGGCGAGGGATGAAGTGGATGATATTTGGGAAGTGTGGTGGGAAGTGGAGAGGCAGGAGGAGGAGAGGGTGGCGAGAACTAGGAAGGAGAAGGAGAAGAGGAAGAGGAGGAGGAAGGAGAAGAGGAAGAAGGAGAGCAGGAGGAAGGAGAGGGAGAGAAGGGAGAGAGCGGAGTTGGAGAGGAGGGAGAGGGAGAGGGAGAGGAACAAGAGTGAAGAAGAGGAGAGTAGGGAGCGGAGTGAAGAGCGGAAGGTGCAAGAACGGGAGTGCGGTGAGTTATTCTTCTTTCTCTAACAGCTCGAGGCGTATTATTGTTCATGTGATTTCACTAGTACGACTATGGGACAACAATGAAGCCCTTCTAAGCTAGGAGGGCGTTCAGAACGGAAAAGCTTCTGAAGTGAACGGAAAAAAACCTGGGAGATGAAAGGCTCCTTTTCAGCTTAATACTTACGAACTTTATCAAGCTTAAAATTCATCAACGATCTGTACCTTCAACTTTCTAATTTCTTTCTAAAAAAAAATTCCCCTTATTTCTTCTCCCACGGCACCTACTAACAAACACCTTGCAGACCAAGCAATGCAAAACAACGCAATGGACCAGACTCCTGTTCACTTATATCATACCCCATATTCGAACTCCCCAGCAAACAGAGATGAGACTTCGACCCTCGGATACTGTTCGACAATATTTAGCACACCTTATCCGAGCATGTTTAATCCAATTCCCCGAGGAGAACAGTACAGCCACGACGGAGCCATCCGTCTCATCGAGCAGCAGTATGGCAAACACTTCAGCGGTATCTCGACTAATAGTACCCGAAAAGTATCCATCGTTATCTACGACTACCTCGGAGGTGTTATTATCACCCAAGACATCATGTTGACCGAGCAGACCGATCTCCAAACACTTATAGCCACGACACAAGACCTCAACGACCAGTGGGAAAGATTCTATAGAATTCCGCACAAATTGCTTTCCAAGTCTGTTGAAATCAGGATAGGCCTAACTGAGGTGATGCCCGGATTTCCACCAGTATATGGTCAGCTGGTCGGAGCCGAAAATTACGACGATACTATTGCGGAATACGTAGTATGGGACTTACACTCGTCGACCGGCGCAGGAAACTACTGGCTCTATTATCGAAACATGATGCTCCTTGGAGCACATAGCGAATTTGTGCCAATACTAAAAATTAGAACAATCAAGCGAGTTGGAGATAAAGGGGTCGCTCTCGCACTTGGAGGTCACGTTTTGCATAGCAGACCTGGTGAAGTTTTCAGCTTCAATCAACAACGCCAGAACGAAGTCCGCAATCCTTCAAGTAACTTGACCATGGCGACCGGTACGAACTTGAACATTGGCGCAGCGACAAGTGATAGGATGAATCTAGCAACTCGCGAATACAATCCCTCTCCTACTCTCGGTTTCAGCAGCAACAATACCGAGCACCGATCCACAAATACTACATCTCTTAGTACTCAGTCACTCGTTCATCAATCGCAACACGCTAAGAGCCAAGAAGGACCGTGGGCTAAATATCAAAGAGTTGGAGGCGATCCTCGTATGCATCAGGAGTTCAACTTAGAAAACGCCGCCTATCCTGATCCCACTGGCACTTCATATATCGATAGCCACAAAGAATGTAGTCTCGCTGATTCCCATAACAAATACAACGCCTCTACAATTAAAGCAAACAATTCTAGAGTGATTGCTAGAGAAGAAAAAGACAAGATGCAGAAATTGACCGAAAAGGAACTTGCAACTCCGACCACTCCACCGCATATCAGATATCATTGGGATGGATTCAACAGTGCCAGAAACTTTAGCCCTAGCGATGATGGGAAACACCTTTCTACTAGAGTTATCGAGGTCGATCAGCTTTCGAAGTTTATGGGAACTCTGACTTTCGGTGACGCAAATATTCCAAACAAAGACTCACCTGCCACCATTGTTCCGCCCAGAAAGGGTGCTGCGATTCCAATTAAAGCTCCTCCTACCACTCAAGCCGCCGCAACACGTCACCAAACAAGACAGTCGCCTGCTGAATTTGTTCCTCGATCTTCGGCGAGTCGTAACCCTTCTCCACTCAGGAAGACGGCGCACCTCGAGCACGTTACTGATACATTAACATTGAATCCGTTGAATCCAGTGAATGCCCCTTTCGGTGCTACCCTCAAAGATCGTCCTTTCGCATTCCTCAATAACCCTCTCATCACGACAAGCAACCTTGAGAATAATGCACCGCCTCAATTTCAATGGGCCAACACGCCTGCTGAGAATCCCCTCGATGCCGCAAGCAATCTCGAGCATGCAAAACCGCAGCTCCAATGGAATAACACACCCGGCAGCGCTGCTCCTTTTAACCAAAATAACACACCCACCAGCAGTGCACCTGGTCTCTTGAATCAAGGTAATACCTCAATGGTCAGCGGAGCCACTTCCTTTGGGCACATCAACACCCCTACCGGAAATGTAGCTACGCCCTACAATCAAAATAATACTCCTATGAGCAATGCACTCACTCTTTACAATCAGAACGCCCGCAATGACAGCGCGGCCACTTCTCCCACTCACAAGTCAATAAACACTGCCTCACACGCCTTCAGTCATCCCAATATGCCTCCTTCGACTAGCAAGCGAGTCAACAGTCATCGCAAGTTCAACCAGATGAACCATAGTCGAGAGAACAGTACTCAATTCGCTTATCAATTTCCAATGAATCCCTTGAACACCGCTATTGCTAATAAACAAGGAGGTGGAAATATGAACTTTGGGGCTGGTGGGGGAAATCATCATCGTCGAGGAAGTAGTACGCCACAAAAACGTGGTGGTGGACTCATCAACTTTAATAGCAATAATTCTAGTATGGGTATGGGTATGAATGCTCATGCTTACAACACCAATCGTCATCGTGGTCATCATCCACCTGGTATGCAGGGGCACGGATTCAATACCGCTGGTATGACTGGCCAAGGATTCAACAACACTGGTGTTACTGGTCAAGGTTTTAACAACACTGGTGTTATTAGTCAAGGCTTTAACAACACTGGTATGACTGGTCAAGGATTCAACAACAACACTGGAGGAGTGAACACGAACATGAACCCTAACAACCGTACGCAGCAATTCGGCGGCCCTGGAAACAACACCAACCGAGCCTACAACTCTGCTCTCCCACGATCCACGAATTCCGCTCCTGCTCCAGCAGTCCCTCAAAACCCCCCCGGTTTCTTCCGCGATGAACATAGTCGTGCTCCTGGCGGACTGTATAACAATCAAATTCCGGATTACAACACTTCGTTGGGAAATGATGCTGCTCCTGGTTGTGGTCCTACTCATTCCAACATAAAGACTATGAACCCTAACAGCAATATGATGGGTGGAGCTGCAAGCATGAACACAAATCCTAATACCGGAAACATGGCCATGAATGTTGGAAACCAACAAAATAATGTTTACAATCAATATGGTGGTAATCAGACTGGTTATCAAGGACATGGCAATAGCGGTGCGACTGGTGCTGGTAATACAGGTGGTTATCGAGGACCGATTCCTGCTCTTCCGAGACGATATTTGGGCCGTCATGACGGAGCGGAACATGAATACGATTATAATGAGGATGGAGCTGCGGGATTTTCGGTCGGTGATGAGGGTGTCTATGAGAGAAATGGTAGAAGTTATGACGGCAGGTATTAAGGATTCTAACTCATGACTCTCTTTCGGCAGAACTCGGTTTCTCGTACTTACGATTTCGATTGCGAGTACTGAAACTGAGACGAGGGCGGGGGGTTTATGATGATGGAAAAACGTCCTTTTTCTTTCTTTTGATTCCGAATATGGGAAGTTTCCGATTTTCGTTTCGGTTTGACTTCCTTTCGTTTTCTTGCCTTGCTCGGTTTTTCTTCTGACAAATGGTTATTACACATGCACATGGAACAGTCATGAGCCGCGGCGTTACTTTACTTTTCTTTGCTTTTCTTTTCCTTGATCATTAAGAACATTGCAAATTGAGGGAAGGCACAACATGCATTCGGGAGACACGATTCGATACCCTTGGGATTCAGGAGTTTACTTCACTTTTCTATCTAACTGGGAAGGAGTAAACGAGCGAGTTTCTTCTGGGGGCGAAGGGAAATTCCTGTAGCATATTAGATATTATGACTCTTTCTGGTACTTGCAATTAGCGAGCGATAAGGTATCTAGATTAGGTACTAGAGCTAATTGAAAATTGTTTCCTGAAAATTGATTGGTTTCGGGTGGGTGAGGGTGTGAGAGGGAAGTGAAATGGGAGGGGGGATGTAACTGCAATGTGAGACATTGAACTTAAAGCATTGAGACCTAGAATATTCCATGAAGTCTAAAGTCTCGAGATTTCGAATGAACCCTGAGTATTCTCCAGATGAGCTCCGTGGGATGTGAAGCATTGAGCTTTGAATCTTCCATCTAACCTAGAATATTTAGCTTTGAATTTTCCAAAAGCACTGAATGGAAGTATTAAGACCTTAAACACTCCATGACCTCTAGCACATTCAGGGTTGAGTGCTTCACGATTTCCGAAACATTGGTATTTTGAATGCTCCTTTGAATGCTCTGTTATCTAAAGCCCGGCGCTGTGAAAATGTTGCATGAGATCTAGAGCACCTAGTGGGGGATGATATAAGGCGTTTAGAGGTCCGTGGATACTGTCCACCAGTAGTGATTGTGTTGGTTGGTTATTGGGGGKGGGGGGGGAAGGGGGTATTTGAAGGGGAGATATGGGTTGAGGAAATGTTAGGTGGTGATGTGGGTAGGAGGGAGAAAGGGGGGGGATAGGAATTGTAGAGATTTTATGATATTTAGAAGACTGGGCTTTGAATATTGATGAGGAGAGGAAGGGGGTTTTTAAGGAATGGTAGATGAGATGGTGCTGATAAATGAATAGCTGGGTGGTTTTGTGATCTTCTTGGCTGGCCATGGAAGATGATAAGACTTTGCCTTTGAACTTGGTGATTCAACATTTATGCAGTCGAAATAAAGGAAGATCATATAATTCTTTTGGGGAAATGGTAGATAACGTTGTCAAAAACGAGTTCCTCGGATGCAGAAGGGAGGGGTTCTCGAGATGGCCCTGAAGGATTGGAAATGGAGAAGATGAAGAAAAGGGGATTTTATTAATGCCTTTCTGATCATTTTGATCATTTCAGACTCTAATGTGCTTGTCAATGGCTTAATTAGAAGTAAACTCTATGGGCAAATGCTCTTTGTCCCAGCCGAGCTAGTCTATATCAGCTGGTGACACTAGGAACATTTGCCGGTAAATGTGGATGTTTCAACATTTGTACAGCTTTTGCAGTAGGGACTATGTGGGCAATGCCCAGAAGACTTATGAGAAGCCTGATGGACAACCTTGATGGTTTAAGAGTCGAGTATTTCCAATGGATAAAAACCTGTGAACCCCCCGTTCGCGAACTGCCATTTCTGCATGAAGACTTCTATATTTTGAGATCGGCACGTACTGCAACGAAGTCTAGAGTCGCTTGAATTCGAGAGACGTTTTGAACAGGACTTGCCAGTAATAGGACTAGTCTAGCATTTTGGAAGTTTGCAGGTTTTAGTTCATCTTTCAAGCAGTAAGGCACACCGTCTGACTCTGACTCCACTCTGTGAAGCCTAAAGTGGGGTTGATGCCTAGGACTGGTAGGCCGAGTACTTCTTTGAGCTGTGAATGCGGTAGAGCTGGAGCTAATCTAAAGAGGAGAAATGGAGAAACGAAACGACTTGTTAAATCAACTGATGCGCACCCCACACATTGCAGTCACCCGATGCGTCCAAAAGAGTAAGCACAGCATAAAGTGACGATATCTTTTCAATATCCACGATCGACATTGTGTTGCTTCACCGAGAAGTCGGGAGGCATATGCAAGAGATAAGAACAGCGATGCTAGATTCTGCAAACATAGACCGATGAGTTGTTTGGCTGTAGATGCTGGCGTTTCCGGAAGACTCGTATTGATGGATGCAGGTAGCCGATGTCAAAGAGGCAGAGCTGACCCCTGGTGCTATGTCTTCGGAACTTCGGGATCAATTAGAAGTCATAGAATGAGGCGATGATGTCTGTCGTTGACGAGGCTGAATGAAGGCTGACGTGACGGATGGTAATGCTGAGAAATGCCGGCTGACCAGGAAGAGGATTGCACAGCGTCGTATGTGCTTACGATTTCGCCATTGCCATGCGGGCTGAAGAGAGATAGATGGAAGACGCATCGTCTTCGAGAATTTGTTGTGCTTCGAGACGCACGCCGGCCTCTTTTCGCGTTTCTCGTCGTGATCTCTTTCGAAGAAAACCCGGATTCTAGGTTGGACCTCCAAATGCTCTTCTGCTGTGTAACCTGCACCTTGTCTACCCTTGCAATGCTACCGTAGATCTCTTTGTCGATTTGTAGATATACAGAAGAGTTGAGAGCTTAGGAGGAAGCCGATCTGTGATTCTCCTATGCTTGCTTTGTTGTGTATCGTCTAGCTAGCATCGAAGAGAGAGTGATGTTCCGGCGTGTATATGATTGTATATCGCATTCCAAGGTCCAAGACATGTCGTCGAGATTGAATTATGCGACGTGGTACAATGAAGGGTGGCGAGCTCGTGGAAAATGTGTGCGAGTTTGTGCTTTCCGGCGGATTAGTTGGAGCATAGATCCGTAGATCTGGGATAGGAGCTCTCGAAGGGTGGGAGAGGAATGCAGGCAAGGATGAAAAGAGTTCGAGGTGTTATTTTATGGCGGTGACATGTATTTCTCCAATGCATGGATGGGGGGATGCGATGCCTTGACCCCTCCGCTCGGGAAACTCACCACTAAAAGGGGCCTGTAGGCCTGTATGAACGACTTTCCTCTCACCCCCCAGACAACGCCCAGACAGCGGGAATGAGGATGAACCCACGTTCTAAGTAGCGGTTCCTGTCCTACCATGCCATGTTCCAAGTTCCACTGTTCCAGGCATACGGTCCGCTAAAACAAAACAGCCGGGAAATGTGGTATGGCTTGGGGATGGCTGGGGATGGCATGGCATGGGATGGGTATGGCTCACAACATCAGCCTTTGCCTTCGAGACTGTCTCCCTTCCTGCTTCCTTATCACATCACATGATGCAGAAGAACGAGAATGGCCCCAGATGGTCCAGATGTCCAGACGGCCCATCTTTGCCGCTACTCAGGTGCCTGCAAGCATCTCTTGGCTGGCCTCTGCTGCCGCTTATGTGATGGACGCTGCTTATGCGCGGAAGGGTGGGAGAGCGAGGGATGGAGGGAGAAAAATAAAATTGGAGAAAATCCTAGCGCAGAACTTCCGAGAACTATTGTATAAATATCAGACAATCTACTCCGAACGCTGTGATCCCTTCATTCCGGACAGCAGTACGAGGCACTGTCTTTCAACACACCCAAGCCAACGATCCTGGTATTTTTGACGGGCCCGCATACGATCCCCCAACATCTTTGGCAGCAAATCAGGGTCCCTATATCACCAACCACTACTCCTATCCACAACCAACATCGTCCTATCTATACCACATTTGGAGCAAGAGCAGAGTGGGGGGGGGAAAAGGAAAAAAAACAAGCCGTGGAAAGCTGTACGATCAAGCCTGACTATTGTGGAACGAGTATCGAAGAAGTGTGGTTGAGTTTACGAGCAGCTGACAGCTTAGCAAAAAAGCTGAAAAAGACCACCTTCAGGAAAGAAATTTGGGAGGCAGAATTGTTCAACAGCTCGGTGCCTTGTTTAAGACTCACCTTTTTCACCGTTTTCGAAAAATATCGACCCCAGAACGGCTACCCAACATTAGGCATCTTGACTCACAAGGCCCACAAGAGGGCTGTGCATGTACGTCCCAGTTTTCAGACGTCTCTTTCTCAAAGGGTCAAAGGCAACAGCCGCTTTTCGGGCCCTGATTTAGACTTAGTCTTTAGAAGCAAGTGCCGTTCAAAGCTGCTGCATAAATTAAGATACATCGCCGTGCGCTGGGTTGGCTACGAACTCTTGCGTGCCTCGTACAAAGCGTAGAAAACCGAAATCTCTGCAGGAATCGATTGATTGCTGTCTCTTGAGCAAACTTTCTTCCGTTTTCTAAAACGTCGTTCGGTCGGCCTGGGTCCTTTCCTCGCCAAGTAGCAAGCACCTAGCAGAGTTCTTACCTTTCTTCCTGATAAAAGTCTACCCGCTATTTTTGTGGCCCGACTGCTTCCTCCACCGACACTATTCCCACCTTCCAGCCAACCCAAGAAGCTGACGCTGCAAAGGCTAGCACTCTCCGCCAGCTTCATCAAAATGGCGTCACCATACTCCATCGCACCAGATATGATGGCCATATCAAATGCTGCTACGCTAGACGTCCCAGAAAAGGTAACCCCCCCTCCTCCGCCCCCGTTGCAACCTCATCTGATGCACAAAGACTCACTGCTTCCTAGCTTTGGCGCGGCATTGAGTTATTTCATTACGCATATCCCGCTGTGATATTTGCCTACTTTCTTGTTTCCGCTTCCATCACCGTCTGTACGTTGCAGACTCGAAAGCTCCGGATTCAAGATCAACACGTTCGCCGAGATGTCATGCTAGGCTTGTTGGGTAGTCTTTCATTTACCTATGTAAGCCTCTGCTTCCTCTCGGTAACAATTTAGAGTATACATCTAACAAGTGGCGCAGTTCGTCGAGCTTATTGTTGTCACTATCCGAGCAGCAGTGGAGGAAGGCTTTCGGGCCGGGCAGGATCGAAACGTAAGCATAAATGCGCCTGTTTATCGAGCAGTATTTGCATCTTTGTCCGCCAGCTAACACCCTGCAGGTCTATCTCATTACCAGTTCTCTCGTCTTTGTAGTTCAGTTACTTGCCCTGTTAGAAACCAAATTCCCGGTGTGGTATCCATATTATGGCACTTGGTTTATTGGAGCTGTCGCAGAGATTATACTGATAGCTATCCCAAACGTTCTCTATCATCCATTCAAATCTCCTTTCGATTTCATCGTCCTGGTCATTCAAATCTTAAGAGTTCTCAATTTCATGATCCTACCTTCTATATACTTTGGCTTGCGTAATGACAAGAAGGAGTACGATAACAGCGACGCAGAACGTCAATCACTCTTGAGAAAGACGCTGGCCCCAAAACCACCCGGTTCAGGAGATTCCACGACAAACGAAGCCAGCGTTGCGAATGGCTATGGAGCAACTAACACAACCGCGACCACCGAGGGGACAGAAGAATCGGCAGGAAGTTCGGAAACTGCGGAGGAATCTAGCGAGGAAGATGACTGGCTTGAAGAGCAGCGCAAGAATGCCGAGAGGATGCAAAAGCGGTTGAATCAAGATGGTAATTGGTGGACATACGCCAAAGGTTTCTCGGTATGCCGCCCCCAGAGTCGAGGTGACGCCAAGAAATGACTGACAATCGTTACAGGTTTTTCTTCCACACTTGTGGCCAGTGCACGACAAACTCCTTCAACTCAGAGTCGTGTTCGTTGTTGGATGTCTCATTGCGGCAAATTTGCTAAATGTCCTTATCCCATTCCAATTTGGTAGAATGGTTGACAATATAACCGAATACACAGGTGGAGGTACGTGTGGTCTTAGATATCAGCTAACATCCACTGACGAAAACAGATTACACAAAAAATATTTGGTTGCCCGTTATAGTCTATGGAGTGCTAAAATTTGTCGCCAGTGGAGCATGTATCGGATGGTTAAGAAAGTGGCTCTGGTTGCCTGTCGAGCAGTATTCCAAGGATTCTCTCAGTACTGCTTCCCATGCTCATTTGATGAATCTGTCATCCGATTTTCATGATACTAAGAGCAGTTCGGACCTTAGCCAAGCCATGCACGGGGGCTCATCTGTACTTTCCCTCGTAGAAACTGTCTGCTTCGAGATCGTGCCAACGTTCAATGATCTTGGCTTGGCTTTCGTCGTGTTCTGGGCATATTATGGCCCTTACATGGGAATTCTTATCACTACAGTCTCAGCCTCATACCTGTATACGACTACAAAGATGATCGCGTGGAGACAGGAAATGAGACGCCAGTACATCACCAAGTACAGAAGAGAGTGGACCGTCGGCCAAGAGTCCCTTGATGGATGGATTACAGCAAGCGTAAGACTATCCTCCATTTAATTTGTTTTCCCTCTTGCTAATAGATATACAGTTGTTCAACATGATCCCGTATGAAAAGAAGAAATACGCTACTGGTACGTTCTACTTCGGGATTTGTAATTTCCTCCTAAGCTAACGATATTTTAGCCGTTCAGGATCATCTGAAAATATCAAGAACTTATGAGATGGCCTCATATCTCCAGAGCGCTGCCCAAGCCCTGATTATGGCAGTGGGCATGATAGGAGCTCTTTCGCTTGGTCTTTACCAGGTAGCCTTCGAAGGCCAATCAATAGGAAAATTTACGACTTTGCTTGTTTACTGGGCCCAGTTGCAATGTATGAACTCCCACAGTCCTCGTAATGGTTTTGACACTGATTTAGTCAATCTTCAGCTCCGCTAGTTTTCTTTAGCACTCTTTATCGAAATATATCTTACAGCCTAATGGATGCCGAGCGAATGCTGGAATTGTTCGAGACAAAGCCTAGCATTACGGATAGCCCGGATGCGAAACCTTTGAAGCTTAAGAGAGGTCTCGTCAACTTTGAGAATGTATCGTTTGCTTATGATGAGCGGAAACCAACTTTGAAAAATGTCAGCTTCACTGTTCCAGAGGGAAGAACTGTCGCTCTTGTGGGCGAAACTGGCGGTGGAAAATCAACTATTCTCAAATTAATTGATCGATTCTACGACGTCACGGACGGATGTATATTAATTGATGGCCAGGACGTTCGAAAAGTCACGCTTTCGAGGTAGGTGGATTTGAGGCTCTTCCTCGCCCTGTGCTGATGGTTCTTTAGTCTTCGGGGCAATATCGGAGTCGTTCCTCAGGACCCTGTGCTGTTTAATGATTCTGTTATGAACAACATTAGATATGCTCGACTCGATGCAAGCGATAAAGAGGTTTATGAGGCATGCAGAGCAGCTGCCATCCACGACAAAATCATGTCATTTCCCGACGGTTTGTTTAACCTCTGTTTTCTAGTCCTTTAGTACTGATCGAGAATTAGGCTACAACTCTAAAGTCGGCGACCGAGGAGTGTAAGTAGGCGATAGCATTTCCTATCGTGCAATTTGCTGATGTGACTGAAGGAAATTGTCTGGGGGCGAAAAACAACGTGTTGCTATCGCTCGTGCGATCCTGAAGCAGCCAGAGATTATTCTTTTAGATGAAGCTACGAGTGCTGTTGATACCGAAACCGAGCAGTTGATCCAAGAGGGTCTCGGAGTTTTGTGTAAAGATCGTACCACGTTCATTGTTGCGTAAGTTGTCACCAGGATATTAAATGAGCCTTACTGACCTTACTCAGCCATCGCCTCTCTACGGTTATGCGGGCTGACCATGTTGTTGTCATCATGAACGGCGAAGTTGTTGAGCAGGGTTCACATAATGACCTGCTAAAGTCCAAAGGAAAATATCACGATCTTTGGTCGAAGCAGCTGTTTGTTATGCCGTTAGATAATGGAAAGAACCCCCAAGGTCCCAAGAAGGAATCCGACATCGTGAATGACCTCAGTTCAACAACCGACACGGTCGAGTTAGGAAAGGCTATGGAGTCAGCAGAGCACGAACACGAACAGCACGCCGAGTTAGGAGATCAGAAAGACGATTCGAACAAAAAGTTGATTTTAGAACAAAAGCCATCGGACCAAAAGACTGCGGACAAGGTAAGTACAGGGTCGAAATAGACTGAGGAATACCCATAGACAAAAATTTGATGGCGCAAAAGCCTTGTTAGCAAGTCTGCTATTGAGCCATCCCATATGCATGGTAGATCTTTCCCTGGAAAGTTTCCAATTCTCTTGTGACTTATCATAACGTGACCATCCACAGTGTGGAAGTATCCCTTCCCTGTGGAAACAACCTGCACCCGCACTTGAGGCAGTGACCTTATCTTACTCAACTGACCTTGCATAATTCGGAATGTTAGCGATTGGCAAATATCTAACACTTACAAGGGACCTAGGCTCAAGCCTGATGCACCCGAGTTTGTACCTTCTGTTCCAACAAGAAATCCAGCATATCCACTAGTCAAAACTGAAGTCAAGCTATCTTCCAAGGAGCAGAAAGAAGCCGCCAAGGAGCAGAAGAAGAGGGATAAGGAGGAACGGAAGGCGAACTCGGTTAAACAAGCTGTAAGGAAGATAGAGAAGCATGAAGGTCATTCAAATGGTGAAAGGTTACTTGGTTTATTGGTGTCCTGAGCTAACATATGATCAGATATCAAACCTTCAATAGTCGAGCAAATCAAGCCCCCAAGATTTTTAGTTCAGCAGCAAGTGGAGGAATCCATCGAGAAGCTAGAGGCAAATGAACCATCGTCAAAGGCAGAAACTCTCAGTAGCTATGATAAGGGAAAGGCGATTGAGCACCTACCCAAGAAGGAAACGCCCACCAGTCCCGTGACAGGAAAGCTAGCGCCAATTGATCATCCATCAATGGAGACCGGTGACTTAACTGACAAACCGAACACGAACGAGCAACCGCCACTTGGTGGACGCTCTAACCATGCGGCTGACAAGACAAAATATAAGCGTCGATATCCGAGAAGACATTTAGCAAGAAGCGAGCCTCCAAATAGGACTCATGAATCCATGGACGGGACCCAAGACTCGGAAGCAACCCTGATTAGCTCAGCTGAAGGCCAGATGGTATCACAAGCTCCTGCGATGGTAATGTACTGACAACCGGATTTCATTATCATGCTGATATTCAATAGCAACGCCGACGAGTTTCTGCACCAAGTGATCCGCCTGCTGGTCCTCAAGAGTCTCGTGTTACTATAGGTCGTCATCGACGTCGCCATTGGAGATTAAAGCATAAAACTGCAGATAATCGCCGCGGCCGACCCAATTCTTCGACCACTTCAGGAGAGACGTCGACAGATACAAACTCAGTTGCTCCTCCACTACCATCGCCTGCAAACGGTGCTCAACTTAATACTCCTATAGTCAGATTTGCTCCGGGTTCTTGATCTCCAGGTATCAAATCGGCTGTAGAGAAGGTGGACTTTCGTTATGGTTTATTAAGATAGCATTTCTGAGTGGTTATCAGTTTACGACACCGGCGTTTATTGGTTTCATTGATTGAGGCTATTTAGTTGGCTGGGTTTTGCCTTCACTAATAGATATCTTAGTCTCTTGCGTGCCGATTTCGGTAATGAGTTTTCTCGCATTTCATCTTTATGGGGGGAGGGGTTGGAATGGCATGGTGTATATTAATGAATAGCTGTTGGTATTGGTTGTTGAAGGGTTACTCAAAAAGCATTTCTAGTATAGAAAGATGACGAGGATTATTGAGAGAATTGAAATGGAGTTTATATATACCCTATGCATGAATGGAGCATAATAACTATAGATAGATGGATAGTATTTGTAGTAGATCAATTAATATTAATTTTCAACACTGCCTCCAACTCCTCGAAAGTGCTGCAGATAAATAAAGTGAGTAATTCCAGCTCTTGGAAAGAAAGGGAAAGGGGAAAACTAATTTACAGGGAGCGGAGGGGAAGAGTAGCACGAATACGAAGTTACGAAGTAAGTAAGGGTATACGGAGTACGAAGGAGGGGATTCCATGGGTGGGTGGGTTGTTTTGTCTGGGGTCTGGGGTATTTATGTATGTGTCATGGAGGTGGGGTTGAGTTTGAGATGAAGGGGACGAGAGCAAGGTTGAGTTTAAAAGGGGTATCGGACGATTGTCTATTCTGAGTTGAAGAGATTGAATGTTAAAAGGGGGGGAGGGGTGGTTGAATTATCCATTGTGGAGATGTAGGATGGGTTATTGGGAGAGAGGGGGGAATAACCTATTACGTGTGATGGAGGGAGAGGTTTCCAGCTTAAATCTGGTTGTCTATCTACGTAATGAATAGGTATATAAGTATTGTGAAATACCTACGATAGATACCTTAGGACAAAGTCATTTGAGCCTCTTCAAGCTAAATATCGTAAGGTTACTCCCAACGTTAAGGTTAACGAATCTGGTGGTCTCCGCAACTCCCAAGCCGCGAATTGCTCTTCGCTCAAAGTTGTTACTTGCGCGTTGACAGATTCTACTCCTTTACGTAGGACTTCTTCTCCTCTACAACCTCTTGGTGTTTGAGCAAGGGCCTTAGTCCGAATCGTCCTACTAGCTCACTAGTGGAATACGTGAGCCCCTGTAAACCAGCTTTAGACTCTAAGCTTTAGCTTCATTTTTACCTAGTTGAGAAGTCTAATTAAACTAGAAGGCGGCGAAGGCTTTAATTGTGCGACTCCCAAGGGGGGATAGTACTTTTAACTAATCAATAATATAATCATATAAACTGCATAAAACACAGCCGTATAATGAATGAAGTTATACTATATAATTTAATTTTTTTTTTCTCTTTTGTTAAAGGATCACTGTTAAGTGATCTTAATCCTGATCTACCATATTCTAATGCACTAACTATGAATACTTAAAAAAAAAAAAAAGGCTCTTTGTCTCGCTTTGCCTTGCTATGGGGGAACCGGTCATTTTTCTTCATGCAAAACGGTGAGTTTCTCTCTTTTCTAAGGGGAGGAAGGTTCCAAGAAATTAGGAGTGGGAATGTGGTATGTAGTAGAATACTACATGCTGGGATGGGGCGAGGTGAGATGGGCAAGATGGGAATTGGTTTATTGTGGTGCAGATCCTGCTCCTCGACCAGCTCCTGCTCCTCCTCCGATATTTCTTGCTCTGTTTGGTGTGATATTAGTGACTGCTCATATGAATCAAGTGGAGAAGAAGAAAGGGACTGGGGGACACGAGGAAAGGTAGGAAAGTAGGAAAGGAAGAAAAACTCACAACTCAGCAATATTAGGATCACTCATCAAACTTCCCAAATCCGGCATTCCGCCTGATCCGCCAGCACCACCACCACCGCCAAACTGACTAGCCATCTCCCTAATCCTAGGGTTGCTCATCAGATTATTCAACGCATCCGGGTTACTCATCAGATTCTTCGCCATGTTCGCAAACATCGGATTACTCATAATAGAACTGAGATCCGGCATCCCCCCCGCACCACCACCACCACCAAACATGCCCGCCAACTGGGAGAGATCAGGTATTCCCCTGTCTCCTCCTGGTGCAGCTTTCTCAGCAATCTCATCATCCTCATCACCATCAGCCTCTAACTCAGCAACCCTCTTCTTCGCAGTTTCAAATCCCTTCTTCATAGCTTCACTGCCGCCATTCCCTTCAAATTCAATGCCCTTCCTATAAGCCTCCATACTCCCCTTCGCATCGCCCAATGCAAATTTCGCTAATCCGAGTCGACTCCATGCTTTCGTGTATTTTGGGTCTGCAGCTACGGCAGCTTCTGCATCTGCACGCGCGGATTCGTGGTCTTTGGATGCGGAATGTGCTGCCGCGCGGTTGGAGAGGAAAATTGGATTTCCGGGGATCAAGACGAGGGCTTGGGTGTAGAGATTGATAGCAGTAGAGTAGTCTTTTTTAGCCATAGCTGTATTTCCTTGACTCTTCAATTTCTCTGCTTCTTTTTTTTGGGTTTCGGTGGGAGGGGTCGGTTCGCTGGTTGAAGAGGTAGCAGTGGTGGCTTTGTCGCCTTTGAGTTTTTCGTAGACAGAGTAGATTTGTAAGAGTGTTTGGGAATCGGCGGTGGATGATGGGTGCGAAGGGTCAACTTTGAAGGAGTCGCTGATGGATTGCACGGCGACATCAATGGAGTCGCTCTCTTCTGGGGAAAGGGTCCCGTCTGTGAGGGAGTTTTGGAGAAAGGAGATAATAGCGAGCGCGAGGCGCTGCTTGGTGGTTGTTGCTGCCATAGTTTTATGGCGTTGAAAAACGAGTAATTACTGTAGTTATAGTGTATTGGGTGAAAGTGTGGGAGTGTGAAGTCGAGGAGAGGAGGGGTGTTTTTCGAAAGGAAGATGTGTGGAGATGGGTGGAATAGGGCTGGCGAGAGAGACAAGTAGCGCTGGCAGTATTGCTCATTGCTGCCATTGACTCATGAAAGTTGAATCACGGATAGAGTATTAGAAAAGAAAAAGAAAAAGCTACATGAAATTAAGGCCCCCTAATTAAGTAATTATGACATCTTAATTTTTAATATGCTTACCTCAATAGAGTTTTCTTGGTGAGGTAGGATCGAGAGAACATATATTCTCTCGCGACATAGCAGTATAGTAGGGGATTTGAGCTGATTATGTATTTTATGTCATTCATTCATTCATATCAATTGCTTGAGCACTACTATTCTGATTCATCCATTCAATCATTCCCTCCCCGCCATTCTTCCTCTCCATGCAAATAGATATCCTTCCTCCCGAGTCCACTCCACCGATAACCAAAGTCAACTAGCTAGATAAACGGAACTGTCTTCTCAAACACTCTCAAATATCCTCAAGCTTAACTATGACTGTAACCATAAACCACCAGGGAAAAAAGAAAAACTCCAGCAACAAAAATTCTAAGCAGGTGATGAGCATCGCTGCCATTCATCCATACTCCTTTCCTTCCTTTCCCATAAAAACAGAATTGTAATAGGACCGAATGGAACCCTTCTCCCTCCCCTAAAACGCCGATGCTATGCAGTATATTCAACAATCCTCCCTCTCTCCACTCTGTCATTAAAGGTTCTTTCTGTCGTATTTGCGTTAGGGGGGAAATGTAAAATGCAAAAAAATGCGATGCAGCACGACGCAATGCAAGATGAAATGAAATGAAATAGGACGGACTTCCTATCCCGCGCCAAACTTCCTAAATCCCTCCACTCCTAAGGTAGGCACTTCAACCCATCGTAAAGCTGGCACACCTTCAGCCCGTCTTCTCTCAACGAAATTATTACACTCTCCTACCACCAACGCCCATTCAGCAAGGGCTCTCCCAGCATACTTTGCTCGCGTAGCGCGCTCTAGCCCACCCTCACCCACGCTAGGATTTTGTGGCGAGATCTCCTTACTCATGCCTGGAACCCGGGAACCAACCCATGCTTGAGCTGGAGCAGGAAGACGAGGAGGATTAAGTCGTCGTTCATGCCCGACATTCAGACCTTGAGAGAATCGAGATGCACTAGAATTGCCCAGACCATTTTGGAGTAGATTTTGCGCTTTTTCGAAATGTTGCGTCCACTCGAGGGAGAATTTGAAGCAGTAGGCTCGGTGAGTAGCTTGTTGAGGGAGGGTATTGCTGTCTGATGATGGGATTCTGGGCATTTCTGGGCGGCTTCGTGCAAGAGCGGTCTCTTTTCGGGCTTCCTCGAGTGCATTAGTTGGACTTGTGTTTTTGCTGCTGGCTGCTGATGAGGGAGGGGTTGCCTCGGGAGAGGTTGTGAATGTAGATGGAAGCATTTTCCCCATGAAAGTCCAGCGTTTCTTACTCGGGGTTGTGGGTGTATCAGTTGTGAGCCTTGGGGTATTTTCACTAGTGTCGAGTTTGGTAAGACCAGCAAAAGACTGTCGTTTGGAAGCTGTAGATTTAGCTTGTGGTGAGATTGAAGATGACATTAAACCATCGAACCCGAGAAAAAGATTAGAGGCTGGGGATTGGTTGTCATTACGGATAATGAGAAGACGACGGCCTGGTGCAGGGTGGCAAGGTGCTGTAGATGGAGGAAGAATTCGAGCTTTCTCGGCGCTGTGTTTCATGAAGAGGTAGTGAGCCCAATTTGCTTTTATGCGTGTTGAGATCAAACAGAAGATTTTGCTATCATTACGTTAATAGCTGATGTCTGAAATAGTGATTATACTTACGTGTCGAGTTCAGAAGCCTCTCCGTCCTCTCGACAAAGCCTCCAACACAAAAGCCGCATGTAGTAAGCTCTAACCATAGGACACCAATGATTGAAGAACTTCCCAAACGTGTCTTCGGTCAATAACCAATCAAGGCAAATTATCTCCTTTCGCTTCGGGTCACTCGTGACAAGATTCCAAGCTCCAAATAAAAAGGCAAATAACCTGATTTCCGACATGCTATTTTGACTCTCAAGCATTTTCTTGCAGACCTCCAGCCAAAACATCCAGTCGATATAGTCGTCTTCCAAACCATACGCGTGATGAAATCGCACGAATAAGGTAAGAGCCTCTTCCATAAAATCACATAGAACAAAACAAGCATTGTGATCAAATAATGAAGTTCTCCGAGCTGAAGCTTGCATGATCTTCCCAAATGCCTCTGCGAATGTGGTGCGAGCTAGCAGGAAGTCCCCAACACGCTCGGAAATGAAATCTCGCAATAGCATGATCAGACGGTTTTCAGCCATCGATCTAGCTGAATTGTTTGAAGGTAATGGGAGCGCTGCAGCACTGGCATCTGCTCCTGCAAGTACGTCGTCAAATGTAACAGGCAAGGGCTCGCCAGCTGGCTGTCGATGGATTGTAGCATCCAAAGCCGAGAGCAGCTGAGCATAAATAAGAACGAAAGCTATAATTTGTTAGTATGTAAGTATGAATCGGAGTAGACTCTCGTACCTGGAGCACGAGCTTTGGCTAGAAAGGGTAGGTCTGCAGGTATGAATTCTTCGGCAAGAATGTGGTAATGCTTTGTGAACACAAAAAAGAGATCGCTGTCTCGCCCACACCACCTTGCAACCCACGGGCCAAACCAAGGAATTTGTGAGGCGATAATTGGTAGTAATGGAGTTTGGCGTAACTGATTTGCCATGGTTTTAGCTGATGTCCAGCCTAAAGAATGTGTATGGGTAGGGAATCTTGCAACTACCTCGTCCGTATCAAGCTTATTGAGACGGCGAGGTAACCCGAGTTCGTCTGCCACCCGCCGCAAGGTGTCGGCATGTAATTTCCAAATTCGAACCAGGATATCTGCTACTCCAGGGACAAAAATGAACGCATACGCAGCAGCCTTTCCACAGAACGTCACCAAACTAGCTGGTGCATGCCGAAGGGACATCTTTGAAACCACAAGCCTCATTTGTGTAAGAAGGTTTTGAATGAACAAGTTTCTAACGTTGTGGAAAACCGATTCAGCCAGAAACTGAGACCCCGAGGAATTAAGAGAGCTAGTGGACTTTTTGGTTGCAATGGACCTTCGTTCGGGAGAGCGATTGGGGGATCGCTCAGACAGCGGAGCAAAGTGTGATGGTCCCATTCGCCATTCTGGTCTTGTCATAATGCCCAATGTAGCCTCAAGAAGCACTGGTCGGTCCACGCCTGAAACTGTCTGGTTCTGTCGACCGTCAAGTACCTCTAAAATTCCATTCCACCACTTGTTCAAAATTGTAACACGCCTATCAACATCCTCCGGGCGAAGAGTCTTGTTTGAGGGGTGTGAGGCATGATTTCGAAGAAATGGCAAGAGAGATGATCTGACTACATTCGTTTTCAGAGACCAACTTTTGGATTGAAATTTCGTAAAATCGTTCTCTAAGGAGCGGAAGGCTGACCATAACTCATCCTTTCTGCGATCACTCCCAAGGAGCTTCTCGGTTGAGAAGGTCTTCGGGACAGATGGGATTCGGTCAGTTGAGGTCCTTGGGGTTGAGCGGTTGTCAACCGAGCTCCTTGGGAGACTGCTGGCCGAGGAATTGGCCGAATTGAGTGTCGTGAAATTCATAAGTACACTTTGTGGCCTTTGCCTCATCTTTTGTAGGGTAGAACTGGTCCGGGGAGGTGGTTGTGGCTGGCCTTTTGGAGGACTATCTGTTGGTTTTACCACTGGAGAGGCCGGCTCGAGGTTTTCGGGAGATGTAGTGGGAGTCGAGGCAGTAGAAGTTAAGAGAGGGCTCGCTGACATGCCCAAAGATGTGTCACTCTTCCCATCTTGATTCAAATCTTTCAGGTTCCGATTCGGAGATGGAGACCTGGATGAATTGATCCATGACTTCCTGGCAAAAGTGGCGAACGATTCTGATACCGTCTTCGTTTTGTCCCGGGTAGACATTGAAATTGGCGGGACTGGAGGGGGACTGCTTGGTGTTATATTGACCAGCTCGGGAGGACTCTGCCTTTCTGGGGACCCTCCTTTTACCCTCTGTATCCAAGATTTGGGTCGAGCAACTAGGGATTTTCTTCTGCCCACATTCTCAGCCTTCTCCTTATCTACCTTCTCTTTTAATAGCTTGTTCGGCTTCCCGTCACGCTTCGCCGTGCCATTCGACTTCGTAGATTCTAAGGAAGGGAATGCCGTAAGACCTTGGGAGGATACCCGGTGCAATTGCTTGTGTGTGCCAAAATCCAAGTCTCCGGCAAGGGTTGGTATGCAGGTGAAACTCGCAGAACGTGGGAGTTCCTCGCTCTTCTGCGTTGCTGGCTTTTTGTAGTCGACATTGACCAGATCGGGGATGTTGGTAGTTGAATGTGACCGAGGAAAAGTTGGAGTGTCCACGACCGACATTGTCAAGGTAGGGCCATGCATTGCTGCTCGAGCTGCAGAGCAGAAATTGTTGGAGAGCTCCTACACAAGCATTGCAAGACTGTTTGCAAACAAGAGGGGGTGAGATTCATAAAAACATATGGAGCCGCTCTCTGGCCAGCAGAGTTTCCTTAGGGTGAGGCTGAGCAGGAATCCGAAAATCAATTTCTTCTGTATGGCGGTTGTAGGCAAGGGAAATGCACGTTTCACAGACGAGCTTTAACGACGGTGGCACCGAAGCAGGCGCCGGGCGATTATGACGAGAGGCAGGCTTTGGGGATTGTCGCAGGTAAATTAGGAACGATGATCGCCCTGAGGGATTGAAACGAGTGTGATATTAAGTATTGTAGATAAGAATTGCAGGTTGATAATAGCGAGGGTCGGGGTCGTAGCGAGAGAACCGGGGAGGAACGAGAGCTGGAGAGAGAGAGGAATAAAGATATGGAGGAGAGATGCGGACGTAAGTTAATGGATGGAGGTGGTGGTGTGTGTTTTTCTTGTTCTTTTCTGGCTAATAGTTTGGCGTGGGGGGGATTATATTTCTAATGCAGTTTGCTTGAATGTCAGCAATGGATCCCCGACACATATTACGACGTCCATACACTTATGACTGAGCGCAGCCCCATTGTTAGCTACATTTTACCTGGTAGAGGGACACATTCGCATCGATTCCCATTAGTTCCGCGCTTGACTGTTGTAATTCCCACTTTTGCTGCGGGATTCAGAACTTCATGCAGTCTCTGTCATATTCAGAGAACTTTCCATAGCGCCTATCTTGTCAGAGGCCTTGATTTGCGTTGGCCTTGCCCGGTAGCTACGGGCCTTGACATGAATCCTTCCTACTTTCTAACGAGATCAAGATAAGTCGGAGATATTCTGCACAATTGACGCAAGAGCCCCTGTTAATCAACATTTCCAGCCCTTGGCACACAAGACCTATTTGCATATTTGCGAGTGCAATCACGCCGTCCTTCAAACCAGTGAGGTACTTAAGCAACGGTGTTTGAAAAATCTCCTTCCCACATGAGAAGGTACTACATATCCCGGCGTTGCATTATACCATGTTGAAGTGAGTTAGTTACTCTGCTATGTTTGCTATGATGAGACATTTGGATTTCATCCGAAGCCACCTCCACGTGGAACACTCATTGTCATTTACTTATTATGTACCATTATCGACGTACTTTAAATCCTTGCTTTTGCCTGATATCCCATTCACCTCGGAATGCTTCAGCTTGTACAACTTTTTCGTCTCACTTACAGCTCACATCAAGGGGGCGCATGCGTTATGCTCTCTTCCCTAGTATCACAAGGGAAAAGGATCTAAAAAAAGCCTGGAGGTCGGAGTTCATTCGACTCCGAAGGACTGAAGTTGGGCCCTAGAACTAATGATTCAAGTTTCTTGATTCTCGACCATAAAGCCTGTCGGCCTCATGAAGTATAAGGCCCCCTTGGTGATAACGGGCCTTCAAGAGGTTACAATTGCCGAAGGTTACAGAAGTTGGTATTTAATGAATGGCCGAATGGCTTCATCCAGAGGGGGCATATCTGCGTTGTTAAATAAGTATACTGAGTATGTAAAAGAATCCGACGATGGCTGCATTGCTTGAGACTGATTAGTTGTGAGATAGCTACCATGCGAGTAAAAACTGGTATATTTGGCTTGGGAGTTACATATCGAGAGTGGAATAATCCAATTTCATCTGACGTTACCATGACTCCATTTCTGAGCGATTGACATAGTTCAACACGTGACTCCTTACCCTTCAGCCTCGGCGCAACCGGACATCCATTCCACCAACTATCAAAATTTGTTGTGTTCCCTAACTACCACCACCAAAATCCTGTTGTCTTATTATCTCAGACCCTTTCACCGAACTTCTCTCTCAACCTCTCTCCCAGCGACCATCGTTTCTCGATGTCTGCTCTCAATTAGCAGAATCCTGTCCGCACTCATCTGCCAGTCCCATACAATCCTCCACTATGGACAAGCTTCCAACAGAACTCTTGGGCCTAATACTGTCATGGAATGTGCGCATGTGTCGCTGTGAAAAGAATGCAATCCTGCCATTGCGCTATGTCTGCAGAGCTTTTGATAACGCCCTCAAACCCTACGTCTTCAAGGCTTTACAACTGGAGTTTAGCAGATTTCTGGCCGCCCGGGCCCTTGGGGACTATGATCAACTTGATCTCGAGACGATTCAAAGAGTTGGACTGCTTTCCTCCTCTGTGCATATAGATATGATGGTCGTGAGAGATGAAGGTATGTGCAGATGTGTTGCTTGGGTCCCCGTAGGAAATGGTTAAAGACGAGCTATTGCAAAGTTCTATTATGCCATTGAGAATACCATGAATACTATTTTCAACCATTTAGACCATTTACTAACATGTTATCTAGAGGAAATCTCCCGCCTAAATAATGTCTTCGAAGGCAAAATCCCAGAAATGGTAGCACTAATTGAATCTCTGCACAAGTATTGCATGAACGAAAATAGTTTTGAGGATATTGATTATTTACAACTGGTCAACCGTGTACTGCAATATACGCCCCATGCTACTCGGCTGAAATTAAATCTCCCATTTCAAGTTGTAGGAGACTCCAGCAGGACAGCAACATCACTGTTAGCAAATACACTGGCTTGCGTTGCCCATCGTCCGGAAGAATCAAATACAATTGATACACTTGTGCTGGATCATGTCAGTGACAAGACGATTAACACTATCTTCAATAACCACATTGATCTGGACAATGCTTTCAAGACCTTTCGGAATTTAAAGATTTTAGTCTTGTCAATAAAGAGGCAAGAGAGCCTTAGTCACACTCAGACTTTGTTCAGTCGGAACCTCTGGTTTTTGATTCGAAAAGCTACTCGCCTCGAAAGTATATGTCTTATTGGATGGATTGGAGGTCATAGAAATATTCAGACCAGGAGACATACAACTGACGTATCGTTTTCAGAGTGGACTATGAGATCTTTACCCTATTTTATAGACCCTCATCAAGGTCTCAACCATCTGCGGTTCTTAGAGCTGAAACGTATTGATATCGAAGCTTTCTTGCTAGAAAGGCTAATCGAGGAGAACTGCAATGCGTTAGAGGAACTTTATCTCAATGAAGTCTACTTGAAAGTCTTTGGGTCTTCAGACCTGGAGAAGACCGCTTTATGGATCGGCCATCGAGATATTCCACAACCCGATAAATGTTGTTGGCTGGCAAAAAGCATTCGAAATATGGAAGGCCTCAACCTCAAAATTCTCCGGGTCACAGGCATTGGATATGATGATTTTGATCCGGATAAGAATTCTCTATATCCAGATTATGATCTCACAGATCCAACGGGACAACACCGTTCTTTCGATCAGCGATTTGTAGAAGCTGCCATGGGTATTAACGATTGTCTATCAACAAACACCCTATTTCTTCAACCAGACGACGACAGCACGCCAATACCACTTCATAATCCGGCGAAAAGAAAATTACCACCTCTTGAAAGCTATGATGCAGAGACCTTTCAAGTTACTCATAACACAACGTCGCAATTCAAGCGGTGTATAGACGGGGTTTTCTTCAACCACAACGAGGGGGCATTGAAAGAATTGCAGCGTATTATCAGCGTTGCGGACAGGAGTATGACATTGATTTCGAGAGAGTCGAACAGAACGGCGAATTTACAGGTCAATCATGCAACCGGAACGCTTACATGACCTCCTGCCTTTCATTCGACATGAGCAAGACTTAAAATAAAGTCTCTTGAGCACATAGATATCGGGCTACTATGGTACTAGTTGGAAGGTCAAATCAAATGATGGATCATAGAGCATGTAATAACAACGCTAAGTGTTAAATGAAAATAGCGCTCTTAGCTGAAGTTAAGTTCCGATCAAATTTGATTGTCCCACAAGAGATGAGTAACTCAAATGATAATTATATAAATCAATGTTTCCCTACAAGGTAATAACACTGCCATCTTCTAATCTAATTACGCCTATAGCCAGCCAGATTCACGTCTTGGGGTTAGAGACTGCGAGTGCAGCTCAATTCCCTTCCACTTTACCTCCATTTATCATTTCTTTCTATTTCTACTTTAGGTCTCGATCCTCTTAGAATAGGCTTTTGACCTCAAGCGAGCTCAACCCACTATAAACACCATGGATGCCATTCCGTGCCACCAACAACGTAACCCCATCTCCGACTACCTCCAATTATATTGCATTCTATCCCTACCTCATTCCCAGAAATTTCTGTTTTTGATTCCCGGACTTCCCTTGACATGTCAGAAGCGCTCATTTTGAGATCAACATGAACTTTCAAAAAGGAACAATGGGGAAAGTGGGAATGCGTACCAAAGGCGCACGGAAGTTCTAGAATACTTTCATCAAGATCTACTCGTTCTGCTCCTTGATCATACCTGCCCCATCTTCTAGAATGGTGACCAACGCTCCCCCACAAATGAGGGGGGGAAAACCTCAAATCACATACAAAGATCTCTCCAAACGGTTGGTTTCTCGGTTCCTTGTACTGCAATAGTAAAGCACAGCAAAATCCAAGAAATGTAGTGCCATGACGGCATATGCTCCCTGAAACCAGCCTAGCCTTCTTACTCACCTTCATAACGCTTAGAATATGATGTGTTGATTATTGCAAGGCTTCAGTGAGGCTAAAGGAATACAAAGCTTGCGATTGCAGAGACAAGGGTAATGTGGTCGAGGAAAAGCCCTTGCGTTGGTTTCCAAACGACAAACGCGCGGAGGATTCCGAAATCCAGATCTGTCCATTTTAAGCATCGATGTCAGACTCCCAAGAAATGCTACTTTCAGCTTGTAATGCGATACCAACCAAGACTTCAAGGTCAATAGTATCAAGATTCTCAAAGCATAGTATCGAGACTGTCCAACACTTGCCCTATTCGTTTGCAATATCGTTCCAACACACCCATCTCCCGACCACCAGGCAGTGTAGATACACCAGCCCCTTTATAGACCCAATACCTCAGTATCTTAGGGCCTTTTATGTTGGCCCTCGGCTTTCTAGGGCATCCCAGATGGACTCTGTTACTTAAGAGTCATATCCTGCTGCCTTGACCGCTGGATCCTTCCCCCTTCTTCTCTCTTGCCATTCTTCCTAAGTTTCCACAACTGCTTTTTAAATTCAAACCCCTCAACCATATCCACAAAATATATATCCGTATTTTCAAATTATCAGAGGAGACTGGTAAGAATATTTTTCCCTCCTGGCCATTACCAAGGCCTGTACTAGCACTTGCATGCTATATTTCTCTTTATTTTTGTCGAGTTTCTCATCCTCGTCTTTCTCCTTCTTTAGCGTCATATCGTCGTTCTCGAAACCCTTTATTCACGTTAGTTGAAATATATCCTCTTTTCCCCTTCATCTGCAACTTAACGTTCACCCTGTCTTTCCATCCTTTCTACCACTTCCTATCACCTCTATCAATACTTTTTCCAGCACAGCACACTTTCACATTTGCAGCACATCATAAACGAATTAAACCAAATCAAAATAATGACAACCCCAACTCCAAACCTTACCCTCTCCCTCCTGGACGGACCCGTCTCTCCCTCCTTCAGCGACAATCGCTTCTCAGGTTCCGCTCCGCAATCACCCACACATTATCATTCAAAAAAGAAAACCATCCGTCATTTACGCCATTTCTCATCCGCATCCACATTAAACATCGCTTTCACAAAACCTTACACTGATTCTCCTTCTACTTCCGAAAACGTATCCCCCAACACCAGCGAGAAGGGGAACGAGTCCGAGGAAGAAAAGGAGGAGAATGTGGACGAGGGAGAGGAGATAGATAGGAGAGATAGTTTGACCACTATGCCTGATACACCACATACCCCATTGGTAAGAACAAATGCCTTTGTCATCAATGGAATGGATTATATCGTGCGCGACAACGAAGGTGACACTTCCGACGACGACGACGATCTCGATCTCATTTTCCCATCTAACCCGCGTCTTCCCACTGACCCTCGTCCCCTATCTCACCACCCTCTCTCTACGCCAACCGCCATCGCCTACTCCCAAAATGAAGATCAAAATACTCTCTCCCGACTGCAACGCATGAGCACCGCCCAAACAGTCACGGATTGTGGCGAAGAAGACTTAGATGGCAAAATGGTTTGTTATATGTGTAAGAGGATTAGTGAGACGCCGAGTGGATTTCGCTTGAGTAAGTTGAGTACGGCTGATACGTTGATTGCGCGAGGGGAGGAGGGTGGGAAGGAGGGGAAGGAAATTCCGATTTTTGGGGATGAGGATGAGAGAGGTGAGGGAGGGTTGTTGAGGTGGGTGGAGTTGGGTATGTTTTCCTCTTTTGCTTTTCCTTTTCCTTTTCCTTTCTTTTTTGCTTCTGAGGTTGAGGGGATGAGATGAGATGGAATAAGATGCTAATACGGTATTTCGACTGACAGCTCCTTGGCAACAGTATGTCTTCCCATTTTCTTTCTTCCTATTCATTTATTCGAGAAAGCATGCTAAATTGATAATATAGAGAAAATCACTTTTTGCGAAGAGGATATCGGTATGTTTCTGTACACCACACCACTGCAAGAAATTGAGAGATGTCGTACTAATGCATATTCACAGACCCGAATCAAGATCTTACATCGAGTGTATAAGAAGCATGACGTTTCTTCACAATGAAACCGGTATTTATTTCTCCCTCTTTTCCCTCCCTCTTCCCCCAATTCATTCCATGTCCCAACCCAGTAAGATAGAAAATAACTGACATGTTTGGAAAGTAAATATTTATTCCCACCTCATCGGCGCAATCTTATTTTCTTTACTTCCAATCTACCTCGCTCTCGGCGTAGTACCCTATTACGATCCTGCGAATTCTGCTGATATCCTTGTTTTTGCTTTGTTTTTCATAGGCATTGTTACCTGTTTTTTTCTTTCCGCTATGTTTGTCTTCCTCTTCCTTCTTCCCTTTCTTCTTCATTCCTTTCCCCTTCTAGTTTCCTTATCTCTCCATATGCTAATTGATGCGTGTATGGAATAGATCACACATAGTAGCTAACCACAGCGAACGCGTCGCTGCCCGATGGGACGAATTAGAATTCGTCGCAATTGTTGTTTTACTATGGGCTTGTACTATTCCTGTTATTTATCATGGATTTTCTTGTGATCCTAATCTTCAGCGGGTGTATTGGGCTATGGTCCGTTCATATTTCCTTTCCCTTTCCTACCTCCCCTCTTTCCCTTCCCTCCCTCCTCCATCCCATCTCCCCATTCCCACCCTTCCTCCCCTTTGCTCCCAAACTCCGATATTAACAGTTGCAGGCATCATTCTTCGCCATCCTCTGTCTAGTATTCACCCTGCACCCCAAATTCCGCCACCCATCACTCCGTCCTTGGCGCGTAGGTATGTACGTTGGACTCGGCTGTTCAGGTGCTATTTTCATTTTGCATGCTATTGTGATTTATGGATGGAGTTTGGCATATCATAGGATGAGCTTACAGTGGCTTGGGCTGATGGCTTTGGCTAATGTGATTGGGACGTTGGCGCATGGTTTGAGGGTATGTTTCTGTTTTCCCCTCCTTCTTCCTACTTTTTCCAGTCAGTGGTTTTAGGTAAATGTGTTGACGATGATGATAAACAGGCACCAGAGAAATGGTACGTAGGTAAGCTCGATTTCTTTGGAAATAGTGCCCATATTCTGCATTTTATGGTGTTATTGGCCGCGCTAGCCCATTTCGCAGGCTTGGTAAATTCATACAAATATGCGCATTCGGATGGACATGATATTTGTCCTGGAACGTAAAGAAGAAGGACATTAACTTACAGCTTAAATTATTGGAATATTTGAAAACGGGAAATGTGGAGATGGAAAATTGAAATTTAAATGAGATTGCATTAGAGAGAGCCAAATTTGCTTTTAGGAAAGCCTTTTTATATATTAGTAGTTAGCATTCTTGGTGTTTGGTTTTGGGATAAATTGGAAAATGACAATACTTATTTCACCTAAAGATCACTGCCAAAAGAAAACAAAAAAAAAAATCCCCTCCAGAAGAAATTGCAGAAGGGTCAAAAAATAACCTTGAAAGCAAACTAAAAAAGGTATCAGCTCGGTGTCGATTGCCTACTCCTTTGGTGACCAGTCGACTGTTTTCTCTACTTCCTCCACACAGTTTGTCCTGAAGTACCACTATACTAGCGGTGCCCCGCCTGCTGTGTATTTGCCATTCCAGTTATTTCGAAATATATACCTAAGGTACTTTGGTTTAGTGAGTACGTTTAAGATGAAAGAGCAAGTTCAGATGAAATTTGAATTCCTCTGCTAGAATTTAGTACGTTGTTCATATTAACATTTATTAAGGATAATTCATTAATAGAGAAGGGAAGGAACAACCATTACTAATGCACTTGTATCTACATTGCCTAGATTTTTGCGCATCATCAACCTCATCATCCTGTCACCTAGTATGGTGGCAACGAACCTTGGTTCTGCGTATAGCAATCCCATTTAACAGTTAGTATCATGAGTTGAGCTAATCTTCCACGCGTCGCATGCAAAAACGTGCACCTCCACCTATCAGAACAGTAAGTACGAGCAGTGGAATCACCGTCACCATCCTCGGGTTGAAGTGCATTTTCCTCTCCTCCTCCTCCTCCTCCTCCTCCTCCTCCTCTATCTCCGGCTGCATCACCATCAACCTCTTCCTCGTAAACTCTAACAGCACTACGCAATCATTAACAAGCCTACCTGGCTAGACCGTTTCGTTGACGTGAAACTCAGATGCTGAGAATGGACAAGGCCTTGGACTCACTTCGCAATTCATTCGGATTATGCCGAGAAGCCTCTACTTGGGAGGGTAGCCATCTACATTTCAAGAGAATGTTCTTGAGATTCTAGGTCATTCTTCCTTCCCTAGCTTTGTGATGTGGTATGTCAATGTACTTTGTACTTGAGCATTTGAGCATTTGAGCATGAATACGCCAGCTGGCTCATAGTTGAACGAAGTTTTTTATTTTCCTTATTGAAGTCTTTTTGCCCATCAAATCTCAAGACCCTAAAAAAAGTTAGATTATAAATAAATTCATATTAAATAAATCCTTAATTTTTTTAGAAGTAGATTAATATCAAATTAATAGCAAAAATAATAAGAAAAAGATTATGATTTTAATAAGTTCTCTTTATTTTTCTTTGATTAGCTTGACGTCCTTGTCCTTGGCCAAGGTACGTCACCTGATCTCGTCTACGCTTCTCTGAGAAAGCTGATTTAACTGGACTGATATATCTAGCTAATTGTTCGGTAAATCGAAAGCGTCCAAATGTTCTATTCATCCTTAAACATTTCATAAGTAAGCTGGTCTGATTGAAGGCAGAAAAATACATCTTTCAGTATTTAAGGACGTCACTTAATTTATTTTTCAGTCTTTTAGGCATGCTTGTATTGGGGGTGGATTTAGATATACTTGCCTCTTGCTCATTGTATTGGTGCAATGCCACCAACAGAGTCCCTGATTAAGTTCATCAACCATACTGCGTAATGCGCTATTGAGCTCAGCCCTACGTTCCTAGCGCTATTGAGCTCCAAGCTAAAACACGAGGGGTAGGAGTCCCAGGAATTTCCTTGCGTAGAACACATTAGTCAGTGGATTTAAACATCATGACGAAAATATGCGAAAGCTATTGAGGCAAGCTCACTGGGAGTGGTAAAATGAGGCTTGCCAGCATTTGGATTTGCATCACGATTAGTGAGAAGTAAAGTCTTGTTATACATGCCATCAGGATACTTTTCGATACTAACTGCGAGCTCTTCGACATTAAAGCGTACCTGGCGCTCTCACATGAAATTGAAGATATCGTCATTATACTCCAACTTTAGTTGAATGAGCAAGTAGGACGAAGATTTGGGTATAGATGGACAGTCCCGATTCTGTCGCTCGTTTACAATATCTCCTAAGTATATAACACCAGCTTTCTCATATTATTTTGGCACTCTGCCCAAGTTCACTGCTTTCCAATTAAGTACTTCCCAAATAGGAGATAATAAAGCTAGAAAGTTGATATTTTATATGTAATACTTTGCTGACAACTTTTCTACGTGCAGAAGGTCAGGATCTAGCGATGCTTACAAATCTATTAAGAATTCTGGATAAGTAGTAAGATATTGGTGATATGCACGCTAGGGAGTATTCCAGGGGGGAGATTGTGCGGGTTGCATATACTTATTGCGCTATCTCGGTGTGGTGGCTCCAACTCCTCCATTGGATGAAGGGTTGGCCAACGATTATCGCAGGGTAATATGGAGGCTGGTTGCACCGGCTCCTTATATCCTTGCAACGAGGCTTTCCACAACCCCTCAAATGCATGAAACATATCTCTAAATCAGGTGAATGGTTTGTGAAGGCTGAGATTTGGTGGGATGGCACGCGCAGCCTCCCCTCTGCAGGCTAGAAATCCAACATTGTGTCGGAGCTGACTCTGAAAGCGTTAAAATATATAAAGGATAAGAAGAGCAAGGGAGGAATCCTTTTGTTTCTGCTCCTTCCTTCCCCAAATACCTGCCTATTCCTGAGATGGGAACCCCCTTACCAGCAATTTCATAGACGATGTACGGACATCAACCACAACGAACCTTTCTCTCCCCCTCTGATGCTTTAGACAAGCACAAGAACCATCACCATGCTAGCAAAGCGAGTCGAGCCTCTTTGTACTCTGGTCCATCGCCTGGTCGGTAAGATACTCCCTGCAATTCGTGAACCCTTCGATAATTTCATCGTCAACCTTGCTTGGAGAGTTTCACAGTGACCTTGGGTTACATCGCCGATAACTCGGCGCCATCGAAAGTGTGATAAGCCGCAAGCGTCTCATGGTAGACAGACAAGCTCTCTGTATCAGCGATTAATAGGTGGAAAGGTGGGAGGCTTAGCAAGGTCTAGCAAGGCCTAGCAAGGGCCACCTACTTGATAACTCCACCATAATCTTAACAAATGCTGAGCTTTGCACACCTCCTGTCCTGTGTTTTCCAGCAGGAGCCATGATCTGAGGAAGGGAATACGAATGCGGCACATCTCGCTCTAGTCTCAGACCTTTCAAATAAACGTGCCCCTGTTTATCTTATTATTTTATTAAAATGACGATACTCAGGGCTAACGCAATGCGGTCTGCTTTTGTAGGATCCTTCCAACCTCTCTCTCAGCCTCTACTACCTCTTCCTTCACACCAACATCTCCGATCGCTTCCCAACAACAGGAGTTTTGGTCTTCTGTTTATTCACGGCAAAGAGCATTCTGGACAGAGGATAATAAGTCTAACTCATCTAGAGAAGGGGTAAAGGAAAAGACGAGCCGAAGAAATAGTGAGCCGGAAGGATCACCTCTAACCGCCAAAGACGCCTTAAAACCAACACCATCTTCGAAGCATAAAACTGCCACCTCATATCCAACATACATACCTTCAACTCCAAAGCCGGAACTCCATTATTGGGAGGGCTATACGTGGGAAATGCAGGCTCCTCGACAGCAATCAAGGCCAAGTTCATCTAGTAGTGCTGGTTCACAAGCGAGCTTCGGATCAAGACAACGGAGTCCATTGAGCAGAAGCTCTTCCATCGACGACTTTGTATCTAGCCGGACTAGCCAGGATTCTAGCTTCTCAAGCTTCGGACTGCCGAATTCGAACCCGGAGTTAGCAGGAAAACGAGCATTTGCGGAACCAATTGTGCCAGCATATAATCAATATGGCGTTGGGCCTGATGGCAAGCAACGCCAGTCTTTGATTGTTCCACAACGGATCAGCAGTGCTCCAAGGAATTCGACAACAATTCCTGGTTTTGTGAGCCGAAATGCTCCACGAAAGCCAGGAGAAGCATTCAAACAATTGCCCGAGGAGATTTTACTGGCTGTGTTGGGAGAGCTCAAAAAGGTACATTTGGATGCTGGTAGTCAAAGCTGTGCAACGTGCTGGATGAGAGATGCTAGCAACCTCGGATTGAGCTGCATGAAATGGGGAGGGCCTGCAAGAATCGCCCTGTATGAGGATATCCAACTTAATGGCAACGACTCATCCATCCATTCGAAGAAATACAAGATGAAGTTCGGAACTCGACTTACCCTTCTTCGAAAAACACTGAGGGCTCGACCAGATTTGGCACAATATGTTAAGTCATTGAAAGTCCCAGTGATTCCAGATGCTGCCAAGCCAAAGAAGGAAGAATATCTCGATCTCGTGGCTACGGTGATTATGGCATGTCCAAATCTTGAACGGTTACCGGGCTTCTATTTACCATACAACCATGAATTCTCAAAATTCCATCATGCTCTTGCCACTCGTACAAAGCTTGCTGAACAAATTTTCATTATTTCCGCCAGTCCTTCTCAACGGCAACAGCACTATACTCTCCCAGGGGATTTTGACAACGTCCACACGATCCTCGCACCTAGCCCTCTTCTCGCGGGACAGGCCTATGAATTCCTGGAAATGTACTCAAACTGGTCTCATCTCAAAACATTATTCCTTCATTGCAACCCTGGTGGAGCCGTCGATTCGCCCATTTTCAATCAAATCTTTCAGCATCTTCCTTCCCTACAAAATCTATATTTATCTTCATTTCCCGCGCCATCTTTCAATGATAACAATCTGGTAGCTCTCCCCTCACTCAAGTCTCTCCGACTAGAGTCTCTCCCTGGGATCACAGCCGCTGGACTCTCAACGTATGCCTCTCTACCTAATGCGAGGGCGTTGACCTCCCTGTCGCTCATATCATTGCCGGTCTTACTTCCCGTTATTGCCCGTCTATTCGCCCATCTCAGAATTCTTCAATCCTTCACACTTTGTCAAGGCCCCTCCCCGGCACTTCCTAGTGACCTCGATATCTACCTACACCCCTACCTCGCCTCATCAACACTGAAATATCTTCATTGGGAGCTCACCGATCCAGATGACAACATCGCCACCGAGATCCTCGCCAAATCCATTATATTTTCCGGCTTTCCATCTCTCAAGAAAATCCGTTCCCCAACAGATTTCAACGGCTCACTCCAAAAGCTATGTAGACCACGCTTAAGGATTGAACTCCCTGGCGATAAAGAGAAATCGAGGAGTTTAGGGATGAGAGGGAGTGTAGCTAGTGTGACGAGGTCACAGACTTTGCCAAACCTGAGTAGTTCTCCTGCTCGCTCATCCATTTTTGGAGGCGGTCATCGATTTTCCGAATCAATGGATTCTGGTCACGGGAGTGCAAATGCGAAAGGGAAAGCATCACCCACGCGCTCTTCTACATTGCCATTCCTCACTGACCACGATTCCGCCATCTCCATTGGACCAGACGATTATCCCCTTCCCAAACAAAATACAGGGCCAATGAGTCTCGCAACTGCTCGAGTAATGGCTCAACATCGTGCCGAATTGGCTCTTAATGCTCCGCAATTCCATATTATTGTTTGGGATGAACATTCGTCTTTCCTGGAGAGATTCGAAGTGGGTGCTTTTTTGGGGAAGATTGAGAGTGGGATTTATTATGATTTAAGCCCAGATGTGGAGGGTAGTGATATTGCTATTGCAGGGGTTAAGGGTGAGAAAGGATTGCTGGACAGTAGCAGGGAGGAGATTATGAGTGGTGGTGGAATGGAGGGAGAAGAGGGGTGTACGGGAATGTGTTGGGCAGAGAGAGGAGGGAAAGAGAAAAGGAGGAAGAGCGTTAGTTATAGTGGGAAGGGGAAGGACAGGTGGTGGCATACAGAGAGAGGAAGGTGGAGGGAGCTGCCGCTGGAGAAGTTTTTTGGGATGTGATTTTTTCTTTCTTAATAAAACTTTATACCCTGGATTGGTCTTTTTGTTTTAGTAATGGGAGGGAGGAAGGATTTGGATTTGGATTCTGTATAAAAGAGGGCTGGAGTTGGGGCTAGATGTCTCTCTTGTTTAATACCCTGGATAAAGTTTAGGTTTTGGGTTTATATATAATGTGTTTTACTGATTATGGAGAAGAGACGACGGTCTTATTTTTTTTTTATCTTTTTATAAGTGCTTCGTGCTATATGACGCTAATAATGCTGTAACCCGTCGGGAGATTGGAATCCAATGTAATAATTAGATACGTAAGTCCCTTGTGCGTATGTATGTGTATTCGGCGGGGAAAAGAGACGGCTGTTTTACTGACTGCATGAATAAGGTAGATACGTCACACTATTCCCATTTGCAAAAAGTGGATGCATAAAGTTCGTTTGATAATTATTATTAATGAGGGATGCTGGTGAGTTGGTTGTGGCTGTGGTTGTGGATGTGGGTGTAGTTCATGAAGTACTACTACCTATGATTCAATTACAAAGCTCCTCTGCTAAATGCAGATATCATCATGTCATTCTATCCCAACACAAAATCTCAAGTCGCATTCATTCATCAAAAACCCCCAAAAGATTCACCACTTTCCTCCATTCTAACTGTACTGTTCATCTATTCTAGCTGCGAGTAGATGGATTGAAGCCTGACAGCCCTCGTCACCCGAGGAGGATTTCCACCCGGAAGGCGGAATCGCACCCTCCACCTATAAACTTCCCCAAGACTTGCCCACTGCATCTCTCCACCCCTTCGACGGCCAAGTATTTTCCCATCCTAAATAAGTCTGCGCTTTTAAGCCTACCACATTACCTAGCTAACTCCTAAAATAAGTGCCTAGCATGAGTTCTACTGTTACTACGAAAGTAGCGATGATGAAGAGGAAGATAGAGATGAGAATCCAGATGAGGGAGATGAAAAAGCTGGGTATGATTATGGGTGGAAGTTGCAGTAGGAAGTGGGGGATTGTCCAGGAGGATGCGTTGAAGATGGCGAGGAGGAGCCCGAGGAAGCCGAAGGTCACGCCGATGATTTCCGAGATTTCGATCAGCTGCGAGTCTTTGGGGTAGCGGTGGGTATAGGATATGGGCTTGGGGACATGGGGACCGTTGCGGTCGAAGCGGGAGCTGTAGTTCATGATTGTTGATGGGCGTGGAGTGCGCCTCTAGGGGGGGTGTTTGGGAATAATGATAAAGGAAACGCAGGTGTTCTGCGGATGGGGATTGGATTTGATGTGAAGCAGAGACTCTTTGCTAAAGATGTCCCCAGATTTTTTTTTTTAGATGAGTAGAAAAATAGAGAAATGCCTGTGACTTTGTTGCGAGGGAACTCGACGAATGCATTTCTTTGTCAACTTGACCTCAAAGAATTTGGTTCGATAAGAATAGTGAGTAATGTGCCTAGACTTTAGCCTTGAATTTGAACAAAGAAGGAAAGAGGTAAGCGTCAGCTCAGACAGAATTAGCACTGTGTTGTCAGTTGAGTTCCGCGTTGCCTCTGAATGGTGCATTTTCCAACTTAGTGAGCCCTCACTCACTCTCAGAGTGTAGTCATAATCGTCGTAATTCTCGAAGGTTATCTAACCAATCGATCAACTCGAGCATGTCCGTGCAAGCCATAAGTTGTTTCCTCTCTTCCTTCCCAAATAGACATTTTCCATCGCCAGCTTGAGATCTATCGCTACCACACATTTCGTTTAGATGATGAACAACCAATTTAAAGGGAATTGGTTTCTGCGTGACTTTACTCATGAATAATTCGACTGCTTCCCAAGGAGTGATGGAGTAACCGGCGAAGAGTGCAGGATTTTCGAGGAGGCCTCGTGCGGACATCACCCCATTGACTCTTGTGAGCTCCACATGCTTTGAAGCGTCTGAGAGCGTGAAAACATCGCCATTGGACAATGTAGGAACACTTGTATGAGAAGCGAGGAGTTTGATAGCATCAAGATTGGCCGGATGAGAGCTGGGTGTACTTCGCATCCGACCATGAATCGTTATGAAGTCAACACCTGCACCCTCTACTGTTTTGATGAAATCCAGTGTCTCTCGTAAATCCTTGTGTATCCGAATCTTGACACTAACTGTCTTCTTTCCCTCATATCCTTCATTTTTCAAGGTGTTTTTAGCTTCTCGTACCATTGAAGCTACGAGCTCTCTTTTGTGCATCAGAGCAGCACCTAAAGAGGAAGCACAAGCCCAAGATTGCGGACAGCCACAGTTGAGATCGATGCCGTTGACATATGGGGCAATAATGCATGTCGCTCGACTCAATTCGAGCGGTGAACAGCAGCCAAATTGGACAATGGTTGGAGGCGAATTTGGAGATGTTGTGAAATCTTTGAAGTTAGTTTTCTGTTCGAAAAAAGGAGTTGGGAAACATACCGGCATCACGTGCAGCTGCACTTCTATTGAACTCTTTTGCCAGAATCTGTGCTTTGGAGAATAAAACTGGGTTAGTCATTATTAGATAGAATAAATAATAAGGAAAAGTAGATATATCTCTTACCATAGGCGTCCAGCATAAGTCCACTCCATAGTGAGCCACCGTTTCCCGAAAAGCAAGCTATGGAATTCTCAGCACCCTCCATACATGAGCATGAGATCTCCATACTTTACTATATCTCACCATCGGCGCTTGAGTATACAAAGGTCGTCCCTCTTGCTTGGCGATATCGAAGAGCTTTAATGGACTACGGGTAGTTGATTTCAGCAACTCAAAGCAGAATTTTTCAGTGACATGAGTGAACTCACTTGAGGTCCAAAGGTGAGGATCCTCCTTCCGTGTCTGACATTGCAAAGAATGATCTTGTCAGATCTAAGCATTATATTCGTTGCAAGACTTAACTACCTATGTACCCTTAGGTATAGTATTAGTTGTGATTTTGCTTGTCTCTATATGGCTGGTTGGGCGCTAACCTTATGGTATCACTCACCTTCAAATTCAGGCTTCCAGGGACACATTTAATTTTCTTTTCTCATCTTTTCTTTACTTCCCTTCTTACAATCAGTATTTCAATTGTATTTGATGAGATTGTCCTCTGTTCCCAGTCAATATGAGAGTTTTAATCACGCTCACTCGATGAGATGAATGTAATAACCTTTGGTCGACACCGAAGTACTCGATATCGCCGGGGAATCTTCCTAAAGCTTATCTGGCCTAGAGAACCGTCTCGGTGGTTCAATGTGGAAATTGAACTCTTCAGTCTTTGCGCCCATGAAGTCTGGGATGTTATTCAATAGTGCTTCACGATATCGTGGGGACAGACGACCGTTTCTCCAGATGTTAGTTTGGATCACAACCTCTTCTCACTACTGTGGAAAGGCTACTCGGCAGCACCATTGAAGTTTTAGCAGCAAGATATCAAGTGAAAAGTCTCATTGGATTCATCCATTGTGCCTCCAGGCCCAAAGTGTTTATATACTGGTTTTCATGTCCTATATAATTTGTGCGTTGTCCGATCTAGCAATAATTTTCCAATGTGCGGATTGCTATAAAATATAGAACAACCCTTGAGGGCCGTTCTATTTCCCCCCTTCAAGATTGAGGTTGGGAGCCAACATCTTGAAATTTTCGGTCAGACTTTTCCATCGTCCTTTTGACATCTAGACTAGAGAACGAGAGCTCGCTGTTTAGGCGCTACTTCCAAAGCGGTACGTTCGTTCACCGTCTCAAAACTGTAACACTTAGCTAACTAGAATGAATCAACTTCTGCTCAAAAATGTTCCCTCTCATGCGCCACTACCATATTCCACATTCCAGAGGTGAGATCCGAGAAGTCGGAAATCTAAAATATTCTATCAAAAGAGACAAACTATCGAAATTCCGACACCTCCGAATGGCCCAGACTACATGCTTGACATTTCAACATCGATTTGAAGCAAGGAATAAATCACGAGATGAAAATCACACTCAGCAATCCCTATACCCCAAACTCCGGTACATGCCTCGAAAGTGGCGATGCCTTTGGCGGAATCCGATACTCGGAAGTAGCATTCCAGTAACAGACGCGTTGATCATCGTGTCTTAATTGCAGCTGCTAGGTCTTCTATTTTTTTTTCTGAACTTAATATACATTGATCTCTCATTTCAATCTTTTCGCAATTCTTGTCGATTTCGGGAAAATGACCGCTATGCAGTTCTTGTTCATAATTCTTCTTTGCCTATCCCAGACAGCTCTCGCGATCACTTGTCTGGGTGCATTGCAATCAAACCCAGACAAGTCTCCTGAATTTTGCATCCAATACATTACTTCGAATAAGGTTACAATTCCCGCATTCGTATTTCCATGTGAGGGTGGTGGCAGCGCAGCCACAACTAGGATCTCGAGCGCATGCTCTGAGGTCCTTCTTACGCCAATCACTCCAGCTCCGCTACCTCCTAAAATAGTGACAGTAGAAAGGTATGTCACAAAGATAGTGGAAAAGGATGTCACGGAGACAATTACGGTTGGAGTCAAGACGAAAACTATGGAGATAGTCAAAGTCCATACAAAGACGATTACCAGCACAAAAAGAGTCACAGCCTCTATCACCATTACAAGAAAGGGTCTTACTGTCACCAATACAGTCACAATACGAAATGGCCCCATTGCATTACCTATGCTTCAAATAGTCCCATCGTCTGGACAGGACAGCACGCTCCCCTCGAAAACCAATCATCACGTCAGCTCTAGCTCACACCCAACGCACTCACATAGACATACCAGTGTTAGATCACCCCATCTACCGACTGTGACTTCAACCTCTATCTCAATCCTACCCTACAAACCTTCTCAGGCGACCGTGGGATCGGTTCAGGAAATCTTGACTCCTGCCGGATATTACATTTCCTTAGGCTGCTTTGAAGATGGATCATCTGGAAACCCATTGGGTTCAGGAATTCAATTGGCAAACATAGCTCTGGATACAGTTCAGAACTGCATATTAGAATGTTCAGTTTCCGGTCTCTTCGGCGAACCATTCACCTATGCAGGCATAGAGCCTGGTTCTTGTTGGTGTGCAAATTACCTTTCAGTGGATACACATGTGAACTTTCAGCTTTGCAATTCCCCGTGTCCTCTTGCTCCCTTAGAATTTTGTGGCGGAGCTCCAATATCTCCAAGGAGGACTTCGATCCTTTACATGGCAATATACGAGCTAGCAAATTATTCGGGAAGCTTTAAGCCGCCTGTCCCGCCAAAACTATCGTCAAAATCAAGCCATCATCACCACTTCCGGAATGCAACCTCCTCAACCATTTCCAATTCAACCTTTACCGTCTTTAATTCGAGCGGTTTCACCTCATTTTTGTCCCTCCAGACGCTCACTTCCACTCTCACATCTCAAACCACAAATCTCTTTGCCCCTTCGCTTCCTATAGCAGCAAGCAGCACTTCAGCCGCGATTTCTTCTCCAACCCCAGGAATTACTACCTTTAGCTTCAGCAACTCAATATCACAATTAATCCTTCAAAGCGTGTCAGCTGTAGCAAATGCCTCAGGTATATTGTTAACCACCACAGTCTCAACCACTCGAAGCTCACCATTTGTAATCTCGCCATCATTGTCTAATGCTGCACCGAGTGAAGCAGCTTTCAAGACCTCACTTTTCATTTTCCCAAATACCAGCAGCTCATATGCGACTAGAATATTCCCTTCGCAGTCTTCATCAGACTCGGCAACCGTATCCTTAGAAGCTAGTCTCCCAATAACGTCCTCGTACTATTCTAGTTATTCGAACACTTCTATTGGATTAGCATCAACCTTAACAACGTCTAGCGCAATTTATGGTCCTACAGAATTAGCTAATGTTGACTTACCCACTGGACTTACCTACAAAAGCGTAGGATGCTTTAGCAGTCGTCCTGGAGGTCCACTTCTAACTCCTGAGACTATCATCTTTCAAGGATCCAATTATACTAGCACAATAGAGAAATGCCTCCTAGGTTGTAATATGATGATGCCGTCTACAGCATTTGCTGGCATTGAGCCCGGAGTTTGCTTTTGTTCGCCTGTATTCACGGGCTTGTTCGCTAGCGTTCTTCCCAACAGCTATTGCAATAGTCCTTGCCCGGACGATGCGAGCATAACCTGTGGAGGCCTGAGTACTCCTCAGCTGTATATGAACATATACGAGCTTTATCCGCAAGTAACTTCCGTAACTGCTGAGCAAACATACATGGCAGCAATTTCAACGAGTGTACAAACTATTGTCACCTCGTCTAATTTAGTATTAGAAGTTCTAACTTCATCAAACTCGACACAAGAAGCATCTCAAACGTCGAATATTGAGCATTCGTCCACCACATATATTTCTAGTTCTCAATCCACGGCCCAGGGGACATTTCAGACGCTTGATTCTGAGATTTTGTCTACCGTACTCCCTACGAGCTTTCAATCAACGACTAGTTCTGCAGCATTGGCAACCAGTATCACACAGGGCCTGGTTATTTCGACCGCTACTTCTAGTTCGATATCGGTATTCAGCCCATTTATACTTTCCGAGTCATCGATGACATCTGAGCTAACATCCGCCTTCATAATCTCCCAATTATTAACGGTCTCCGGTTCCAATTCTGGATCTCCACCAGAATCTGTCCCAAGCTTGACTATGATTAAGCCTAGTCTTTTTTCTACAGCGGGCTCTTTATCTAGTATATTAGACTCAATAAGCTCAACAATTGCTGTCGAGACCCCCGCAACCATCAATGCGGTTATCTCTCCGAGCTCTCCCTCAATGCCTTCTACTGAACTTACGACTGCGGCGCTTACAGTATCTCTCTCACAGTCAGTATCGGAGCTACCACCCATATCATCATTAACCAGCTCCTTGTCAACTTTTGGAGGAGGTAGCTCCTCAGAAACGACAATCATTCCGTCAACAGAAAGTACTATAGCTCCTTCAAGTACTATTGAACAGTCAACACCAGGTCTAGCTCTACTATTGACCACCTATAGTGCTGCTGAGAGTACAGTCATTCAGCCTGAACCGATAGAAACTACAACAGGAAGCTCAATTCCAGTGGAAATAGATTCTGCGATACCATCGAATATACCATCATTAGCAACAGCTAACAGCCTACCTCTTTCTCTAACCTCATCTCAAACATCAGAATTAGCTGCAAAAAGCTCTGGTCAAGCAATTCCGACATCATATCTAGTCCCAACAACCTCTACTCTTGGCCTTTCTTCATCTGAAATTGCTCTTGGAACATCATCAGAATTGTTTTCTTCAATGACAATTCCTAGCTCCTCTCCATCACATACAGAATCTTTGGAATCGTCGGACTCGGCTTTAACAACAACCGCTTTTAGCTCTTCAACGTCGTTGTCTGATTTCGCAATACCATCGAGCATTTCTTCAGTATCATCCCCTCTCTCCGTTCCCGTTGAATCTATACCTCCTCTTCCAGGCGGAAGTATATTTACATCTGAGGCACAAATACAAACAGCAGCTTTCCTAACCACGTCTCCTTCAGGCCCGTCGGGAATTCAAATACAGTCTGTGGCAGTAACTATTAATGGACACACCTTAACACTAGTTGAACCTGTCCCCCCAGCAAGTGCTGCTCCAACAGCGCAATCTTCCGCCCCGAATAGTATTCTTTTCACAACTGCTCAAGAGTCCACTTTGGTTTCACTCACTGCGACAAACTCGGCGACTGACGCTACTGCCTTGCTTGATTCTTCTACTTTGCAAACATTTCCATCCAACACTTTGGTTTCAGCGAGCAGTGTAGATTCAACGTCAATCGCTTTATCAATTACATCTAAGGCGTTCGAATCCAGCACTTTGCTTCTGCAAACAAGTTTTGATTTTAATTCGGCGCTTTTGACGGCAATGATCTCGGGAACATACCAGACTACTTTGGCGGGTTCAATTCCGACCCTTGAGCCAACTTCAGATAATCTTTCTCTAGGATCAACTTCAGTTTCCAGCACGCATACTTTGGTTGAACAATCTACCTCAGCAGATCTTGCCCCAACCCTGCAGGCGTCTCTTACCAACACACATTTTTCCACCACTATCACCTTAAGCCTGGCATCTGTCTCAGCTTCAGTCCTTTCTGGAACCGACTCAACCACCGATTCCCTCCCAAGTTCTCCTTCCACTGCAGCAGACTCGGAGCTATCAGGACAGGTTACCGCAGTTGTTACTGCTTTCGAAACTATCGTAGCTGTTTTCACAGTATCTCCTGGATCGGCTTCCGATTCTGCATCCGCATCGGATATATCGTCAACCTCTGCATCGAGCAGTACTTCGAATGTGAGGGGCTCTGGATTTCCTCTGATTATTGGGGATTCTGGAAACTCTAGAATTGTTGAAAATTCAGGGAGTTTAGGAATGCAAGGATTAGGAAAGAGGAGTTTAGAACCTAAGGAAGGTTTGGATCAAGAGCCTAGCAATTCCAATAAGATTAGTCCGCAGCAAAAAGAAGTTGATGAACTACATTCCCAGTACGAGGAAGAATTGAAACAGCTAACACAGGATTCCTTAACTCCCGAAGAACATACCCCTCATTCATCCTTTGATTACGCAGCACAACAACCTCTAAAAGCCAACATCGCACACGAAGCATCTCTCGCCCACCTAAAAGAAATAGAAAAACAACCGGGAACAGTGAAGAAACTGCATGATGGGAAGATACATCTCTTTGACAGGCCGAGAATATATCAAGAGATGGAGGACAAGAAGGAGGCAATTAAGGAGGAGAGGAACAAATGGAGGCAGGTGGTGGATAGAAAGATGATGGAGAATAGGAAAGGGACGGTGGGAAAGAGTTACTGAAGCTAGTTGTTGAGAGAGAAAGAGTTGAGAGGAAAAGGGGATAAAGAATGTGTAATTAAGGAAGAGAAGAGAAGTGGTAGTGTGGGTTGAGTGACTTAGAGCAATAATGAATGATTGAGATTTTAGCAGATCCCCATTCTCAGTAGAACTACTAATAAAAATATCTAATATCTAAAAATATACTTGTCTATAGTTTTATCAAGTTACTGTGAAAAGAAACACACACACACGTGACCATCAGCTAAGATGTTGATGGCTAATCGTCGCGACTTTTGTCGTTCGCGACAATTACAATTGCAACTGCATCTCGAATTCCATTCACTTTAGGCTCAAAGGCCACAATACTAAGCCAACTACTGCTACACAGTACTTTTTTGTTCCATTGTAATCGCACGACTGACCACTCTTTCATATTATTGTTAATTCCATGACAACTGTCGATTTATACCCATCTGCTGAGAGAAACCTATTTTCAGATGATCCAATTCATTCTCGACCAACCTCTACCTCTACCCATTCCTTAAAACATCAAAATAACATTCCACCTGCTGTTCCTTCTCCTCCACAATCCTCCATACAAACACATCCATCACCTCAGACATCTCCAGACAAGAGGAATCCTGAAGTCTACCTCCCCTTTTTCGCAATGGCGAACGAAGATAATCAATGGATCTTCTCCGACGCTGAGCTCGCCAGTTCGCCGTCTGCAATGCATGGCCTTTCACCAGCCGATGAGCGTTTTCGCAGAGCAAAGGGCATTAGTTTCCTGTACCAAGCCGGAATTATGCTCAAGCTACCGCAACTTACCATTGCAACAGCCAGCGTCTTCTTCCACCGGTTCTTCATGCGCCAAAGCATGTGCTATGAGAGAGAAAACGGTATACACCACTACGTAGGTTCTTCTCCGATGCAAAGCTCTCCTACAGCAGCCCCTACACAGATACCCTAGAGCCTGCCCCGCTCCAAGCATAGTTTGGAACTGGCTAAAAGAGAATCCCAAGAACTATCGCTGACACCTGCTTCCTTGGAACAGAACATTGCTGCCACTGCACTTTTCCTTGCTACCAAGACCGAAGAGAATTGTCGCAAGACTAAAGACATTGTCTGCGCCATCGGAAGAATTGCACAGAAGAATACTGCCCTTATAATCGACGAAAGTTCGAAGGAGTACTGGAAATGGCGCGATGCAATCCTTAAGTATGAGGAGATCATGCTAGAGTATTTGACGTTCGACCTGGTTCTTACGTCTCCTTACAACCTCTTATACAATTACTTGAAGGATCTCGGACTTGCAACCCACAAGGATCTACGAAATGTCTCCTGGGCGATCTTGAATGACAGTTTTTTGACAACAATATGCTTGACTACAGAGCCCAGAGAGATTGCTTGCGTCGCTATCTACTATGGTGCGAAGTTTGGAGGTACAAAGATTCCAGATATTAACGGACAGGCTTGGTGGGAGCATTTGGGAGGAAATACAACCAAGATTCTTCAAGCTGCGCATGTTTTAAACAGGTTCTACCAAGAAAACCCACTGAAGAAAAGCCATCAGCCATACGCGCAAACCCCGTCGTCGATTGGCGAGGATGATATCGAGAAGACGAGGGCTAGGAGTGAACGAAGAGCTAGTGGGGATTCTACATCAACTCAGGGAGTTGCTCCTCTGTCTCAAGGAACCCAAAATGGAGCTACGCAAGGCGGTCATCCTATTAATGGCACAACTGAGCATCTTCCCACGCAGCCAAAGGAAGTCGCCAACTCTGTCTGAAAGCCCGAGAGTAGAACCGATAGTTTTCTCCCATAATAAACCCCCATCTTTCTCCACCTCCTTCCTTTCTGTCTCTGTTGTTAAAATACTATACATAACATTTCCTCTCCTTCTCAACTTGATCTCAAATCATCTTCACCGTCCGCTTGCTCACTCTATCTCGATCTTATCTATTTTCCAGTTTCTAATGGTACAAGTACATATCGAGAATCTGGCGTAATCGAAATGAGAGTGTGTCTTTAGAAAAAAAAATCAAGGGATTCGTGTCCGTCATGTGCGTCGTGTCTGTGTTTGTGATAACAGAAATAGTAGTCCAACAAGTCATATCATACTTCCTCTGCTCGCCATCTCCATCAAGCCATAGAAATCTCCAACTCACTAAGCAGTCCCTCAACTTGCATCTCCACGACCGTCACCGCTTCCTCCAACTCCATCATCTCCTTCTCCATAACCTCCATAGCCGCCCTTATCTCTTTAATATTCTTCGCTATTTCTTCTTCCTTCTCTATTTTCCATTTACCTCCTTTCTTCCCTCCTTTCCCCTCCTTCCCACCAACAAACTCCCCCAACACCTCCAACACTTTCTCAACATTCCACCTATTCTCCCCATCTAAGGCCCCCGAAATACCAGCAACACCCTTAAAACACTCCACCAAAATCTGCCTATGAGAAGCTAAAATAACCTTTTGATAGCTCATCAGTTCTTCTAATTGTCCGTTTAACTGCACTAATTTCACCCTGACAGTAACAGCGATAGAGATATCTTTCTCATTATCGTGATGATTTTGGAGGATGGGTTGAGGAGAAGGAGGATTAGAAGAAGAGAGAGTGATGCCGTGGGTCAAGGTGATGAAGCTGGTGAGGAGGAAGAGGAAACGCATTGTCGGTGGATGGGTATTTTGGTGGGCGGAAAAGGTGGTGTGGTGCTTGATGGTCTTGTGGTGGATGAAGTGTGTGACGTGTAGTAAAGTGGTGGTGATACAAGTAGTAATCTATTCTTTACAGATTGGAGAGAGTAGTATTTATCGACTCCGCGCGATAGAATGGAATCGGGATAGAATGTGTGCTGTATGGTGATATAGTAGTACAGATTGGCTGTTCTCGACAGATTGTCTCTTTGTATTGAGATATTCGTTCATTCGATCTTGCTCGGTGCTTGGGTTTGCGAGATAGGTAGTTCGACGTGATAGTCAAGCAAGTAGCTCGATCGGTCAAAGGAAGGATGGCGATAGCTGGTGAGGTAGGTTATGTGGTCTAGCAATGTGATAGTACACAGCTCTTTTCTCTGCTCGCGCGCAACAACGGTTTGTTTGCAATTAACGCGAGAGGTAAGCAAGTAGATTGTATCAAGAAAGAAAGGGCCGTAGATGAATTGGGGTATATGATTGTAGTGTTGTGTGTGGAGAGGCGAGGTCGTAAGGTTTCAGGAGAAGTTGAGGTTTAGGTGGAGGAAAATAATGGAATGAAAAAGCTGATAGTTCGAAAATGAGACATGGAGGCCTAGTAGGCAGAAGAGGTGAATTCACGAAGCTGACATGAGACGAGATGGAGTCGGAATGAAAGAGGTACGAAAACACATAATGCACTTCACAACGTAGGTTAGATCACAAATTGTAAAAAATAGTTTAAGGGTAATATTGAGACAAGCAGAATTGGGGGTTGTAATATTATTTGATTCATCTATCCTTTGGCAGCACCGGCTTTGATCAAGAGAATATCTAATGACTGTTAGCAGAATCCCAAAATCATCATTAGAATATATACCTCCGTCTTCCACAATATATTCTTTCCCCTTTGTTAAAATTTTTCCTTTCGCTTTGATCTCTGCTTCATCACCTAACTCCTTGAGAACTTCAAAATTGTACACAATAGCTTGAATGAAAGTCTTCTCGAAATCACCATGAATCACGCCGGCAGCTTGAGGAGCCTTGGTACCATTTCGAATAGTCCATTGCCGAACTTCATCGGTACCGGTGGTGAAGAAGCTTCCGAGATTCAAGACCTTGCGCATGGTGGTGATTAGTTTGGGTAGTGCAGATTCAACACCTAGCTTCTTGAGCTCTTCTTGTGCTTCAGCCTCGGTCTCGAAGCCGGTTAGACGCTCCTCCAAACAGATTGAGATGGGTAAGATAGGGTCTCCAGCGGCATTTTCCTTGATCCATTCCATGATCTTGGCGAGATGCTTGTTCTTCTTGCGGATATAATCCTTCTCACTTAGGTTGATGAGGTAGACAACAGGTTTAGCAGTAAGGAGGAACAGAGGATTGATAACCTCGACCTGTATAACTTTTGTCAGCAGCGTCTATTTAAGGTCGATAGAAAAGGCAGGTAATTGTTCGAAAAGATCAGAACGGGTATCGTATCTCAATATGCACTCTGCGTTTAGTTGAGGCATTCGACGAGCTGGGATTATTCAGGCCTCATGGCCCTTTGTCATCATGAAAAGGTTGCGCGAGAAGATAATAGATTTGAGAACATACCTCTTTAGGAGACCAGTTGCCCTTTCGGACATCACCACCATCTTTTAGTAATGCCAAAATCTTTTCAACGGTGGCTTCTTCCTCCTTGAGCTTTTTCATCTCAAGACTTTGACCACCTCTTCGGGTCAGCTTCTTGACAGCCTCGAGTGCCTTCTCAGTGAACTCAATATCCTTGATGCGCAACTCCTCGCTAATAATTGTCAAATCTCGAACTGGGTCGACATCTCCTTCAATGTGGATAATTTCGGCATCATCGAAACAGCGTACGACTTGGAAGATAGCATCAACTGCACGAATGTGCGACAAGAAAGCATTTCCAAGACCTTCACCAGTTGAAGCACCTCTAGTCAAACCAGCGATATCGTAAATTGTAAGATGTGCAGGAACTCGGGATTTGGGATTATATTTTTCGCAAAGCCAGTCATATCGCGCATCAGGGACAATGACTCGGGATTCTTCTGGTTCTATCGTAGCGAAGGGGAAGTTCTGGTGATTGTTAGTTTTATTCATTTCTTTCTCAATAGTAATGGCTATAGTCGACGAAACCGTCTACCTTTCAGTGTTCTAGATATCTTGAGAAGCATTCAAAGCTTACGATCCAAATAACAAAGGACACTCAGAGCTCAATGTTTCAAGCATTCCGAGAACATTTGAAGGATAGTTGGTCGAGTTGGGGGAAGGGGTATACTTATATCGGTTCGTCGATTATGACCACCACCACCATTGTAACGAGAAAAAAAGTGCGAATCAACTCACGGCAGGATTTCCAAGCTTGCACTTCGTTATGGCCTGGAAAAGTGTAGACTTTCCCACGTTAGCCAAGCCCACCTATTCGGTGTTAGCTATGATGATGCATGGTGGTGTTGGGGTGGTTGAATGACATACAATACCACTCTTCAAGTTATTGCCGGGTCTGCCCAGCAGAATCTTCTTCTCCTCGACTGCTTTCTTTGGAGGCATTGTGCGTCGTTTTGATTTTGCGTAGGATCGCTTTGTAGTGTAAAAAGCCGTGCAGCTAAGCAGGCTTCGTGGTTGTTGAAAAGCAGTACTTGCTGCTGATGGATTAAAAGTGTAGAGTAGAGAAGTGAAGATACGACGTGGGGCACGAGGGGAAGACGTTTTGAAAGGGAAGATGCAGCCCTCCGAAAATAATCGGAGAACCAAAGGAATTTTGGGTTGGGATGGATGGGAAAAAAGAAACTCCCTTAGCGAATCAAAATCTGATTTATTCATCCCTAAACGAGATGATCACGTGTTAATTTTGCAACTGTAACACGTGGATCGGACTTTTATTTCGCCGACGACCCGACAGGGCGGCAGGCGGCAGGGCAGGATCGAGCTGTGATTGTGAGCTTGTTGGTGAGTCGCATGGTGATGCAATTGCATGTTTTAATGCAATGTCTCCCAGTCCAGACACTCGTACCACTTTCTACGAAATTGAAACTTTATTTTCCATCATAGCTAATCCTGAATATCGTGGACCTGGCTAACGTGGGAAAATCTACACTCTCTTCTAAGCCCCTTCAATTGCCTACAGGACTGCAATCATGCCGTCCAAGAAGAGCTCAAGAAGATCTTCTGGTAATCATCGATCAACACTGTCGCTGCAGAAGACCGAGATACTGATCAATGTCTACGATCTACTTCCGGTGCGTTGCATCCTCTCTTTCTGCAAGTGCCTTCTCTATACTTCTAAAAGGACTTGACTGATCTCACTTCTACAGCCCGGAAAGCTAGCCACAATTCTCTGGGCTGTCGGAGCATCCCTCTTACATTCTGGCGTTGTCATAGGAAATCGAGAATACGCATATGGAGGACATGATAGGAAAGGAATGACCGGCGTGTACTACACCAGACCAAGGGCCGAACCTCCAGGAGGAACCTTCAAATGCGAAATACTTCACGGTTTTACCGTGTCTCCTCAATCGGAAATCGACGCTATAATAAAAGAAGCTTCGGAGGCATTTCAAGGCACATCCTACAACCTTCTCAGCAAAAACTGCAATCATTTTACTGCCTATCTATGCGAAAAGCTTACAGGCCGTAAGTATTCGACTTCTCAGAGTGCTTTTGCTCTTTTTCGTAGCTTTGGAAGGTCAATGTCTCAGGAAATGTCAGGCATTGAGTAGTTAAATGCTTCATGGATCTTGAAACATTCTCCTCCTATTCCTCCTACTTCTACTCCTACTCCTTGATATGGTAATACTTACTCTAAGACTTTGATGTATAGGACCTGGACCAGCTTGGTTGAATAGAGCAGCTAGTGTCGGAGTAGCATTCCCTTGCATTGTCCCGAAGGAATGGATTACCCCTCCAGATTTCGAAACAGCGGATGGAGAACTTGTGGATGAGGAAGATCCCGACGAGTCGAGTGAGCACTCGAGAATGTTGGCGGACACAGATTCTAGCCTGAGAAGGAATGAAAGACACAGCATGGATGATGGTATGAGAGCTGAATTCATGGCTGGTGAGGGTGAGGGTGAGCATTGGGATAGCGAGGAAGAGAGACAAGCTAGCAAAGGAAAGGCTCCTATCAGAGATACATCGGGACGGGTTGTACCACCAGCAGAGCGAGCACCAATAGCTAAGCCATGAACGGGTTAAGAAGAAAAGGGAAAGGAACGGAGTTGATTAGTTGATTTTGCTTTTGGTATCTAGGCGCATCAGGCGGGATGGAAAATATGGGAGGTTCAAGACCCATACAATGATACCACAAAGGCTGTCCTTATTTTACATAAAATACAATACTTCTGCTCATTATACAGATCACTCCCATATCTATCCGATTCCCATTTAACCCAAACGTCTAGGTTTCTTACTCCTGGTGCCACCAAACTTCAACCTCGTGGCATCCGTCACTCTGATAATCTTGTTCCTAACCAGTCTCCCCTCTGAACCCAACAATGCCTTCGTAACAGCTTCCCGTCCAGCCCCAAACCCTCTCAATACAACCTCCAACTTCTCAATCTTGTGATTGATTCCCTTCTCCTGCATCCTAGCCAGAACCAGCGAAGCCAATTGAAACGCAGAATCATAATGCTTCCTCCCCGAATGTCTGAATCCAATATTCCCACATGACAAAGAGATCTGTGGATTGCGGTTTGGGTCCGTAAGGGTAATATGAGTGTTGTGTCTCGTAGCATAGATATGGAAATGATGAGGCTCGGGAGGAGGAGCATTCTGAATGAGTCCCATGTCGTCTGCTGAGACGCCTGTATTATCTAACAAGGTTCCTCTTCGGCTACCTTGGTTGTCCTTGATCATGCCTCCAAACATATCAGCGAGGTTGGCCATGTTTGAGCCATCGGGGCTGGTGGCAGCTTTCCGGCTGAGAGATGGAGATCGCCTGGGAGAGGCTTGAATCGATGAAGCTGCATCTGATCGGGATCTGGATAACCAGGCTGGTTTGAATTGGGGTTTGGGAGGATCGTTTTCGTTTGCTTCGGCTCTCCTTCCTTGGGCAACTGAGAAGGGTCTAAGGAATCGTAGGAGGCAATTCGGAGAGGCGTTTGAAGTTACTGGAAAGGGCAATTGAGCCAGTAGGCGCCTCGATACCGACCTACTCATAGCTGGGTAGAGTAGATGTATAGTAAAAGGTGCTGTATTTTTTTGCGGAGGTCGTTGTCAATATCAAAGTAAAGTTCAGACCATCACGGAATTTGCCATGCGATCCTTGAAATTTTGCTAGAAAGAGTGATCTCGGCAGAAAAGAATGCCCAAGATTTCTGAACATTTTATTTCCTGCGCCCAAATTTCTCTTCAGACAACGACTTTGTTTGGGCACTTTAGTCTCTCTTCATAATAATCATATTTCTTCTATTAGGCGTCATGAACGGTTTGAGGCAAGCTGCGACAAGGACGTCTTCCAATGGACAAATTAGTCTTGCTTCAGTATTGAGACTCTCCTTTAGCAGAACAACCTTTCAAGGAAGGATATTACAACCTACTCAAATCGCACATCTTCATTATTCTACCTCTGTTATTTCAAAATCACATTCGCCTTTATATCCATCAGCATTACGATCAAAGTTCCTCCCTGACGAAATCCGGTCGGGGCTTCTACCAACATCCTCAAGAAGCTTTCACCAAAGCTCGAGGTTAAGACAAGAAAAAGAGAGCACGACAAAAAAGGCTTCAGAGGCGGAGTCTGCAGAAGAAAGTACTGCCAAAAAGGCATCGGGCAAAGACTCCGAATCTTCTACCGCGGAAGAAAAAGCCAAGGACGAGAGCGAAGGCGGCAAGGACAGCGAGGGCGGAAAAGAGAAAAAAGAAGATGCACCACCACCTCCTCCCCATGGCGACAAATCGCCATGGCAAGTCTTCACCGAGACCTTGCAAACCGAGTTCAAAGCTTCTAAGGAATGGAACGAGTCTACCAAAGCCCTAGCAGAAGGTGCCCACCAATTCACGGAAAATGAATCAGTCAAGCGTGCACGTCAAGCCTATGAATCTACAACTGGTGCTGTATCATCTACTACTGCCAATGTATTGAAAAGCACTGCGGGAGTTGTTGGAAAGGGGGCAGCCTGGACTTGGGAAACCCCAGTCGTGAAGGGGGTCAGGACGACTGTTAACGCTACGGCGCAGGTTATTGAGAAGGGTACGAGGCCGATACGGGAGACAGAGGCGTATAAGAATGTTAAAAACGTCATCGATGATGGTAGTAGTTCGAGATACGGAGGATGGATTGAGAAAGAGGAACGACGGAAAGCTAGGGAACAAAGAGAACTTGAAGAGGCCAGAAAGAATGGTACTCTGGGTAAGAAGGCCGAAATTCTGAAGGAAGATCCAAAGTAAGCAAGAACGTACTCCTGCAAGATCTGATTACTAATTTTTCCAGCGCTGGTGTAAATGTTACTCTACACAAAGATTCTGCATTCAAAGAATCATGGCGCGATTTCCGCGACTCCAACAAATTCATGCAATCCCTCTTCTCTATGAAGTCAGCCTACAACGAATCCGACAACCCCATCATCTCCACCGCTCGAAGCATATCCGATCGAGTAGCCGGATTTTTCGCCGAGAACGAAACGGCCATGGTCATTAAAAAATTCCGAGAAATGGATCCAGCCTTCCAAATGGAGCCTTTCGTTCGAGACATGCGAGAATACATTCTCCCCGAAGTCCTAGACGCATACGTCAAGGGTGACTCAGAAACACTCAAACTATGGCTCTCAGCTGCTCAATTCCAAGTCTACGACGCCTTATCCAAACAATACAAGACTGCCGGTCTGAAATCTGACGGCAAGATCCTTGATATCCGAAATGTGGAAATCTTATCAGCAAGGATTTTGGATCCGGGAGATATTCCGGTTTTTATTGTGACGTGCAGAACGCAGGAAGTGCATGTGTATAGGAATGCGAAGACGAACGAGCTGGCTGCGGGGATGGAAGATAAAGTCCAGCTTGTTACTTATGCGATTGGTGTTACGAGAGTAGCCGAAGATGTCAATAATCCTGAGACGAGAGGATGGAGACTCATCGAATTGCAGAAGAGTGGAAGGGATTATATATGAACGTCTTTTCCTCCCTCTACGATTTCCCACCAATTTCAGGTTTCATAAATAAATAATAACGTCAAAGAGGAAAAGAAAAGCAAAGCCTGAGAGTTAACTTCTCAGTTGTATACCATTTGTTCTGGAGCAAAAAAAGGAGTTTTTTTATCAGTGGAAAGGAAATGGCATTCTTGTATGTGTGGATAGAATACATGCTTCTTCAGCGACGGATGAATGGATTCGTTATGGGTACTTTGCCCTCACTCACGCCACTCTTCAATAATGTCTCTGCCCACTTGTTTTATCTAAAAGAAAAGAAAAACAGGGGGCTTTGTGTATAAAAGATGTTATATCTAATGGCTGTATGCCGAAATTCCAAATGTCTAACTTAAGGCTTGTAATTCTAGTTTTGATGAAATGCGTTGTTTTTGGGTGGCTTTGCTTCCTTGTACTTTTCTCTGAGTAGGGAGAGGCTTTTCAAGAGGCTTTTATAGTAGGGATTAAGAGTTAGATGTTAAGCACTTCATTCTTCTCTTTGGACCCATAAAAGACGAATGGAATTCTACACAGATTTGGTTGATGAAAAAGGTAGGCTCATTACCAATTTTACCAACTTGTCACAATTGATTGATTAATCAATTAATCTTGATATCTCATATAAGTTTGAGACTATGGCAGCGTAGCAGCGTAGCTAAGGGTTATTATATATTAACCTTTTAGAGATGAGGTGGGTTTTGTTTATAGACGAGGCTTGCGAAAGCTCAGCTTCAAGTACCGGTATAGCTCCCAGCACTCATGTCTATTTATACCTGTCATGTATCTCTATTAATTGCAAATTATACTATTGGTACGAATGTATAAAATAATATATTTTCTCATCCTAGCCTAGCTCGCAATATATCCATTATTAGACGGGGAAGGAGAGTTATTTAAGTCGATATCAGTACATACTAAGAGTGCAATAACATTTCTTTGGCGTTCGATTCGAAATAAATAGTTGAAATACCTTTACCTGAAAACTACATGTATAGTTGATCATATAAGGGAAGGTTTTATATGCTGATAGGTCCTGTTTTGTCGGGTATAAAGGGGGGTGAAATAAGCGAAAAAGATTTATTTACAATTCATAAAGATCTGGGATTGACAACAAGGACTTGACTCGTTTACTTTATAAGAGAAGCTCAAGTCAACTCGGGAGTCCGGATCAAACTCGAGTCCATAGTAATAATACACTAATAATAGCGCCATGCCGTCGCAAGGAGTATATAAATGACTAGTAATATAAAGAAGGGGAAGTCAGCCACTTCAAGGGGTTTGGGGGGATAATACATCGATACTATGACTTTTAATATCTTATATATATAAAAATCTGAATATATAATCCGCGATGCTATTAGTCGGCGTCAGCCACCCCAAAATATATTCCCGAATTTAACATAAACTCGCGACTCCGATTCGAAGTCTCGGGGTCTTTCCATGTTAAATAAATGTTTCACATAATCAACTTGATGAATTCCCAAGCAATTCCAGATAGAAGATTCTCAATTATTTAGGAATTCTTTCTCTCAAAACAATTTCAATTCACCCCCGATAAGTCCTAAACCCCCCAAGTTCAATGCTCAATGCCACGTTCCTTCAAAAATTTATCCCAACTCTCAAAAGGACATTTGTCTGCCTCTGATTCCAACAAAGCACCTCCTTCTCTACCATCCTCTTCATCATCCTCATTCAAAGGGGCACCTCCAATAGCCTTAGGCTCAATACCAGTTGCTAAGTCTTTGATTAGGCTATTTTCTTTGTAACTTTAGGCTCGAAATAAAGAAGGAATAGTTCTTACATGGTATAGAAGAGGGGAATGGTGCGGTCTTGACTTCAGCAATCTTCTCATTAGCCTAAAGCACCAAAAGTCAGTCATAGTTCATGCAAAAAGAATCGAAGAAGCTTCATAAGCATAAATAAGGGTAAACAGAGGCAGAAGGAGCATTAATAACAAATCTAACAAGAAAATAACAGTCTGGTGAAGAAAAGCACTTACCGATGCTTCCTTGTCAAATTTGACTTTCTTTCCCTTCTTCTTCTCACTAATCATATCCACAGTAGTTCTACTAGTGATATAATCACTAAACCGCTTATTCAACCTCTCTAAAACCCTCTCGAACTTGTTAGGGTTCCTTTTCAGACCTTTAAGGACCCGGGCAAGGTATGTATCCCTCATCGCAACGAAATCCTCCTCCAACTCAATATACTCTTTTTGAAGGACGCTGCAATTCTTCTTCAGCTTTGTTTTCGTTGGCCAAAACGTTCAATTTCAAGAAAACCTCCTCGACGCTCATTTTGGAGACCTCTTCTTTTGAGAAGAGGATTTGGGACTCGGTGGCCATAGATTGGGAGGTTTGAGGAGTAGACATGGCTACTGAGATAGTATGGTTTGGTTTGGTATGATTTGGTAGTGATTGATAGTTCACGGAAAGAAGAGAGAGAAAGATTTGTTGGGAGTGGTTAATAATGAAATTAAGAACGATACATCACGCTTAAAAAGAACGAGCGTGTCTAGATGCAGCTGCGGCTATCCTTCATAATGGGCAGACTACTGACTATAGCAGTGAAATCATATTCAGTTATTCTACAAAGCCAACATCCTTCTGCTATAGAGCAGTATGGCTATTCAAGTTATATGGCTATGCTGAAGCGAGAATATTGTGAGATGGGAGTATCAGATTATTAGATAACCATTGATGAGAGTTATGGTGGACATTAACAATAGTATCTCGTTTCGAAGTAAGTTTAGATGACATCTGAATATTCCACACTAGCTGAGTAATTCACCTGAAAATTTGAAATCTTTAGGTTATCAGATAATACTACTCAGGCATTGACAACAGTAGGAAACTATAGTAAATTCAGACGAGATTTGAATGTTCCATCCACTGAACATTCAAATTATCAGATTATCAGATAACTATTAGTGAACTGCTTTCCTCTAAATTGACAACAATGTCTAGTTTAGAAATAGGTTCACTAGGTGAATAACTCAACTGAAACTTCTTTACACATCTGAAATGCCAAAAGAAATTCTTTCACAAAAGGGATCATTTTAAATTATTAATTATCATTCATTTCTATGCAAGTCATGCTATTCCTATACTGGCATTGTGCCATGTATGTACTTAGTATTCTACAAAAGCAAGCTTTTATCCCAAATACCATCTCCTAACACCAAAACACTTCCCAAAGCGTCAAAGCAATATACTACCACTTGCGAAGAGGGATACCTCCTACACCACCACAGCCATATCGCCCAAGAAGATGCAACTTAACCAACCGATTCAACTCCAACCTATCCTTCCACTCCTCTTCAGATGCATCATCCTTATGCTGTCGCTTCAGCCTATGATGGGTCTTCACAGTATTCATACACTGGGCATACATACTCCCACATCGACCCCCATCAACCTCAATCTTACAACTCATTCTGAAATGCTCATATCTGCATGGCTGAAAAGAACACTGATGAGATGCGTTCAATTCCCGATCATTGTTGTACAGTAAGCAAACTTGCCTGAGCCTACAATTTTTGACCTGGCACCCTCTGCTATCAACCATTGATACAGGACACCACTTTTCGAATCCGGGAGAAAGCCGAGAGAGAACTTCTTTGATGAGAGCAGTTTCTTCGGCTGTGTCGATGCGAGTTCCTGTTGTAAGAAAAGCAGTATCATAACTTTTTGCCTTGTTGTGGCTAGTACGTGATCCCTTTTGGGTGCTTGCATGCTGTTGCAGAAAAGCATTCTTGTTTGGAGAAAATTCGCTTAATGATTTTACAATACTTTGTGTTCGAGTGGCAGGAATACTGAAACTTTGACGACCAGTAGTCATTGCTCTCTGTGTGGATGTTTCATTCCAGTCATACGTAAGGATAGATCTACGTGGCGATGATCCTCTTCTTGAGATGACCGATTTGACTGGACTCGTATCACGAGTCGGAGGGCCTTGAAAACTCTCGTGGTCTTCCTGATTACTGGGTCCTGGGCGTATGAAACAGATTGTGTTTGGAATATCGCTGTTGCCGTCCCTTGGCTGCGTGAGACCGATTGTACTTTGGGTAGGAGTGATCTCGCTGTCATGATCTCCGAGGGGTTTAATTGGTGAACTTGCCCTTGAGATGCCTGACGCAGGACTTGTATTTGTTCCAGTTGGCTCGAATGATTTCTACTCATAATCAGCTCCCTACCCATCTTAGCAGCTCATATAGAAAAACTTACGGCGCCTGGATCCAGTTTCCGACTCTTCTTCTCTTTCCCTATTTCAGAAACACCTGCAGGGGAAATGTTACAAGCTTGAAACATTCTAACAATTTCCTGAGTTTCTTTCTCATGCGTCGCCTTTAGGTTCTGCATGAAGCCCTCTCTTTCAATTTGTTGATACATGTACTCAATATTCTTCATTAAAGCCATAATTCTCTCAAACACACGAAGCGGATCCGTGTCAATGGTTGCATTCAGATCGCTCAGTGGGATCACGTCTACGACTGGGGGCTCGGGATTCGCAGCAGTTCCAAGACTTGGATTGAGTGTAGGAGATGTATTGATGGAGCTAAATTGGGTGGAGGGACCGGAGAGCGAGGATTCGAGTGGGGATGCCGGTTCTGTGTTTGCGACGGTTTTTGCTGGTGTGACTGGATCGGATTGTAACTTAGAAAACGCCTTCCATGCGCTTATTCCAGCGTTGGCTTTTAGGTGAGGAGGAGTGAGCTTGGGGTGTACTGTGCTAGTATTCGGTGTGGTGGATTTTGTGGGCGGGGGCGAGAGAGCAGGAAATTCGGTTTGGGATTGAAGGGGAAGTAGTCTGATTGGCGATGTTGAAGTGGCGCATTTGGCTGGCGATGGTGCTGGAGTCTTATTTTTGGGGGGAGAAGCAGGGGGAAAGGACTTTTTGCCTTGAGAATAGGCACGCCTTTGTAGTGGTGCCATGATGGCTAAATCTTCTCTTGCTTCTTGGTATGTTTGCCTTTCACGGAGTGTATTCTGAAGGAATGTTGTGGGTTTGATGCCTATAATATGGTCAAGACTAATAATCTTCTAAAGAAAATAAGAACGTCTATGGAATATAAAAAGTTGTTCCTTACAATACAATGAGTATCAAATAAGTGAATGAATGGGGGAATGAATGATGTGTGAATGATACCGCTCCGCGCTCCAAATGAAAGGCTTATAAGATATTCTTTCATTAATAATTGAGAATGTGTTGACGTTAATGTGTTAGAGGGGATGGATGTCTTGAAGTTATCAAAACATGAATCTCCACAGTAACTATCAACATTCGCACCTTCCCTCTTATTTACCTTTTATAGGCGGCGGGCGGCGGTAGCAAGATCAGCAAGGCTGAATGAAAACTTCCTAGGAATGACAAGGCTAGAAAGCAAATAATGTTGGGATGAGGTTGTGGATGTGGTTCGGCAATCAAGTATTTGTTCAGTAGACGTAGATATTTGGTGAGGGGTTCGTGATACAAAGTTTCCCTCCAACCAACATTCCTCTTAATTTTATTTTCGATTCTCTAAAAAATTCTCAGGCACAGATTCACAAGAGAAAGGTAAATTCACCGGTAAAGTCAAATAATGAATGAGAGACTGCCACGAAGGGATAGAGAGGGTATCTAGTCCATGATTGGTTCGCTTAGTTCAGGGGGGTGTGGATTTCAGGTAAAGTTGTCATCGGAAGAGGCGCAGAAGATAAGTTGAATCATTGCTCATTCTGATATGTTCACTTTATAAAGTTGAACAATAATCAGAAGAGAGCCATAAATTGTTTTCCATTAATACCCAGTCCCTTATAACTTTCTTAACGATATTAGCTTATGTGCAGACTAGTATCTACTTGTAACAAAGATTAAGTGTAGCATACCGAGGGACGGATATATTCTTTACATAATGATGAACTTACAAGGGGCTGGAGAGTGTGTAGTAAAGAGGCAGAGAATGGAGAGGAGATGCATTTTATCTTCAGGTAAGGTCTTTGGGGGTCTAAAAGTAGTAAGTCGAACACTGATTGTAAATACTCGCTAGTGCAGAGATTAATATGGAGGCTCTGTTGAAAAAGAAATGTTTATTGCAGATTTAAATGGGCTTCTTAGGGAGAATATCCGAAAGTGCGCTATCATGAAATGATGAATCCAGAAATCTATCAATTTGAATTAAAAAAGTGACGAACTAACTATAATTGAATGATGCTTCTTTGGGTCAATAAGACTGTAGGTATCACCGGTAATTGCAATTACGAAAGACAAAGATAATAAGGGAATAGTAGTAACAAGTTTGATTTAGATATGGTTCTATTTTCTACATGCTACGTGTGGTGTTGATATATGCTCATGCCTCGATAAGTTATAAGCTAGTCCCAATCCGGTAAGTAGGCGAGGAAAGGCGAACTGAGAATATCCCAACAAAGACCATCTTTTTATTTATCCTAGAAGAGTACTTGCCCCTTTCTTTGAAATAGTAACTACCATGGTAATTTATAGGATAATGTTGCTCTACGTAGTGAAACTATAACATAACGATTCTCTTAAATTGGAAGGTCGTGAAAGGGAAGGGAGATTAGCTGCAAATAGCTAGCCCTAAGACCACAACGTCAGGGTGCGCATTTCCCGCACTGCGTACAGCCCAGCCTGCATTTTTGCACAGCCGATAAATATATTCTGAAGCAAAGAGCGAATTCGAATAATTAATTTCGAAAAAACTTCTTGTAAGCAAGACACTAGACCTAGCATCTAACTACATATAACCAAGAATAAACAAATACCATCATAAATAACTAAGCCGACTAGTCCTAGAATTCTGTGTTCTTCTATCATTTCTTCCACCTTCGTCACCTGGATATCTGGAACCTCCAAGTCCTCCCATTCACAGCTATTATTGATCTCACTGTATCCCTAACCAAGTTGAGTAGACATATAGTATGCTTTGTGTAACAAAGATCTCTCTCTTCCTCGGTGTACTTCTTCATCTCCAGCCATTCCCCAACTCTATAATATGACCTGGCTGTGTCATCTTCTAAGGAAGTAATGGCTTTTGCAAGATAATGATCTTCTTTAGTTCCTTGAATTTAGCGAGAACGTGGGTGATTCCTGAACCAATCTCTCGTCGATCCTGAATCCACTGAGCTTGGTCTAGGCAGGCGTAGATAGATTCCCAGACGTTAGCATCGATTGCGAGGGTACAAATATCTTTCGAAAGGATCTCAAGATCGGTTTTAAGGCTTTTGAATACCCCTTCAAAGTCGAAAGTAAAATCGTCGTAGATGGACATAGCTTTATCCAAGGAGGGTCCAGACGACCAGACGAATCGGCTGAAGTTCTGAATATAGATGATATCTCCTCTTCGAGAGAAGAGCTTGCTACCACCTGAAATGGGAATGAAGTTTATATATATATATTTAGTAGCGCGCTTAGACTCTTCACAGGCGTTATAAATTGGTAGGTCCTCGAGATCAGTGGCGCCAAGATGATCTTTGTCGACTTTAAATTCTAGACCGGGTTTCTTATTATGGGTCCCGAATGACAGAATTCCTAAAGTAGCCCAGTCTGCTGGAGCTCTCAATTGTGGAGACACTGAAATATTGACACGAAGAACACGTTCATCAGGCATAGCATAATGCCACTAAGAAAGGGTCAGCAATCTGCTTTTTCGGAATATGATATTAAGAGCCTTACAGTCTCAAGCTCAAAGAAGACACTTTAAGAGTGCTTAATGGCAAAGCTTTACTCTTTAGAGGATAGTGGATGTACTTACAATTTTGTGGCGAAGCTCGTATGGCAATCTTGAGAAGTTGCAAAATTCAAAGAGAGGAAGCTCTCTAAGACAATCGAGATTGCGAGATTGCTTGCTCTCGATTGTCTTGCATTCATCAGAGCGATGCGCTCTTGTTGGCTATAGCTGTTTGCCAAATCAGGAGCCATCTTGTCGAGGACACGGTCTATAGTAGAGAAACTTTTATGAATATGATCGAGGGAATAGCGGAAGATAGAAAGGCTGATCATACTATAATGGTCTTATCGAGTACTGATAACTGATCGATACGAGGACTTGGGTATATTTCTTTCTCGCAAAGGCAAATGATAGAAGGCTTTCAACGCTTGAAGAAAGCACGGCGGCTACTTAAGTAACCTTTTCTCATAGCCGAGGGCTGAGTTAATTCTATGTCGTTAACAAGTTAATTTATTATCTTACTAGCAAGGCAGAAATCTGACTAAGCTTCCGATAGATCAATCTATTGTTTCTTTCTATACATTATCCGAATCAACGACCACCGTGTTACGATTGAATACTTCAAATGGGAAGAAGTAAAGGGCATTATTGATAATTCCTTAATGATTTGGTGATAAACGAAACATTGAGCGCAGTGAAAAGACCACTCAATTGGAGTTGGGGATTAGAAGCCGAGACACCTGTTTTCCCCGACTGCAAGCGAGAGGCGCATCGACTATTAGCTGCAGCGTTCCTTGTGTTGTGCCACGCGCTTAATGGCTGCAGGGCGGCTGCGGCTGTAAACGAGAAAAGAGAAAAGAGAAAAGAGAAAGAGAAAAGAGAAAGAGAAAAGAGAGAAGAGAGAAGATGACTGACAGAATGAGACAATAATATCCGGGAAAATAAAAACGAATGAGCGATAATGCTACAATAACGCGTGTTGATTGGAGGCTTGCTCGCAAGGCTTGAGTAATGGTGGGCGACGCGAAAAATGGCACTTCGAGTCGTGCTTTAAAGCTGGAGAATCGCGCCCCAAAAAGAAGTATTCACATCAACGTTACTTCCTCAACGGTCAATCTTTCTCGGGTGGTAACTCATCTGACTATTGCTTCTCTATCTAAAGCATGCCGCCAACGTATTCGAGCAGCGACTATTTGATCGCAGGGCGTTTGGAGCTCAACAACTTTGTACCTGAAACGAGCCTATCCAGACAAAAGCGTGACGCTCGTCGACCGCGGCGAGTTTCCTTGTCCTTTGGCAGCAGCTCACGACCTCAACAAAATTATTCGTGCCGAATATGAAGATCCATTCTATATGAAGCTCACCCTCGAAGCTCAGGGCGTCTGGCGATCCGATCCCATCTTTACACCTCACTTCAACCAGACAGGCCTGGCATCGAGGCTATTGGCCAAGCCATCATTGAACAATTATGTCAAGCTGATTGGCATATCCCCTGCAGAGCTAGTCAGTCCTGAAGATGCGAAGGGACGTTTTAATGGCGTGTTAAGAGATGCAGATTGGACGGGTGTGACAAGCTGTACCTGGAATCCCCACGATGCTGCAAATGCGTTGAAAAATGTCATTCAAACTGCCATTGATCTCGGTGTGAACTACATCGCAGGATCAATTGAGAAAACCACCTTCGCAGCTGACGGCTCAGCGACGGGCCTGACACTCGCCGAAGGTAAAATACTCGCGGGTAGCAAAACGATCTTGTGTACCGGAGCTTATACCGCAGAATTGATCGCAGATAGTGCGCCTGAGAGGCAGGAAATTCAAGTCAAGGGACGGTTGGTAGCAGCTGCGGCCATCATGTGTGCCTTCAAAATTCCCCAGGACGAGTTGCCCAAATTCGCAGCCGCCCCCATCATCATCAGTCCAATGGGCAATTATCCAAGTAAGTGGAATCCTAACATTCTCTCCTCATCCTACAATACCAGCCCAATAGCAAAAAAGTCTCTCCGTTTCATTGCCGAAGTACACTAGAGCTAACTTAAACAGCTGAAAGCATTCTACTAGGACCACTAGGTCTTGTCAAATGTACCCACGAACGAAGCTTCACCAATCTATCCCAACATTCTTCATTCAAGCAAACTTTCCCTATGATTCTTTGCCGCATTCAGTAAATGACTTGGAGTCAAGAGGTACTGCAAGGACTCAAAGACGAGGTGGAAATCAGCAAGAATAAAATCTACGGTATTTAGATCAAGGGCTTGGAACCTAAATACTACCAAATGTGCTAGTATGTTATCTTCCACCCTGCCTCTCCTACTTTTGCATTGCAAAGCCCACTAACTATTATATAGGGATGCAATAACTCCCAATCAGGACTTTATCATCTCTCCTCATCCTAAGTGTGAAAACCTCTATATAGCAACCGGTGGATTGTTTCATGGTTGGAAATTTCTCGCCAATATCGGCAAATATGTGGTTGAGATGCTGAACGGCTCTTTAGACCCAGCTACCGCGCAGAGATGGGCTTGGGACCGCAAGGATGATGGAGCTGCTTGTGGATTGTATTTGCCTTCGAGGGATTTGAGTGACATCGAGGGGTATAAAGAAATGGTTAATGCGGAGGGAAATTGAATGAAGAGTGGACCAAGTGCATCGATTGGGGCCAGTCCGTAATGCAGCTTTCCTTAAAAAACTTCAACAGCCAAGGACACTTCCTGCTTAATGAAAGTCGTTTCCAGTACTCCCTGCTAGAAATTGTTGTGAAACACGCTTCGTTCTCTCTTGGTAGCCCTCAACATAGAAGAGACTTGCTCAAGAGCGTCCTTATTCAAGGTTCAGATATATAGCACTCAAACTAGGCATATCCCTACAAAACCACTGTGACAGTTTGCGCTCTTGTTGCCTGAGGCAACCTGTCACATGACTTATGCCTTAGGCATAATGACCGACACGCTAGTAGATTAAGCGAGTCGGATGTGTATTTAGTCGCGAGGCTCGACCCTGCTTCGTAACTCCTCTTCTCTTCTTTCTTTAGCTTTAGATTCTAAGGATAAATATAAGAGTATTCGTCACAACTACCTCCGACATAGGCTGCGCACTGGGTCCTGGGTACCCACAGACCTATAGGCCCAACCCGACCCATGGGTTGGGGCGGTTTGGGTCTATAGGTTGGGTTTATAGATTAGATTAGTAGAAATATTAATAGAAAATATAATAATTCAGTGCTTTAAGGCCTTTGGCGGAATTTAGTTTTTCCGCCCGGGCCCGAAAAATAGCAAATATAAAAATTATTTAAAAAAGAAATAAGAACCTATAAGTTAAACCCAACCCATTAACCCAGGGACCCATGGGTACTACTGGGTACCTAGGGGTTGGGTCTAAAAATCTAGCTAAAACCCAACCTGTGACGATTTGGCTCCTTACAGGCTCAGTAATACCTGAGGCCAAACATCACTATAGCTGATTATTGACTGTGTTCAATAAAGGGGTAAGAAATGCGGGTCAACCTAAGCCACCAATATTCCAGTATGCATTATCCTTATATGCCAACCCCCTTTACAAATATTGTTTGATATAGTTGATTACTATTATGATCTGTGATTAGGGCCCACTTTATGCCAGCCCATGTATATAGTCCCTGAGAACCTGCTCTCTGCCTTCTCTTCTCCTCTTCTCTCTTTAGTTTAGAATTCTAAGGATTAATTGAAGGCAGTTCGTCACACAACCCGTGGGTTGGGTCCTCTTCTTAAAAACCCAACCCATGGGGCCCCAGTGCGCAGCCTATCTAGCCAAAATCCAACCCAACCCATAGGTAACCTGTGGGTTGGGTCTTCCTTTTAAGAAACCGACCTATAGGGCCCTAGTGCGCAGCCTATAAAAAGCTAAAGAAATTTATTTATATAGCTATTATCTTCTAATCTATTAATTATAGTTAATATTTTTTATAATATACTTCTAAATTACTCAAGGCTTAATTAATTCTAAGAATCGAAGTCTTATAGGCTTTAGCAACCCAGATTCTATAAAGCCGAAGAGAAGTTCTAATCAACCTATCAATTTGCAGACGTCGACAGGATATCGTGAACTTCCTCTGCCGATCCTCATAGTCCCCATTTCAAAGGATGACACACAACGCCATCGCGGCTTTCCCTATGGGGCGACAGGGATTATGTGGGCTCCGGGACACTATGGGAAGGATGTCTCAATGTAAAGTGTAAGGGAATCGTGTCCCAGTCCACGTTTCTCACCTCAACCCCCTTTACCCTGATTTCGCAAGCCAATCTCTTCCAGCACACCCTCCATGCCATCGACAAACTTAACTTCCAGATCGTTTTGTGTAGCCTCACCCAATCTAAAGGGATTTTTCGTGTACATAATGCCCAAGTATGCCTTTCTGTGCTGCCATAGGATCTTACTCTGAAATTCAGTCACGCAAAAATTGACCTTGTCTTCCAAATCAAGCATGACAAATACCGTTTCAAGCCCAGGAATGATAGCACAGCTATTTCTCCGGAGCGACTGGAACAAGTCTGTGGACATGACAAGATATCGGATTCTATGATCGAAGGTCATTTTCCACTGGGGATACATGATACCGCTGCTGTAGAGATCCTCGTCATGCTTCTGAAGCCCATCTGCCTGCTTAAACATGATCACATCCCTCCTTGGATCCCAATATATGTTGTGATTAAAGCTCGATATATCAGAGGGAGTTGCAAAGCTTGTCACTCGATCTTCTCCGTGGTTGTCTGCGAAATATGTCCAGAACGAATGCCGTATCGAGAGACCTCGTTGATAATATGACAAGCCCAATTGTCTCGATTCATGGCATGCGTGGAGCAGGGGAGAGGATTGACGCGGAGTTGGAGCCATCGTCGCAGACTTCCATAGAGAGGTATCACCCGGAACATTGATGGTGATAATCTGCGGGGGTAGAACAAGGCCCCAAATTCTCAACCGCAGCTCTATGGGAAGTTCTTTGAATCTGCGGAAAGAGACTGTCCGTTCCATGGTCGACTGAGGAGAACGCTGAAGATGCTGCGAATCCACTTGAGGTCGGTTTAAGATTATTTGTATCATGTATTACTAAGCAACGGCCTAACCCAGCATAGCAAAGATACTTTCTTCCACTCACGTTACACTCTAATTGTTCATGAGAGCCAGTAGGACATTAGCCTTCTACTACTTGAATACTCCGTACCCTCCAAAGTGATCAGATGATCCTTGAGGATGGGTATCATTAGTCTCTCTACCCCTCCTCCTGGCCTCCTTCCTAAACTCCTCAGTAGACGATAGGTGGAGAGAAGTTCAATGATGCCTCCTCAATTAGCCTATGCTGGATGCAACCTGAGGGGAAGGAACCGACAGCTGCCTTCCAGTAGGTGGTGCAGCCCTTCTTTCCTCCTTCTTTCCTCTTTTCTGTTTTCTCATTGTCGCCGAGCTGAGGCCGAACCCATGTCAATTCTTTTGAGAACCGCCTCTGAATCCCCTCTGAATCCTCAATATTCTTGATCTAAAATCCCCTTCGGTGTATATTTCTCCCGTCAAATTCATCTGAAATACCTGATCACAAGTGTGTTCCTGTCCGAAGACACACCGAGCCTAACCTTAAGCTCACTGCTCGTCTGAGGAGGTCGGTAGGTTCTCAAATGCTAAGTGCCTTTCCCCCTCGTATAGAGTATACGGAATTCGGTAGATCAGACGCTAAGGTCGTTTATGTCGATTGGTGTTGAGAAAGATCATGCATACATTGCAAGATTGGTTTGAAGCGAGGGGTTCCTATAAGATGGCGGGCACCAACATAATTGTTCCTTTTTGTACCCCTTCGAAAATACCAAGGGCTCGCGACCATGCTTTCAATACCGATCCAACTATTGCTCATCCTCTCTGTAGGCCGGGTATTTGGAGGGATCATTCCGCGGCAGTCTCCCGTGCCTGATCTTCAAAGCCGTTCCATTCTGCAAGGCTGGTCTCTCCAATCTTCTACTTGCCCTTCTGGCAGCTCTTCTTGCGGTGGAGGATCTTGTTGTCCTTCAAGCCTTTTTTGCAACCCAGCTGCCAACGATGAGGTTGCCGCTTGCTGTCCATCTTGTGAGTACTCTTGAAGCTGAGTCTAGGCGTCAGGGATATGCAATATAAAGCGCTTATTCACGTCAAATAGCATCCGACTGCCGTGGTTCTGTCGAAAGCGGCGGGGCCTGTGCAGACTCAAGCTGGTCATTGTGGCAGGGACTCAATGGTAATGACTTCTGCTGTTTGGTTGGCATGGTGGGTATCTACGACTATCACAATGATGTAGCGGGAACATGTGTGTCCTCAGCTGCTGCGGTCTCTGCAACTTCTGCTGTTCTTGTACGTGCTTTCTCAAATGTATCGACTTGTTCGGTGTGATTTTAATCATCCACAATCCCTGAGTCACTCACGTTTATATGTTAGGAATCCACAGGCTCTAGTGTAACAGCCACTTCGAGTGCTTCTACAACTACATCTAGTTCAAGTATACAGTACTTCTTTTCAAATTCAGTTCTTTCATTCCTGAAACCAAGAGCGTTTAGTATCAAACCCTTTAACCGATCAACAGCTTCCATAACAACAACATCAACGTCTTCATCAAGTATTACCTCCTCAACTGCTGCGGCAACAGGCAAACCAGTGTAGGTTTACCTGTGTACTTCGCACTTCTCGTAAAATTACTCGTATACTAATGAAAGCTTTAGTTTCTTTCACTATTTAGTGAGTCCTCACTACGCGTGATGCTAGCATTATTCTAATGTTGAAGGAAGATTGGCACAATTACTGCAGCACACTGTGAACAAGACATTCTTGATGCCCAGGCGTTGGGAGTTGATGCATTTGCTCTCAATCTCAGTCAGTTCTCCGTCTAGTTCTCCACTTGTCCAGATAATTCAACCCTACACTAGGTGATGACACCGATTCCTGGGCCACAGATACGGCTGCGTATTTGTTCCAATATGCCGCACAATATGGTTTCAAGCTCTTGTATGTGCTCCTACCTGGAGGCACAACTTATCATAACTGATTCCTGGTAGCTTCTCATTCGATATGACTGGTTTCAGTAATCCAAATCAGTTTACAAGCTTCCTACTTTCATATGTTACAAACTCGGCATATTACACATACAGTGGCCTACCTTTTGTGAGCACTTTTAATGTAAGCCGTGTGACTGAGTCAAAATCTTGATACCTTTCTAATTCTTACTCAGGGAGGTGCATCCAGCTTCACCTTCGGACAATCAACCGTAAACGAAGGTTGGCAGGTCGGCCTTTTAGATGTGATGTCGAATGCAGGCCATCCAATCTACTTCGTCCCAGCTTTCCAAGATTTCACTGCATCGCCCACATTTTTTGATACTTTTCCTTCACTGAACGGAGCAATGAACTGGAACTCTTGGCCCTTTAACACTGAAGGGGATATTGTGGTTCCTACCACTGATGATACGACTTATCTGAATGCCGCCCATGCAGCGAGTAAGAAATTTATGATGGGTGTATCTCCTTTACAGTTCAAGCATATGGATTCGAGCGACAATTGGTACCGCCGCGGCGAACAAAATCTAGAGTATCGTTTTGGGCAAGTCCTAAATCTTCAGCCTGATTTTGTGGAGTTCCAGACTTGGAATGACGCGGGCGAATCTCATTATATGGGCAATATATGGCCAGAGCCAATATCAGGGACTGATATCAGTACCTACACTACTGGCTATGATCATACAGGATACCAGCAAGTTATCTCCGCATTTATCAAAGCTTGGAAAGCTGGTACTACATCCACTACTACGATGTATCCTACTAATGGAGGGATCGCACAAGGCGTCTTTTGGCACCATACATTACTAGTTGATGGATCTTGCACTGCTGATTCTCTGGGAAATCCTATTGGCGTTGGTACCGCAGAGAATAAAGTCACCGTAGAACTCTCCTTCGTCTTTTCTTATAAAAAAGCTTGCTAACGAAAATAAGGCCATTGTCCTCGTTGCCGCAGGTTACACAACGCTCAGCATGAGTATTTCCTCCGGTAGCACTGTCCTCGGAACTCAATCATTGAGCCCTGGATTCAACGAAATGCAAGTCTGGGGACTCACTGTGGGCAGTGTGGTCGTAACAGTCACGAATTCTGGAACGGAAGTTCTCTCTGGAACTGGACCCATTGCTGTAAGTGTTTCATAACTGGGCTTATAGTCTTCTAACAGCTGCGATAGGTTACCGACTCCGCAAGTCTCTGCAATTACAACTTTCAAGTTGTTGCTCTTAGTTAGGAGAGATAAGAAGCATAGTGAAATGATTTGTTGAACGAGAGTACCATGAAAAGCTGATCATATTATTTTTGGCGCTATTACTTTCGTTTCATTTTCGGATATTACGCTATTTAATCAGCAGCAGTTTCTTAATATTGTACACCCCAAGTTTACCGCGGTCCGGCTGATTATCTTGATGGCCGTACCTTTCTAGTTATTCTTTAATAATTTGAATATACGGCATCAAATTGTCGTCTTCGGTTTCTTTCAAGAGCTTCACATTCCGTAACTATCTCAATTTGTCAGCATGATTAATTCAAAGAATCAATACAGAATTTGCAATTTTCCTAGTGCCATCTTGCTAATTACCACTTATCACTGTTTCGCTGCAGTATTCAGGCCAATACCTTTCAGAACATGTTCATAACTAGCGAGATCCTAAACAACATCCAACGGGAACCTTAGTTCATTCGATCCTTTAGAAGACTTTCGCCAAACTGCAATAATGGTTTATAGAACAGGTAGAATCGGCTTTAACTTGTTTTTTTTTCTGTGATTCCAATATGTGCGGTTTTTGGTCTGCGATTTTAGTGGGATACCTTTGATTTAGGCAGACCTTGCTGTCGCGAGGCTCGCTTAAATTTTATATCCTCAATTTTGCCGTCAAAACTGCGAAAACACGCAAAAAAAGTCATAAATCAAGTACGGAGGAAAAACAGCTGTCGCCGCCCTCCAAAATATTATAGCTAGTATCCAGAAGACAAAAGAAAAGGGCCCCTTTAATCCCTTTTCTTTCCGGCCCCTCCCCCAGTAAGGGGGGGGGAAGGGGCCGGTCCTTCTCTTCAGCGAGTTACATTCCAATATACGGACCTCTTACGTTCAGGCCAACTCAAATACTTTGCTACTCGCTGTTTGCATCTCCTTTGCTCATTTGAAAATATATAGTAGGGCAACAACTACAATTATGTAATGCCGTCGCAACATATAGGTAAGCATAAAAGTCAGTCACCTTCGATTCTCAGTTCATAAACACGTTATTATTTTTCATACATCTCCATCATTTTTCTACCGCTCTTCCGCACTATTTTCATATTTTTTCAACATCCCATTATCAACCCAGCCTAAAAACATCCACACTCACCCTCGAATATCCCTTCACAACCGGCCACTCACTATAATCTGCCTCGAAGATATTTCAACCATGCCTCAAAAGTTTCTTGTCGCATGCGGAAGGACGCATAATTAAACACGAACTTCTTTTCCCTCACTCAACACACACACTCTGACTACAAATTCTAGCTTCAGATTCCCAAAAATTACACACTACATTCTACTACATCCGCACACAACACCACGATGTTCAGCGACGAAGTGTTGTTCTTCATAGTCATCCTGGTAGTCTTTGTCGCCGACATCAAGAGATGGGCTATATCATGCGCCGAGGGGTGGATGCCCCGGCGCATGAGAGAGCAGGTGGTATGAGGAGGAGGAGCTTCATTGGTTGTCGCTGATGGAGAGTCTACCTCTCTATCTCTTTCTTCCTGACTGCCTGCTCAGATACCGAAAGAGCGCGAGCTAGTACCAAGAAACGTATGGAAACAATGCAACTCCTAACAAAGAATTGGCTATACCATTGTTTGAAATTCCTAAAGAAATCCTCAAATGCACTTTACATTGTTCTCATCAAATACAGTTAAGTCGCATGTTCAGTTTTATTTCCTGGCTCTTCTTTTCTTCCTTATAATTCCAACCACTTGCATTTCTAACACTTACACAAACCTCTTTTTTTTTAAGATATATCAAACAAAATGACTGGCCTTCCTACCACCGAACCGACTGCCATTAGCGACATTACCACACCTACTATCGAACAGCAAGACTTCCAAATCGAGATTCGGATTCACATTAAAGGAGAAAAAGACGAAGAATGCTCATCCAGTGGCTCCTCTTCCGAAACCTCCTCCTCTTATTCTCTAGCCACCACCGCTGGTAACGGTTCTTCTTCATCAGACCTTTCCTCAATAAACTCAGAAACAGACTTGTTCTACTACGACTTGTCTGATTCATCAACTGACTGTTGCTCAACCGCACCTCCATCACCTTCTTTTTCGTCTGTCGATTCCTTAGGTTACTATGATCCTTTTCATGAATTCGTGGCATTTATGCTACAGGAAGATTTGAGTCTAGGAGATGCGTTCGTTTCCGGGTTAACGTTCAGCTTAAGGTTCTCACTCGCCTCGCATACTGATAGTCTCTTCGAAGACTCTAACTCTGATTATGATTCTGATTCTGATTCTGATTCTGATTCTGGTACTGATGCTGATGATTCTGATCCTGAATTTGATCCTGATTCTGACGATTCTGACGATTCTGACGATTCTGATTCTGATTTTGATTCTGATGATTCTGACGGTTCCAATTCCAATTCTGATTCCGATTCTAATGATTCTGACGATTCCGGTGATAAGGATGAGAGGATCAGGGACTGGTTACGAGGTTTAAATTGAAGTTAGAATGCTATTTATTACCTTGGCCCAGGTTTATCCTGTCTCTTTAATCGCCAAAGGTGAAGTGAGGAATTGAGGAATTGAAGCCACTCCTATTATATTTTAAAATGCTAAATCTTGCACTTTTAAAAACGTCTTAAAATTTCCCAAAACATCTCTCTCGCATGCCAAGCCTTTCTCCTTTTGCATATTTTCTACTGCTGTGTTGATGTCTGTCAAATCCACTGCTATCCTCGAAGTACTGTACTCCCTCTTTGGATAAAGTTTAATTTCGAATACCGCATGGTTTGCAATGTCAATTCAAGTTTAGTTGATACAATTAGATTGAGGAGGAGTATATGGAAGTAGGCTGTGAGAAATTCTGAGCTTTATAAAAGGAGTTAAATTAATTCTCGTATATTACATGATATAATGAATACCTAACAGGCACCTTGTTTAGGAGATATCTAGCACCTAGAAGTTTAGCATTTAAGGAGGTTTTCGATTAGAACGAATATCAGACGAAAATTAAATTATTTCATAAGTACATAACAAATCAAATATAAATTATATTATCAGCGAGGAAGTTTGTGTTATCCAGCTTCAATTGGGTATCTACGATCAAAATGGTCACATGTTATTAGGAAGGGTTATCATATACATAATATTGAATAATTAGTAACGTATTCTTGCTGAAAGAATTTTATTCTTATTTATTCCAGTTGGATTTATTTCCAAGAGGGGCAAATGGAGGAGACACGTATCCACCAAGTTACCTTCAATTTGCCCCTTCCCCCCCCCTTCAATCCAAGTACTCACTATAAAATAATGATTCAATGTGATCAACTTCCATGCTATCATACTCCTCCTCAGAAACTATCTCCCCTGAATTAGGTAACAACAAACCGTCACTAGCGGCAGAAAAGAAAAGAGATTCCGCGCCAGGAATAGGCAAGCCTATAGTGATACACGTAAAGATTTCTACTCGGCCGGAGGTAGAGGCACTGTTGACGCCAACGGTCAGGGTGAAGAGGAGTGGGTTAGGGGAGGAACAGGTGAATGAGAAGAGATGAATGGTATAGGGTGTGTTGAGGGAGGGTTGGACGACTGTGTGTGAAATGAAGGAGGACATTTTGGTGATGGAGTGGATGTGTCTGGAGAGAAAAGAGGGATGTGGCGAGAAAAGGAGGATTAAATGAATGGGATGGAGATATTGTCTAGGGGGTCAATGGGATTGAACAATATGGAGAGGGGCTATGGGATAAAGAAATGAGACACTCGGTAGGCTTTGTTGAGATATAATCTCATTATTCCGTTTTTACAAACACTTTGGAGGAGCCTTTGTGTTAAGTTTGAACAAGGCCCATGAATTTATGAAGAGGAGAGAAGCTAAGCGAATCTCGGGGTGATATATTTCAAAGAGAGGGAAGGGAGATTTTGAGAGCTGAAGCGAGGCGCAATGAAAGGGAGGCGATGGGTTTCAAGGGAGCGAAATCTTATGCTTGAGAAGTTGTTAGAAGGAAAGCTGTCTCGAGGGTTATTTGAGGGATGCTTTACATTCTCTACCTATCTCTCATTACTGACGAATTTATTTTCACTTGATGCAAAGATTATAAGGAATTTGACGTGTAAAAGAAAGAAATATATATATATATATATATTTGATGCTATTTAAATAGGAAACGAAATCATAGCTATATCGCCGATCATCTCAACATTGTCATCGTCAGAAGATCTATCATACCAGATCTTGATTAGAGATGATAATTACAATACCAAATCGATAATTCTCTGAGCATCGGTCAGCTCGGTCAAATTTCTATCTCAAAGTCTTCGTGGAATTCGACTTTGCTTGGTTTTTAAGTCGATAATTTCTTCACTCAAATCGGTGAGGTAGTTACATTTAAATATAAGTCACGTGTATCTAACCTTCAACTACAAAGCTGCTCTTCATTGCAATCCAAATGACATAGAGACAAATCTATCCTAGCACGGAGATCACGACGGATTCCGCATCTCCATACCTACTCGTATCCTTCGGGGTGACAATATATTCTTCGAAGAATCCTCGATATTTGTGCAACTCCGGCAGAGTTGGTGTTCCGCGAGTCCGAGTTGACCCCGATCCGATTCACGACTTCGGACTCCAACTCGCTTCAGTTTTCTAACTCAAACTCAGCGAGTTCGAGTCGGGCTCCCCGAATTGCCTTATATAGGGTGGAGTTTTAATTTATATTTAATTTATAAATAGAATTAAAATTATATAATTTGCCCCCTTTTTCTAGCCTCAATAAGGATAGTAATAAGCGGTTGCTCTGTAAATTGGATACAACTAAAACTCTCAAGACAAGTTGAACCTTAAAAAGACCTCAAGTCAAGTTTAAACCTACTCAATCTATGCCTAAATTAGGATTCGACTCGAACTCGCGAAATACTACGGCAAAGATACGACTCACGACCGGGACAAATTATCGTCCTGGAAGACCTCCCTTCTGAAAGTCATTGCCACGGCTCAGCCATAAATATCGCCGAGGGACAGTCTCTATGCTTCCTAAGTAGCGGGTGGCGCTCAGATAATCACATGCAATTAGTCAACGGAGTCACTCTTGACTAAGGCTGAGGTGTCGACACTAGTCAGGCTGGTAAGTAGACTAAGTCGTAGGAATTTTTCAAGACTCATTTTACGGCCAATGGAAGAGAGCAGTGGGAGGACGACCTCATAATGGAATTTCTACAATCCCGCCTCGGGGTCTAAGCTGGCAGTATTGCATGAATTGTCTTGGTTGTTGATTTCATTTAATGTAGAAGGAGGGTTCGAGATTGAATGCAGGTTGAAAAGGTTGTCGCTGCCTTGATCCTTGAGCTTCAACTTAACCACTCTCGAAATGTAATTGATTTGAGGTTATGAGAAAACTTTAGTACTATATAGCAAGACACTTCGTTAAGCTCTTTGAAGATGTCGAAATAAGACCCATAACCACTCACTTCGATCCACCAGGTAAAACCACAGTTCCCTCAACAACCTTTCCCTCATTAATCATCTTATCTCTCACAATTTTATCACCTATCATCCGTCTCACTATCCAAGAATCAAATCCCTCTCCTTTCCCCTCTTCTCCTTCAAAGCCCCAGTACGTAACTCTCGCGCCCCCCAAAGATTCATTCCGTGTCAAGCTACTTATCCATTCCCACTCCCTTTCTCTCGCCTTGCAGATTTGCTCCTGGGTTTCTTTTCTCCTCGCGTCTCCATCACCCTCACTCACCCCCTTTAAAACTTTCTTCTCCTCCCTCCAAACCACCAAATCCACCTCCCTCAATCCCTTCAGTTCGGTGCCTAACCAACTCCACACCCCATCCAGATAACCCGCGCTCACCCTTCCATCCACGCTTTCAACCTCCCTCGGAATCTCAACCGCAAAACCCACCCTCCTAACACACTCCCTAGCACCCACCCCTCTATCCCCCCAAAACGCCCTCATAACACCCAAATCCACCTCATCACCTCCCCCCAGCACGCCAAATTCAAAACGCACCCCCTTCCCCCCGTACATAACCTCTTCCCCTTCCTCCCTCAACTGCCTACACGTTCTGATAACCTCCGTCCACGCGCCTTGATGAGAAAAACCCCGGCTAAAATTCCCCGTCAAAACTTTATAGGTCGTGAGTTTCCCCTGCGTGTATCCATTCCCCGTGAATGAGGGAATATTATACGGATATGGCGGAGGATAGAACGTTTGGTGAGTAGAAGAGTGAGGGATGAAGGAAGAGGAGAAATATACTCCGTTATGGGGGAGTTGGGTGATTATCTTGTGGATGCATGGGGGAAGGAGGTAAGTTAGGATTTTGAGACGGAGTTCGAGGGGGAGAGAGAGGATGGGGAATGGCTGTTCTTCTTTTTCTCCTTCTCTCGTGATTTCCCCCTCGTTTGAAGGAAAGAGAGGAAGGTGATTGGATGGTTCAGAAACAGATGTTAGCGAGGGAAGAGGGCTGAAGAGATCCCTGTTCCCCGGTGGCATGCTTAAATTATTTCCCGCAGGGGCACAGAGAGCGAAATCGGGGGAGATGGGAAACTCGATGCTTTGGCAATTGGTTTTGCAGAGACGGTTAGGTGGTTTGGTGGAAAGGATGATGTTTATATTTGGAGGAGTGGAGTGAGAGGAATCAAGTTCGGGGTTGGAGTAGTTGCTGCTCATTTCGTTCGATGTTCGCTTTTGTAGTGCAGGCTGGCAGGAAGGTGTTGATAATGATCCCTCGAGGTTGAACATGAGTTTTTTGTGCTTGGATGGTCGTGTAGCTTCGAGCGGTGGAAAGAAAAGACTTTGTAATTTAGGGTTAGATAATTGGATATCAGTGATGGTTTTCTGTGGTGGCCGGCATGTAGTGTTCAATCGTATTAATCACACATCAAATTAGAATAGTCAATTGAGTAAAGACTCGGAGAGAAGTCTATGAGAAAAAGGAGTTCAAGCTCTTCTTAAATCAACGCCATCTATGTTACATCAGCAAATCGAATTGCTGCGAGTAAAAGTATCATCTGACAGTAATCTAATGAACACACCACAGCGGTGAACCTGACAAGAGAGAAGAAAGACAAATCGAGTCTGGTACGTGCGGCTGAAGCTAACTTTAGTATGAAAAGCGTTTGTGCTGCTTACGCCCTATTCCGAGCTTGCCAAAAATATCCCGCGACACTCAACGAATGAGCATTTCTCCTCGCAGGTAATCTGCAAATCCTGTCTCGATGCAGGCTGAGAATGCAACGAAGAAACTCATCCCGGGAGAGTGATCCGGGTTGAAGAAGCAGTGATGGATTTCGGATTTGACTTCCAAATTCCGTACCCTGACCGTAAGCAAATCCCAAACCCACTCCAAAGCCTCGTACTTGACGCTTGAGAGAGTCTTAAAATCAGCTTGAGAGTATTCCGGGAGACCTTCCCAACCAAGGCTTGGACGTCCTCCCTCAACAATCAGGTTCAAGCTTTTCAAACGCATTTCGTTTCTCAAGAATTTGCAGACATTGCTCCATTCGCATCGATCAAAATCGCGAAGATAAACGAATGCTTGCTTTTTAAGGGACACATCATGCACGAGAGGTCGTGTTTCTCGAGTCAGGTCGGAGAAAAATGGCACGATTGCCTCGATGTCTCGGCCAAAATCAAACGAACGGTTGGCATACAGTAGGTGTGTAGTTTCCTCGTGAATCTTTCGATTCACGCCCATAATGGAAGTATGTATATTCGTGTCCGTAGCCAAATGATAGGTCACTAGCTGACTTTGGCGCACAAGTCCTGCTCTTCCAAGCACACGATATTGCGTTCGTTGATGGGGTTTTCGACCTTTGTACAGTTCTGGGGAATCGTTACGGATCTCGAAGACTTTGTGGCCCTTATCGTCGAAGAGTAGTTCGTATATCATCAATCGAATCTCGCTGGGTATGCGCATCAAGGGTGATGGATCAATATACTGTGATGCCATTGTGCTTCGGTTTGATTGAGAATTGAAGCTGGGGGTTCTGCGAAGTCAAACTGGGGGAGCCCGTGATTGATATACGGATATTTCGAAGAAGAGAATGGGGCCTGTAATTTTCTTGGAGGGTCCATGTGAGGTAGGAAGTACGATGATATTCTTCAAGGAGACAATATCCTCTTACAAGGAGTAACCATCAAGGTATCGGGTCTTTGAGGTTTGATACACAGGGTTATCGTAATGTGTATTAGACGAGTCAAGGATCATGATTCCGGAGAGACTGAGCCAAAGAATTCCATGGCGATTTCTGCTGGGTGGAAGGCCGGAGATCGCGAGATGGAGATATATAAGGTAAGGAAGAGAGGCCTCGAATTGTTGTGTTTGCGGAACGTTTCGCCGAGGCATCCGGAGATCAGGCGAATAAGAGAAATAGCGAGAAAAGTCAAGAAGTACTTCAAAACACTGAAAGAAACGAGGTGATTGAGATTGATTGGAAGAGGGGTCAGTCTGCTGATCGCAAAACAAACTGCAGGTGCATATGGAGAAAGCCGACGTACATGAGTGACTTTTCACGATCATCTTTGACTTACAAGACCACAAGGTAGGAGTATAAATGTCAACTGAGGCTTAGAGTTTTAGCTTTATTAGGGGGGTCCTTTATTAGCCTATTAAGTTAATTTTCAAGCAAGAGTATTGCATTTATAGTAGATGGTCTTCTTTACTAAATACTACTGTTATGCATCAAGTCGATTCGGGCCATGCCGTATAGCCTAATACCTGGACAATATAAGAGCTCTTCGCCCTACTCGCTTAGTCAAATGCGTCTTCACCACCTTCTCCTCCTGCGAAATATATCCAACACCATATATATGAAACTGAGATCCACCGATTGTTCGAGCTCAGACAAATTTTCTAATTATGGCGAACTTGGTATAACGGAATTGCCCGCTACGCTGCAACATAGCCAACTCTGGCGAAGGCGATTTCCCAGCCTCGTGATTAGACAAATAAGAATGCAAAATGCCAGCCTTTTTCAACGAGCCCATTCCCAACCACCAAGATTCCGGCTACTTGCATGCACTACTTATGATTGAAAGATATCCCCTAGTAAGTTTTGTTTCTTCACGCTCTCCGTCTTCATCTCGAGTATCACCCCTTCCTCGAACTCCTCTAAAATATATAATAATCATGCATCTTAATATCTGCAACCCCACACTCTTTGCTTTGTCGTCGTTCTTTTTCTTTTCATCATCACTGCCAATCACCCCTCGAGATATCGTATTTGTCGAAGATTTTGTCAGAAGGGCAACCTACTCAGTTGTCCCAGTAGATGGGGGCTCTTCAGCGACCGCTGCTCCATCACTTGAAGCCACCAGCATCGTGACAATCATTTCAACTCAAGCTCCAGTTACAAAGACTATCACCGAGACCGACAACACTGTTTCAACGAAGATGATCTCAGGTTTTGATAGCACCGAGACGATTCTGGTCACCCTCACACCAGCTGCGAGTACTATCACAGCATATTCAATTGTCGATGTGAGCGCTCCAACTATCACCATTGAAGTACCAGAGCCATCAACCACCTCACCAATTTTGCCTACCTTGAGCTCAACATCTCCGACAACTACATTAACCTCGCCTGTATTGAGCTCAACTTCGTCAGCGATTACCACATCCAATTCTCCTAGACTAAGCTCAACATCATCAATCCTCCCTTCCTCAGATTATACCTCAGAAGTAACATCGAGCTCTACCTTGGTCCCGTCAATCTCATCAACGACCTGCACCTTCTCAAATTCCAGTTTAAGCTCTAGTCTGGTAATAGCCAGCTCGACTTATCAAACTTCAACCTCACCAACTCCATCCACCACAATATCAATAACTACGCTTCTCTCGTCCATCTCTGCAAGCACCATTAGTGCGCTTCGTTGTAGACCCACGACGATCGGCCTATCAACGGGAGCTACCCCAACCTTCACTATTCCTACTCAATCGCAGGCCACGCCTATAGTAACAAAATCGACATATGACAATGGCCAATGGCATACTTCCTACCCTGTCTGGTCGAACTCAACCACTTCAACCGCAGTTGCCGCCATCGTCCCCTCTACCTAGCTCAAGAGTTCCATATGAAGAGAATTGAGCATTAAAGGGCCCTTAAGAGTTGCCGATTCACCTCCACGCAGGACGTCGAGTGTTGGTTAGGAAAGAGGGAAGAAGAAAGGGAGAGATGGAGGGAAGAGAAAATTTGTCTAGGAAATCCCTGAACAGACTGGCTATTCTTTGTATACTTTTGATGCACACTTTTGGGGGAAGGATTCAGCAACCAAGAGCTGGGAGCTTCGCATTAATTAGAATAGTAAGGAAGATATGAAACAACTTGTAAGTAATAGAATAGAAATAATGATAATATGCTTAAACATCTAGCAATTAAATTTTACCTCATTCATATGCATGGCTCATGTGCTTATAATTAAATGGAAGCCTGATCCTTGCGCCCAAGAGGGTTACTAGCGTCATTCTTTGTTCACCTCCAAAGCGAGCTGCATCAACATCTTTAGATCACCATCATAATCCCCACGTCTCACAACATCAATGAGTATTGCTTAAGCTTCACCGGCCATAGTGCAAGCAAAGTATCTACCATGGCTACTCCACCAGCGGTAGAAGATCAGGCACGGCTCCTCGAAGATGCCCTCTCCGTCGTCAGACAGCAGACACATCTCATGCGCAAATGCTTAGAAACACCCGGAAAACTTATGGACGCTTTGAAATGCAGGTAAGCAAGATTCTACTGTGTCTCCAAGTTTACCGGTTCATAAGCGCATGCAGCGCATATTATTCTCCCTGATTTTATGCTAACCGCGTCTTCTATCAACAGCTCAACTCTCGTATCAGAACTTCGAACAAGCAGTCTAGGACCCAAACAGTATTATGAGCTCTACATGGCAGTCTTTGATGCTCTGCGGCACCTATCATCCTACCTGAAAGAATCACATCCAGTCAACCATCTCGCCGATCTTTACGAGCTTGTCCAATATGCGGGCAACATCGTTCCTCGATTATACCTAATGATAACTGTTGGGACTGTGTACATGTCAATTGAGGATGCGCCAGTCAAGGAAATAATGAAAGACATGATGGAGATGAGCAGAGGCGTCCAACATCCCATACGAGGTCTCTTCTTGCGATACTATCTTTCCGGGCAAGCTCGAGAAAACCTACCCCAGGGCAACGGTGATGGCCCCGAAGGCAATCTTTCAGACTCCATCAATTTCATATTAACAAACTTCGTTGAGATGAATAAGCTCTGGGTACGATTGCAACATCAAGGTCACTCAAGAGAAAGAGAGCAGAGGACACAGGAGCGAAAGGAGCTGCAATTACTAGTGGGGAATAACCTGGTCCGTTTGAGTCAACTGGTGGATCTGGATACATACAAGAATGTCATATTACAGCCATTGCTGGAACAAGTCGTACAATGTCGGGATGTACTAGCTCAAGAGTACCTTTTGGAAGTCATTACCCAAGTTTTCCCTGACGAATTCCACCTTCATACCCTCGATCAATTCCTGGCTGCCGTATCCCGACTAAATCCTCATGTCAACGTCAAAGTTATAGTCATCGCAATGATGGATAGATTATCTGCATATGCTGCTCGCGAGGCAGAAGCAAACCCCGCCGAGGACCGCAAGAAGGTAGAGGAGGAAGCGATTGCGAACTTGCTAGAAAAGGTTCGCTTGAGCAAGGAGAAAAAATCTGAACTAACGCCTTCAGAGTCCAATGGTGAACGTGTTTCGATGGATACAAATGGAACTGAGAACACTCTGGTACCAATTCAATCGGACGGAGGAGAATTAACCATTAGCAAAGCAGAAACGGAAACAGGACCTGAACAAGCAAACGGAGCTGATGACGATTCCGTCGATAAGAAGAATAGGGGCATCCCGGAGAACGTCAAATTATACGAAATTTTCTTTGACCAAGTCATGAACCTGGTAAATGCCCAGCACCTCTCAATCCAGGACACAACAGCTTTATTGGTATCATTGACGAATCTAGCCCTCAACGTCTACCCAGAACGTCTTGACTACGTCGATCAAGTTCTCGAGTACGCAAGCCAGAAAATCAAACAGCACGCCAACAGCCCAGATCTCCATTCCCAAGAATCACAAAATAATATCCTCAACCTTCTTTTGGCACCGATGAAGTCATATGTCTCATTGTTCACGGCGTTATCCCTTCCAACGTATGTCCCATTATTCCATATCCAGACCTACCCAACAAGGCGAGCTGTTGCTGGTGAAGTCGCCCGTAACCTTCAACGAAATCAGACCAAGATATCGACGCTTCCCGCACTCGAGGGGGTTTTAGAGATTCTGAAAGTTCTCATTAAAGAGGGTACACAACAGCCTGCAGGCTATCCAGGAGTTCAACAACGAAAAGCTCTCGAGACGGATGAAACGGTAGAGGAGCAAGGATGGTTAGCCCGGATAATTCATCTCATTCACAGCGAGGACAATGATACCCAATACAAACTACTGCAAATGACGAGAAAAGCATATGCCGAAGGAAATGAGCGAGTCAAATTTACTACGCCAGCGCTAATGACTTCTGCGATGAAGCTTGCGAGGCGGTACAAAGCAAGAGAGCATTACGATGACAATTGGGAATCTCAATCATCGGCTCTTTACAAATTCATGCACTCTTCCCTCTCTGCTCTCTACGCACGAGTGGGTGGTGCTGCAGAGCTCTGCCTTCGCCTCTTCGTTGCTTGTGGTCAGATTGCGGATCAAACTGGTGCAGAGGAAGTAAGCTATGAATTCTTTGCTCAAGCATTTACAATTTATGAAGAGGCGATTAGCGATTCAAGGGCACAGTTTCAGGCAGTTTGCGTTATTGCAGGAGCTTTGCATGAAACTCGAAACTTTGGAAAGGAGAATTATGATACTTTGATCACAAAATGTGCACTTCACGGTAGTAAGCTGTTGAAGAAGCCAGATCAGTGTCGGGCCGTGTATCTTGCAAGTCATCTCTGGTGGGCTGTGCCCATTGTGGCTAAGAACGAAACCGAAGATGAAGTCAAGAATGTGAGTTTTAAATCCTCTTATTCTCGAACTTTAAACTAATTCAACTAGCTTTACCGGGATGGAAAGCGTGTACTCGAATGTCTTCAGCGTGCTCTTCGTGTTGCAGATGCATGTATGGATACAGCTGTGTCGGTGGAACTCTTCGTTGAGATCCTCAACCGCTATGTCTACTACTTTGAGCAGCAGAACGAAGCAGTAAGATCAAGAATCATCTGGCAGAGGCAAAGGCTAATCATGGATAGGTCACTACCAAATACTTAAATGGCCTGATCGAGCTCATCCACTCAAATCTACAAACAAACCAAGAATCAACTACAATCGAGATGCCAAAACGCCATTTCCAACGAACAATAGACTACATTGCAGCACGAGGCTACGATGGAGTAGTCACGACGATTACCAAGTGAGCGAGCAGTATAGGGTTTATGAAAGCAGCGATTTTAGACAGGATGGTTCAGATCCCATTCTTTTGTAAGATGATTAAGGTAATTGAGAGGTGGTTTGGTAGGTAGAAGGGTCTGGTCTGATATAACCACAATGAGACACCTCGATAAGTGCACGCATGTAATTAGAAATGATACGGCTCAGTTATTAAGCTGGACTTGGCGAGCATGCGCGATGCATCATCTCATTCTAAATTTTGAGAAATCGAACGTCTTACGCAACAGTCATGTAAAATGAACTTATGTCATGATCCGAAAAGGGTAAATTATATCTAAAAGATTTTCTATCACCAAAAGCAATTTTCAAGAAGATCTAGACACTAAATTTGGACTCCCAAACCGTTTCGCTCAGACGTTGCTAGCTTTTGATAGTGTTTTAGATAATCGGGTTCTAATTTGTCATTACAACTTCTCCCGAGTCGAATACGACAACCACGCCGCCAAGCTGCTACAAACTCCTAACTATTGATGGGAAGCAATCAACCACTGACTCCTCTTCTTACGTTTTCATAGTTACAATGCGATCCAAACGACAGCTGGCCTGACGCACCAATGAATTGTGATTCCATTCACTTCTCGATTTGAAGATCGCAACATCGCAGGGCCGAACACCCCGAATGCCATACAATTGCTTCTTAGCCAGCACAGATCATCATCATGGCCGACGAAAAGCCCAATAAATACGAAGCTCTCCCTATCCCCTCTTATGAAGAAGCCATCGGCGAATCCTCTCGCGGTTCCACCCCCGTATCGCGGACGAACGATGAAGAATCTCATCCCGCCGAGCGCGAGGGACTTCTTGGAAACGACCCTGGAGGTAGATTACCAGTTCCTACACGAAGAATAGGATATCGACCTCCGCCTACAAATACTACGAATATACCTACACTCAGCGAGCATGATAGCTTCCTCAACCAACATGAACGACGAGACAGTGAAGAATCACACGATGACGAAGTCCGGCAGGAAATGGAAGAGATGGAAATCCAAGAACCGCCGGCTGCACAGTCCCTCTGGGGGAAACGAATATCTTCTCTTTCCCAATCGTTGTCTTCGAGGTTACCGCGGAATTGGCGTTTGCCCAAAATAAAATTGAAGTGGCCGGTTATGGATGCCAATTTCTGCATTCTGCTGGGGAGGATATTCGCTATTTTGTTGGTGATGGCTATAGTGTATTTGCTGTTTATCAGTGATCTTTTTCCGTCAGCGGCGCAGAGGATGGCTGGCCAGATGTATGATCCGGAGGATATTAAGAAGTATGCTCAGGGTTCGGTGTCTGGACAGAGAATTATGCAGAGGTTGCAGAAGCTTACACAATATGATCATCTGGCCGGGACTGAGGGAGATTACGCTCTAGCTACATTTGTGGAGGGGATTTTTCAAGAATCGAATTTGGAGGATATACATATGGATGAGTATGGGGTTTATCTGAATTACCCAAAGGAAGGGGGGAGGAAGGTAGAGATTTTGGGGCAAGGAGGAGATGTTACTTGGTCTGCAGGCATTGAAGAACCGCAGATTTATACGAATCCACCGAAAGTACAAACGCCTGTTTTCCATGGACATTCGAAGTCTGGGAATGTTAAGGGACCATTAATATATGCGAATTATGGAACGAGGGAGGATTTCAAGAGATTTTATGATAGTGGGATTGATATCAAAGGGGCTGTTGCTTTGGTCAGACATTCCGGGAATCAAAATGATATAGGGCTGAAGGTTAAGGCTGCTGAGTCTTGGGGGGTTATTGGGTGTATAGTTTATAGTGATCCCGCAGACGATGGGGTCGTTTTGGGTAGTGAGGCTCCGAATGGGAGATACATGCCAAAATATGGTGTACATCGAGGTTCGGCTAGTCTGTCGAGTTGGATTTTGGGCGATGTTCTTACTCCTGGATGGCCGAGTAAGAAAGGGCAAAAGAGGATTTCGAAAGACGAAAACCCTGGACTTGTCAATATCCCGAGTTTATCACTTTCCTGGGGAGATGCTCAACATTTGTTACAAGCAATTCAAGGAATTGGGACCGAAGCTCCGGATGAATGGAAGGGTGGAGTGCCAGATGTTACCTATTGGTCTGGAAACTTATCAGCACCCGAAGTTCATCTAGTCAATGATCAAGATGAAGTCCAAGAACAGAAAATTTGGAACGTTATGGGTAAAATCACTGGGCTTGAGCAGAAAGAGAAATCAATTATTATCGGCAACCACCGCGATGCTTGGGCTTTCGGCGCAACATCTCCAGGATCTGGAACAGCTGTATTTCTTGAGATGGTCTTTATTTTTGCTGATTTAGCTGAGAAGGGATGGCGACCTCTGCGTACTATTGAATTTGCTTCCTGGGATGGAGGAGAATACAACATGATCGGCTCAACAGAATATGTTGAATCAAACCTCAACAGATTAAGAAAAGATGCATTCGTATATCTGAACGTCGACGCAGGCGTAGCAGGTACAGAATTCCATGCATCAGGAAGCCCACTCTTCAGGAGAGCGCTGACTGAAGTCATGGGACGAACATCAGATCTCAGTCAAAATATGACTATCAAAGAGCTCTGGGAAAGGGGACAATGCCGAATAGAAGGATTAGCAGCTACGAGTGATTATGTCGGTTTCCAAGACATAGCCGGAACATCCAGTTTAGATTTCGGATTTCGAGGTCCTCCTTACCCCGCTAATTCCGCTTTCGATAATTTCGAATGGATGATTACACAAGGTGATCCTAATTTCAAATACCACGCCATACTCGCTGAAATATGGGCACTTCTCATTCTTGAATTCAGCGATAAACTCGTCATGCCTTTCGATATGAAAGCCTATTCTTCATCTCTCACCCGCTATGTTATGGATTTGGAGAATTGGGCAGGTGCAAAAGGAGCTAATCAAGAAGGAAATCCTACTTGGTCAACAGAGCCACTACGAGATGCGGTCTTGCAGTTTGCGAACGATGCGAGACTGTTTGAGGATTTCGAGATGGGTTGGGACGCTATGGTCCTTGGAAGTGGGGGGTTTGAAAATCCGAAAACAGCTTCTCGTAGGAAGAGTCATAATGCAAGGATGGCTAATTTTGAAACGCATTTGCTGGATTTGGAAGATGGTGGTGGTGTATGTTTTCCTTTTATCCTCCTTTATTTCTATTTCATCCTTTCCTGCAAACCCTCTTCCTGGTAGCAACAGATTCACTAATCAAGAAATAGATTCCCAACCGCTCACAATATAAACACATCCTCTTCGGCCCGCCAGCCTGGAATTCTCAAGACGGGGAATCATATTTCCCACAGATCCGCGACGCAGTAGAAAATGGCGATTGGGGATTAGCTCAGAAACAGGTGCAGAAAGCAGCTGATATCATTAAGAAGGCGAGTAGGAAACTTGTTGGGAATAATTAATTTCAGTGAGGATGTCTTCATATGGGTTTAGAAAACTCCGTGTGCGTGTGTATATATATATACATTTTGGATTTCGTCTTCTCTTTTGGTATGGAAAGAAAGATGGAATTGAATTGGGGCATTTGGGTAGCTGGTTGGCTGAATTAAGTAGGCTTGAAAGATTGAAGTGCATGGGAAGGGCGTTCTTTTGAGGGGCATTAGCGAATTGATTGATATTCATAGTCAAGTTTACCTTTATGTAGACTAGTTTTGGTTACCGCTTCGTGAATAACAAGTCAGAAGCGAACATTCTGAATGCGGTTTTCTTTGTTCTTTATCTCAAGTCGAGATATTCGTTTTCACTGCATATATTCTCTCGAGTGTTCATGTGGACAACTTACCACAAACGGTGAACAAAGAAACTCGAGAATATCATCTTTATCTATTCCGGAGCTTGCAGCAGAAGTTTGAACAAATCTATTGCGAGAAAAAAAGTCCTTGTTCATACCCATCAACGTCATGGCAGTATAACAATCACGAACGAATAGCTGAATTACTGGTTACTCTCTCATTTGCTCCAAATCAGCACCTTCAGCACAGTTATAAACCCTTACTCCACGATACTTGTTTTCACAACACATACCTTCTTCTCACTCACACCACATCACCCCCCCCAATCCACTCAATCTACCAAAAACCTACTTATCTATCTATAACCACAACACAACAGCCATGCTCCCCCTCTTCCTAACCTTCATCGCCCACCTCCCCTCGCCAACCCTCCTCACTTCAACCCACCGCAAAACACACTACACCCACTCCTCCCCTTTCTCGCTCCGCACACTCCTCGGCCTTTCTCTCCCTCTCTGCCTTATTTCCCTTCTTTCCTTATTCCTTTCATCACAGAATTGTACGGTTCAAGGGATGAGAATCAATATTCTTCTTGGTCTAACTTCTTTTCTCCTACTCTCGAATCTTTTATCTTATCTTCTTCTGTCGATTCTTCTTAAGCCGCTCGGGGAGGGTGAGGGAGTTAAGGGGTGGAGGAAGGTAGGGTTTCTTATTCTTCATTGTACCGCGTGGGGATTTGTAGGTATTTCGTTCATACTCCTCTCTATCGCTATCGGACTTTCGGTCTATTCAGCAACTGGCTCCTCGAAAAAGGGAAAAGTAATCGCGCAGTTTGGGATTATCCTTCTCGCCATCTTAATTATTGCAATCGTCGTGCTGAGTCTCACAAGTCCAGCCCCCAAGGAAGACAAGCTAGAGAAAAGAGGAAGGGAGGGAGAGGGAGAAATCGTTGAGGAGGGAAAGAGTGCTGTGCCGATAACAGTACTCTCTCCTCCAACAGCAACGAAACCGAGGGAATCGAGGTATTCGCAGCAGAGACAATGGGGCGGAGATAGTGATTCTTGGCCTCTTCCTCCATTTGCCGCGACTTATCCATGTCATCATTCTTCTTCATTTGGTTATCGATCTGATTATCAGCCTGGCGAGAATGAAAATGAAAATGGCAGAGAAGGAAAAGTAAAAGATATCAAGAGATATCTCCGTATCTTCCTCTTCCTTGTCGCCTTTTTACAATTCATCATCCTTATCCTTTTGTTAGCTTTCGGTGGATCAGTTATTCATAAGGGAGAGATCAGTTCTTCTTGTCTCTCTAATCTGGGGTTAAATGTAATAGGTGGGAACGAGGGAGGAGGACAAGGGGGGTGGTCTAAAAAGAATCCTCTCCCTGTGGAAGTGTTGAGAAGTGATGTGGTTTTGAGTGTTGATATGGTATCTTGTGGTGGGGGTTGTTTTGGAAATGGAAATGGGACGGTAAATGGAGGAGGGAGTGGAGGAGGGAGTGGAGGAGGGACGGGAACAGTGACGGTTACGAGATGGATAACGCAGACGGAGACAGAGGTGGTGAGTGGTAGTCCGGGGGGAATGGTGATGAGTACGGGGATGGTAGGAGAAGTCGTGGTGACGGATGTGGTGGATGTTAATACTACCACTACTGTTGTTGTTACTGCTTCCGCTCCTGCTTCCTAAGGATAATTGGATAGAATCGAATTTGAGTTCAAATTTAAATGATTCTATTCAGTCGTGTATTTGGTAAGAGATCACTAGGGATAAAATCTATAAAAACTTAACATTCTATTATTATAACCTTTAAATTCCCTTTTGTTTGATAATTAGTACCTGGTTCTTTTCGCTTAACTTTGGTGATCCTTGATTTGGGGTTGAGGGAATGGAATGTGCTGATTGGGACGAGGAGCGAAAGACAGGCAGTATGATATAAAGTGAGGAGTAAAGGTATATGGGACAAAGGATTGAGGATTAGGGTTAGAAAATAGAGGGGGAAAGAGAAACAAGAAATTCTTCTTCCCCTCCTTACAAATCCATAGATAAACTTCCGGATTCTCACCACATTTAGAATATTAATCCATATATCCATTCCCTCTTACGCAAAGAAATCGAATTAGTAGGAAAAAACAGTATAAGTTTATGAGGACAAGGTCCGAGGCAACACAGCATCACTACTTGCCCTCTTAATATAGGAAAGATCAGCCTTCTTCATGAGATGAGTGAGATAGCTCAAAACGACGATTGGGCGATTCGAAAAATGTATAGCAATGATCCTCTCGGAATACTGGACTCCGATTCCGATTCTGACGGAGATGAAGAGAAGGATTGGGATGATATTTATGGTGAAAGTGTAATGCGAAAGGAGTAGCGAATGTAAAGGGGTTCGGGGTGCGTCAAGTGCAGGCTGTGAGTTGGTTGAGAGAGGAGATTGGGATTGGGATTGGGATAGAGAGAGAGGGGACGGAAGGAGGAATAGAAGAGTAGAGATAAGTATTATTAGAGATTTAATAAACCGTTACAATTTATCGATGTTCTCCAGTGCGAGTACCTCTAGGATCCCTAACTGTCTGCTAAGAAACTAGATCTGAGACACTTTTAATTGGTGATCTAACTAATTGTGCTTTGAGTTGAGGAACCTTGACTAAGTTTCGGTTTGTAGATTATAGATGTATATATTCCCACTGGGATTTGTGTCTGCTCTGAAGCAATAAGAGGGCAGCCTTGAAGCTTTTCAGTGACCCAGAGATTTCGAGTAGTGCTTTGAAAAATTATAATTGGTGTGGCTTTTGTGACTGTTTTGAATAAGAAAAACTTTCCAAAAATAGACCATTGCTCCTATTTCTCCTCGACTTTGTGTTCTGCATCCAGTAGCTTTCTGCTCCGGCCGAATAACGAGTGTCCCATCCACGAGAGAGTGGGTCATGCAAATCCATCCATCGACGCATTCGAAGTTAAGTATGTCCCAGAATTCATCCCTTCCCTCCATCCCAAATCTCCTTTCCCCCTCTCCAACTCATTCCTCTTTCCCCTCCTCCCCCACAGCAACTAACCTCCCAACAACCAAATACTTCTCTTCAAACCTCTCCTCCCACCCCCTCAACGCATCCTTCTGCTCCTCTCCCAAATCCTCTAATGTATCAAGCGGCCCATCCAGATCCTTCGTTAACATTGAAACATCAAAACTCCCATGTGCCAAGCCGCGAGAAGCGTCCCGTCCGGCGAAATTCTGGTAGGGTCCGTCAGGGCCGTAGAAGTTTTTGCCCGGGGTGACATCGAAGACTCGTCCGCGGACGGCGAGGTACACGGATTGGTTGTTGGTGCCGTTGAAGGGGAGGAGAGTTTGGGGTGTGAAGGTTTGGACTGGGCGGGAGAAGGAGTTAGTTTTTGTTTTGAAGAAAAGGTTCAGATGTGGGGGGGATGAAGTGAGTAGGAATAGCTGCTTGAAACGGATGGGGAAAGATGGAAATATACGTACAAACGATAGGAGCTGGGGGTTTAGGAAGAGTAGTGGGAGTTCGTGGGCGGAAAGAGACGTATGCTGTGTACAGGAGGATAGAGAAGAGAATAAGGTTTATAGGAGTGAAGATTGTTTGGCTGCAGAATAAACATTGTCAGTGTGCAGTCTTCGAGGAGATGGTTGTGTAGCCTTACACTTCTGGATTTGGGAGCGGCTTTTGGGCCTCTACGATTGGTTAGAGAGAGTGCATAGAGGAGAAGGAGATGCAGGAGATACCTACCAGATTGCATCCTCTGCTCAACGTAATCCATGGTGGTTGTGATATGTGCTGTATGTGAAAATGGAGAGGAGGTTGACTCGGATCTGGTGGATAATAGCTTCAGTAAGCTTCAGATGAGGGGTGGAATTTCCTTGCGGAGCTTCGGGATTTTGTTCACGCGAGCTGTCGACGAGGGAAGGTTGCAGGAGAGTAGACGTAATTTATAACTTCCAGATATGCCAATTCGATCGGTCGCGGAGTATATTCTTTTCTTGCTTCGGAATAGCGAGGCACGTGATACTAAGGAGGACAAGTCCAGCCATGTTTTGGAGGACTTGGAGAGAAGGATTACGGCCAAATCTTGTTGCTGATCAATTTATTGTCTGTCTAACTGCTAGTCTTTCCGTGTCTAATGCAACGCTGCATGCCTTCTGGCCCCTTGTCTTTCTAACCTAGTTGGATTTATGTCCTATGCGCGAATCACTCATAACTTCGGGGTTTCCTGTCTTTGAGTAGGTTCCACCGGCTCAATAATAATGAACAATGCTTCTCCCGTTGCATAGACTGTTCCCTCGCCATCCTCCAAGCTGCCCTTCCCAAACAACTTTCTCCCCTCTTCCCTTGTAACCTGGCTCCTAGCCAACAGCACCGTCGGCGTCCTAATTGGTCTCTTATATTGAATATTCAGGTAAGCCGTCATATTAGTGTTCCCCCTTGGCGTAGCACTTCCCGCCGCATATCCAATCACCTCATCCAACAATAATCCAATGAAACCTCCATGTAAAGTATTGATATGCCCATTAGTTCCGTCTCCCACGCTTATGATACTCAGAATCTCGCTATAGGTGTCTGGTGAGGACGGAGGACAGAAAAAGCATTGGAATTCGTTAATGGTTTCGGGCGTATTGAGTGTTTTGGCAACAAGTGAGCCTTTCGATGTGCTTTGGGGTATTCGAGATCCAGGGATAAAAGGGTTGAGGGAGGAATTGTTGAAAAGTGCGGCGCACCAGGGAATGCGAGAGAGATGATCAAGTGTCTTTTTTGAGGGAGCATCGAATTGAAAGGAAACTCGGGGGTTTGTCATCCTTGTGGTATTCCACTGAATAGAGTTTTCGAGCTCGAGGTTCCATATCCAATATTTAGAACTTTGAAGCTTGATATTTTTCCTCAGGAGAAGCCGAGGCCGAGGTCCAATTGCACGGACTTAAGAAGGGATATATATCCAACTCGACATTTGAACGGCGGGGAAGATGGATTGTTGTCTCATAGAAGGAAGAGGCACTATCAAATCCTCCGAGATGTCTATGTATGTCATATAGGCATCTCTTCATCCTGTCTGTCCTGTAAGCTGACCACTTGGCCATTCCATAGACCCGTGCAATTAATTAAAAATGAAGTATCTTTCTCGTGTCAGCTTGATCAGTCATGTGAAGGAAACAAGCACGTACCGTTTGATCCGGGCGACCCATAAGCATACGTCTTTCTCTGCTTCGTTTTGAGAGAAGATTCACGGCTATTTTGGGATCTTGCTTGCTTCGCAGTCATTCCCTTTTATTGAGTCAATTGGTTGATTCATAGTTGGTTTAGAAGCAAGGTGGTCATTGTTTTGCCTATTGGACACAGAGACACGCCTACGAAGTACTTAACGCGGTCTATTCCTTGTAGCCCTGTTGGAAAAATAGTTGAAGCATCAACATAACCACCTCCACCTCCACCTCCACCACCACCACAACCCTCCTTCACTTACTGTCCTTAACGTTACTCTGCATCAACTCGCACTCGCAAAGATTAATTATTTGCCTCTGGAGGCCAAATTCGACTCTCATTTCAAGGTTTCAGGTTATATTACCACGCTGCTCAGCCTCCCCCATTAAGCTCGAGATCTCGAAGTTTACCCACGAACCTCGACATTCTTCCAATAATAATAAGCACGTCAACTTATAGGATCAAGCCCCTTCGACATAAATGCGCCATTAAAGTAATCAACATTGCAACGCTTTCGCGACAATCTCTCGACACTCCTTCCTGGCGCATCCCAGTCGATGATCTTACATCAGATACGGACGGCATAATGTGGAAAAGACTAAATAATACAAGAGGCTCGCGGCAGTCGGCCATGATCGATGCGTCTACAATGGAATATGACGGATATCCAGGAAATCCCAGATTGGGTATTGAAGAGGCACTACCAACAGAGAGAGGTCCACCTCCACCAAGACCACCTCGAGATGACAAACTTCAGGAATTGTGAGTGTTTCCAAATGTCTCATTTGGACATCTTTATGCCTGTATGGATAAATACAGATCTGCAACAGTATCTGTTGAATTTATGCTCCATCGTGACGGCATTACCAGTTTTTGAATATTGGCTAACAATACCTCAGGGAGCCTGTCAAATCCAGACCACCCCCAACAAATCGAAACTCCAAGTTGAGACCTGCTTCTTCAATCTATTCACAACCATCCCCAGGTCCAGCAGTTACCCGGTTTTCTAGACGCCCAGCTCCGAGTAGCTCATATACGGACGACGTATCTCCTCCAAGTTCTCCCGAGTTTTCTGGACAGTATAGGTATGTCGAAGATTTTAGAAATATATCGGACTCACTGTCTTGAACTCTTGTACCAGCCTCAACATGCTGCGGACGAGAGCTTCAAGCTTCCTTCTCAGCACCCAATACCCAATTACATAGACCCTTCAACGGCTTGTCAACACCATCCCGCATTTCCTCTTTACCTTCTTATGTCTGCATCCATATGTTTCCTGAGGAATACGTACTAATCTACTGAGCAGCAGCCAAGGCCAATACCAGGATCACGAAGTCTCCCCGATTGACGACATGCCAGATATTTCCCGACTTGGATTTGGCAAATCAAAGGAAACAGAACGACCAGTGTCCAGACCACCGCAGAGTAGTATTCCAGTGATGCGAAGAGCGAAGAGACGAAACCAGGTTGCAGCCGCTGCGGCGAACTTATTGCAAAGAAAGGATGTAGGGCCCAAAAATACAACTGTTCTATATGACCCTTATACGGGAGAGCGAACAACAAGTGAGAAGGGCAAACCACAATCAGTCAAACCTGGAGAGTTTTCACCACCTGGACTTCGACTAATTCACCAACAAACTGGCACTCAGTTGGGAAATGAATCTATCATCACTGCTGGAAATCGCAATCAACCTATTGGAGAGCGAGCTCGCAAACTGAAGAATTCCAATAGTCCTGTTGAGAAGCCAGAATGGAAAGGAGGAAGTGGTCGTGCAACCCTGGTTAGCCCAGTTGCAGATAGATCTGACATCCCGCCATTGAGTGTTCCTCAAAAGAGTACCAAACGTGCGGTTTCTTCATCGACTACCCCTGTTAATGTCGTCGATCAAACTAACGTGCAATCGACAACCATGCCCGAACGCATTGACCCTACCATTCGGGCAGTGCTTTCGAATTCAGGTCGTAGCAGTCCACGAGTCTTAAATGAGCCTACTCCAGTTCATTCAAGCCCTTCTTCAGCCTCCGCAGAAGTCCCCCCTCGTCGAAAAGTCGGTTCCGCATCCCAGCATCAAAAGAAAGACTCAGCTGATACTATTGAACGCAATTTCCGAGAAGCATTGAAAGAGTCCTTCCCCCCATCCGATCCAAATGATCCATACGTCCAACCACCCTCACGATTCAGCATAACCACCTATGCAACCTCCAAATTAGAAGACTCCCCTCGCGCCTCAACTGACACCTCACTGCCTCCAATGCCTTCCGCACACCCTCTCCCCCTCCAATCGAACACCATGTCCTCTCAAGGCGGCAACACCTCCATCGTGAACCGCAAACGCCCTCAAGTCGTCGAATCTCTCACCCCAATCGCTCGTAAAGCCGTTGATCCAACTTCCCCAGTCTTAATCAGCATGTCCTCTTCCATCGCCACAAAACGCGCATTCAACAACGCCAAAACCCTTCCCCAATCACCCGCCGAAGCACAATCCCACGATCTCATCACATCGCTACAGGCACAGTTGGATAACTTGGCGCATCGAAAGAATAACATAATGAAGAGTATTAGACAAATGACGGAATTGATGCCCGCGGATCATGTAACAACTACTGAGGATGTGAGGAGAAAGCGAGAGGCGGAGAAGAAGAAAGTGGAGGGGTTGAAGGAGGAAGAGGCGGATATTAGGAGAGAAGAACATGAGTTGGGTCTTAAGTTGCACAGAGCGTGGAAGAGGAGAGATAAGGAGGCTATTTATGAACCGACTGGGTTATGGGTTAGGAGAGTTACGGGATGATTTTTCTGGTGCGAGACGTATTTTTCTAAAGGCGGAAGCAAAACGGGAGTCTATGATGTGATGATAGATTAATGTCTGGATATTGTATGGGTATTAGTTAAGCGAAATCTGGGGAAACGTATGCAGGAGCTAATGGCATGGATGGATGGCGTTATTTCAGATATCAGAGTAGATTTGATTAGGAAGAATGGGTTCTCTTTAGAAAGAACCAAGGTATGAAGAGATTTCGGATATATAGTTTTTGAGAGGCGGAAGAAAAGGATGGGGAAGGGGAAAGAAGTGTTAATTTGAGCGCTTGTTAATTATAACTTTTTTCTCTCTTCGATGAATTTTAGAGGAGTGTGAGTATTAGTGAGAGACGAGGAAATGGTCTAACAGGCATAGAAAGAGGGAATTAGGCTATCAAATTTGAAAATTGTCAAGAATATTCCAACTAGTAGGGCATATAAGATGCTAAATTTGAAGATACAATCATTTCCCTTTCCTTCTCCTATTCCTTCTCCTATTCCTCCTTTACTATGATTTTCCTCGGGGAGTTTCTTGTAGATTTCAGCTAAAAGCAGTTAGTTAGTTTTAGGGATTGAAAGGAAGTAGCAAAAAGAGAAATTAATTACATGCCTTAACCCTCCCTTTTCCCTCCATTCCTTTCTTTAATTCTGCCTATGCCCATCTAAATCCCAAGCCTCACTTTGCATTTTCCCTTTTTTTTTTCTAACGAGAAGAGAGAGAGAGAGAGATGCGGACAATAAGTCATATGCATGATGATTGATCTCTCGACTTGGCACTGACACAGACGGATGTATGTAAGTTGATGTGGCGAAGCTGTGGGGAAGCAGGGAAGTTCGCATGGGGAGGAGCTCTCTTCGTTGAAGGAAGAAGTGGCCGAAATTGGTGCGAACAATAGAATATTTTAATAATTTATATTCTTTTGTATATTACAATAACATAGAATAAAAATTCCTAAACAAATCAGGGATCATCATCCCCCTTCTCATGTTCCTTCTTCTCCCCCATCCATCCGTGAAAACCAACCCGAACGATGTTTTCCCCACATATTACTTGCATGAAAGACTTAGTACGCAGGAGACTTCAACAACTCCTAACCTATGGTTTGACTTCACTTTATGCAGTTGCAGTTAGGTGAATGTGCGAAGGAGGAAAGGACGATAATGCCAAAAGGCGATTTTCAAAACGGTAGGCTATGAAGGGTAGTTTTTGGATGCTCCTACGAAGACGAACAGATAAGGTGGAGGAGAAAAGAAAAGTATATCAAGAAGAAATACAGAGGGCTGAAGGGGGATATACAAACCTCCCTCCTTCCAGTTCGAGAAAGGTAAATGAGATGTCCATCGAAACCGAAGACCTTAGGTCGGATTTTTCTTCCCTGTTTAATGGGCTGAAGTTAAACTTATGCGTGGGAGGAAAGGAGGCGGAGGTTTGCTTTGAGAACTGGAATAGATGAGAGAGATATTTTTGAGAAGGGGAAAATGATGTTGTCATTTCATTGCTTTTTCTTTTCAGTTCTGCTGTTAATTGTCTCGTTCCATTGTCACTTCTACCCCTATACTCGATATACGACGATGCCACTTTGCACATTTTTCATTCATGGAAAGAGTGATTCTCGTAAGAGCAAGAGAAAGTACATAGAGCGTCCCATATAGCATAATCTCCCGATTTTCCATTCTAGCAATGAAGATCAAGAGTGTGGAAGCGTGGGGGGAGGAAGTTGATTAAGGATAAAGGAGGTAGAAAGATATTAAAGAGAGGATTCAGTGATTCTTCCTCTACTCCATAACAACTTAACCACCAGAAGGAAGATCGATTCAGATAGTGAGGCAGGAGGAGATGTTTTTACTATCTACTATTAGTATTAGCCAGCTCTCCTCTGTTAGGGTAGAGAAAGGTGGGAGCTGTAAAGGCAGCATCATTTCCTCAGTAACTTACTATCTTTCCAGCCGATCATTGCCAACTTCCACTTCTCAATCCTCCTCTCCTACATTCGCAACCTTCCGCAACACAACCGCCAATAAAACCTTTCCTACTCAGAAGAGAAGGAATTTCAACATTTCCCAAGCATCTATGAAATTCTAACGCAGGCTATCTATCGTAATACTATTCTACCTTCTCATGTAGAGGCCTTTCATATCCTCAAATCCCATTTCGTGACTTTAAAGAAGTTAGAGAACTACAAGGCCATTGCGAGAAGGGCAGCGTTGTCTGGCTTTTACGCCTCTTCTCTAGCTATAAATCTAAAAATCGGATTTAATGAGAACAAGTGATGTCCACCTGAACCTCTTCACTTCAAAGAGGAATGAATCATAAGGGGAGAATAGAGGAGGATATAAAGACCCACCCTCTCCTCCTCCAAACCCGTCCCTTACGCCAACTTAGTCCCTCACAAACATCCAATTCATTCAAAGACTAACCACAACCACTTTGCTTTCCAAATCCAAACACTAATAGATAATTTATCCTCCCCCTTTTCTTCTCTGAGAACTTTGAAACTAACTAAATGAAAATTAGACAAAGTGGGGGAAGACATAGCATAGGAGATTGAAGGGAGGCGTATAAAACCCCCCATTCCTCCTAAATTTATCTAAACCAGGAGAAGAAAGACAGACTACTTCGATTTCGCTAGACATTTTTCCTTGAATAACGTTAAAGATTTATCCCAAAAAAAGGAAAAAAAAGCTGAAGTTTGGTAGGACGAAGCAGGAGGTTAGACAAACCTTGAGGGGAAGTAGTTGTCATCTCCTTTCACTCACTCACCGTCATTGCCCTTTCTATCCTCACCCCTCCTTTTTCTTCATTCCCATTTATGCAGCCACTCTTCCTAAGCCATTACATCCATCATCCACTCACTCACTTCAATCAACAATTCTCCTCTACTCCTATGCACTCACTCCTACTCACCAAGCAAAATAAATTGCAAGTAGGAATACCAATCACATTTCAAATCACAATTACAAACCCCGCATAGCCGTATAGAAAAGTTCTTTCATAAGTCACGATAATTAATCTCTAGACTAGTCATGGGTATCCCATCCCATAATACCCCAACCCATAACTACTAGCCTGACGAAACTAAGCTATGTACTGCTTTCTCTCTAAGTAATAAAAGTCATAAAAAAAAGCACTGCTAAAGCTATCCGTCCATTCATTTTTTTAATGCACCCCAAACCCCAATCCCAAGTCCAAGCCCAACGCCACACCCCTAAGAAAAGAACGCCCCCTAACCCCAAACAACTCTAAAGTCATCGAAAAACAGAGAATAGAATGCAATTGCAAATGCAAATGCTCAAGAAAAAAAATATGGTATAGAAGAAGAAACACCACTCACTTCCCACCCTCCCTCAAACCAATCAATCAACAACCATCCTATCATTCTCGCCCCCAGAACTATCGAGATCCACCACCTCAACTTGTCTCTTCGACACCTCTCCCGTTCCTGAACCCTCTCCAGAAATCTTACTCCTCGGCTGCAACGCCTCCCATTTCGCTTGAGCTTCACCCACTGGAACTTTCTTAACCACCACCGATCCCCCAATACTACTGCGTTTCGCAACCCTATCTCTATTATCCGCTTCCGAAGAATCAGCCGAAATAGCCATTGGTTCTCTCTCACGATTTTCAGAAGGGGTATTTGTAGCAAAGAAATGTGATGGATTTTCGAAGATTTGAGCAGGAAGTGGTGAGGGTAGGGGTGGGGGTAGGGATCCCAATGCTGAGGGAGAAGTGTGCGTTGTGGAAACTGCTACTGATCGAGTGCGAATGTGATCTGGATATAGAGAGCCTGTTTGGGCAGTGACGCTTGCAGCTCTTAATGAGGATGGATGAGAAGTAGATGTCAGACGTTGAGCTTGACTGCCATTGATGGGAGAGAAGCCTGAAGTTGGTACAATTACATTGCTCAACGCATTCTCAGATCTTAGAGGTGCGGCTCTGTAATCATTGAAACGATTGGGCGACTCTTTTCGCTTCCTCAAGTTGTTCGCAATTGCCAAAGCGATCTTGTCCTTTTCGCGCATACGCAGAGTGACGCCGAAAGATTTACGAATTTGCGACTTTCGAGATGCATTGCCATTTTTGAGCGAGATTACGCGGCGTTCGCGATCTTCGGGGGAAGCATCTTTGGGAATTGCTGAGATTGCTTGTTGGTACTTAGTCTCGACTTCTTCTAAAGCTTTATTCAGAGCTGCAAGTCGGCTAGGGTCGAGCTCTGATGGAGACTGTCTCACTTGAGTGCCATCATGGGCGATGAGTATTCTTGGTTCGCTTGGAGTTTCCGGAGTGTGTAAAGGAGGGCGAGGAAGAGAGTCAGTCGAATGGCGTCCAGACGGGTAGGGGGATGGGGATGGAGATGGAGCAGTCTGAGGAGGTTGGGTATATGGGAGGACTGGCGGAGAATGGACTGGCATAACTGCCATAGATGTGTTTCGCGGAACCCCAGAAGCAGTTTCCTGCTTCAACTGCCTTGAAGGTGATAGCGGCCTAGGAGCAGGGGTCTCACCTCCTTGGCAGACCTTCTTCAATTGATGCTATAAAATATCAGAGTTTGGTCTTTGATTATCAGATGGCTACTTACATAGTTCAAACCTTGAGTCGTAGTGAAAGTTTGATTGCAGTACTCGCACATGGCCTTTGTATTCCAATCTGGGGGGCCTTTGGCGCAGATTCGTTTTGAAATATGCTGTTGACAATTAGTTGCTATCGAAAAAAGGCATAAAGTTCTAGGCTTACGAAATTGAAGCCAAGCTGATTTGGGAATGTGTGATGGCAAACAGGACACCAAAAATTCCCCGGATTAGCACCTGTCAAGCCATTCGAGCTTTGATTCGAGTTTTGGTACCTAGATCTGTCGTATGGAGGCGGAGTTTGGTACTGTGAATTGGCCACGGAAGGGGGGGTATTAGAAAATCGCGAATGGGTAGTAGGGTAGTGCGATGGGGTTGTCGAATATTCTGGAGGAGCATTACCAGGTCTGTCCGCAATTGTGACATTCCGAGGCTGAACAGGTCCATTCGTATCGCGAAGTTGTCTGATGGCAGGTATTTTTGGCATGACAGTCTCGTCTCCATCGACACAATCTTCAATCGTGTAGCCCAGTCTGTTGGCTTTAGCTAACCATCGTATCAGCTTTTTCGCTGGGACGTTCTTCAGGTGCTCCGCAAGTGCTTGGTCGAGTATATCTTCAGACACAGACCCCAGCAACGCCTGCGCGGTAGCGTTCTTCAACACCTTCTCCACCACTGCTTGTTTTTTGCAAGCTACATTCACAATTGCATCCTTGAAAACACCCTGCTCTTTGAAGACCCGGTTGAGAACACTCTCGGAGGAGTTTTTGAGTCCAGCACGGAGAACGAATGACAGATGCTCGTCGTTAGATCCGCCACCCCTCCTCTCAAACAAAAATACACGCCAATTCTTTCGGAGGGATTCCTGCACTACTTCTGGAGAGGTGGCTTTCAAAATGGTATCGAACTGAGCCCTCTCCATTTCGTGCGCCTCAGTTGGATGCGAAGATGACGACGCTGCTGGCATTTTCTCAGCGCGTCTATCAGAATTTGAAGATGGATCCCGATGTCGGCTTGGGCGTAGAGGTCCAGGTGCAGAAGAAGTTTCCCGTCGAGAGGTGGCTGAAGTGCGTCTCGAATGCCGTCGATCCTCGATTGATTTGCTTTTACTCACCGATATAGATTCACCTTTCTCACCATTCTCGACCGAAAGAGGACCATTTTTCTCTCCATTCTCGACTGAAAGAAGACCATTTTTCTCTCCGTTCTCGACTAAAAGAGGTTCATCCACAGTTGGGGGGGTATTTTCAAGTAATCCTTCCCGAGGCTGGCTCCCAGGTCGACGGGGCGGTGCAGGCATCTCTTCAACTTCTGAGGATCCTAATACATCTAAAGGTGAACTCTTCGTACGGTGGCGAGTTTTTGGCGAAAGGCCCTTGTCTAATAAAATTTCTCTTGGAGGCGAAGCATTCGGCAGAGCTGTAGTCGAAGCCTCTTTGTGCGTCGATTCTATCACGTGAGCATCTTCCATCGATACATCAGGTGCTGTCGTGGGTGAAATGTCTTCCATTGCCTCTATCGTCGACTCTCTTGATTGACGTTGTGGCGATATTGATATTTCAGACATCGTTGTGGGATGATTGGTTGGCTCGTCAGGTGATGCCGATTTCGAATCCTGATATCTTGATGGTTGAACGCGCCGCCGTGGGGGGAGTTGACGGGGCTTTATGTGAATTTGTCGCAGACAAACGTGCTGTGGTATAGCCTTTTTTTGAAGGTGAAAAAAAAAGTGCGTAATTGGCTATAAATTTTGATTAGTGTTTACTATATTAATATTGATTAATCAATGCAAAAGGCAGCAAATGAATGACGCGCCATGGGAAGAAAAGGAGAAGGATATTAATATAATAATATAGGTGTGGCTTACTAACGAAAATGAAATAGATTAAAAAGATTAACGAAAGAGAGGGAAGTGAGTGGAATGCCGCTGAATAAGTAAAAAAAGGAGGAGGCAAGGCGAATTTAAACCAATACTAATGATGAGACACCTGGCATACTAGCTTAGTAAATAGGCTACCTATGTATAGTATGGATGGGTGGTGGTGGAAGATGATTGGCGCTAAAAGGGGTAATTTCCTAGAAGAAAAGTGTAGTCATAGAAAAAAAAATATTGAAAAAAAAGAAAAAGGGCTAGCGTAAGAACAAGTAACAAGTGGATACAACTTAAGGGGCCAAGATAGTTCAACCAATATGTGGGAACTTCCCACCTTTTAACGCTTTAACACTATAAGTAGCTAGCTATTTATAAACCCAACTCGCTAATACATGAATTATTTAAATACTTAGTCTTACGCAAAGTGAACGAAGGGCGAACGAAAGCCATTTCTGTATCGGGCCTATAAAAAGATCGCCTAGACCTATTATATGACCACCATAAGCGTTTGGCCGCTTGGCTTTGAACGAAGTAAGTGTATAATTATTCAACCCCCGAGGGTGTATTTTGAGACCATTAACCCATTCATCACACATCGCGCACGTAAAATGAACAGATAATTTAACAGTGTGTGGAATGTGACAGGGATGTGGGTAGATTGTGCTGGATATTAAAAGTCATTAATACGAACCTTGTTGAAACCCTTCTGCCCTTAGACTTCATGCACGGCTTTGTACTACCCAATAGAATAATTCGGCAAGTAAGATTACTAACCACGGCAACTTGCCTTGCCGTTTGCCTTCGAATCGACGATGATTTTTATTCCGAGTAATGCGTAATTATACACGGAACCTTCAGTTGCCTTCAAAAGGTCAGCATGCGCACATCAAATGTAGCTATCAGGCAGACGCTCACTTACTGTAAAGGTCAAATCAATCTTCAAAATAGGCATTCCCGTCTAAAGTGGGCCTTCGAGTCCTGGAGAAGGGGGCCTACACGCAATGAGCGGTAGTTGATTTGTATTACGATGAGCAGTGATCTATTTTGTGTTACTAGGTGCCTAAAGTAGATGAGTTACTTGTGATTGATGGAGAGCACGTGGATTATTCACCAATAGTGATCGAAAATGACTAACCTAAAGGATTGAACGAAGAACAGCTGATCTATTGTAAGCACAAAAGACCCAATCTGTCATTGAAGGAATGTGTCAATAGCTGAGGAGCTCGGCAAATCGTGGCTATGCGAGTGTATATGTTCGAGAAGCCTTTCCAGATATTCTCTCCGCTCAGAAGTGGATCTGTTCGGCGGATTCGCAAAAGGCTATTTCTCGACTTGTGCGTTTTTAGATTGTGATCGTGCTTCTTTAACTTGGATTTGGGAAAAGGTTTGAGAGAATTAAATGCGTGTATGAAGAAACTGCTAGGCGGCAATCCTTTCGCGTCCTGTAGCCTATTGTGGATTCAAACGGCCCAAGATGGGATTTGATGATTTCGCTCTGAATTCTAAAGTTAGTTATCGCATTTGAATAGTCCGGGTATGGGCAATCCTACTCGTGTTGTTTGATTCAAGTTGACGGCGAAATCGGTTGGTCGAGGGTGTGAAGTGAAGCTTGTAGCTGAAGATTAAAAAGATCCAGCGACGACCTACGAAACGGCCGAATGGTCGTGGACGTGTGGGCAGCTGGAAGAGGTCTGTTATCAGGGCGCGAGAGGGATAGGTGAATCATATATGAGCGTTTCAGCAGATCAGAGTACTCCAGAGATGGGAGGGGGTTTATGGATGCGAGGGGTTGGGTGAGATTATGTTAAGTAATTGTCGGTCGACGGAGGCAAGACCTTAAGTGATTATAACAAAAGGAAGGAAGGAGCAACCCGGAGAGTTGAAAATTTGCCTTGTAGGCTATGAAAGACTATGAGAATCAATTCACTAGCTCTTGGAAGGTATTCTAAATACTATTTCACTTCAAGTTACCTGGAACAGTAAAGGGGTTTCGACGATTAGTTCGATGAGATGGCATAATCAATAAATCAATTCATGCACAACATCTAATTCAATCGCCACCTAACACTTATTCAATCAATACATACAATAAAATCTCAAAAGCGATATCTGTATGAGGAGGTTGTGAGCCTTATATCAATCCTTCTAGCCTCATCCTGCATAATTCTGCCTAGTACAAGCTTCCTTCGCAGACAAAGACTAACAGAAAACAGCAACATAAATCGAGCCGTCAAACAGTAAGTATTACGTGAGGTTTTAATTGCGAAGGGAATTGGGAATGAGGAATGATGTAATAGCCGGAAAAGGGTTAGGCTTTGTGCGAGGTAACTGTTGCTTGTGATCCCTCGCTCGGTTTGGTGTTGCAGCGACAGTGTGACGATGATGAAGATGGGATACGCAAAGGGATGAAGTGTTGTAACGTAATCTTAAAACTGTTAAGGAGCGAATCGTGTTTGAGGATTTGTGTTAAGTTTTTCGCAAATGAGCTAAGAAAGAGATGGCAATGACGACTCATAGATTGCGACAAATGATGCAGATAAGTTATTGAACTAATGAAAAGACTAAAGACAGCCATTGTATGACCAAGACACTAAGGTGAGCTACCACATAGCAGCAGTATCTAATGCTAGGCGATAACGAAGCGAACTCCATGATTCATGATATGGTTGTTAATTCGGTGATGATGAATTAAAATGCGACAACTAGCTTATTTGCTCATTCGTCATACGCCAAGTAACAAGCAGCCCATTTTCCAAGATCCCAAAAACAAAAATGTAAGGTAATAGTACACACTGTGGCTGGTGCAGGAGACTTGCTCTTCAAATAAGCACTACTCGCCTCCCACACTATTGAAAGAAAAAAGGCTGACTCTCGAACTGTCCCCGAGGAAGCTCAAGACATTCAAGCATCAACTCCTGATAGTGTTTTTCTGTCATCCCAGCAGTTTCGCCGATGATCCGCGCTTTCAAGGTGGGCTCTTTCTTCTTTCCATATTGTTTCTGCCATGCTCCTTTGACTTGCTGCATATGCATTGGATCCCAATGACATCTGATGATACGATTGACCAATAATTTGTCTCGAGTACCTGGGCCTGCCATTGCGTCTTCAATGAGAATGGCATCACGCATAGCCTTATCAGTAGCCGTGCGGATTTGATAGAAGAGGGCATCCTTAATATGAGAGAAAGGGTGGCGGAGGAATGCCTAGTTCAAGGTCAACATTACATTAACAAGAGCAGCGAGAAACAACTTACACGTTTAATAACAGCCTCCAGATCTTGGGCGTACTTCGCCTTGTATGCGTAGTTGATTGCGTGAATCTGAGCATTAGACCTCTGTGTAAAAATTGTGCATAAGGTCATTTCATCTGCGGAGCCGCGTGTTGCTTGGAAAACGGCATCGACATCTTGATCAATGGCAACTGGATTGACTGGTTCATTCTCTTCCGCTCGAGTAGCCTGCGCAGCTAGTAAGAATAGCTCCAGAAGATTCCCGCTTACATCACGTTCGAGATCATCTTCAAGCTCGACCTGGCTTTCTTTTTGATACAGCAGTTTGATCGACCGTATATCAGCATTTGATCTCCCAAGCAAGACTTCAATCAACAGTGACTCCTTGCTCCCAAATCCATCGGTAGGATCATGCAAAAGAAAGCAGTCTTGTCTCAAAGGACCCCTTGTTAATGCCGTTAAGCCACGCTGTAATGAGAAAGATGTTTCGCTGTTGACATCTGAAGTGAGATTTCGTCCAAGGTTACTTTCAAAAGCTTGACGGATCATATCGATTTGTATTGGTCCTCTGTTAGCCAGTATGTTGATAAGGACGGTCTCCCTTGTGCCCCAACCCTTCATAGCATCCCTTAAATCTTGAGCATCTCTGGCAAAATTGGAAAATGGAATATTGGGAGGGCTCATCACATCGTAGCCGGGTGACGGTTGTCCAATAAGGGGGTATCTAACTTGTGATTGTGGGAAGCCTCCATATTGCTGAGGATCGTACTGACCTGGCGGAGCAGCATAGGGTTGTGGAGAGTATTGGGGAGGAATACCATACGGCTGTTGAGGATATCCTGCCGGAGCAACTGCTGCGCCGTATTGTGATTGTGAATATCCATTTGGAGGTCGACCATATTGTTGGGGTTGAGAATAAGCACGATTACGTGGAGGTGACTGTTGGTAGCCTAGTAGAGGAGAGTCTGCGTTCGAATCAGCTTCTGCCATATCACGAATCGACTTGAATACAACTTACTGGAAGAGGGGTGTTGCTCATAGCCAGGAGAATCTACCAGGTCAGCTCCATTTCTTCATGGCCAATCTCAGTCACTCACAGGAGGTGGAGGGGGCAACGTATTGCTGCTGATAGCCAGCTTGGGGAGCTCGATAAGCCATTCTGTGTATGCGGAGGCTATAATGTCTGCAGAGGATGAATGTCAAGGGGTAAGGATATAGTAAACTTTGCTCTGATGACGGCAACGTCAAGAATACCCTTTAGCTAAATGACACAACTAGTTCTTTAAGAGGCAATGAAATAGGCATCGAAATAGCATCATGTTGGCTTGCGAGTAGACCACTTGATCTGGCGTTAAAGGGTCTTCTTGGGAGTGACATTCTAGCGGCCATGTTGGGGGCACAGCACAGATTTGTTGCTGTCGTTGACATTTGAAGAATGGTATTGAGGCCAAAGCAATTGGAGGGATTATAAGCGCCAAACTATGAATGATATACGAAGAAGGCGCATGCATTGCTATTAGAGCTCATGGTTCATGGTTGAGCGAAGTTGGGGAGAGCGGAAGGGAAAGTTGGTGTTGTAATGCTCGCTTGGGAAAAAGTCCTCCAGGGATTCAACGGTTGGCTTGACGTCAAGTTGAGATTTCATTGTTCTTCACAACTCTAAATAATTTTAAGCAAAAAAGAGAAGAAGTTCGATTAGACTAACAATGTAAGTGCCTGAATAGTGGGATAGATGTTCCTTCTCGACAAAGCGATGACTGTTCTCCAAAAGAAGTAACAAAGAAGCATGCGCGATGACTGTTCTCCAAAAGAAGTAACAAAGAAGCATGCGCGTCTACTTATTCACGAAGCCATATGCAGACATCCCGTAGATTCACAACCCTTGTTATTAATGTTTGTTTTTGTTACAAGTTATCTCAACCGCAATTATAAGGTACATTGCTTATCTTAAAATATTATTTTTCAAGGGTATCTTTCTTCAGTTGCTGTTCTATTAAAATGGGTGGCCTAGCTTTTGCATCTCATTCGCTTGCCATTTCCACTCCCCGCATGCCACCAGATGTCTATGAGCAAACCCTCGAAAGCAGTAAAAATGTGCTTCGCAAACACTTCTCCCACGTTGCCAGTGCTATCGAGGCACCTGGCAAGACATCCTATGGAGACATTGACCTTCTAGTTGCCTGTCCGCTCGATGACTCCTTTAACTGGGCTAGCAAAACCGACACGCAAGTTGCTGAACATCTTGCAAAGGTCATGAATGCAAAAGCGTGGATCGGACATACATCAAACCCAACTGTCAACCTTGCAGTTTCCTGGCCTTCTGAGAATAATCCTGAAAAGGAGGATGATTGTATTCAAATCGATGTGCACATCTGCCCCGATGTCCAGAATTTCACATGGGAGCTCTTTCATTCTGATCATGGAGATCTTTGGAACATTCTTGGAGCGACAATCAGAAAATTTGGGTTGACAGCCAATAATCGCGGATTATTTCTCAAGATACCCGAGATTGAACTGACGGATCGGAAGAAGAGCATGATATTCCTAACAGCAGATCCGTGTCAAGTTTTGAAGATGCTAGGGTTGAGTGAGGAAAATTGGTGGAAGAAATTTGACACTCAGCAAGAAATGTTTGATTATGCTGCCGGTTGTCGAATGTTCTGGATCAAGGAGACAGAGGATGAGATAGATGGGGGACAGGAGGGAGGTGAGAAAGGAAAGAAGACATTGAAGCACAACGACCGACAAAGAATGAACAAACGCCCAGTCTTTGCAGCATGGATCGACGAATTTATTCCGAAATGCCGGGAAGATAGAAAGTACAGAGAGGTAAAGGTCACCAGGGAGGAGATTCGAGATGACGCTTTTGAGAGATTTGGCATCAAAAATGAATACGAGGAACGATTGAAGGAATGGAACTTATCGAAGAACAAGGAAGAAGTGTTGAGAGATGCTATTAAAGGCAGTCTGCCAAAGCATGATAACATGATATTGAGAGGGGCAGCCATTAAAGAGTTGAAGGAGATCATCATGCAGGGAAAGCCATTCGATGGCAAAGTGCCAGAAGCTGCCTCGTTGGATGAGAATGGTTTCTATGATATTGATGCGGTAAAGGCATTTGTGGGAAAGAACTGGGGGCGCGCAGGCCAGATCAGACTGCAAGAGCAATATGCCCAACCCTCCAAGAAGTGAAGATGTAGTGGAATGGAAGGACACATGGTTAGGGCTGTGAATGTCTCCGAGACTTGCGGATCATTGTTACCTTGATTTGGACATGTCCTGTTTGGGCAGCTGTTGGGTAGGATGGCGATTCGGGGTCAAGGATCGAATAGCCGTTGTGTTACTCTATTGAATAATAAAGAATGTTTCAAACCGAATAATAAAATAATAATATGTGTCCAATATAGTGTGTGCTGTAATCTTTTCTAGCATGTAACTATTTCATTGTAAAGAATGTTTCAAACCTCTAAACCCCAATTCTCTTGTAGTAGAGTTTCCGGGAGCAGCCGTGGCTAGGATGGCGATGGCCTCACAGGTCCAGCCCAAGACCCATTATCAGACGACCTTCAGGTCGGCACTTTCTCTGGAAAATCATTGTACATCAAGAATTGGTAGAGAATTCACATTCATTCACCAAGACCACGCTACCATAGCCTGTGATGCATTATAAAGTCAAGGCTTCCACAACGCCTTATTCTCCACTCTGCACCTTTCGACTCCTTCGTGTCCATGCAACTCGATCTAAACTCATCTATTTCTTTCCGCTCTTCTTAATACCCTGCGAACCGGTGTTCAAAGGACCCTTGCTCCCCTTTGCCAGGGCAGCCAGCGCCTTGTTTGCTGCTGCGTCTGTTTGTGAGAATATGTTAGTGTCGAATTTTGACCTTAGAGACTAGATACGGACTCTTCCTCTGCTGCTCTTGAAATTTGAGATCTTCCTCACTCAGCTCCTTGACGGCTTTCTTCTTAGGCTTCAAAGGCTTAGCCTTACCTCCTGTAGTGGAATTAATACGATGTCGCCCTAGAAGGTACAAAGAGGAATGAAAAAACGTACCTGCTCTATCGACTCCTCCCATTTTGATTATGTATGACTTGAGATATTGATTTTCGGGTTCGAAGAGGATCTATGTGACCAATGACTTGTAGAGGCAGTTCGTGGTATTTTTGTGGGAAGCAAGCGGTTTGAGACTTTTTGCTTGTCAGCTTTCTATTATAAATTTCGCTAGAAGAGCCCCCACTAGCGCCAAATGAAGGCGACGCCATGTTCATCGCGACTCGTAGTGAACTTTAACAACCTCTCCGACAACCCACGACATATAGCACAGCTAATTGCATTCAAAGCAACATATTCGCAATCGATAGTAATGCACTGAGGCGCAAGAAGAGAGACGATAGAAACCCGGTTGGACTCTTTCTCACATTGAGATTGTCTTTTCTGATCTTTAGCTAACCCAATTTTTCCACGTCAAGACAGGGGATCTACCGTCTAAAGTCAAGAGCAAGCAATCATGGCATCTTCAGCCAGCTCCGATGAAGGAGAAATTAGGGATAGGGATAATGGTGTTGAGAAGGCAACTACGTCGCAACGCCAATTCGATGGCATTTCCGTTGACCGTCAAGACAGAAACCGTTCTAGTAACTCTTCGACATCCCCCGAAGAAGATACGTCCTTCAGATCTAGAGATAGAAGATCTGCGGAGAGAAACCGTACCCCATATTCAGACCGACAGCCTCGAGGCTCGAAAAGAACCAGAGATGATGAGTACTCCGAGCGGCCCTGCGATGATCCTCGACGATTCAAGGTCCATTACGAAGACGCACCACAAGATTACAGACGTCGTTCACGAGTTTCTTATGAGGACATAGACAAGAGCTCCGCTGCACCTTCAGATTTACGCTATGATGATCGAGACAGACATGCAGATAAACGCCATCGAACTCGCAGTCGGTCCCCGTATCGTGCACCTCGAGATGGAGAAAGAAATGGTCGAGGTAGACAGACCGGAAGAGGTGGAAATCGGTATGGTAACTTTCCGCCCTCTGGAAGAGGGGGATTTCAGGGATATAGCGATGGCAGTCGGAATTCAAAGGACCAGTCAGTGAGCAATCGGGGACAAGGCCCGCTGCCTGCTGATAACGCAAGACAAGAGGCTAAAACTGCAAAAGGGCGATTGCAACAGTATGATGAGACGCATAATGTTGATTCATCAAAGTCAGCTATCCCCCAGATCCATATTAAGTAAGCTTACTGACATGTTCTAGATTTAGCAACCACACCGAAGCTCCAGCCGTCGAAGCTACTGAAGAAGAGCCTGTTGATGAAGCGACTCTGATAGAGCAGCGACGAAAGAGACGTGAGGCAATCAAAGCTAAGTACAGAGCTTCCGGTACACCCTTGTTGGTACAAGCTTTGCAACAGGGAGACAGATCAGGACCATCCACACCAGGTCAAGCACCTCAAGAAGATGACAGTCCAGCAATGTCAAGTAAGTTATTAAAGCCGCCTCTTAAACATTGTTCTAATCAGGTTGTGATAGCCAACTCTCCGTCCGCCCCAGCAACACCTATGGATCCTGGATCGCCAACAGCTTTCACAATCACCAATGACCAAGATCTCGCAAATGACTATGAAAACTCTGCTGCCAATGTTGATGAAGATGGACCTTCAGCCGCAGACTACGATCCAACAATGGATATGAGAGAAGATAAGCAACGTGATGATAAACGACACGGCGATGAACTAGCTTCCGGGGCGTATAACGAGATCATACCGACTACAGAACAAGATGTGCTACTTCCTGCTGAGCTCATGCCAGTAGAAGGACCCACGAAATCCAAGGATGAGTTCGATATGTTTGCAGAGGACGACGATGACATGTTTGCAGAAGAACCTGCTATCAATAGTAAACCTGTGGCTGAGAAGTCCGAAATGGCTATTGCCGTTCCAATTCCTCGTGCTAAGGAACTCGACATTGGCATGCTTGATAATTGGGATGACATTGAAGGTTACTACAAGATCATTCTCGGTGAGCTTCTGAATGGCAGGTATCATGTTCAAGCAAATCTTGGGAAAGGTATGTTCTCAGGAGTCGTAAGAGCACTAGACATCACGACCAAGGAATTGGTAGCCATCAAACTTATCAGGAACAATGAAACGATGTAAATTCTCCCACTCATGGTTAAAACCAAACGCTAACCATTCTTAGGCGCAAAGCAGGTATGAAAGAGATCGAGATTCTTCAGAAGATCAACGAGGCAGACCCCGATGACAAGAAACATATGATTCGGTTAGTACGGCATTTTGAGCACAAAGGTCATCTATGCATGGTCTTTGAGAATCTTAGCATCAACCTTCGTGAAGTCTTGAAGAAATTTGGACGTGATGTGGGAATTAATCTACGGGCTGTCCGGGCTTATGCCCATCAGATATTCCTCGGTCTGAGTTTGATGCGGAAATGCAATGTTTTGCATGCGGACTTGAAGCCAGACAATATTTTGGCGAGTAATTTGTTCTCGATAATATGGTCCCTACTAATGATGAATAGGTCAATGAAACTCGCAACATGCTTAAAATTTGTGATCTTGGATCAGCATCCGATGCCTCCGAGAATGAGATCACACCTTACCTCGTCAGTCGTTTCTACCGCGCCCCAGAAATTATTCTAGGAATGCCTTACGACTTCGCAATAGACGTTTGGTCTGTTGGCTGCACTCTCTATGAATTGTACACAGGGAAGATTCTCTTTCGAGGTCATACCAACAATCAAATGCTGCGATCAATAATGGATTGCCGGGGTAAATTCACGACTAAGATGTTGAAAAGGGCACAGTTCGCTCACATCCACTTTGACGAAATGGCCAACTTTAGAAGTGTGGAAAAAGATAAGCTGACAGGAAAGGTATGTTATCTAATTTGATTTCTCTCTTTGTTATTTTACCTAATTTCGGATCGAAGCGCTGTGGCTTTTATGCTGTGCCGTTTCTAAATCCTGCATTACATGAAAATGTCCCTTTTCTGAACTCCATGCTTCCTTGCATAATAAAGCAATAACAAAAATGGTCTAATTTCGGTCTCACTCTTTGCTTACATGTTTTGTTTTTTTGTTCGTCTAGGATATTATTAAGACCCTGGCTTTTGTGAAGCCCTCCCGAGATCTACGAATGCGTCTTATGTCAGCGTCGAAAGGACTGACGGAGGCGGAGACGAAGGAGTTGACTCTTTTTGCGGATTTGTTGGATAGATGTTTGGCATTGAATCCAGAGAAGAGAATTACGCCGTTGGAGGCTTTGAAGCATTCGTTTATCTTAAGGAAATAGAATGAAAGACATCTTTTTTCTTTCAGGACAAGATAGATTGAGACATAGGTAGATGGGATTGGCTAGTTGCTTTGGCAGAGCAAGAAAGAAACCAAATAGATGGATGGCATGTACATTGCAAATCAAACATACAGACGTAGATATATAGAAAGAAAAAAACCTTTAAATCCATATCGTCGGACATCTTTCCTTCCTTTCTTACTGTACTTGGACTTCTTTCGCTTCCTCTTTCTCTCCCCTTTTCTTAAAATCCTGAGTAGAATCTCACTTACGAGCTCTTTATGTGAACGAACAAGCCAACAAGACGTGTCTGCTTACATACATGCAGTGCAGTAAAGTACAATACAGTACAAGTCAGCAGCCGTTCATGAGGCCCGGCCGGTCTCTTCCTCTCAGCTGTGGCTCTGTGTTCTATATTAACAGAGGAAGAAAAGGTAGGGGTCTCCGATCGAGAGAAACCTTATCTTTCATCCTCCAGCCATAACCACAGCCATGACCCCCATTTTTCGGATGCATCGGATTTATATGGTCGATTGAGGAGGAGGTTTTTTTTTTTTTTAAGTAGACGCCTTCATTTGTTTTGGGGAGGGAGAAGGAGGGGGAAAGAAGGAGGGGCCTCCATTTTTGGAGATTTTTAGATAGGGATTTGGAGAGGAGAGATTTACTCCGTAAGGCAGCAAGCAGAATCTTTTTGTGGGTTCGTGATTCATTGATATTGGATTGGATTGGATTGGGTCAGGCGGGAATGCCGGGGTGAAGGAAGGGTGGAATAGGGGGGAGGGTGATAGGGAAACACTTGGACTTTGCGTGAAAGATGACGTAGGGATAATTGAAGGAGGCTGAGTATTTAGTCTCGGGAGCTCTGTGAGGAGGAATTGCTGAAATTGATGATGATAAGGAGAAGGTAGTGGAGGAGGAGCATCAAGAAGGTGGGAAGGGGGGCTAGGTTGTTGGATTTCTGATTTTAGCGAGATTGGAGATGCAGGGCAGGATGTGAAAGGAGGAAGGGTGGATAGGCTATGTATGGGGTATGGGTGAGGGAAGAGAGGGGCGTGGATTTAAGGAGGTGTAAGGAGAAGTTGCTTTTGGGTGGGTTAGAGATTTGGTCGGTAAATTTGGTCTGGAGAGACAGGGAATGATAGGTACGTAGGAAGGGAAGTGTTGAAGGATGAAGAAGGTTTTGTTTGTCTGAAAGTAAGGAAACTTGACTCGAAGAGCTGGATTCTTTGCTTTTAACTGCTTAATATATTGCCTTGAAAGGCGTTCTCTAAATTTTATATTGTAAAATATGACAATATGATATTTTATAGAAACGAAACATAGAACCGAGCGGTACTGTGTGGAGGTTGAAGTAGTGAGGTGAAGAGAAAGCTCGAGATGCTGAAGACGATTGAGAATCTAGGTTATTATTTTATCATCAATGACGTATAAATAATGATAGATAGTTTCTTGCATATGATCATTACTTAGTATACTACTAGATATATGTCATTTAGCGTGTATATTCCTGTTCCTTTCAGTCACTTTGATATCTCTTCAGCCCTTAGCTACTTCAAAAGGCTCACAAACAGAAATTCATATCTTGTATAGATCAGAATGTATTTATACTGCATAATAGTGTATCTTTGATTTTAAAGTATCTAGAATGAACTATGATGATGATGATGTTTGTATACAAATATGAATTGAAAAAGAAGTGCCTTTGTCTTTTAGACTGAAGAAAGTGCACTAGTTAAGCGAGTTCGACTTCAACAATTTAGCTCTCGAAATAACGACATCTCTCCATAATATTAGACCTTTTCAAAATTCCATGAAAAACTTCTGGGGAAAAAACCCTCCCCTTTACCGTACTATCAAGTTACTTCTCCCATCTTCCGATTTCGCGACAAGTATCCACATCAGCCATAGCCGCGGGACATCAATAACTCATGACTTCTGCTATCTTAAGACTTCTCCGATAATTCCGCATGGTTTTCTTCTTGTACTATCCATTTCCACACTAGATGATGTCGACTTCATACCTTCTGGCATCTCTCGTTCGAGAGAATGAGGTCCCAACATTCTATTGGGCTTGGATATTTGCTTAGTTATGGAAGGTGCACAGCCAGCGCTTGCTGAAAGGTAGAACTCCAAAGCATAGACACGTACCCCAACAATGAGATATACTGGTCGAGCTTTCCATCCGGGTGCTGGAACATCTAGAGGGCTCTCGACTAGCATTCGCATCAGTCGTCTTGTTCGGCTTCAATGGCCCAGGCAATCCATACTGAGGGTGGACATGAGTAGCTTTGTCATAGAATCTAAAAATTGAAAGGTTGCGTCTATTCTCGTCATAAACACAAGCTGATCTGTGTCATCTGCCGCTTGCACTCCTGAGGTGAGTGGGGGTAGGAGACTATATTGACTTCAGAACCGTAACAGCTGGTTCGGGGAAGGACAACTTCGGAGAAGTGTCTATGGAATATAAACGATTGTCAGGAGCTGAACTATGGCAAGGGTAAGGGACGGAAGATGCTGCGAGTTGTGGATGATATGACCTCAGACTTACTTTTGGATGATCGCTCAAGACAATACTCTCTCGGCTGGAACATGCGGAGTTTCTAACCTGGAATTCAGGACTACTTTCCTAGAATGTCTTGCAAAGCCCCTCTCCATGAACCTCAGATTCCAAAGATGGCAACATGCGTCAGCATTAAAGCCATTTCATCGCAGCACATCGTCTAACGAATCAAGATTGGTGGCATTTATAGCATGTGAACAGCACCAAGAAGAAGTAGCACAAAAACCATCGTTGCTCCTAAACTTAGTTCACAAGCCTGGGCGCTACAGAAAGCCATTATCTAATGCAGGTGTCCCAAATTCTCTACACCAAACATCGACCCACGAATGAGACCGCTCTATCCTCATGACACACGTGAACGCAATGGAAATGGAAATAGAAACGAAGAGCATCCACATCCAGAGTCATATCTTATTTTGGGTTCGCAAAAAGCTGCGGAACATGGCACGACTCCGGGTGAGGAACGAAGGATTAGTATATTACTGTAGTGTGGGGAACTGGCTCGTCTCCTCTTCTAGCCGAAACAGACATCGACCACGGCAGCTGGCAGTTTTCCCGGTTGAATTTAGAGTTCTTTATCTACTCTAATGGATCATCTTCCTGTCGTCATCATCTTCTGTCTCTGTTCCGAATTGGCGACCGGAGTCTGATGAGAGGTCGAAAATAGCACGTGCATGCATATTCTGTAACATGCGTGACCGCAGATGAGGGACGTGACTTCTTTCTACCAACCAATCGTCCATTCCTAGCTGACATGTTGGGACGGCAGCGAATTCTGGCAAAAGCGCTCACTGCACGGCAAACCAGGCAGATTGACTTGATGACATCTCACATATCGCGTCTAGTCATCGACGGTGTTGCAGACCTGCTATCGTGATAGAAAATGCGACGATTTCTATGCGGTGAGACGGCGTCTTCCTCCACAATCTCACTCGCATGATCTGCTATCGAACCGCTCCTTTCCCAATACTGCAACAGCACATAATCGCTCTGCAAGTTACCATGTGCAGCGGTACACAGACACCAATATTGCAATCTATTAGGATCGCTGGTCAAGGGTTATATCCAATACTTCAAGGAATAAGGATTCGGTACGTGAATCTCTGGGTTGTATCAAGTTAACAAGGAAAGCGGTGAGTTTCAAGGATGACAAACGTTAAACGGGCGTCGTCTAACCGACTTGGGGGCTGGTTCTTCCTTTCCAGCAAGCAATAAACATGGGGGAGTCGGCAACAGCGGTCTTAGTAACGAGGCTGTGACAAAGTTTGGCTTTGTTTTTGGTGTTTTTTCTTGATCCTCCGAGCTAGATGAAGACCCAGCCAGTGCTGGGCACTGGGGAGTTGTGGCGAGGAGGGGGAGGAGGAGGCAGGCAGGCAGAGTCCAGCTTGTCGAATAGTTCTTTTCCTTGCTGCAATGCGTATGGTAAAGCCGAGATGCAGCTTGTCCAGCGAGGCTGTGGACTCGCTTCGCTAGTGATTGCTCCCCCCTTATTGCCGAGCAAACAAGGGGACTAAAAGGCTGTCCATACGGTCAGCACGCAGATATGATTGGTCAAATGCAAAGCTCAGTCGGGAAGTGCTTCTAGGCTGGTGATGTTCCTCAGAGCCAGTTAAATGCGATAAGGACAAAGTCTGCATTGCTTAGCGCTCCACTAAGAAAGTCCCGTCCGCATTTAGAACTCGATTGGGTTTAGCATGGCTGCATGCTGCGTTGCACAATGTAATATTATGGCATTTCAAATCCTTGCCGCCTCTTTTCTCCTCTCGCCACTGCAACTGGCTGCACACTACAACCAACACTACTGCACAGTAGCGTTTCTGATCACATTGCACCCAAGGCGGAGACATCTTCCCCATCTGCCAATCATCTCCGCGAATGCTGCATAGGAAAACAGCCTCACTTTTCATGCTCGAGGAAAAGATTACCCGCACGCAACCCCGAGGTATGTCTACTGACGCTTCGATCGACCAGTGATGTTGGGTTGTGAAGGGGCGAAGGGGCAGAAGAAATCACCAAGAAGCCATGCATTGCATGGCTAAGAACATGGGATAATTGGAGCACGCTGCACAGAAACCCACTTAATGGAATATTCTATTGAAAATTCAAAATCAATCCATCGAACGAACCGCTGCTCTCTGCCCGACTCTCAAGCCACACGCGCCTCACTCCCTTGTTGCAGTACGTGGCAGGCAGATGATTTGCTCCGAGCCACTTTTGGAAGAAAGGTCGGAGATTGGGCCAGCGACCCAAAGCTAAGCTGTCGATCCTTCACGATGACACATCATGGTGGATACAGAATTAAAATTTACCGTCGCCCTCTACATCCCTGCTATCTCAGGACTTGTATCTCCATCGCAGAAGCTTCGATGATCTACAGAAACCCTCCAGGAGAATTCCGCGCTTGGCCCTGCCAGGTTGAAATCATAAGCCGGAAGCGCGGATGTCTGTCAAATCCCATTGTACTGTAACTTAATTTGCAGATGCTAGCTAGTTGCAGCGTATGGTCGCATTAACCACTGCTTAACACCACGAGGCAAGTAGGACTAGTGACGCAGATTTGTCTTAAGCATTTGATGTGCACCAGTCTCATGGCTACATCTCGAGGTCTCAGATGTCTGTCGACTTTCATGCAACATCAGCAATCCATCCTATGGGTGGTGTGCATTACGAAGTTGTCCCGCCACGCAAACAGCCCCAGAGACCACCAATGACGAAGGATGAGTTTCTGTGCCGCCTTGGCCCGCACCTCTTTGCCTTTACCGCTAGTACTACGCCCCAGGTAGTCCAGCCCTGCCTTGTCTGCAGTAGAGCCGTGCAACAAGGAAAGGCACGGTCATAATAATCAGCGAGATGGCCAAAAGAGGGCTCATGCATGCCTACCTATTTTTGCATAGCGTGTGACGCATCCTTTATATTGCCTCTCCATATTTTATTACGAAAATTACGAGGATGAGGAGCCATGCTAGCTAAAATTTCCTGCCATCCGCGTCTACAAGGGAAACTTGGTAATTACTGAGCAGGCAACGAATCAGGAGATCGCACATTCTTTGCTGTTTCCAAGATCCGCTAAATCTGCCCGGCCCACCATTGGGTTCATTGGATGATGCTTTACAAGTACGCCCAATATCCTGGCTGGAGGAGGCCGTGGATCAATTCGTAAGACGGGGCTATCAATTCTGACCTACCTCGTCTATTTCCACGCTTCACTAAGCGATCCCCCTGTCAATTATCGTTTCTACAGTTCCATCCCCCCATCATATCATATTATAACCCGCATCCCATATCAGTATCCCCGTCTTCAACATACCTTCAAAGTCTCGCCTACCCACCTCTCTCCCCTCGCAAACATCGAACATCTTCACCAACTATCTTACTCTCCAAGAACAATATTTGCGAACTGTCCTTTCTGTCCCTCCTAACATCCCCCAACATTCACGTTTTGGCCATTCAAGAGTCCCTTTTGGAATTGATCCGGATTCCACAGGCATAATTTTCTTATTCCTGTTGTCTGTTCAGTTTTTTTTGGACCAGCCGATACAGGATCTTTTCTTCCTCAGCAGGACTAACGCCTTCATTTCAATTGTCTGCAATGCATAATGTTCACATCCAAGCTCCGTTGACACCACCCCCATCACCACCGTTATACCGTCCGGCACCTTCACCTGAATCAAGGATAGGTATATTCCTAGGAGGAGACAACCTGCAATTGAAGGGGATATTAGGAACTGGAGCATATGGTGTAGTATACTCAGCTTGGGACCACTACACCCAGACATGGTATGCCGTGAAGGCTCTCAGCAAGACCAATGCGAATGGATCACCTTTAGACCGAAGACAACGAGAATTCCAATCCAGGGAGATCCAGCTCCATTATGCCGCATCAGCACATCCTAACATAGTATCTATGCTCAAGATCGTGGACGACCCAGATTGCACCTATGTTATCTTGGAATATTGTCCCGAGGGTGATCTTTTCAGTAACATAACCGAGAAGGGGAGATACGTGAGTAATGATGCTCTTGTCCGGAGAGCTTTTTTGCAAATTTTGGATGCCACCGAGCACTGCCATGGTTTAGGAATCTACCACAGAGACCTTAAACCAGAGAATATCTTAGTTTCCAATTCAGGTCGGGATGTCCTCCTAGCAGACTTTGGCCTTGCAACCATGGAGCCAGAATCTGATGACCACGGATGTGGATCGACATTCTACATGTCACCAGGTAGGCACTACCCAATCCTCCTGATCCCCCAATCACCCACTAATCATCCCAATTTTCCTTTTCCAGAGTGTCTGGACCAAACCTCGAAGAAGCCCTCTTACAGATGTGCCCCCAACGACATATGGTCTCTTGGTGTTATCTTAGTCAATCTGACCTGTGGCCGCAATCCATGGAAGCAAGCATCCACTGAGGATTCCACATACCGGGCTTTCACCAGGAACCGTAATTTCTTGAAGACCATACTTCCTTTGTCTGATGAGTTGAACGATATCCTGAGCCGGATCTTTGAGCGCAACCCAGAGGATCGAATTTCCATTGGAGAGCTCAAGCGTCGTATCATGGAGTGTTCCAGCTTTTCTGTTCAACAGCCTCAGTCACAATTACAACTACCTCTGACACCACCACAATCACCATTGCCAGAGCTTACCGACGATATCAATGCTACATCGCCTTACTCCTCCATCTCCGACGAAGGCTCCGTTTACTCTGACCATGGCTCCCTGACTGGATCTTGCTCCACCTTGTCCGATGGATCTGTTGATTACCAGGATTGTGACCACGACTCTACCTATGGATCGACGACTGAGCAAGAGAAAGAATGTTTGGATGTTCCTGCCCCAAGAGTGCAACGGTTAACACCGTTCACACCGCAACAATACATTTTACCACAGCAGGAGTTCCAAGGAAGCCCATGGGTTATGCCTTCCAAGAATCCTTGGTCTCCAAATTGGACTTCCTATGGACCAGGTTATGAACAGTTTCAAGCTGTGTCTAATACTTACCCTGTTACTTATGCTGTCCACCACCCCACCCCTTACCCATCTCATTTCCAGTATGCAAGAGAATGCTGGGCATGAAAACCCCCCTACTGGGCCAGATTAGTTACGGAACATGTTTATTTTCTATCATGTCAGTCCCGTTCGCCATGGCTTCTAGTGGATTTACAGAACGCTGGACCACTTTTTCAACTCAGACTTAATGGACTCACGTCCCAATCAAACCGGAATACCCAAAGAATCATGACCATTTGAGGGTTCACACTTAAATTGATGGATGAATTACACGCCTTTACCCTCCATACCTATTTCTTGGAGATCCCTAACCGGATCATGGTTCACTAAACCCTTTTCTAAGGCACTATCTTTTTGGATTCACTTTTTCAGAACACATGTCGTTATACAAAATTACTGTACAGAGTCTTTTCATTTGTCATTTCAAGCAAGGCGTAACAGGCTGTCTGAAATTCACACCATACAAACGTTTAAAATGTCGGCAGCAAAATTTTTGTCATTGGGGAAAAAGATCTGATTTTATATCAAGTACTTAATGTTATTGTTTGGAGTTTTTTGGGGCAGGGGGTTTGGGGCTGGCACGCAAATGGAATGGGGAACAGCATATTGCAACGAAGAGAATCACGCTTGCATCTGGAGTCTTTTTTTTTTTTTTTTCCCATTTTCGATTCTTGGGTAGAAAATTGAAGGAGGTTTTTCTTATATATGGTTTTTATTATACCTTTTTTGGGAAGTGGTGTTTTTGAGGACAAGAAAATCCGGAGGGTTAGAATATGGAAACAAAGAAGGATGGATATACCTGGACGGGATTGAAGGCTTGATGTATATAAATGACCGGCTTCAGCTATGAAGGAGATTGACTGAGTCAATATACGTTTTATCTTGTGGTTATCTTACCACATGACCTCATATATTTAGGGCTTTTGTGAAGGCAATGTATCAGTTATGTACTGTACCTACCTATTTCAATCTCATGAGCAGTACATGTACATGCACATTTCATACCTCAAACTTCATATCGAATCTAATTGCAACAACGTGAAATTCATTTACATAATTTACTTCTAACCCGTCTCATTTCAATTCCACATCACAATCTCACCCAACTCGGGCGGTGAGACTACGGGTCATTCAGGCAAAAAGCATAATACGAGGTTGTTGCGAGAGATTCTGTGTGCGTCATTTTACCACCTCCACTTCCACTACCACCTCCATTCATCACTCACATCTATCTCAGCGTCTCGCCCGCCTTACTCTGTCTTCCTTCAACCCTGCTTTTTAAGTACGACTCCTGCCTTGTCTTGTTTTGGAATGAGGGGTGGGTGAGGTGAGGTGAGGCGGGGTGGGTAAAGCGAAGTCCACTTGTTCGTCCGCCTTGGATTTCGATCTCTTTTCCTTTTTTTGGCTCTCTCTTTGGTTGGGGGGGGGAGGAAAAACAGCCGTTGCCCAGAGAGGGAAACGAGGCGAACAGGCGAGCGGAATCCTTTGTTCCCTGGTTGATGGTCGGAAAAGGGGGGGGTGGGGTGCGAGTATTTGGCCAATGGTGGGAGAGGGGTTTATCTCCGGGTTCTCCTGTGGGATTGGGTGAGGTGAAAGATTATATTGAGTGAGTGATGGGAATATTAGTTTTTAAAAATGGTGTGGATGATGGATGGGATGGGATGGGATAGGGTGATGTGATTGATAGTATGATATGATGAGAGGCTTTTAGTTTACTTTCGGTGATTCTTAGGAGGGGGCTTATTTGCTTGGATCATGCTCGGATGGAGGGGTTGATTGGAAAAGGAAAAGAGTTGGAGAGAGTGAAGGCTCTACTTTGGCGCTGCGTCCTCGTCTTACCTGCATATATATCACATATATCCATCCATACCACTTGCATACATTGTAATGTGTAATATACAAGTAATCCACGAGTTGAAGCCATAGAACCGCCGATTGGTGAAAAGATGACAAGAGAATGCTACACGGAAGGAAATGAGGGGGTGAGAAAGCCTTGTTTTTCTGGGCGGTACGATATGTACAGCTGTGAAGCGGAATTGTTTCAATGGAGGTGCGGAACATATCATGTTGAGATTTTTCTCGTCTTGCCTCGTCATGACTAGGCCTGATAGGTGAATAGGTGAAAGGGGAAAAGAGCTGGAAAAGAAGAAGATCGGAAGATCCCAGGGTGGGATGTATTACCATGCAGAATGCAGAACGGGAAAGAGGAATGCGGTATTGTGGTATTTTTGGATGAAATCATGAAATCCACTCTTTCCCTTTCCCTGTGATGTATTTTTATGTGATAAAATTCTGTCGCCTTAGTTCTCTCTATCTATCACGTGATGAGTAGCCGATAACATTATTCTCCTGCCCTGTTTTCCCCTTAGAGATTAAAGCGAAATGAATTTCAAATAAATTATACGCTATTTTTCTCTAGAACGAGGTAGTGAGATAGGTATAGGAAGGGTTTATTATTATACCTTTAGATTTTGAGGTGATCTGGTTCGGAGCGGGGTCGTGGTTAATGCTCCAGAGATGGATAAAAGGGGAGATATACCTTGTGAAATGGTTTGAATTCTTGGAGATGTATGACTGAGCTGTAGAGGCTCGGATTTGGAGTGAGATCATCTGCGTGGCAAGACCTTAAACTATTAGAGACATCTTCCTGGGCATGCGGAAACGAATTACTACCTCTCAGTTCTACAGTTTTTGTAGGGCTAATCTAGCGTTACACCGTTAATAACTAAGCTAATTAAGTAAGTACACCTCTAACAACTTTCGTGATGTAGAAGAAAATTCTCCAAAAGAGCTTTGAGTTTGGAACCTTAACGGACCAATACTTCAAATTCAAGCCGCTTTCTTGATTTTACCAAAATAAGAAAAGAGAGGTTCTAGATGTATCTAGAAGCCTTGGGAATGCAGCCGAGTGAAACTACACGTGTCTTGCCATGATAATACAGGTGCCGTCTGACTCGTAGAACCTGCTTCTGTCATATCTTTCTAATGCAGAACTATCTGTATCTAGGCAAATGCTTGTTTGCATTGGTCTCTGGACTTAACTGCTCAGCCTTCAGCTGCAATATAAACGCCGAAAGTATAAGACACATTCGTCGCCCGCAACACGGCAAAAGAAGAAACAATATTTGCCGTACTCGAAGTCGCATTAGTCTTGAAGACAAGTCTGAATCACAAAGCCGACACTTGTCCCAATAGGCCAAGACGACGATTAGAGTTTCCTCACCGCCTTTTAAAGTGAGATGACAACCTCAAAAAAGCCACTTCGGGGTGATGCACGAACCAAAACACTTTGCGTCCAAGGCATGAATTCAAATAGCTTAAAAAAAAACATTTGTGGGGAGGGGAAAGTGTAAGGTGTTTCGGCGAATCTCCAGATGACACATCATGGTGGTCATACTTTGGTACCAAAGCGTATTTGCTGCAAGGAACCACGAAGGGCGGAGAAATGGAAACAGTATGGGCAGACCCAGGGGATTGTCTCGCTGGGCAGCTCAAATCATCGTTTGGATGGAGGGATGGATTGACGCTTGGTCACGTATCTGGAACGAGACCTTGCCGCAGTGTATTTTGGTGGATCTCTGCCAGAAGCATGCATGCCCATGCCCGAATGAATCGATTTGCAGAGTCCATGTAATGCCTGTATCCAACCCAAGACAATCGAAAGCTCTCGGATTATATGGCCAGGGATGTTGTCGTCTGCGAGTAAGGGAGAAACAGCTCATGGCTGAGCCTGAGCTGACGTATTCAGTCTCCGAAAGCATGGAGTAATGTTTGCAGCCAGCGCATGAAGGAAACTTGCTTTTTGGCTGATGTTTAGAAGCCTCCCGTTGCATATGTCGTCGTTGATGCCGGGAAACTATCCCATGCAGGTGGTGTATTCGAAAGGAGCTACGTGCAGAAAATGTGCGTGAGAACCCGCATGAGATTTTGAGCATGTGATATCTATGTATCCCGTACAGATCCGTGAATAGGATACTGTAGCCACATGTTGAGTTGGTAAACTGCTGTTCTTCAAACCTGAGGCACCAATTGCTATCACGTGATATCCAAAAAATTTCACGATCTTCATCTCGAAGGAGAAAGGGAGAGAGCGCGCACAGCTCTTGGTTACCGGTATACAGGCTATTGCAGTTAAGGAGTCGTTTGTACCCAGGCAAAAGAGCAACCTAAAGATCAAAAGCTTTTTATTTCAAACTTTCGACATTGTCTTTAGAAGACGAGATGCCAGTGATCTTAGATGCGTATCCCGGAGCTGCGGCTCTCACAATTCCTTCATCCAGTCGAGAAGAAATGAATCTTGCTCCTCTCCCCTGGCGTGCCTTAGAGCAAGTGAAATAGGCAAGCGATTGGGTGCTAAAGGATGAAATATCTCCTATCGAAGTGCTGAGTCCAGGGAATACACGCCTTTCTTCACTCACTCGATGGGAATACCCTGAAGCACATCTCCGCTTGCTTGATGATCGACCTCGATAGTCGATTCTGGGATGCATTTTAGAGTCTTCCTCAAGTAGAGCGATGAGATTCCTGTCTCAAAGTTTCGCAAAAAGTGGTGGCTCGAAATGACATCAGCAGAACATCATGCCAGCGATCTCACGTATCTAAAACAACATTCAGTCACAATTTCTACCCGATCTCTCTGTTAGATCAGAGTATAAGTCTTATGAGGGTTTGATTGCGAGAAGCACAGGTTTCTCAGCATCAATAAAGGCAAGAGGAATAGGCTATTGAACGAAGGAACAGAAATGAAATTCACAAACCACCCTATCGCCGTCCACAGAAAGAGAATTGAGGTTCGAAAATCTTTCCCCATGAGAGGATAATTATCTGAAGAATTGCAATCGACAGGCAACGCTCGCGCTCCAACGACAACATTGTTTCCGCAACGATAATCAATAACCGTCGGACTTTTGATCCATTTATTCAAGTGACTTTGGACATCATTGATCGCCTGCTGCTCGTGATAAAGTCAGTGAGAGTAGTCGTCAGAGTAGGAAGGCAACCTTGATTTTGATCAATGAATGCATCTGTCGCTGTTAACTACGATCAATTGTGTGAGCAAAACTCCAAGACTAATGCGTTCTCGGACATGACATGCTATCCCCAAAGAGTAGCCCCTTCTCGATGGAATCTACATCAAACCCTCTCGTGACTTCATCGCCGACCGAACAAGATGAAAGCATCCACGACGAGGTTATGCTGATTCTTTGAAAGCATATAAATTCATGCTTCATACTGTTAGCTATCACAATTACAGATGATGTCGCCATTATCCAAAATGGTGCTAAGTGGGAAGTTAATCCCAACATTCAGAAAAGCGTAGGTGTTACAAAGCTGCTGTATCGATGGGTGGACTCATGACAATAGCAAGTAGTTTGTTGGGGAAACTTTGATGCAATTATTATATATATTCTTTTCTGTTTTAGACGTCATAAACTGCTCTTGCAAAGTATTCAGTCCTCAAAGCCGAAGTCAACGATTTTTGCCGTGAATTCTTCAATTCTTGCTGGTTTTCTTCGGGAAAAAGGAAAATGAGTCTGGTGAATTCTCCTATCATTGTGCTTCTCTTTGGAGACTTTTTTGAAACCAAGGGAGCATTTTCGTCTCGACCGAGAACTGGTTATTTTCTGTGAGTTTTAAAATTGACAGTGCTATAATCGACGGTGGTAAGTTAAGTTGCAATAGAAAGGAAAGAACTTAGGTCGTTCTAACTGGTGAACTTATCTGTTAGTTCTAATAGTAAAGAACTTTGATTTGAAAAATGTATCATTTGTGGTAGATGCTGTCAATTATAGTAGTTCACAGATATCGTCTGAAAAGGTTCAGGCCAAAAGATTTAATAAATACTTATGTTGCAGAGAGAGGTGCACTTTCCTAATTTTTCTTTTGATGCTCTAATGGTCTCCACCTTTGAAAATCTTCCATTCTTACAAATCTTATAAAAGAGCAGCTGCTGATCTTGTAAATTATGCTCTTTATACTTACCCCATATTGGTGGATTACCACCCCATACTAACAGGCTGCGCTTTTCTTTCGATCCTGTTTTCTAAGTTCTAATCGAGAGAAACACTAGACTCTTCGGTGAATATATCGAGGATTGATAGCAGCTTAAAATTGAATGGATGACAATAGAAACACACTGTCATATACATACCTATTTCTGATTTGACACTGGACAGTATAAGCACCGTCTAGGAGCATGTCTGCTATGAAGTCCGTCCCCACTACTTCATTATATAGATATAAACCTTTCTTTTGGCATGCGAGTGGAATGAATATCTGGAATAAGCAAGCGAATGAACGCATTATATGCAGGTGAAAATTTACTTGGTTATAGTACCTTTGACTTACTTGGCCATCGCGCATTTCTCTTCGCAAGTATCATTATAGCTCTTTAAATGCTTCCATGTTTTATACAGTGCCGCAGATGAAGATAAAACGCCGATGGATGATACATCAAACCCAGACCTTGTCTTGTAAATTGTGTTCACATAGCAGTTCCAACTGCTTATCCAGCCCCTAGTTCTCACCTAATATTTTCTAAATTCATTGCATTGGCTCAATGACAGGTCCTCTATATCCCGAGAGAGATTTAATTTTTCGTTCCCTTTGATCGTTTCTTCCTAAATCCTCAATAGCTAATTTGCTTTTTCTTTCAACTATATCTCATCACCCATAGACAAAAACAAGTCCTTTAGCTTCAAGGTATTGTACCTACATATTTTACTAAACCACAACACACAAGAACCATATCAAATACCGCACGAGTTTGTAAGATTGATTTACTTTTCCATATAAATTATTGCTAACGTTATCTAGTACTAAGTCAAGAGCATGGAAACAGAGATTCGGACGGAGAAGGTCATGCAGCAGAGGGAGCAAGTTGATAGTAAATAAATAAAAATCTCATGGTGAGATATTGGAGAAGGCTGGCTCTCCTGGCATGTTATTGGCAGTATTCATATCTGGGCGATATGCAAGAATTCGCTCCTGTTTCCATTTGTGCTGGCCGATAATTAGAGGAATGCCACAAAGATAGAAGATACCCTCTCCATCTTTCCAAGTAGGTTCCAAAATATTTAAAATGATTTATTGTCCATATATTTCCTAGATATCTGACATTATACCACAGCCTTCATTCAAGGGTCAAGTGAATTGCCTACTACTGTGGTAAGTTTGTGTTTGGGTTTAAGACTTTGTCAAACTAGACTCTGCTAATTAAGAAGCTGAGACTCTGTTGCAATGGATACGAGTTGCTTGGGAATCACCAGTTCACGCAAACAACAATCAAACGATGCTGGTGGAAGTCGACCCTAATTAAGAAACCTGAGAAGCTTGCAGAAGGGTTTGTTGCAGATGCCTTGGAGAGCCATTGTATGTATCCCAATTCCGCCTCAAGAAAGCACGGTACTATGTGCTATTCTTACGCGCTAGTCAACCCGTATGGAGCCACGAATTCTCAACTACGATAGGTGTCTCCTCAGCCTATTCTTGTACATCAGTTGAAAAATATAGACGCTTCTCTGCAGAGGTTTCTTAACTTATATCGTTCGACGTTGCCTTCGACCCGTTTCGACCAATCACTAAATGAGTATATGTGGAATGGAGTTACGATCAATATTGCAAGGCATCTTATTTGCTGATGATTTCGTGAATGAATCTGCTGTTTAAGGCATTCCCCTCTACATTGGAACTAAATCTTGACAGAGTACCGAAAATCTTGAAGAGAGGTATGACGCTATGAAGAATTTGAAAGGAAGAAGAACTATTCTAATGCGCTCTCATATGATCATCCGAGTAGCTAACAGGGAACCATTTGCTTGTGTCAGAACGTCAACTTTGGATCGGACTTTGATAACCTCAAGCTACTCACTTTCCTTGAGAACGAGTTGCCCTTTTCCCATATATACTCCAATACGCATGCCTTTCTAGACTTTCCATTTATTTCCTTGTTTCTTCTGGCTAGCGGATCACAGTACGATCTTTGGATCCTCTGCATTTCGAAATTCGTCTTGACGATTATCTTTACTTCCTTTGCTGGCAGGAGCAGACAATTAGGTTTCATTTTCTTTTCTCTTTCTATTTCGAGTCTTGGCAAAGTCCTATGCTATTTCTCGAGTGAAATTATTCTAGCTAGAGTCGAACAAACCCATACTTCTCATTGTTTTTATCCTACGAAATCACTACCGTTACACCTCTTTTCCACCTGCCTCACTCTAATATCCACACCTCCATCCTCAACACGTCTTCCTCTTCTTCAAAATCCTACCAATCTGCTGCATATACGTATAATTCAACCCCGCCGTAAAATTCTGTCCATCCCCCGTATCTCATATCGTCATCCACTAACTGCAACGCATCGTCCAGCTCCAGATAATACATCCTATTCAAAGTTATCGAAGACCACTTAGCATACTAATAAACTTTACATACGTACTCCTACTCCACGCACTCGCCCTCACGAAGTCCCTGGTGCCGCAAAATTAACATATAGTACCCTTGCACTAGGAGTCGGCGTATTATAAAACTGCACAAGCAGCCAACCAAACCACGAATTAGATATCATATCACTCAATTGGAGTTTTAAGGGGGAAAGAGAAAGAAAAAGGACGAGAGAAAGGGGGAAGGTTTAAGAAGGTAGTGATCTAGGTGTTTTAAGAATAACGCACGATGTTTACTCTCTCTCTCTTCTGTTATTGGCATTGGTAGGTATGAATAAATGGCTTGAACTAAATCATAAAGTCTTTCTGTGAAGGAAAGAAATTCTGTTCCTCCGCGGAGTTAAGATGATCTTCAGTATAAAGAAATTTCCAAGATGCCACAAGAAGAATTATGACCTCTTTAATCAGAATATCGGAGCCACAACTACCAAGTCAGGAAAGAGATCTGAAGGATAGAAGGGAGGGAGAATAAAATGGTGAAAGTTTTATAGCATTTAACTTCCAAATGTCTTGGATTTCGTAAGGCACTTCTCCCAAAGCTGCCATGCCAACTGACTCTGCCGAAAATGACCTCATGAAAGGTTCTGAAACTGCCTGGATTCCCTCACCTCGAAGATCATGACCGATATCAAGTTTGAAACATGGTTTAAGCATAATATGTGAGCAGCCAAGGAAAAAAGGATCGTATTTCGGAGGTTCAAATAGATACGACAACTCTCTACATGTTTCTTCCACCTGTGACCATAATGACCTGTCCAGTAATGTAGCTAAACAACGGACTTGCAACAGCCAAAATGCTGCTCGCAGCTTCAGTAGCAGTACCAGCTCTTCGAAGAGGAATATCTGCAGAAGCATCTTTAGCCAATGATCCAGTTCGACCCGGTATCCCTAGAGCAACCTTCTCTCCATCAGGAGTCGTCACAAAAACACCATTTTCCTTCGCAGCCGTCAGTCTTGTCAAGATATGTCCGAATGCAATCGAATTCGCTCGGACCCCAAATTTGGGACCCCATTCCTTAGCAATGACTTTTGTCAAGCCATTGATTCCTGCTTTCGCAAGACCGTAGTTGGCTTGTCCGGCATTGCCGTGCACACCAGAAGTCGATGAGATGTTAATGATGCACCGAGGTTCGCCGTCAGTTACGCGGAAGTAGGGTGCAGCTTCTCGGACGAGCTTGAAGGGAGCGGTGTTATGGAGAGCAATGATGTTATCCCATTGTTTGTCGGTCATCTATTTTGGACCAAGAGATCAGCACGATCATCTTGCTCTTCTCCTAGGTGCAACCAAGCCAATTCCAATGATCTGCCATGTAATAGCGTGTTCCCATGTTGTATTGGAGTAGGTTCACCTTGTGTATCACGCCATCCCAGGTATATCCAGCATTGTTGACAATGATGTGAATCTTCCCATTGCCGAATTCTGCCGTCTTCTTCACGAGCGTCTTGATGTATTCAGCATCGAGCATGTCGCCTGGGACAGCAAGAGCTTGACCACCACTTTTATTGATATTATCCGCCACAGCCTGTGCTTTTGCTGTTTTTGGTCAGCAGAAAATCTCTTCGCAGATCTGCTGATTGCTTACGTCCATCAATATCAGATACTACAACTTTTGCACCTTCGTTCGCAAAGAGACGAGCAGCTTCAGCTCCGATTCCTTGTCCTGAGCCAGTTATGATTGCGACTTGGCCTGCGAGCATCCCTTTCGGGTAGTTCAAATGGGCAGCAATTTGAGCTGCTCGAGATGCCATTGTAACTTATGTATTATGTGATAGATATAGTAATTAAAGAATGAATCGCAGGAAATAGATTAAAGAGACATTAATAGAGGAGGGGATTCCCCGCACATATGTAAGATGGAGATGTTTGGGGAAGTGATTGTGCTCCTTGCCCGTGAAGAGCCGAGGTCGTTTTTGAACCGAGTTTATATCCTCGTGCCTTGAAATCAACAAAATATGAAACCGAAAAAAAGTTGAACTGATATGGGAGGAAAGAAGGTCACCTCGCATTGTCTTCCCTTCCAGGAGTTAGAGACCGATGCAGTATGGTTTTTCTGGCTGGCTTTCTTCTTCTCAAAAGGAAGTCCATATAGTTAAACCTGTGTGAAAATGTAGAAATCGAAGGACTACTTGTAAACTCTTCTATTATATAGTAAGATGATATATCTTTGTTTTGTAAGCTCTGAGGCAAACAGTGGTCTTCTCCAGAGGCTCCATTAAGATTTGCGCTGTGGATACCCAGATTTCGTTTGAAAGTCTAATTCTGAGGCATCCGGAGATGATTATTTTTTGGTTTTCTTGGAAGCATATCCTTAAGTAGAAAAACTGTTGTTGGACGATATTATATTCTACCTTTTCTTATTTTCAAGCTTTATGTTAAGGGGTCACAGAGCGAGATATACAAGTGCATTTGAACATTTCAAGTGATTGTTCTGAGAATTAGGTGAAGGATCTCCCTCGAATTTGCGGTAAGCCATTTTTGAATGTTCTAGGCAACCTGAATGACAGTAATCTATTACAATTGCATTATCCTATAATTTGGGAATCTGTGTGATCTAATTTACACAGTTGGGGTCTACTTCCCTTTTGACATTTAGATATAGAACCCCTGGTCGACTAAATACAAGATTAGTCTTGCAAGTTCCGTACCTAGTCAGCAAGTTTCATATCGAACCTGCCTCGTGTGACTGAGGCTAGACTTGCAAATGAACAATGCATATGTTGTCGTTGAGGTGCTTCTCGAACCTGTCTAGGTTACAGCTTTAACACTTCGGGCTAGGAGTGCTGTGGCAGTAATCAAATGCTATAGTCAAGCCGTACAGATGCACCGCTGCTGCCATAAGAACGAACATATGGAATATTTGGTGCGAGCTTCCCCAAATATCGAACGAACCTGGCGAAGATCTTTCTGGCCAACGAGCCTGGCCATGGTGAGTATTTGGAATATTGTAAGAAAGTGGAAAGCTTACTGCATATAGTCCTGCCCCGAAGATGTAGAGAATGCCTTGAAGCATGACCCATTTCACACCCATACGTTCATCCAATTCATGAAACCCATAAATCGTAAGGCCATGAATGGTTGGAATAACAAAGGACAATCCTAATGCCACAAAGACTCCAGTTCGATATGGCCTCCAAGCCGGCATTCTGAATCTCTCAAGAATGGAGGCAGCCGCACAAGCCAATCCGAATACAACTGTCTATATGAAATCTTAGTTTCATTGTTCATTTTGGAGAGTATTTGGACCATACCCAAGTGAGATAGAATTCAAATAATTCCGGATGGCAATAAAACCCATAATACAAACTCGGGATAGCACTCCCAGTGATCAGAAAGACAATTCCCAGATAGTCCAACTTGTTCCCAAACTTGGCAATCGCAGGAGAGTGATTCGATATTGTATGATAAGTTCCGGACATGCCAAGACACAAGGCTGCCCCAGCAAAGAAAGCACTGAAAGCTAGGATATCTGATTTCACAGCAGACTCATATCTCGGTCTGATTGCTGTATACAGAAAGAACCCAGTGACTGTGAAGAGAATTGCTCCTAACAAATGAGAGTATATGTTGACGGATTCATTGTGAAGGTACCCAAGACTTGCAAAGGATCGTTGGAAAGAATTTGATGCAGGTCGATAACCTGAATGAATGTAGTGATTATCTTGTTGCCAGGAAGGAAGATCGTCCCATAAAACAGTCAATGCCTTTTCTATGTTCTTCTCGACTCTCTTTGCGATATTTGTAATAGTCTCTGTGACTGAGGGTCTTCTTTGACGGACTGACATCATGCCACTCGGGAGTCAAGATGGAAGGAAATCTATCTGGAAGAAAGAAATTCCTGAAATGCAACATATAACATTAAGAGAAGATAGAGAGTCTATTGAAATTTATATTGATGAGTTGTTGGGGAAGAAGGACTCCTCGGTTCCTGCTTTGGCGAAGGCGCCGACTTATGTGGCTGGGGACTTTACATCAACATCAACTCAACCACAATCCATCATTCCACAATTCTATATCTTCAATGGCAACAAAGGGCACCCGCTCGGTGTCAGGGCCATGGAATCGTCTCAAGCCTACCAATCTAGATATATTCGAGGAGATTGGGCTACCATCCAAAGGGGATAAACAGTACGACTCAATGAATTCTACCTAGCCGCATTTATTTACTTCCCCTCTAGGCTACTCGACCATAAAACCCAAGAACGTTTCTATACAAAGATTGTCGAACGATATATGGCATTTTGCTCCGATGCAGGGCGAGGTGACGAGCTTCTACGACGGCTTGCGCGCCTCGATATTTCACAAAATGGCAGGCCAGAGAGACTACAGGGACAAAGGATGGCAGACTTGTCAACCGACAGCCCAAACACCAATAAAGACCTTGATGCTATAATGATGGCGATGAGAAAGCTGAGAGAGGGTATAGTGGCTACGAGGAGGATTGACGATTTTTCTGTTCAGGCATACATTTTCTGCATCAGATTGTCGATACTGGTGAAAAGCTGGGAATCCTACCATCCTGCCTTACAATATCTCCTCAAGACGATGCATCCTATACATCCCTTATCAACGACCGAACTGCAGGAGTTTGTGGGATATTCTGTCTTGGATATTGCTTGTCGTCAGCACGATTTGGCAAAGGCGTTCTCCACCAAATTGCGATACGGATTACACGACTTGAAGGTTGATGCACTTCTCCGCTCGCTGGCACACGACAATTACTTTCTATTCTGGAGGGTAAAACGGAGTGTGGACGGTCACAAAGCCAAGCTTATCGAATTCGCAGAAGACGAGATGAAGAGGCAAGCTCTGAAATGTGTTGGGAGGAGCTACCTGAGTATCGATTTAGCATCCCTCGAGAAAATTATTAATACATCATGGACCTCGTTAGCCAACGAGTACGGGGTTGGTTGGCAGCTGGATGGGGCCAAGGTAATCATTCGGAAGCCCAAAGGAAGCTGAGTTATGCTGTAAGTAAATGCGAAAGATTTCAACTTAGTGAGTCTTGAATATTAGGATATCTATCGTTAACCTCGGAAGGTAAAGTCTTACATTAAGTTGAACACGGGCATCCTTTGCTAATCTGAAGTCAGATTAAAAAATTATCTCTGCCATTCACGCGATTTTATCCCCATTATCGAACTCTTCTGGAAAAGTAGTGGCGATCACAATATATATCAACTTCATCTAGCAGGAAGAGTCCGACCTTAGCACTGATAGCAATACGGAATAACAAGGAACCCCACCACTTGTTACTAGCTCCTGCGATCAGACTAGCGATGTCTTTGATACTGCAATGCCCATTTTCGTCAAAGTTTGAAAGGCAATTGGACCAGCAAAATTGCGAGGGATCTAATTTTACCTTGACCTGAGGTAATGACAGACAATGACTGGGGGGGTGCATTGTTTCCTTCGACTAGATGGATTACATAGAGCAGGCTGCTGTACGTCGACGTCTTTGTGCGAGGGCCATGATGGGCATCTCACGTTAGACTGCATACATAGAATTACTTTAGGTACACCTGATACTAGTGTCAGTGTCTTAGCAAGATGGAAAGCATCAAGTTTTCCTAATTCTAGTCATGTTCGTCTAATCTGCATAGCTTCAGCAGTATTGATTTAATCTGAATAGAAATGCACCTATTCTTGCTCAGGGAAAGGCTAGAATGATCACTTCTTTCAGCACGACTAGTTGAGTATCTTCATCTTGCCAAATTTTCATTTTTCCTTGGTACCTTAATCTACAAGTTTTGACTATGTTACACCTTTATGTAGCAACCCGATTTCTCAATATTTCGTCTATACTTGCCATGCTGCACTAGCTTTTCATCACCAAGCGTCTTTTTTATACCTTATCGCCAACCTCTATCGTTGATCTGATCGGCTGGATGCATGAACCAAAGTTCAAGTCTTAAGCTCCCTGCCGCTCCCTTACAGTACTATTGATGGCCCAATCTATCCTGCCGTGGTTCCGTACGGCCTTTCATAGCGACCAATGAAATCCCCTCATCGCCCAACCTATCCTGGCAATGTTGCACATCTTGAAAGGCAATTGTGATTTGGACTGAGCACAGGCCTCCTCTTTTCTTCCCTTATTTGACTTTTTCACATACTTTACCATGACTAGTTTTTTGCGGTTAGTTCAGCTGAGCTTACTATCTCTGTGGAACGTCCGGAATGAACAACATCGTCGATGGTTATCTGAACTTCTCGTCAGACGGGACGAGACTTTGATGACGTTCAACATGCTGCCTAAGAAATCCCAGACAATGCAGGTTTTTGATGGGATGCGTTGCGCCTTTCTGTTCGTGGTCGTGATACTCAAAGTTGGGAAATCCTCATCGACTCGACTAGGAGCTAAGCTCGCTGCAAAGCTGTCTTCTGCAGCCTCATACTTGTATCTTGTTAACCAGATGGGCCTTCTTCTCACCAATGTGTCAGAGAAATCCCTCCCTTGCCGCATTTGAGACAGCGCGCCTGGAGTGCTTCAGTATTTTGGTTTGGACCACAGGAGAAACAAAGACCTCTAAGTAGGGCGTTAACGAACAGCTGAAGTACATCCAAAGCGAACTCCAGTATATCCTGTAGCCTAATTCGCAAAATTTCAAGATCGGTTGCTTTGCATCATGTCTCGAAATTTAATTCTAGCGTACTCGACAGCAATAGCCGTAAGGCATTAGTTGGTATAGGTAAAGTGTAGACGTCTGAAACCACAGATAGGTATTCTTCTGGTGTAGGCTCCTGGTCGAGTATAGATTTGAACCTCTTCTCTGCGAGCCCCATCAAAGTCGGTATATCGTATTTATCGGCTAAGTTATATGTTAGTACTTGAGCCCATAACTGTAGACGCAGGTTTAAGTCATAGCCAGTCGTTGGTAGTTCTGTTCAAGCGCGTTATATTTATTCGGCACTGCGTTGTTCATCGGCACCCACAGATTCCTGTCAAGAAAGTAGAAGAAATGGTTCGAGACGCCTGGTTCCTTTCTCAAGCACTGCAAGACGATTTGCGAGCTGCGCAGTTCCTACACTGGCACAAGGAGTTGGAAAACCTCTTCGCACACTTACAATTAAGAACAAACTCCCACAGGGAGGCGGCAGAAGCTGAGCTCCGGAAAATCCACACTACAAAGTTTGAAATAGAGAAGAGGTTGGCTGAATTAGAGTCAAGGGCAAGCTAGTCAACCCAGTCTTTAGACGCGGATGGCAGAACCCACCGACCAATTCATGTCGAGGCATTGCGGTCCCTGGAAGACGCACTTAGTAGACCAACTCTGGCCAAAGCTCTGCCTATCACTGCCCAGGATCAAGTTTGGCGAAGGATAGAGAACTGTGTGGGCACTATAATTAATCTGAAGCACGCTGGAGCTCCCAAAAGGCTGACCGTTAATGTTGAACCTCTGGCCCTAGGTCCTCGAGATCAGCCGTTGCTACGTGCTCCAGTTTTGGCTACCAATGCGCTCTATGATTCTTATGAGAGCTCTTACGGATATATGGGCGAGTGGGATTCCTTGCACAGACGTCGAAAATGCTCCAAAGAGGCGAATGAGACCGAGCAAGCGGCATTTCAAGGATGAGTCTAGGACTCTCAAGTCACTACCAGATCGATTACGCTTCGGCACACCGCCGTTCAAGGATACGAGAGCTTCAGGTTTATGCTCGCTTATCTCTCGATTTGGAGAGTTTGAGCTTTTCATGTTGATTTGACATACTCCCCAACCAAGTATGGCGCTGTAGAATAAGCTGACAAATAGCTGACTTTAATTTCGTCCCACCCGTCCGGTCCAGCTACCTCCCTCAGCGCTGCATCAGTGTCTCTATCTAGAGAGCATCCTCCTACCCAGAAAGACCATCCAAGAGCCATGCAGAACTTCTGCAATAGACTTGCTATAAAATCTCCACCGTTTGGATACGGCTGCAGAACATGTTCACAGACAAGAAAGCGACCCCCAGGCTTCAGGAGGCGATATAATCCATCTATTGTTGCGAGGGGGTTAGGAACCTGGGGTGTTAAGAGCAGAATTAGCAGCGTTTTGTGCGAACGTCTCGGAATTCAAAGGATATCAGTAACGGCCCCTAGTATTTCTGGGGCTAAAAGCTTCTGAATTGAACTTACACCACAGAGAACACGAATGCACACCACAGTGTCGAAAATAGACTCTTGTCCATCTTGGAACAAGTTCCGCTTGGCTAGTTCAGGAATCAGGCTTTCCGCCTCTGCTCCAGCCGTGATGATTTCATACTTCCCTTGAAGACCGACTTTCTCCGTGGCTCGGCGCAATGCTGCATGCAAATCCACTGCCGGCTCGACAGCATACAACATTGTAATCTTCTCTGGATCAAAGAGGTGAACTTGCGTTCCACTTCCGGGTCCAACATCGAGCACCAGCCCGGAGCACGAGGCTATGAGCTCCGCAGTGCCGTCTGGCATGCCTACGGACATTATAGCACCATAGGCGGACCAGAACCTGGCGAAGGCCTTGTGGTGGAAAGTTTGCAAGTCCGAAAATGGGAGGATGGGAAAGGCGAGGAAAGTGAGGAAGAAATCTAGGTATCATCTTGTCAGCTTTCTGGAGAACAAACGATGGTAGAAAGTCGGTGGGCTGTAAGTATACGTACAATAAACACTTAAGCCAAGCTCGACGATTGGTCTAAAGTAGTCGTAAAGACGAGTAGAAAGCCGTGGCGGAGCTTTGTCGAGGCCATAGGGCTGAGATAATTTGGACATGATTATAGATGGTATTCTTAGGGGTTATAAGCATGCAAGATTCTATTCAGTCCCGATGATTAAATGGCATTGGCAACCAAACACACTCGGTGATGTACAAAAATCGAAAGTTAAACCAGTGCTTTCACCGCCTTTGCTTAGTCATGAAAGACCTGTTTATTCAACTCGATCGATCTGACGGTAGAGTCAGCTCTGTGCAAATCAATTACCGTATTCTACATATGTTTCAGGTCATTATTTGGGTATGGTACGCTCTTATGCCAGAAACGGGTTGTGCCTGCTGAAGAAGAGTCGAAGAGCGCCACAGGATACAAGTGCAGCTGCAGCTAATATACCGAGGAAAGGACAAAGAATAGAACACGATATAGCATTGGAAACGGATGGAAATTTCCCTCGCCAACGAAACATACGACGAGGAAGTCCCGATTGATCAAAGGCGAGCGTGGTGGGAAGAAATGGTAGAGTATCTAATTGAAAAGGAAGGCTGGGTGAGTTTGACCTGACTGTATACTTTGTCGTGACCTTTATTTCCATGATTTTTTTCCAAGGGTTCAAGCTTGTATGATCAACCAAAGTGGAAGGGGGGCGTTAGGTGTACGGTTTCTCAGTTGAATGGTGCTGGTTTCACCTTAGTGCACTGGAATTGCCTATTTCATGATGAATTCATTTGTTACCAGTAGGCTATAGAATAGAAGGATTGGAAAGATCGTAGTGCTTATGTTGCTTAAGTACAAGCTGATGACTCATATAAGCACGTGACTATATATCCTTTTCCCTATGTTCTAATAAATGGAAATCTTAATCATATGAAGCTATAGCAAAGGTACAGCAACGCGCAATCCCGACTAATATCGTACCCTCACCTACTCGAAAGTGAATTGCCAGAAACTCCAAGAGAAAATGAACAGAAGAAATTCATACAAGTCTCAAGTACAGTGTTAAAACTCGCCATTCGAACCCCAACAGTCCACACGGCAAGGAAAACTGTTGCGACCCTAAAACCACTTTTCGAACCGATATTCAAACTGTATGTCTGCAGCACGCAAAAGATACTCGTCTGTTGAGATCATCAGTATCAAGATTCAGCTATGTGAGGATGAAAGTTGGAGTCTAGACCGCAAGAAAAGCCTCTACTTACGAAACGGAGCTCCAGGTGATTTCCATTTTCCTACCTCAGCCATTCCAGAACCTGCAAACTGCAGAGCCATTACATCAGGTCCATACTTCCACGACCCAAAGAAGTAAATCTTCTCGCCCGTCTTGATCCCCCAACCCAATTCGGGAAATTGGAGATCCTTCTGAGCAACAATGCAAAATTGGTGCTTTGTTGGATTTGTTCTGGTGACACCTGAAACCGCCCAATCTACATGCCAATACCACTCACATCCAAGAACTAGATTTGAGTAGGAAAGACCGCTTCGAATGAAAGCTTCAAACTGTCCTTCGGCATCATGGTAGCAGTTCCATAGTCGCTCCTGGCCTTGGCATCCATCTAGGCCTAGTAGCATGAAATCCTAGCCCGACATGATTTCTTCCCAAGGGCGCAGCCATTCCACAGCAAGGTTGAACTCGTCGTTACCGAACATAGATCCTAGGGAGAGGATAACTTTCGGACCACGTACAGTTTTCAACCATTGAAGACCGTCTTCAAATGTACCCCACAGTCCAGTACACTCCACGAACTCGTATGATCCAGGTAACTCGGACATACTGTATTGGAGTGCATCTTTGCAAAGGTCAAGCGCGAAATAGTGAACCTTCTTCTTCAAGCTCTCGAGATGGGCGAGGAGAGGGAGTATTTTATGGATATCACTAAGCGGATTATTATTCACTTGGTCTTTCCACTTGTCACTAGAGGACGTACCCGCTGCCCATGTATACCATGATACTCTCAGGTAAGATATGACCGCTGATCTCGGCTCCATGTTCTTTCAGCAGCCTGACCTCATCTTTGGTTTGGTAGTAGGCACCTGTTCGGCTTATTCTCCTCCACAGCTGCGCTCCGATTTCGTTGTAGAAGAGCTCAGTTGGTAAAGTGCGCTCTTGATGAGTTGTCGGCTGGATGAGGCCTCTCAGGAACATGTCCTTTAAGTTGATTTGTAATCGGCGCCGCCAATATCGAGGATATCACGACTAACCTGCAATACGAAGGTAAGTTTGGCTTTTTCTTGATTTTCGAGGCCAACAGAATTGACCAGGTCACTATTTTGGTCTTTTATCTCAGTTTGACTGTGGACGACAATGGTGGAATTTGGCGTGCAAATCAAAATGTTCAGATTTCAAGTCAATGGTCCTTTCTGGACGCTCTCAAACAAAACGATTCCTCTTTTCGACAACCGTATATTGTAAAGACACGAGCGGAGAAACGTGCGATGTGCGGTTGATAAGATCTTCCGTATTCTGTTGTAGGTGGGTAGCTTTTGGTCATGAACCAACATTGTACGCTTCATATAGCACTGCAATATCGACGTGGCTCTCAGAAGAGCCGCAGGCCCACCAGGAAGCAGATTCCTGTACAACCCTTCGACGCCCAGATTACCGCATTCTCTCACCGGTCGAGACGGCATGGCTGTGACTTGCCTATAGCGAAACAGAGAAAAGAGATAACATAGCTTGGGGCACGAGAATCGCCACCCGAATCAAACTTGTCAAACAAATTCTTGCCAATCGTTAAAATGAGGCAAAGTGGCAAAGGAAGACATACATATTTGTCTTCGACTTGATGCAACTTGGGGGACAAGGCTAGCATTGGGAGCGGCACTATTGTACAATAATACAGACAGTACAATCAAGATTGGCGTAAGTGGTAAGGTGGCTGGCATAGGAATAGATCCAGATGAGTGATAAGTACGTTCAGCGCACACTAAGATGATAATCCCCATACCCAGGATCATTAAAATCGCATTTCAGATTGAAGGGGAAAATGCTATCTAAGCCATCGACCTTATAATCGGAAAGCTTTTCTATGGAAACTCGTTGGCAGGTGAATTTGTGGATCACAACACCATTCAGACATTTCCACAACTTCGTTGGATCCTTGGTCAATTCCCAAAGACCTGGAGTTGCATAAGAGCTAAGCTTAAGTTTAATGGTATGATGATCTCTAACTCGGGAGAGCAAATTCCAAAGCTTAGGGATTTTTATGCCAGCCATATCAATTCGGGTAGTGTCGGTAGGCTCATTGTCACCCTAGATAACTGTTAGTGGGTTGGGATGTAATGGGGGTGGCAGACTCACCGAAAGGTCCATGATATAGCTCTTAGCGGCGACTTGAGATTGGTGGGATAGCTGGGCAAGTCCCTGTTGAATTATTTCGTAGTGGACTCCCTGGAGGCTCTTTCGTTGTTTGAATCGGTCGTAATCTTCTTTCGTATAATTATCTTTGCAGACATCTGATATGTCGGAGTCATCATCATCGTTAGTGTGGAAGCAGCGGTCGCTAAAGCGTAGACGAACTGTCATTTCAGCGAACTCCTCGGGACCGTCAACTCGTGATCGTTTAGGAGTTTTATGTTTTGGAGGTTCATCGAACAAAGAGTCGGTGTCAAGTGAGACTCTAGATTCCTCTGGAGACTCCTCTAAAGACTCGCTAGTTGTCGCCGCCAATTGAGCTTCCTCGTTTTGCTTAGTTTGTTCTTCGTACCAGCCTGCTAATCCATCGGCGAGTTCTTTCTCTAACAGCTCTTGTTCAGCCTGTACTTCTTTGGCTTTCTGAAGCTCCCGGAGCCACTTCTGCATGGCCTCTGGGCTGACATCCTCCTCTGATTCGGATTTCTTTCTCGACTTGCTTTTCCCCGAAGAAGACTTGGTCGGGATTGACTGAAGTTCTGGATTAGATCGTTGCTGTTTCTTGCTAACAGCATTCTTTGCCAGCTTGATTTTCTCTAAAGAAGACTTGGTCTTTTTGCTCGGACGGGAGTTCGGCTCGGGTTCAGATCTTTGACGCTTCTTGCTGACGATAGCCTCTGGATCTTTCTCTGAGATCTTTAGCGGGGGCTTGGTAGGTGCTGATGGTTTTGGTTGTGATTTTGCTGGTACAGGTGGCTTTGGCTGGCTTTGCTTTGAGGGTGAGACATTAAAGCCATCATTTGGAAGTGTAAGATTTGGAAAAAGATTAGCCTGTTGGGTCATTGATGACTGCTCGGTTGTGGATGGTTGCTTGGTTATGAGTGATTGTGGGGTTATAGATGTGTATGGCGGGGTGTTGGGAGATGTTCCGGATGAAGGTGTGCTTGTCAAGGAAGGAGCACTGCTAGGAGCCATATCCGAGGGACTCTGAGAAGAGGCCGGTTTATTCGTGGTTGTTGGTGAAAGTACCTTCTGGCTGGAATTTGCCTTGACGGGTTTGATAAACTTTGGCACACATCTGTTTGCCTCCACGTGCCTATGGAAGGTATATGAATTCTGGAATTTTATGTCACAGCGTCGACATCTCAATTCAACTGGCGTAGTGGTGTCTCCGCTCATCATTCCAGGATGTTTCTTGATCAAGTGCATGTTAAAGTCCTTCATCTTGGAGAATATGAGGGAACAGTGGGTACATTTAAATGGTTCCGAGGGATTAGCCTGAGCGCCTTGTCTGATATCGGTATCAAGAAGTTCCTCGGTGAGATCCACGGGATTCTCTTGAGTGCCACTAGTAACATAAGCTCTCCTCAATACAGAGGCTTGCTGTTGTGCTGTGATCGAGGTTGGCAAAGCAGCATTAGAAGAAACTTGAGGAATAGTTGCGTTGATAGCATTCAAATGCTGTGGTTGCCTTCCTGCAATATTGTCGGCGGCCAAAGGATAGTCACCAGTCATTGACTGTGTAGGAAAATCGGGATATCTTTGATTGCACATGGCTATTTGGGAAGACGATGGGGCTCCTCGAGCAATTGGCGGTTTATTGGCGTAAGGAGAGACATATTGAGCCTGACCATTCGAGCAATAGGACTGGGCTCCCTGTGTATTGACTTGATTATGACAGCAAGTGCACTGTTGCAAAGCTTTCGTGAACATATCAGTGTATGAAGCAGGTGATAAGAAGCCGACATTCATTAGTTTGCGATCTGCTAGATATAGATTGTCCATTGCAGGGCCCTTCGTAGCAGTATTCGCAAGATAGCGGATGAATTGTGGATTTGGTTCTCCCCACTTATTAATGATGTCTTCGAAGTTATAGTGATTGAGATTTTGGGTGCCATATTGTTGTGATGGTGCGCCATGGCGGAAAGACGAAGAGCCTTCCATTTTGAAAGGCTGAAAAGCGTCAGTAATGGACTTTGGGATTCTTGCTGCTTGGTATGATGTCGTTAATTATAGAATATTTTACTCAAGTGGCAGACGCGGGATTGACTTGTTGAGAAATAGAAAACAGCTGGAGTGTTTTGATTTTCGTTGGTGGTGGAAATGAAAATAGAATTGGCGGATGGAACTATCGTAGATGTAAACAAATATCCCCGACATTAGTTAGCATGTATTCGGCTATTAACGAGGAAAATTCAAGTGGATGCTTGAATTGAAGCTCACCGGTGAACTGGGTACTGGAATGAATTAAATTACTGCAATGCGAAAACTAGCAATGAAAGTCCTGAGCTGAAGTCTTTGCAATAACGAAAGAAAGAAAAATTAGAAAGCGAGTGCAAAGCTGCCTCTTATTTTAGCTATCTCGACACCAGTCTGAGTCCCAATCACCCTCGAGCTATTGATATCATTAATATCATAGACTTGAGCAATGGTTGATTTAAAGTAGTACTTTACACTAAAACGAGTGGCCCTTTCCAAAATTTGTATCGCTTAAAATTTAAAGGGGTTATATTTCAATCAACTAATAGAGCCGGATGCTATAGGAAAACTTAGACGGCTAATACATGAGCTAATATTGTGAGACGGCTAGAAGTCGTCTGGTTATGCTACCTCTCAGGGCATGACCCCTATTTTGTAGCTATAAAGGAGGGGCTTATTCCTTTACTAGCAGGCACTTAGGATGTCATTACTTAAACATTGAAAGCAAACAAAAAAAGGCCACTATCGCCAAAAATTCAAATAGTAGATTAAATAAAGCACCCAATAAAAGGCTAAAGTTAGCCGCAGAATAGCTTCCGTTAAAACCATAATCAAATTACCAAAAACAGTTAATAACTATATAATTAAATCAAATATAAATAATAATATATACAGCAGCTTCCCATCTATATTAAATCTATTAATCTTTTTTAAGCATGCCGCTATAAGCATTACCTAGAATAGCAATATTGTGAAAGTGTAGGAGGTCGTGGTAGAGACGCGTGACCTCAGGTCGCGTGGGCACAAGAATGAAGCCAGCAGATCAACCTTATACTTTAACTAATACTAGTTAATTTCACTTACTATCATTAATATTTAATCAACTAATATCCAAATCTAGGGCTAAAATCGAGAATTAGCGAAAGGTAGACAAATGTAACAGGCGCTACTCCGCAATATAATATCAACTTATTCCCAAAGGCGGGGCTTATCATAAAGCTCAAGCGTTTGCACTCTAGATCAGATATTTGAATAGTTCCGCTCAACTTGCTTGAGAAATGGTGTTTTCCCGAAGTCTTATTTGTTCTCAACTTTTTGTATTTATTGCTCGGTGAAAACTTCAAACAATATAAGCCCTATAGAATCTCACGCGGCTAATTGGTCGTAAAAGGGCGCTAAAAGCCTAGAACTCTTTTGGGGAGCCCTATAGCAGGAAGTTCGTATTAAATTAATATAATTGGCCTTTATTTTGGCTGCCTTAGCCTTTATCATACTGAATATAGTTAGTAACCCCAATACTTAGAAAATCTCTTCAGAAAATCTCGACAATAATACTCGACAATGCTCGACAATACTCGACAATGCTCGACAATAACACTCGACAGTAACGCTTGACAGTGCTCAATAGTGCTCGACAGTAATGCTCGACAATGCTCGACAGTGCTCGACAATGCTCGACAGTGCTTAATAGTACTCGACAGTGCTTAATAGTGCTCGACAGTGCTCGACAGTACTCAACAGTGCTTAATAGTGCTCGACAGTGCTCGACAATACTCGACAGTACTCAACAGTGCTCGACAGTGCTCGACAGTAATGCTCGACAATAACGCCCAACTATTTCTTACTTATATTTGTCTCCAAATTATAAATCTGCCACAGTAGCAATAGGAATATAAGGCCAAGGAGGGAGGAGGGTAAAAGAAGGAAGGAAGGAGGGAGGGAGAAGGGTGAAAGAAAGAAGGAGGAAGGGAGGAAGGAGGGTAAAAGAAGGAAGGAGGGAGAGAGGGAGGAGGAGCTGAGAATATATGAATTGTTAAATAATTAAATTAATAGTCCTTTTTGTATATAATTTTGCGAATTAATTTAATTACTTTAAGTATGTTGGGATATTCTCAGTTCGCCTTCCCTCGCCTACTTACCGGATTGGGACTAGTGCATGACTCATCTAGCATGAGCATATATCAACACCACACATAGCACGTAGAGAATAGAACCACAACCTGAACCAACTTGTTACTACTATTCCCTTGTTATCTTTGTCTTTCGTAATTGCAATTACCGGTGATACCTACAAAGTAATTAATTTAATTACGAAAAGTAATTAGCTCATCGCATTAAATTAATTATGTGATTCTGCCCTAGGGGAGGAGGTGATGGTAAAGATGCGGGAAAGTACTTGAGTCGAGGAGGCGAAAAGGCGGTGGCTGGGACCTTCTCTATTATATAGTTACCTTTGAATTATTTCCCGAGATCTCTATTAATTCTGAGGTTTCTATATTATCAGCAGCTTTGCTGCATTCCGAGTTGCCAATATCGGCGATTTGAAAGTTGGTAAGGTCGCGAGATAAGTACTTAGTGGTATCATTCAGGCTATCTGGGTTGGAAGAGCCAATATTGATCCACTTATCATTAGGAAGTGCTTTAATTCCAACGGGAATTGGAATGCTGTCCTTTAATACGTTGTCGATGTAGCGGGTTGACATTTGTACTTGAATAAGTCGACATCACCCAAAGATGTGGTGCTAAGATCTCGAGGTCTTGGGCCTAGAATTTGCTTCTAAAGAATTGCTTGATTTGAGGAAGATAGTAAAGCATCAACCACAGGTACCCTGAGAAAGAAAGAGTTGTCCGTGTGGCAGCCTCATGCTGCTGGGCTTTTGAGAATGGAGATGTTTCCATTGTAGATAGGGAAGGAATTTCGAAGGGATCGTCTTTTTAGATCATGCTTAGGTTTATTGATAGCTGACGAGACTCGTGGCTATTCCGGACTTTGGGATCTCCATGCATTCTCGGCCTATTCTGTATCACGTAATAGCGCGCGCGAAATAAGAATTAGTCGGATTGAACTGTCTTGGGAAGTATCTCTAAACTTGATTTTTGAATATTAAAGTTAAGAGTTCATAGAGCTTTTCAAGAGAAAAATGAAGACGGTTACTAAATTGCTTTCTACTCTGTGAAAGAAGAGATTGAATAAGTAGTATGTGTATTGGATCATTAAGACAGAAAAAGACAAAGGAAGAAAGACAACTGCATCCATTCAAGTAATCAACCAGCACTATTCCTAGCAATTTACAACCTCAACGGTAAGTTCCGGAAGCATCGTATATTGACGAAAGTATTCGAGATATTCCGGCCATTTAGTCTCTTCAAGTGTAGACAAGTCCACATCTTTCCCATTCTTGCCAACACCGTATATAATCCTAAGCTTTCGCTGGCCTTGCCCAACCGTCAACATGCTCTTCGAATTAAGGTATGAATTTACGGCGTCGAATATTGCGGTACGGGTATTGTCTGCGAGGGTCATCATCATTTGCAAAGGCTTTTTGCCGATCTCGTCTGGGTATTGGATCGTGAATACAACTGTTTGGCCACTTTGTGCGATCTCTGGTTGAGAAATGCGAGTCGTGCTCTCTGTAGAACTCGCTCCTGGAAGTGTAGAGTTGGTAGAATATCCTAAGCCAGAATCCTCGACGATAGGTTTAGGCTCAGGGATGGCTTTCTCAAATTCCTTCAGCTCCTCGACAGGGGCTGCAGCAACGCCTTTACCTTTCTTCTTTTTGTCTTTCTTGAAAGTACCCCAATTTTCCCATCCATCATCAACGACATTCTTTGTCTTCTTATCTTTCTTAGTTGAAAATGATTCCCAATCAAATCCATCGTCTGCCGGAGAATTAACGACAGGCTTAGGCTCTGGTTCTAAGTCAACTGGTTTGACCTCTTTAATCTTAGGCTCGTCAACGGCATTCTTTCTCTTCTTATCTTTCTTAGTTGAAAATGATTCCCAATCAAATCCATCGTCCGCCAGAGAATTAACGACAGGCTTAGGCTCTGATTCTAAGTCAACTGGTTTGACTTCCTTCTTATCTTTCTTAGTTGATAATGATTCCCAATCAAATCCATCGTCCGCCGGAGGATTAACGAGAAATTCTGGTTCCGACTCTTTCGGTAGGTCGATTTTCGGAGGATCTTCGACGATACTATTTTCATCCTTCTTCTTGTCTTTAGTGCCAAAGGCGAAATTCCAGCCATTGTTTGCCGCTGCTTCAGGTTCAGGATCGGGCTCTAGGATTAGTGGGTCTTCAATCTTGAAAGGTTCTGCGGCAGCTTTGCCTTTATTACCCTTTTTCTTGTTCGTTTTAGTACTAATGAATCCCCAGTCATCCTCTACAGGGGCTGGCGCGAGACTCTCTTCAACTTTAGGCTCGTTCTCTGGCGCTTCAGCCTTCTTGCCTCCTTTCTTCTTCCCCTTTGACGTTGTTCCCCAATTGGCCCAATCATCTTCAGCGATAGGCTCTTCAGCGACAGGATCTAGTTCTATAACAGATGTACTCATCTCTGGCGCTTCAGCCTTCTTGCCTTTTTTCTTCTTCCCCTTTGCCRTTGTTCCCCAATTGGCCCAATCATCTTCAGCGATAGGCTCTTCAKCGACAGGATCTAGTYCTATAACAGATGTACTCATCTCTGGCGCTTCAGCCTAGTCCTATAACAGATGCACCCTTCTTCTTTTTCTTGTCTTTCTTAGACACTGCAGCGAAAAATTCAAAATCATCATCCAACTTAGTCTCTGCTAGAGAGTATGGCCCGGCACGTTTTTCTTTCTCTTCATCGAGAGTGCTAAAACCAAATTCTGTATTCTTCCTTTTTGGCTTGGTTCTGCTGAGACTCCAGGGGTTGTCTTCAGCTTCTTTGTCTTTATGTTCTTCGACTACGGTTGTTATGGCCGAAAAATTCCATGCGCTGCGAGTTGTTCCTGTCCTTCCCAATGATCCAAATCCCGCCCTGCTGGTTTTTGTGCTTGAAAGTCTAGTATCATCCAATTTGATCTCATGTAATGCATCACATTTCTCTTCCTTGGGAGGATCCGCAGGAATTTTTTCAGCCTTGTATTTCGTTGGGCCGGAAGTATCCCAACCATTAACCGGATCTGTATTGTTGTTGCCATCCCCAAGATTCTCACCTTTATCTGCTTCTTTGGTGCCAATAGCAAAGCCCCAGCCATCGTCCGCTGCTTCAGCTTTCCCTTCCTCCCCTTTCTTCATCCCACTTGCCCCTGCTCTCAATCCCAACCCATCATCGACCTCCGGTTCCGGCTTTGGTACTGCCACTAGCTCTAAAGTCTGCATCATATGCCCTTGAAATGGAACCGGATTTTTATTTGCACAGAAAAGCTTCGCGAGTTCCTTTTCCGATTTTCTAAGCAGACTCAAAATAGCATCTTGAGTAGATAGTGGTGTCGGTTCGCTGTGCAGGAATTTGGTCCATGCTGCGTTAGAGGCATCGTACCTCATGGCCACTGCTTGATATCCCTCATAAATGCCAAACATGCTATCAACGCGCAAGCTGAGAACTTTAACGTCGGGTCCGTAGAGCCACTCGAGGTTCGCTACTGGTAATTAGTGGGGGAATAATATGGAATGATGCGAGGCTGGAGCCACCTACTGAGCAGTTGTGCACGCATATCACTCAAGGCCATTGTTCCGTCTGTAGATTTATTCTAGCCGTTAAAAATTTGGATTGGCTTTGTTTCGAACTTTTAGCAAGAAATGCTGAATACAAAGGATCGAGATGGGAATATTTCAAGGTTAGAGGAGTTGACTCTGTGAAGAGCTAGATAGTGTGAAGTGATGAAAAACGTTAGTTTGCGGGGTACTAAGATGTGGTGATGTGGTTGGACCACGTATCGGTGACCAATTCTAGAGATAACTGCTACCTCTCGAATGAGTTTGTGGAATGACCGCTTCACATGTTCCCGATGTAACCCATTGCTTGCCAAGGTTTCGAGATGGTCTTTGAGGATGATCCCAAAAATAAAACAATTTGTTGGAATACAGGGAAAAGGGCATATAGTCACGTGCCTTGACGAGTCATTAGCTTGGCTGGCTACTTAGTAACGAATGAAATTCATGAAACCAACACAATTACTAATATTGGTAAAGCAAAACCTGTTCCATATAATAAAGGTACAAACTTAACGATCGTTGTTAGGAGCAAAATAAAAGCTTATTTAAATTCTCTCGAGCGTCGGAAAGAAAAGATTAAATTATTTTAATGGGTTTGGCGAGTTCCTGGACTATGATATAAGATGATTAGTATCTAATAGATATAATTTCTCAATCAAGTTCTCATCATTAGGCCTTAATAGTAATACCCTTAATGGTAATACTTTGTCTTTCAAAATTGTAATATAAGAATCATAGTTATGATTACCCCTGTAATAGCGACGATCACATTCAGCACTTCACCGGCATGACCTCCTCATTAACGACCTTCTCCTTGAGCTTGATGAAATATTCACCCAGGAGCCCGACAACTGTGGTTCCGCCAACAAGAAGGCTCCCACGCAAGAACCACCAAGCACATTTATCAGGTCTGGTCCGATTCACTGTTCTAACCATTGCTGCTAAGAGTACTGCGTTCCCTCCACAGGCTACGGTGAAATATACTAGCGACATGTCGGCGAAATACCCCGCAGCAAGCATAAGGGAAACCTGGATGGTGCCTAACACAGAGATGAAAGCTCTTGTATTCTGGTACCGGACGGCCATTGATCGTACCCCCGCCTTGACATCATCGACAGTGTCCTGGCACGCATTTATGTAATCCAACATAATCAGCCAAGTTGCATTTGATGCGACCAAGCAAGAGGTGGCAGCAGTGATAGCACTACTTTGGGCAATGAAGTCAACCCCAGTAGCAGAACAAGACATCACAATTCCCCATGCCAATGGGATAGAAAGAACAATCTGCGGGAAATCCGTGATCCGTTTTGCAAGAGGGTAGATGCTCAAGAGAGTCAAGATTGGAACTGCGTGGTACATGCATTCGCGTGGGAGGAGCGTGACGATGGCACCACTAAGTATTGTTTGTGCACCAAACCAAACATATCCTTGGAAAGGTGTCACGGCGCCACGAGCGATGGGCCGAAGACGGCATCTAGCGACTTTTCGATCATACTCACGATCGAGAATATCGTTTATGGTACATGCAGCGCCACGCAGGGCAACATTCCAAACCAGGAGTAAGGAAGCTGTAGATAGAAGGTTTATGGGCGTGATTAACGGAGAGGTAATATTTGCAGCGTAGCCTAAGCCGATCAAGTACGGAAAATAGAAGCCGTATAGACCTCCAGGTTTTTCGATCCGCGACAATTCGGCGTACGGCACCCACGATGCAGGGAGGAGTGTGAGAACTCCTTTTGTAGGTGGATGGTACGCAGGAAGGGTGCTTAGAGGGTTGTTAGAGCTCGTCGAGTCCTTTCGAGATTGGGAACGCGAGGCTAGAAGACGAGGGAACGAACGCAGTTGAGGACGAAAAGTAGAAGGATGACTACTTGAAGATAAGTTTTGGCTTGAAGGAGAGGATACGGGGTATAGCGAAAGGCCAAAGGACGATGGTTGAGGCTGTCGTTCAGAAGCAAGCACACTTCGAGATAGGATACAACGCACTCCCCGGATTGGCACAAGAAAAAGACCGCTGCTGCGAAACATTGTTTAGGTCATGGTCAAAAAGCAAGCACAGCATTTCTTAGGCACATACATATATGAGAGACTCCGTCCAGAGGGATATTTTCTCTGGGAGGTGTTTACGCATTGTCCACAAGTGTTTGCGTATAAGCTGATTGCTACTATATGGACGATTAAGGAAAAGCAAAAGCCATGAGTGAGTGATTGCTAATGTTACTACCCGTTATGCGAGACCCCTGTCTGTCAAGAATTAATTACTTCTCTGGACACGAGAACTTTCACGTAGTTGTTCTGCCAATATAGTAAGCCGGAAATCCTTCATTGTAAAGGGTTCGATCAACTCACCGCTGGTCCAACCTTACGTAAATTCGATCCCGAGTTAACGTGTTTCCTATTTGGTAAGTAAGCATAAGCACGGAATAATTATCTTGCATTATTGACTCAGTTGCAACCATTTTCTTAATTCCACTGAAGCTAGAGTTCTTTCCATTAATGCTGTAAAGTTTATTCTATTTGATTAAAACTAGCTAGCTTAAAAGCCAGTAGAATTGGGCAAAGTTAGGGATAGAATGAGGGTCCTATCGACTTGTGGTATTTATTTCCTATTTGAGAACCACGCTACCGCTAGTGCTATTTATTCTACTATCCCTCCCTTAAACAATCGTTAATGTTTTCAGTTCCGTGCAACACTAAATTTAACGTTTGTTTAGGGGGGATAGTATCAGGCTACAGAGTAGTATCGTGTTTACTATCTGATTTTGCCGGAGGCCCCCAAAGCTTTAGCATGGCTGGGGTTCGGAGTGATATTCCTCGGTGTAGACTCGAGTTCCGCTGGATCTTGTCTTGTTCGTCTCTGCAAATCTTTTACGCATTTTCTGCTTCTATTGGAGCCAAGTATGGTTGCGGACGGCTATCCCTTAGCAAGAGGTTATCAACCTTCGACAAGGTAACTATAAACTACTAGATCAACTCTAAAGTCCTCATTTAATTTTTGTGTTTTCATTAGGTTGAACTTCCAATTTTATCTATGGAAGGAAGCAATTGGGTACATTCTTCACCCCTCAATTCCCATTCCGACAAAAGACTGGAAAGTCGCCGATGTAGCTACTGGAACTGGGATTTGGATTTGCGAATTGGCTAGGAAAGCCCCAGAGTATTCGACTTTGGATGGTTTTGATATCTCCTCCGATCAGTTTCCTCATGCTTCATCGTTGCCAAAGAATGTTACTCTGAGTGTCCTTGATGCTAGGGAGGCTCCTCCGGAGCATTTGTGTGGGATGTATGATGTTGTTCATGTCCGCCTGCTATTTTCGGTGATTGAGAATGATGATCCTTCACCCATTTTAAAACACTGTTTAGAGCTATTAAGTAAATTCTCTGCCATCTGAAATCGAAGATCATATGTTGATCGGTTGTTTAGGGCCAGGTGGATATCTCCAATGGGATGAACTGGATCCAATGCAACTCCATCCTATACCCCAAGCACTTCAATCCCCCAAACCTTGCCTCGAGGCTCTGGCTCACATCTATAAGTCCAACCATCCAGTGGGGTAAGAGCTGATCCCGTCATTCAAATCCAAGCAAGCTAACATAGTGCTCATTGTAGGTGGATTCCACGGCTGCCTCAAATTTTCCTACACAACGACCTGAGTGTGGTAGCCGCTGAGGCTTTCACGGAGAAGGAATGGCAGAGAAATATGATGATGGAGCTTTGGTGTCTCGTTGCAAATGATCATGCCTCAGCATTAAGAGAACTTGGGATGCATGATAAAGCCAATGAAGTGCAGAGGTTAGCGTCAGGAGCGTACCAGGAGATTCAAAATGGGGTATTTTATTCACATATATTGCGCGTCGCTGTGGGTGTAAGAGGCACCAAAGTGGAAATGGAAAAGTAAAACACGAATGAATTGGCCGCAAGACTTCTCCCTTCACTGGTATTGCACTTCTCTCCATTTCGAAATAAATAACAACTTCTAATTCACATGATTGATCCATAAGTTGAGTCTGGGTTTGGTCTCATCTCATCTCTAAAATGTGCCTTTTCTTTTCATTTTCACTGACCAACTGTGTGGCCTGACAATAAAATCGCTTGAAAGAAGCCACTCTTTCGTGGGTTCTGCAAGATCAATTTCATATTGAAGGAAGAGGGTCGAGAGAAGCTTTGAAAGCTGCATGTGGGCTAAGAATCTCCCAGGACAAGACATGTAACCAGCTCCAAACTGTGAATAAAACGAATTAGAACTGAATTTGGTCCAGACATGGAGTACCTACCGTGATGAGGTTGGACTCCAGTGCTTTGGTATTGGATCCAAGCCAGCGATCAGGTTTGAAAAGATGAGCATCTTCCCCAAACAGCTGTTGATCTCGATGAATTACCCAAGGATTCACGCTGATGACTGTCTAAAAAAATGATCAGCTCAACTACGAAGCAAGATGAGACTGAGCTACGAACCCCCTCGGGAAAGAAGTATCCTGAAAATTTGATACCGCCTTTTGGTACTACTCGGGGATAAGATGTTGCCGAGACAGGATGGAAGCGGTATGTTTCTTTGATCTATAGCAAATGTTAGAAAACAATTCTCCACAAGCACAGGCGTTAGAACTTACGCACGCTTGAAAATAAGGAAGATTCTGTGCTTCTTTATATTGCACTGGGGAAGAAATTCTCCCTGCCGCCGCCGCAGATGTGATTTCTTCTTGCAAAGCATGTAAACATTTTGGATGTGTCAACAGAAGATATACGAATGCCTGCATCTCGCTTCCAACGGTGTCACTGCCCGCAGCAATATTTGCATTGGCTGCAGCAAGCACTTCCCGGTGCGACAGCTCCTCTCCAGACTTTTGAGACCTCCAATGTTCAACCATGTCTGAACTGGAGAAGTTGCCTCTCATCTCGTGTCTAAGAACAGCCATCACGGTCGTATCCATAACATGCCTCATTGGTTGCAAATCCAGGTATGCTATCAAAGGGTTCGACATGAGATAGTCGTGGACTTTTTGAAAAAAGGCCATTACGGCCAAATATGGAACAAGCCTGTGTGATGTTGCAATACAGTTGCCAATATCTTGACCTTGTTCCAAGAAGCCAAATCTTTCCGAGAAAGTCACTTGACCAACTATGTCAAAGGCAAAGTATGTAAACCATTTGTCCAACTGAACAACATGGCCGGATTCAATAATCTTGTTCACCTGCGATGAAAGTGTTCGAATTGCTTGGTCTACCTCGAACTCAGACTTCAAAATGCTGGACAGCGCGTAGCCTCCAATGAGCTTCTTCTGCATAACTGAGAATTTCTGAGCATCAAGCTCAGACATTTGATTCGGCCAAGAGCTATCTGGCATTGCAAAGATCTTGTACCAGGTATGCTTGTTCAAAGGCTTCAGCAAAGCGACCTTCACAGCTTCCGGACCGGTAATAGAGACTTCTTGGTAACCCAATCGCACGCAAGGGCCTAAATAGCAAATTTAGAAATGTCCCGCTTACAGCAAACTCATGAAATGCTTATCTATTCACCATATGTTTTATGAAGGTCTTGAATAGCAGTATGATAATCGCTCTTGAATATGTGCCATAGCTGCCAGATCACTGAAACACGTCCTAGAAGAGGGCCTGGAATCTTCCGAAGGGGCGAAAGAAAAGCTCTGTAAAAGCATAGGAGTATCCAATAAGCAGTGAAGAGACACAGGAAGAGCGAGCTGGAAGGCACATAATTGAGTAAATTCATTGTAAATAGTAGTCTATTCAGAAGATTACTGGGATGAAATTTTCAATTCCAATCTTTTATCAAGGTCAAAGGTATTCCCTACTTTGTCAAGCAGCCGCTTATAGCCAAAATCTGTCGCCTGATTTAACATGGCAAGATTCTAGTAATACGCCTCGTCCGGTGAGACATTCCTAGCGCAGACATGGGGGTCTAGCATAACATGATACTATGTAGCATGTAAATTAATTAGTAAGATACAATGCTACAGTTACGTGTTCAGCAATGGACTCCAATCCACCGAAGTGGCAAAAGGTCAATCCTTTGAGGATATACTCTTTCACCTCTAACCAATCATAAGAATTTTCTACAACCCCTTTTAAACCGAGCCTAAAATAAGCAGCAAAAGCCCCTTTCCCTTATTTTTCTTAAAACTCATATCAATTTGATTATTTTAGCTTATTTTCTTTTACCTGCGACTTCATTCAATCCTTTACTACGAATATAAATCGATATGCAAGCGTACAAAGATGATATATGGCAGGTTTCTTGGCGCCATTGTATATATAGTATTATGCTATGCTACCCCTATGTACGCGCTAGGAATGTCTCACTGGACGAGGCATTAAATTAAGTATTAGTCCAAGGATGATGGTGAGCCGTATTACGGCTGTGCAGTTAGGGGTAGCGAATTCAAAGAAACTCTCTTTCTCGCTGCGGTCCATCCATCAGTTGGAAGATAAATTAGCTGGAAGGATGTGAGAAATAGGAGCGTGCCGCTCCGAGTCGCATGAAATATTTGTGCGACGATGACTGCATGAAGCCTGCATGCTGTCGCTTTCTTCTAATTTAGGAAATCAGGATTAAGTTATTTCGGGGATAAACTTTTATTGCCATCTCATGTCTTTGAGTTCATTATAATAAGCAAGATCTTCTTTGTGACAGACCCTGTACTCTGATGCTGCTGTAGCATTGCTGCAGCCAAGCACTTAGGTTTTCTATGCCCCCTCCTCCCTCCCCCTCCCCCTCTCTGTAGTTCTTGTGACCATGGATAGCCCAAGCAGTCAAGGAAGTTCGGAGATACGGGTGAGTATTGCACTTTTCGCACTAGCCGCTGTAGCACTTGTATTGCGATTTATAGCAAGATTACGGAGGACATCTAAGATTGAACTTGATGATTGGGCTGCATTGGTGGGCTTGGTATGTATTTCGTGGCTACCAACGCTCGAACGTTCCTGAAAGGATACTTACTTATCATTCGAACCAGGTTGGAATTAGTGCTATGTTGATAGAAGAAATCCTCTGTAAGTTGTAGTCTTTGACACTCGGAATCTTCACACAATTCTAACTTGCAAGAAGGGGCTACAATTGGGGGTAGTGGAAAGCATATCAGCACCTTAAGCCCTGGTCAGATCGAAACCTTCTTGAAGGTGATTTAGACCTCTTTTAGTTGGACGAAGAAGCTAATAGCAGTAGATTTTCCTGTCAAATGAGTTCACATATACGATAACAAGTCCTACCATAAAGATTTCCATCGTACTTTTCTACCGCCGCATCTTTATAACTCATTCATTCCGATTAGCTGCTAATGTTGTGATCATTATAACTATCCTTTGGGGCGTCGCAACCTTTTTGGCTGCAGCATTGCAATGCCGACCTTTGAAAGCATACTGGGACATTACCATTCATGGACAGTGTTTTGATGCACTGAAATATGTTTTGGGTGTTCAGGGTGTAAACATCTTTCTGGACATTGCGATTCTATATCTTCCAATGAAGATGGTATGGGGACTTCAACGACCTTGGCAGGAGAGGCTGGCTCTTGGGGGTGTCTTTCTACTTGGTGGCTTGTGAGTAGAATTCGTCCATGATATTCCCAACTGAATGATATTTGACTGAACTGACTCTTTTTAAGCGTTGTATTTGCGAGCATCTATCGCATCATTACACTTTTGTGGATCGAAGACAGCGATATTACCTGTATGTTTATCCCCTTGATCTCTCGGAACCTATTCTTCTATCGCTATTCTTGTCGTACTATTGGTGACACTAGACATCTAGATACCACATACCACGGGTCAATATGGACCTTTGTGGAACCATGCATTGGGTTGGTTTGCAGCTGTCTACCTACGATCCGAAGTCTGTTTCCAGCTTATCGAGTGGGAGGCACTGCCAAGGTTTCTAAGAGTGAATCTCACTTGAGGAACTGGCAAAACCCTGGGGACTCATTCAATGAACACTTGCAATACTTGAGAATGGATGATCTTACTAGTACCAACAATGTTTACGGCAAAGATCGCTTAGATGAAGAAGACAGAACACCTGGAAAGATTAAGGTGAGGACTACTATTGACGTGGTTTGAGTTCATCTTGAGGGTTGAGGTGATGGGGGACATGATAGAATTGGGGGCATTTGGTGATTTGATATGTATTAGTCAGGCAACCTTTGGAGTTATCTTTAATAGAAAGCACCGAGGGAAAGGATACTTGTACCACCAAAAATAATGGGAGCGAGCATTAGAAGTATAGAAACTTTCACTTGATTTTTAACAGAGACTTCTATTATCTGTGTAAGACGGGGACAGCGATGAGCAAATTACTAGAGCAGATATTTGAAGAATTTAATTTTAATTCGAGTCTGCAAGCTGATGATCCCCATCTCTCTGTGTTGTCACTTTTTAGCGGAGTCCGTATCCTAAATTCCCAAACCCAAAACCGAAACCAATGCAGTGCGAACTCGAAACGCTATTTCACTAGACAAAACAAGGGCTGGCCAAGCACAGATCACCACTAACCTATGCCGTGATCTTCTTCACGAGCCGGAGAACAGTCTCTGGCTGGCTGAGAAATGGTGAGTGTCCAGAATCGCATGATTCGGTTTTGATATCGATGCCCATTCCCTTCACCATCATTTGCTGAATCTCAGGCAGCAAAGCCTGATCGTTGGTGCAAAAGAGGTATGTGACCGGGTGGTGCAGGTATGCGGCGTATGTGACGGCAGTCATTTGAGCGATAGCAGGGCCAGGCGCTAATTCAGAGGTCCAATGGTCCTGTTCTTCCTTGGAGAGATCATTGAAGAATCGGCGCTCTGGTTCATCCATGGTGCATAAACCATTAGCCTGTGATTCATAGAAACGAGTTAGCAAACAGTAAGAAATGAATAGGTGGGTGTGAGGAGACGACTCTGCTCACCTCGACTTTGATGAAAGGAGGAAGGCCGCCGCCAAGGGCTGAGGCAAGTGAGGTTCCGATTGGTAGGATGAATGCACACAGGTACACTAGTTGAATCACACCTCCAGGGAGGCCTTGACTCTCTCTTGCCTTCTTCCCATACTTCTCATGCACAGACTCAGATCCCACCACACCACCATAGGAGTGCATCACAACGACCACTTCCTTACCCTCCTGCTCCACTAATCGTGTAAGCACCTCCTGAACAACTTTGACATCGTCTGCCAAAGAGATCAAGGGCGGCGCAGGTTTGGCGTCAAATGTAGGTTGGCGAGGACATTCAGTCGGATAGCCTTCAGAAGAAAACAAGTCTCTGACAGGCTGGAAGTGCTTTGGGCTGTGCCAGCTGCCGTGGATGAACAGAACGGTAGGCTTGGTGGTAGATGCCATGATTTGTGTGTGGATTGTTGAAATTGAGGTAGATAGAAACTACAACGTGATGTTAAATTCAGAGAGTTGGGGAAGCGGAAAGATCATGGTCTAGCGGCTTTTATTGCTGCACAAACGGGCATCTTGGAGATGTTTCTCAGCTTACCTGCGCCTTGCTCACTTCTAGCGAATGGATTCCACTGATGCTACCTGCAGTCTAATGCAGTAAGTTGATATTGCTCTTCGTTGAGCAGTATATCGAAATTCAAAGCCTTGCACCACTAGCGCAGGATTTCAGATCTGACTCAGGAAGGTGCAACAAAGCAAGGCGAATATAATTGGAAGGTGTGATTCACAACTGTTGGTTTCAATTATACTATGTAGTACCAATTAATTAGTCAAGAGAAACGATAGGTTGGTACGACCGGGGAACGGTAAAGGCGGTAAACCAAATTTAGGCAAGAAATACGACTATCCCTACTTTAAGCCTTAAATATAAGGTTATAAATATTTACCCCGCTTCTAAACTAGTATGTAATATGCTTTTGCTCTGACCTACTTCTTATTATAATCAGTTGATCTAGGTTGGAAGGATCGCGCGCTAACTATGATGCAATCTAAAAGCCCCCCAGTTGTTCATGATATTGCTAATCTAAACATAAATAACCTCCTCCGCTGAGGTTTCGTCTCATCCTGCTTAGAACCAAACAGCGCCCAACAATCTTCCAAATTGCAACCTTTACGAAATAAAACTCATCCTCCAATTTCGACTTTCGAAGCGAGCATCATGCACTTCTCAAATTACCTTGGCCCAATCATGCTATTCCTGGCAACTAGCGCTGCGCTTCCTCACCCAGGAGGTATGGATCAGCCGTTTTAATTTAACACTTGAAAACAGCTAACATAACCAAATTAGCCGATGCTGATGAGGTTGTTCGCAGCAGCTGGTCCGCCGTTGAGATTGCCAATCGAGGTGCTGATGCAGATGAGGCTATCCGCAGCAGTTGGTCTGCCGTTGAGATTGCCAATCGAGGTGCTGATGCAGATGAGGTTGTCCGCAGCAGTTGGGCGGCTGGCGAGATTGCCAATCGAGGTACTGATGCAGACGAGGTTGTCCGCAGCAGCTGGGCAGCTGGCGAGATTGCTAATTGAGGGCTCAAGATGGCTATATGAAATGGGCACGATCAGTATCTCCATCACTGATGGTCTTCTTCGCGAAAACGGACTTTGTTACACCTCTATGGTTTTGTCTGTCATTACAAATTGATTGCCAGTTAAATCTAATCTGCTGATGAACCTGGTGAAGAAGCGTTAATCCTTAAACTAATAAACTTAGTGCGCTATAGCGCTCAAAATAAGCGACTATCAACAGCAACTTATGTGTTATTAAGTGGAAGGAAGAAAATGGTGCCCGGGCAAGTCTTATTGATAGTACTTTCTAAAATCTCATGACGATTTCTGGACGAAAACATTTGAGAAGGTCGAAAAGTGATGTAATTACATTTAGTTGAATTGCTTTTGCATCTAATGACGGATGAGGTGCAATGAAATCTATACATTTTCTGAGGACAATTCGGAAAGCTCCTGGGTCTCTCTCTCCTTCACCGGAGCATGAACGCTCTTCCATTCCATCCCTGCTGCACCAAGAGAACTCAAGCAGGCGACAATCAGAGCGATTTGGAGAGTATCCACAACCGCGTGATTGTAAGCTCGCAGCGTTTCCTCAACAAATTGCGGCGGTACGTAAGTCCGAAGTTGTGTGGCGCCCAACTCAATCACAACTCTAGGATCAACGCTTGGAATATTGAGTTCTCCAATGTACTTGATTAGCTTGTTGTCAAGCACATTGCCACCGATGCTAACGAAAAGAGCTCCGCCAAGAGTTTCGGCAAAGAAAGTGATCGAGACTCCTTGAGCGACATCTTTAAGTGGTAACACAGCTTGAGCAGCAATCTGCGGCAATTGAAAGGCAAGACCGCATCCGAAACCGAAGATGATCTGGTATCCGACCCATTGCCCCGTAGTGCTGCTGGGTGCAAGCGTAGTGAGAAGGCCCGTACCAATCGATGTGAGGACCACACTCGCGTAGACGTACGGCATGTAATAACCAAATTTTGTAGTGAGACCGCCCGAGAAAATAATTCCTACAGTCATTGTTGAGATCAATGGGATGCTGTCGATGCCAGAGCGTAAAGCACTGTCACCTTTGATTGCCTGAAAATAAACAGGGATGAAATACACCAGGAGAAAGAAGGCAGCCCCGAGAAGGATGGAGAATAAGGAGCTAAAGGCAATCGTACGTTGAGACGCAATCCGAGGTGGAACTGTGGCCTTTTCTCCCATCCAGATTTGAGAAAGTATGAATCCGATTAACAGGATGCCAAACATGACGAAGAGGGCAATAATACGGCCATTGTTCCAGGCATAAGTTGTACCGGCCCACTGAAGTGCTATGAGCAAGCAAATAATGCTTGGAACGAACAGTAGTGTGCCGATGGGATCCAGCTCCCATATCGTCTGGAGAAAGCTAAGCCTTCTGAAGTTAAGATTCGACTGCTCGTGTAGTCGCAAGAAAAAGACGACGAGAAAAGCACTAAGGCCACCGAGGGGTAAGTTGATATAGAAGCACCTATCCATAGATATGATTAGCGGAGGTATCAAGGTGAAGACTAGAAGCATTGTTACCAGCGCCATGTAACTTTATCCGTGAATGCTCCTCCTAAGAGAGGTCCCACCACTGACAAGTCATTAGATATGATGACATTGGAAAACATAGAAACATACCAGATGCCAAACCATACATCGCACCTGCTATGGCTGTGTAAACCGGCCTCTTGTGAACTGGTGATGTGTGTGCAATGATGATCAGTGTGCCCGAGAAGATACCAGCCGCGCCTAGACCCGCAACAGCCCGCTTTAGAGAAAAGTAGTCAGTAACCATTCAAAACGTTGATCGGATTTAACTTACTCCTATGATCAAGGCAAGTGAGTTGGGCGAAGCTGCACAGATGAGCGAGCCGACCTCAAAGACGAAGAGAGCGGCAAGAAAAACAAGCTTGATATCGAAACGCGAGTAGAGTTTGCCATAGAAGAGTTGAAATGCACAGGTGGTGAGCAGGTATGCCGAGCCATACCACCCGATGTCTTGCAAGGCATGGAACTGATCAGTGATCCGGGGAATAGCAGTTGCAATAATGGTGTTGTCTAAAGCGACACAGAAGACGGACAGACAAAGAGCAAAAATAATCAGAGAAAGCTTGAGGCCAGAAGGATAGGTAGTCTGATCGGGAGGTAAAGGGTCTACCTCGAGCATCTTGTTAGGCAACTCTGTGCTTGCTTGCTTGGCGATCCCATCTTGATTTGTTGCAGGATTTGATGACGGTGAAGTAGACAACGGTGCATCTTCTGGAGATAATGCAGCAGACATGGTGGAAACTGCAGAAGAGATCTAGATTGATGACGAGGAAAAAGGACTGAGCTAAGATCTTGATCAGATAGATAGATGTATGGGTGTATGGGTTGAACAAGGCTATGCTAGGCGGTTCGTTTGCAAAGCTGTCGATAGGCGAAGAAGATCCAATTGGTCATCGACCCTTGCCATCCAACGGAATGCCTTGCATATGGAGGTGCAGCGGTTACGTATGTATTAGAATAGCACTAGCAGGGGCTTTCCCCTACACTCAACTCTCTAGTGTTTTGATTCTAGACGTGTAGTTACCTAAGTAGGGCTAGCTGGCAGAAACCCTGCTAGCGCTATGTTAATACGTACTTAACCGCTGTGCCTCCCCCTCCGTAGATACGGGGTATAATCCTTGCATGTAAGCAATTGAAAAAAAATATATCATAAAATTCTATAATAAATAAGGGGGCATATTTAAGAATCAACCTGTTTCTCTAAGTCCACAATTGCAAGTGTCTAAAAACACACCCTATGTCCCACACTCCACATTTTCGTGGTAGAAGTAGTGGCGACGATGACAAGAGAGAGAGGTGAAAATTCAAAGATGATGGAGTCAATTCGATATTCGAAATTGCACAACGCAGATCCTGACTCGCGTGCAGCAACTCTTCCCACCCCTTCATTCTTATCCATATCAAGAAGACTTTCCATCCACACGGCCGTCATCATCTTGTTGCTTGTTTCAAATATCTCGTTTCTCGGACTGTGGCTGCAAAAAGAGCCTGCTGATGATTGTATCCGACCGAAATTGACTTTCTGTACGTCTAAACCCCACGAATCTCATCAGCTAAGACCTGCAGCTAAAGTTCCAGAAGCACCGGCTCAACATGTCATTCGATATGAGAAGAAGAGATTGATGAGAAATATCAAAAACAACATTTACACTGGAGATCCTCGACCTGAGTTCGACGAGGCCTGGAGAAGGATGATCGAGCGTTTGATCCCCCTGGACTGCAGAAATTTTCAATATGCTTATCTTTCAAGCAATGACAATCAAGATATCTTTTGATGAGCTGGCTCGCATCAACGAGACTTCGATTGCTTTGAAAGATGGATCAGGCTTTATTGCTGAGACGGCAGTTTATCATGAGCTTCACTGCGTTGTGCGTTCCACCGGCTATACCTACCTCTATGCAATGCGCAGAGACTAACGAGATGTAGAAACGTATACGACGGCACTTGAACCTGGATTACTACTATCCCAACATGACCGACGATGAGCGCCGCAGGGAAAGTCCTCATATTGGTACATAATATTGAGCCCAATTGCAAGATTCAATTCTAATATCTGGCAGATCACTGTCTTGAATATTGGCGAGAGGCTGCCATGTGTAGGGGAGATACGACACTATCCACCTTTCGATGGGCAGATGGCATACCTTATTCAACAGTATACAGCGATCACGAGTGTGTCAATTGGGAAGCACTAGATGAATGGGCACGAGGGCGACAGGTTGATCTGCAGGACTTCTCCATTCTTGAACCAGAGATGTGAGCTTCCAAACTAGAGACCAAGGGGAAACTGAAATCCCATAAATTCAAATGGTATGATGAGTCATGGTAGATGCACTCTGGCCCACTACTGTACATAGCTTCTCGTTCTCTATCCTAAGAGTCAATTGAAGTTTTTGCACTGGTTGGTCACATCAACCTAGTAATTCAACTTAAAAAAAAAGGTCCATTTCTATGGGCATATGGATAGCAATAAAAGAATGTAATAATGACCTTAAGCGACTATGACTTCTACAGAGTATTTCAATAGTCTCTTGTCCTTCGCTTGAGCCTTCATAAAATTCCGGTGTCAGAGGAATTTCGCCATTGCTCTGCCCACGCTTTGACAGCTTCATAATCTCGACACTGTCGATTCGATCCCCAGCCCGTTGTAATGTGTTCCTTCTGGCTCACAAACTCAAGATTTGTGTCGGCAGCACACATGATTGCATGTCGGAGGTAGTCAAAGCAATGCCGCATGTGCACATTATCTGTACGAGCAGCCATTTCCTCCAGAAATTTATCTGGATCCGACTTGCCCGTTGTTAAATCAAGCTCGTGGAGGGTTGTGTAGTGCGACACTCGAAGTCCGTGCTAGAAATGCATAATTAGGACTGCCCCAAAAAGCATTTTTCCACAGACTTACAAGGCAGTGTAATTGATGGAAGACTGCAATGTTCGATATGAAGGGGGCAACCTGCGGATGATGGACAAAACCACGACCGACTGCGCGTTGTGAATACGAAGGCATTCGAGATGAAGGAAAATGGCAAAATGAATTCAAAGATCTTACTGGGAACGATAGCAGACCATGCAGCCTCAGATTCCGGTGTTGGCTTTTCAGAGAAGGTCAGATTGTGTTGCCATACCTCAGTAACATGTCCTTGAGGTACTACCAACGACAATTTATAATCAGCATTGTTTGATGAACAGGATAAAAGGCAAACATGTAGAGAACTCAATTGAGATGACTGACGCAGAAGTCCCCCTCGACTTTCTGGCTTCGAATTGCGTCCTGCGAGGAAGCCGATAAAAAAGGTTATTATGAGCAAAAGACAAGTTGCGATCGAGAACAATACTCTCTTCCATGCCACGAAGAGGGTCTGTGGCTCAGCCTGAGCATTCTCATCCGTAGAGACAGGTTGGTATTGCATGGTTGTTGGGTGATTTGAACGGAAAAATCGCTGGCGTCGCTCCTCCTTTCGATAAATGTGAAAGAGAAGTCGAACAAAGTGGTCGTTCCTAAGAAGAAGGGATCCAAAAAAATCCAGATGAGGAACGGGAGAAAATGATTGGCGACTTTTTTTCTCGGTGATCAACTGTTTTTGCGGGGGGGGCAACTAGCTAGCTTATATTATAATATTTGAAGGGAGAAAAACTGAATGAAAAAGAAATAAAAATACTATTAGGCTCGAGTTCTCGGGTTAAAACTTCAATGAACTTAAAGTTAGCACTTACAAAGATGTACATACCTTTTCTCGTTAGCAGTCATATTCTGTCTTTCTCTACCACCCTCAACTCTCCTTCCAGTCTTTTCGGCTTGTTTTTCAACCCCCTCCATTCATCTATCACTTGGCATCTTTCATTTGCCGGCATCCCTCTCTCTCTCAGGATAAGTACTTAAATATGTTAATTATTCCCTTTTCGTACCTTCTACAGCTTTACCGTCTCAATACGCCTCAAAGCCTCTGCCGTATCAATCTCTTTTACTTCCTCCTCATTATTCCTCGCCTCATTTATGAATAGCTATAGTAATCAGATGCAAATATATCTTCATTTTCATCAATATAGTAAAAGCTCGCTATAAGAATCCTATAGATAAGAATACCTGACCCATAAGAATGTTTCGATCGGTCACTTAGTTTTTAAGAATATCTTTTGTTAAAGAGTATTCTTATGACTTTAGGGTCCCAATTCTTAAACACCACCAAATTAAACCTTTAATATTCTTCCAATGTAGAGTCTCCAAATTCTCTAAGCTCTTTAAATCTCCCAAAGAAGCGTAAAGCTATTACAGATACCAACCGCCAAGCTATCCGCAAGCATGCCCGAATGCACCTTAGTAAGCAAACCGATTATATTGACTGGCTTTATTAAGAGTCTGGCTATAAGCTTGATTCATTCTCTATATTGAGGATTCTAAGCTTAAAGTACGATTGATTATGTTGATGACCTTTATAAAAAGAAAGACAAGGCAAAGCTGCAGATATGTTGAACCTCTGCAGATAACTGGTTAGAGTTGAACGCACCAAAGGATACAGGTAAAGAAAGCAGTTGTTATAGGAGATATTCTTAAGAATCAAGCTGAAAAGCTTTGGGAGAGTTTGCCACAATGTAAGGGAAGCTATTTTGCAACTGGAAAGGATTAAGGTATGGGATTTACAACTAGAAGATATAGATCTAGCACTATTAAGAGCTCCAGGCTAGCTTAGTAACTTTATGATATAAGGACAGCATGAATTAAGGAAACAAATAACGATTTAGAGCTTCTTTGAAAGTAGGAGCTAGTTCTGAATAAGAAATCTGTAAAACTAAGTTAAAGTCACGTGAAACAGTAAATAAGAATGTAGATTTAGGATCCCAATATATTCTTATATGGAGTTTTTACTATAATCGCTTCATTATCTAGCATAAGGAATTCATTCGGAGGAAGAGGATTTTCGATCGGGAGTGGTGCGATTTATGCTTGTAATTTAGCTCCATAGTCTTGGGCCCGTGACGCTGTTGCGCCTATATCTGCTGCTAGAAAATAATATAGTGGGAATAATGATGCTTAGTAATTCAGGACAGTATACTGAACTATGTTCCCATGCACTGGGCAGGCGATTTCTTACGTCTTCCTTTACTCGATGTTGAAGGGGCAGGGCTAGATCGATACCAAATACAGTCTCAAACTTTGCACAGCATACCGGATGATCGCTGCCCACAATCATTGGTTCCCTCTTCAAACCACCCTATTCCTCTGTCATTTCTGTTGTCAGCTTGTGGATCAAGCAAAGCTAGGCCATATCTTGATCTACCTCTCTGTTTTGCCAGTCTTCTACTTGTTCAGTAGCCAGGTATAGAATCGAGACGAGTTCTTCAGGTGACTGTGGTGGACAAGATCCTCAGTGGGGTCGTTATGGGAATAGGAATTAGGATGACGCTATACATTACGGGTATGATTTCACGTCTACTCAATCTTGATATAAGTGACACTATGGCCACATGGCTTGCGGTGCTCATGGTAAGTAGTACTTACATTATCTAAAATCGATGCCAAAGACTAACAATTTTAACAGACGTTTTATATATTCTCATCATCTGGTACCTTAAAGTATATCAAATCATATTACCTGGAATGCTGAGCCTAGAACGAAAAAATGGCTTGGCATCTTAACCCGTTCATCAATTTAACATCATCCCGATTTTAGAGAGCAACCATCTTCTTATGCCTTTCAGCAATATGTCCAGGACATCGTTCACTTAATTTAATTCGAGAAATTCTCACAAACCAAAGCCAGTGCACTTTCAAAGAACACTCTACAAAATCACTTTCTTAAGAACACCTCCCTACATCAAACGAGCCGCCACTGAAAGCTCTATCAAGAAAATACAACTACGAATCATCCAGACCCAGTCAAATCCTCAGAACATTCGATTCCATCGCCCCCGCTAGGGATCCAAAAATATTTCAACTCGTACCAAATCCTGTCTGCTCCCCGTCTGAGAAAATACTGATTCAAGGCAGGTCATCATGGCTAACATCAAGCACCAAATGTCCCGTTTCTTCAAGAAAAGAAAACGAAACAGCATATTTCTCGCTCTTCCTGCAGAAATAAGGCTGAAGATATTTCAAGCCGTTTTATCATTACCCGACCCGGTTCATGTGTGGCATAGCAAACTCCTTCAAAATCGGAAAGAAATAACGATCGATCCGGCGATAGCTTTACTCTGTCGCAAGACATACTATGAAGTACAGCCGAAAGAAGTGTTTATCGCCTCTAACACGTTTTATTTCTATACGATTGGCGATCTGACGGATTTTCTCAAGAAGCTCAAGCCCTATCAGATGTTATGCTTGCAGTCGATCGTCATTTGTGTTCAGCCTTTCTTGCACAGTATGATGGATTGTGGAGCCGATAAACTTGAATTTCTCCGTAATAATGTCAATGTCTGTGAGATAGTCTTTGACTTCAGCCTTGCTTTTCTTGTGGAGGAAGCCTCCATGCCAACGTTTTCTTGGGAGGTGTTCGATCGTCATGCCATGACATCAACCATTCTAGAGTCTAGGCATCTCTTGAGTGGGAGGATCTGTTACACCCCACCTGCACCAGGTCCCTCGGTGAAACCATTAATAAGGTTGAAAAATACTGAGTATACATATAAAAGCGAGCTGTGCCGAGAGTTAGGAAAGAGATGCAAGAAGCTTGACAAAGTAGAACACTTCACAACAACGCCACTTCATTTTGAGAAGCAAGGGATAGCGGATGATGTGGATAGTGCCTACGAGATGGTTTTGCGTCCTCGCAAAAACGCAAAAGGATATCAGTACCCGGCGGCATCTGAAGAACAGCCATTCATTCCAAAAGCTGAAGAGTCACCAGTGCATGATGATGATAGATACTGGGACCTTGAAGTGCGGTCCTACAAAGTAAGGGACCTGGATAAACTTGTTGCATAGTGAGTTTATAATCCCCCAAAGATTTTGACGAGAAGTAATGATATTTACATTATCGCTGCATGTGTTTCCTTTAGGTCAATTGATGAATACTGATAGATATGTCATAGTTGCAAGTATGCCACGTCAGTCTTTCAGCGATATAAGTGGAATAGGAATAGAGGTTCTCGATAATCAAAAGTTATACGCTCTGTTGAGAATTTGGTTGGTGGTGTGTTTACAAATGTAAAAGAGTAGAGCAACTTCTATCTACCTTGAGTGTAAAAGTTCTTTTACTAGAAGTAATTTAGGTGACAGTAGGGGGCGGAATGGTTGGGTTTGTGTTGGAATATTGATTATTAGTTGTTATTGACTATTGTGAGGCGGCTAGAAGTCGTGATGTCACGCTACCCCTGTAGGGGGTAGCTACAAGGGCATAGCACTGGTCTATAACTAGAAGGGAGAGGCCTAACCTCTCCTTCATGAGGCAGGCACCTTAGATATCATTCTTACCACTACTTATTGATTCTCTGTTCTCTTGATCTGCTGACTTCTTTCTTGCGACCTGAGGTCACGCGTCTCTACCACGACCTCGTACACTTTCACACTATTAGTTGGTGTTTCAATATATTGGCTATTGAAACAACATGTAAGGATCTAATAGTTTACGAGCTTTAGAGCTTCTCGAATAGGTTTGGATGTTTCTCACTAAGTCAGGACTTTTCTACTATAAATACGGCTATTTTTCTTAGATAGAAAAGGATCAGTCAAATTTACATGCTTTCTCTCCAAAAACTACATTCGTCTAAAAATCCAACAGTTTGGGTTGGATTTTTTTTTACTGGGTTGTGTGACGATCGATCTATTCATATTATTTAATGAGGTTTTAAATGAAAACCCAATTTAAACCCAATCTATCCAATCCAACTTGGGTACAACCCAAAAGTTGGATACCACCTAATTGGACTATCCAACTATCCATTACCCAACCCGGGAGAGAGAAGTGGATAGTCAGCGCAGGTATTTCTTCCGCCGACATCTCTGCCAGTTCCAAGTTTCACTTAATAACGCCTCTCTTTAGTCTCATTCTATACTACTGATGAAGTATACAACGCAAATTTACCTCCATTCAAGTTCTTTGTAATGAGCTTTATTGCTCCCGTCCACTCTTTATCATCTCTGCTCTCAATCCTCATGAACTTCTGTGCTAGCCTTGTGATGACAAATGGTGCCTCTTGTTCTGACCTCCGCAGCTGCATAAATACGAGGCATTAATGACTAGAGAAAAGACAGAAGGATGCAAGTCCCTACGTAAGAAGTCAAGGAGCTTGTAGGGAATCCCCTAGCTAATTTTGGGCTATACGTAAAGAGATCAGGCGAAACGGTTAGCCTAATCTGGCCTAGCTTATAAATGACTTAACCGAACCAGTATTTAGAGCAGGATTCGGAAGCCGAGCTTCCACACAAGGAACACACTTTTTCAATAGATCTGTCATCTCGTAAAGGACGGGAAATTAATTTGGCCTCCAACCTTTCAGGCACAATGGCAATCCCACCCATCTGAATCGAAGATCTCCACATCTTCCCCATAAAGAGCGGATATTAAAATTGGTTACTACATCCGAACTAGCAAATAAATAACTGGGTGAGGTGTGTTCGAGGGACTTACTGACCACACCCACCACCCATAGGGAGGATAGTGTCTCTTACGGCTGTGCGCACCAACATGGGGTAGAGACGCAGGGCTAAAAGATTTTGTTGGGATCCTCGAAGCCCTCCAAGCATGATGGCTACTCTTTTTGAAGAAATTCTACAGCAACCTCGCCTTTCTCAAATCTGCTGCTGTTAATTCCTCCAACACCCAGAGTTCATCTCTCAACAGCTTCCATACTGGGTGTCTCTCCAAGTTGAACAGCGTCTTAACGATCCACATAAGAATACGGTGTGAATATCCTTCGTCCATTTTCTGTCTGGAATACAGCGAGCATACGAAACTCCATCTAAGCTTGCGAAGTGCGGAACGCTGATTGAAAAGTTTGTATATTAATTAAGGAAATCCGGCCAAGAATGAATTGGATTGAAATTGGTAGAAATATCAGAAATAAATTTCGAAGCAACACTTTGTTTTAGAAATCATCAACTCACAAGCTCATCTAGCATGGGAGCCTAATACACAGTCTCCCCTTCCGTCTGCAATTTCCCCCAAAAACCTTATCGAACAAAGCAATATCAACAGCATTTTGCTCCATCAAAGAAGCTATCATAGCTTTGAACATTTTCCACTCTTCTCCATCCGCAGTGATAAATCCTTATCTCATACCTCTAATCTACAAACCCCTAAATCTAACTATGTCGCACTATAAACAGCCTCCAAATTCTCAGGATGAACCGTGTAAATTACTCGTTTCTCTAAGGATAGGGCTTGGTAGGTGGAGCTGAGTGTTTCGTGTTACTCTGCTGTAGCGGGAATGTGCTGGTCGAGTTTTCGGAGTTTGGCACTTTTGAAGAAGATGTCGAGGTCGAGGATGAGGTCTTGGTGCTAGTAGGATGGGGGTACTTGGTAGGGAGGGGGAACATGGGATAGGTGGAGATGGCGATGGATGGTGATGTAGTTGAGGAAGAGTATTGAGAAGGCTGTTAGATGGATCATTATCGAATGCCTCGTGTAGAAGATATTTTCAGTTTATGGTATCAAAATTTCATTACAACGTAAGACAAACTTATATATATTGAAGCACTTAGTAGAAAACGCATTACTTAATGGGATTTGGATAGCCCCTTTTCCCCGCATGAGCAAGCGAGGCCAATGGGGTTGAATCGAATGGCAACATTTAACGATGCAAATGATACTTTAGATGAAACCTAGTCTCTTGCAGAGATTCTCTGAAAACTTCAGCAAAGGGATTATGTGCTCGTTCGTCAAATATGGAAGATGTAACGATCTTAATTTCAAAAAGGATGAGATGAACCATTTACTGTATCAAGGATTGAAAAGAGCTGGGAAGAAAGGGGTCCGTCAGATCATCCCACAATTTGCATCGGTAGTATGTTGCAGATTTGATTAGATCTCGATTATCAGATCTTGGGAACTTGGGAAGTCTGCCGCTGATGATCAAACACTGAACGCAACCTGACACTCCCCACACTTGGGCTTTTTACCACCCCGACCGTCCACTTGAATTTTTCTTTAAACCTTCTCTGTTTTTGGGGTCTATAATTATGTGATATATAATGCGAACTCTGCATCCTGTCACAGCTTTGACTCTAGGCTATGTGAAAGAGTGACTTCCGATATCATCATACATAGGTATATTCGGCTTTTTTGACCACTCCTTAAGAATATGCATGACCTTACACTTAACCGCTGATCGTAGTAATTCTTGGCATCTGATACCATGATGGAACGAGTGAAGATCTTTGGAGTTGCACAACCGTAAAGTCCAGACAAACGACCCGAGCCTCAAAGAGATAAAAGAGAGCTCTGCTTCCGGATAATTGCAAAATGTCATCATCATCATCAAATCATTCTCTTCTTCTCTTCTACAATCATTCAATCGACCCGGTGTCGCTGGAACTTTTCTGTCTTTAATACATTTAATTTTCCACTCTTTTACAATTTTATATCGATCTTTACATCTTCTCTCTTATTCTAAATCATCAAAATGGTTCGCTTTACTCTCACTGTCGTTCTTGCTTGTAAGTTTTCACTCTCACAACCACCACCTAGATGAGTGATGAACAGCGTGCTAACATCATCTATGCAGTCGCAATGACCACTCTCGCTCTCACTCCTAACAACGCCGGCGCCAAGAATGTCGGCGCTGGGAACGGCGCGCAGTTCATCACCGGTGGATGTGTCTCCGATGCTGATTGCTCATCTGCTTGCTGTGCGGGCATTTCCGGTACCGCTATTGGTATCTGCTCTGCTGAAGCGGCTTCGCACCAGAACACAAAGACTGGATGCGGTTTTGTTGATCCAGACCCGGCTGCTACTGTATGTAGACTCATGCCCTCTTCTTTCCTTCTGAAAAGATCTCTCTCCCCCAGCAACGTAACACTTTTACATTTTTCGTTTCTTGTTACTAACTTCACTAGATTGCTGCCGCTAAGGCTCAGGTTGCAAAACAAGGATTCAAGTTCATCCGAAGAAGCGATTAGAAGGTTGGGATTTGGAGTTTGAGTCTGTTCTGGGTGTGTCGGATATTAGACCAATGACATTATGAACAAGTTAGCTGGGGTGGATTGAAAAAAACGATGGATTGTTATTCTACTTTTGCTGGGTACTAGCTTTTGGAAAGACCTTCAACAATCAAGGATTTCACTTCATTGCCGCTGAGTAACTCAAATTCTTAAGCGCTTATTCTTAAGGTTCTTGAGGTTCTCGTTCTACGACTTCTTGGCTTGAATAATTACTGAGATTTTCGCAAAGAACGCATTCGTTGGTCGATCGAAGAAGGACGGCTCGCATAGAAAACGTCCTCTTCCTCACGTGATCTGGATTGAGCCAAGATTGCAATGCTGTAAACCAACTTGTAATCTTCCCAAAGATATCTTAGAAGTATCCATTCTTCTCCACAAAAAAAATACTTTCTCATCACCGCCGTTTGACCACAGGGGTCCAAAGACGTATTCGAACTGGACTCAGAGAGGTTATTTTCCCCACGGGTTTGAGGTATGCATCCATAATTTTAGCTGGAATTTGAACAATCACATCTGATCCCTACTAGGTTTTCATCTGAGACTTATATCAGGGTAACGCAAATGGGTTCCGATATAGTTAAGGGTTGATATGAGTTCTGGAGCAACCTGGACGAAAGGATAAGAGTTAAGATGCAAGGACGAAGGATCTGATACGTAATAGTCACCGACTATGGAATTGGCCAATATACTAGCTATTTTGGCCAATGCACTTGGTCAGTGCGATCAGGCTTTTACCGAGCTTGATTTACCTACTAAATAGGTTATAAATGTTCAAAACTAAAATTAAAGAGATGAAATATTTTCTATTATAGCCTTAATAGCCCGGTTTTCTTCTCCTTTTATAGTATAATTTATATTTACTTTATAACTTGCCTTTATTAGAAGCGTGGAATTGGGGTAGAAAGGATAGAGCAGGGTAAACTATTTACTATTAAAGGCCAGGGAATATTTGCAACTTCTCCTTCAAAAACTAGAACTAAGTCTTAAAGACACCTAGTGAAAAGAAAGGAGATTTCGAGCTGATTTAGTGAAAGTGTGCATGTTGGGAGTAGCCTCAATTTTTTTTTTTTAACTATAAATGGTGACTAAGTTAAGCTTAGTGAAACCCTCAACACACTAAGACCTCGAAATTGGTCAATAAGACCTTCTTTTTACCAAATAAATGATTGGTCACTATTGCATAGCAAATTTTATGGTGGGACAGTCTAGTCAATAGTCTAGTTAAGGAGTCTAAACTAAAGGTCATTCAAAAACCACGATGCTCTGTTGAGATTGCTGCGATGAGTGGAGAATACTAAGAGAAATCCATTTTAGAACATAGTAAATTAGCTATGAGGATCATATTCATGGTAGTAGGCATTCTGTATAAGGATTTTCTGCAGCTATTTTACGTCTTTGCTCCTGCTTGTTGGAGCCACTCGCAACTAGACCTGGAGAAGATTTTGACATTTATGCGGTAATATAAGTGCTCTTAATAGGCTATTGCGTTAAGCTGTTATTCTTCTTACATCATTATTTTAAATATGACTGTTGCTGTTATAAAATTCGATTCCTTGATTGTGTGTACTTGGTATTTTCGATTCTTAAATTTCGAATTCTGAAGAGCCTTTTGTAGTTAACGTGGCTCGTTCCTACTAATCAACTAAACGGGGCCAGTATTCTATATATTAAAAGCTCCCCCCCCCCAATATTCTATCATCCATCTTTATCGCCTGGTCTTCATATCTCCATTAAGACACATATTTGCGGAATTAGCTACTTCAACGCATTATTTCCCTCAACGATAACTTCCTACCAACCTTACCTTCAGCCTACCCTTTCAAGTTCTTACTTAAGCCAACCCAGGGCTATTCAGGATGTCGTCTTCCCAAAGCTCTTTAGCGTGGTCGTCGGCGAGACTTGTCTCCGCAGTCAGTACGCATCTCAAAAGTCAACCCTCAACTAGTCGACTCGAAAGAATGCCTAACGAGCTGCTATTCAATATTTTGGGCTACGCTTGCCTACATGTCGATTCAATCAAGCCTGTCCCCTTCAAGCCGTCGTCATCGAAGTTTGTGCATGGTAAAACAATGCTTATGGTCTCTATTTATCGCTATGGCTGCAATATGCCAGGATATGAGAAGAATGAGGAACTACCAGTGGCTATAAAGACTGCTATTAACGTCTCCCTCGTGTCAAAGAAGCTTTACAGTGTAATGGACGAAGAGAAGCCCCTTTACAAAAACAATACTTTCGAGTTTTCAACTGGCACTAACGCCCAAGTCTACCTGGCATCGCTTCTTGCTTCTCGCCGCAACAGAATTCAACATGTTTTGTTCAACTACAATGAATGGGAGTACCACAACGGTCTACTCTTCCAGACCTTATCGGCTTGCGCCAACCTCAAACGTTTAGACATCGACATTTCCTATCTCGACCGTCTATTTATCGACCGCAATGTCGGTATTACCAAAATCGAAGGTTATGAGCAATTATTGGCTTTGAGGGGCCTTAAGACGGTGAAATTGGTCTACAGAACCGGTTTCCTTGATTCTGTCCTTCATCTTCGTAATCTGCAATATGGTGCCCAGTTCATTCGGCAGTTCTCGGAGCTCATTGATGAACTTCACCAGGATGAGGAACACCTCATGGGCTATCTCACCAGGCCTAAAGAGATGGACTCTAGCTTACCAGCTGATGCCTTTGACATTCACCGCATGAACGACCATGTGGTAAATACCCTCGGTGTGAATCGAGACACCTTAAAGGGCCTCAGCAAAAGCTTACTCTTTCCTATCCCTACTAACGAAGCCTCTGTTACTCAATATACCAACACTGCTGATTGGACTAGCACTCCGGAAGTTGATTGGACTAGTGCTTTTGAGGCTGTTTGGAATTCACTATTCGCAGAAACTTGGGCCAATCAGGGATGGGGCCAAGATATGGATAATCTGGTTTGGGAGCGGCCTAGCCATATGAATTACCTTAGACGTGTCATCAAATTGATGAAGAGTTTCCTTTGCTTTCCAAAGAAGTGATAGATGTCTTCCACCACGACTCTCCGAGCCAGGTGGTTGTACCAACGACTTGGGACAGGAATCAGTATGCAAGTGAATTTGAAAGCTCTTGTAGTTGAGTGCTTAATACTAAATGAAATCAGACAGATCATAATTTAAAAGGTTTAGAGGTTTTGACGGAAGCTGCGGGATTGCTGTCTTCTTGTGAGTGTCCAATATTTAATCGTCAAGCATCATTAACCGTAAAATAGCTCGATATACTAGATCGTCCAGTCGGTGGACAGCTAGAAATTGGAGGCAGCAGAGGTGAGTCGAGAGATTTAGAGCCACAAGCCGAGGCGTGTGACTCGCATAGGAAACGAAGGCGCGTCAATCTATCCCTCTCCCAACAATTGAATGGAAGTGCTGTTGATCGATTCGCCGGTGAATTCGATCCTCCCCTCTCTCTACCATCCCGTGGAATCACACATGACCAAGGAGGACCAAATGGAAACCATACGCCGGGGGGTGCGAACTTCAGCGCGGTATCTCAAGCGACAAGCGCTCCCGAGGTAGCCGCGGTAAAGAGACCTCTTGGGGCTTGCCTTTTCGAAGGTATAGATACAAGCTGTATGCAACACTAAGAGAAGGAAAAGCGATTGTTGAGTTTTACTGACACTGTGCGTTTGCATGTTCCTTATCTAGGTATGGATTTCAAGTTAGAGCTCTGGGTATGTGCATCGATTGGGAAAGCCATTTCGCAAGCAACGATAAGCTCGGCAAGAGATTTAAGGGACTTGCTTGGTAGATATATCTTCGAGGCTATGAAAACTAGCAATACGAGGATGGAACAGGAGATGAAGGAAGCACATGATTTTACTGGCGCTGTGAATGTGTTTTTTCTGGACGAAGCGGATGGTAGCGATTGCAAGATGGAAGTGATGTTGAATTATGGGACGGGATTTGATATTTTGAAAAATGTATTTCCTGAAGTTTATTGAATTTATCAATCGGTAATGGTTTCCACTAATTTGAAGTTCGTATCCGTCACCTTTATACTATCCCCTGCGTCAAGAGGAACATTTTCTTCGTTCGAATTTGTCCGAATCGTTCTCGTGACTGTACTCTCGCCGCTTATAACTTTGTTGCCACGTCCAGCCGTCCATGATATATTATCGACGATATTTAACTGCCTCAAAAGTGTGCTCTCCATCGATGACTACGTATTCTCCATTGTTGGTTTGTTCGGCCTGTGTTCTTCGCATTAGAATTGGTATGAATGTAGATATAAGTCAAAGGCACCCTTACTTCAGGCATAGTGGTAAGTCAAATCTCCTAGCCGGGTTTTCAGATTCAACACTCGTACTACTATGATCAGTAATAGTGGCAGAAATGCAAAAATCGAGGTTGGCGAGCTTTCTTGGTGTCGGGCAATTCAATTCTTTACTAGAGTTATTTGCGAGAGGGCGTTGGTAGGGTTGTGAGGCGTTTGAGAGGTCCAAAGGTCGGGGTCGCTAAAGGGGGGGGGAGGGGGGGAGTGTTGTAGGAGTAGGAGTCCGTAATCTGACGTCGAGCTTAGAAAGTACAGCCTCAGGATTAAAAGGTACTAAGCCAGCTCCGCGGAATTCAGCTTGGGCATTTTGAACTGTTATTGATTGAAGGTAAGCCATTTTAAAGGCTAGGAAGAACTCGACTTTAGTGATATGGTTAATATGAGCCTTAATAAAAGTCTCAATTTGCCGACTGTACGCCTTTTTCAAAGGGCTAAAACATCCAACGTCAAGTGGCTGGGTAAGATGAGACGAGTGCGGAGGTAGGCAGAGGGTTATAATATTGTGTGCTTTGCAATATTCTTGGAATTCGGCGGATTTGTGGCTCTCGTGCCCATCTAGTACTAGCATACGATATGGGCCTTTTGCACGAGGAGCAGTATGTTTATTGAAGTGTTTCAACCAATCTAGGCCTGTCTCATTTGTAGTCCATCCATTGCTGGTAGGTTTAATTACCCAATCGTGTGGAACGCCGCCTTCAGTGTACCAATTCGAGAGGTGGTAAGAGCCTTTTACCACCAGAAATGGAGGAACACTCCAACCTTCAGCACTAATACAAGCAATCGCCGTAGCCCATTCCCGATTGCCCGGCTGAACTGCCTTGCTTCTGCTACGTCGATCTGCGCGTATAACAACCATTGCTGGGCAGATTATACCCATCATAAAGTCCGTCTCGTCGAGGTTATAGAAATCGCATTCCAAAACGCCGTATTTCGCCCTTATATTCTCTACCAGCCGAAACCACGCTCCAATAAGCTCAGAATCTTCGCAGAGAGCTCTTTGGAAGTCGTAAACGTGATTAAAATGCGTCTTTAAGACTGATTGCCGTTGTACGAATCGATGCGCCCAGAGCTTGCCGACGCGTCGTCCTCCTCGCGATTCTAGCATATAATTCGCCATATCTTCAACACCAACAAGTCGGGGCGCAAATCCTTTTGTATCTAAGTCGAGTATATATTGGATTAATACTTCCTCTTCGATAGGCGTCAAATTGGTATTCGTTGGCCTGCTTTCAGCGCGGAGAGTTCGGCCGTTTATTCTATCGGTTAATGTCGATTTAGGGACTTTATAGAGTTTTGCAGCTGTTTTAATGCCAAGACTTTTGGATGTTTGAATAGCCTCCATCGCTAGAATAATGCGAGCTTCTTGAGTGTGTATTTCCATTGAAAATGGTTGAGAAATCGCGTATTAAAAGTAGAGAGGTAAGAAAATTGAGGGGGAGGGGCCGACTCGCTGATAAACCACGTTACTTGTAACTGGCCAATTCAGTAGTGATCAATCGTGATCACAGTCATTCGTAAGAACAGAGTCCCTACCTCTACAACCGCAACCCAACGACACTGAACTAGCCTGTCATCGGACAGTTGGTTTAGACCTACCGTTACATGAAGGTTACTTCTCTTACATAACCAAATTCTGGTTAGATCAGCCTAACATCAATTGCGGGGTAAAATGAGGCTAGTGCTTTGTGGCTGCAGAATTAATTAAGCCAATCAGGAACATATATAAGAGCAGAAACATGTTGTTATATTTAACTGTAATCGGTTAATTTTAGTACACTTCTAATAGTACAAATCTATTAGCTATACGGTTTATCGAAGAATTCGATTTTGGTTTGCTAGGGTCTGAATCAAGTAAATTTCTCACAGTAGAAATCTAACAGTAGAAATCTACTAGTAAAACTCTGCACAGAATTCCTACGTTTGTCACGGGTTGACGCATTAGACACGTGTTTAGACATCATGTGACCTTGTTTATGTTCTTTTAAAAGCGCGAGAAATCCCCAGTCTTCTTCTGGAATCCTCGCGTTACGTTGTATCTAGAATCAATACATACCTTGAGGCGGCTGGATAGGTAGCTGGCACTGCCTTTCTGGTGAGCACCTGCTGTGTATACTCTTCTCACGGCCAGAGTCGAGGAAGACAGCTTGTGCTGGTAGGTTCGAATCCTGCGGCTGCCAACCCATCATGCTTAAAATAACAGCATGGCTAGTAGGACGATGGATTTGCGGGTCGCGACGGCAACCTCGAAAGCGACTGCGACTCAATCTCGGATTATCCTTAGGGCCTGACAGTTCACGCGCGGCTCCGGTCATAGTGGCAGATGGGATTGTGCTGGGAAGCAACCACAGGCAGTAATCGCATAGGAGAAAGGTGGCTGCAATAAAGCGTTCGTGCAAGCCGGCGGCAACTTCTCAAGGTTTTCCTACCTCAATACAGCCTCAATTGGACCATTCAGATCCCAGATGCAGTAACATCATACACAGTACAACAAAACAAACATACAGCACGCACAATTCTGTGGGTCTGGAAGAGCGTCACCACTTCCTGTAACCGCAGTCCTGCCCAACAGATTCTTGAACCCTTATCGAAACAATATCACCAATTTACAGAGCACACAGCAGGCATTTGGCCCATACAGGGCACACAATCACACGATTTGGGGGGAGTCAATGAAGAGGCGATTTGGACGAGAGAGAACGTTGTTAGGAAGGTTTTTCCCTGTAAGGACCAGGGGGGTCGTGGAATCATGGTTGCTGTGGCCAGCGGAGTTGCAACATGGCTTCACTGTGGCCGTAGCCCACTAGGTATCTAGGGACCGCAGACACAGGTGGACAATTGGTCGCCGAGTTAGAGCATTATACCAAAGTCACAAACAAAGCACTTCTGTCAACGGATATGTATATATGCGTAGATAGAAGCCAGACCGCTCAGTGGAGGTTGTTGCTGGTCACACGAGTGTGATGAAGTGAGGTGCGTCTCCTGAGGTAGACGCAGTTCGGCAACTGGTGCCAAAGCTGGGTCATTCCGGCATAGCTGTTCAAACGGATGGCTGGAACCGTGTATGAATCAATCAATCAATCAATCAATCAATCCCTTCCCTTGACATCAACTACTCGAATGCCGCCATCCCGAAGCATTCTACAAGTCGACAACCATCATTCGAATTATCAACCCGCTTGCCAAATAATGGCAGATTAAACCCCATTCGACCTCGATGCCGATGGGAGTAGTGACCCTAAAAGCACCAAATTACGCCGAATCGTTGAAGCGTAAAAACTCCTTCAACTATCTTTCGACAATCGCCATCCTTTCGATCGAGCATATTTCGATTTTGTTGCTAAGCTCGCAGAGTTTTCATCTGCCAAGATCTTAAACTATTTGAAAACCACTCTCGAAGCTGCTGAGAGTAGTGACCTTAAATGCGTCAACTTTTGTTGCCACGTCCCAAGACTGAAAGGTGTTAGCAAAACGCTAAAACATGCTTGAAACTTCGCTTACGTCAAACGGTTGTAAAAGCATAACAAACTCGCCTTTATGCACCACACCAAACTAACATCTGAAATCCAGCCAACAAAAAGTGACTTGGAACCGACTACATAGCTGGCGGCAACAGTATCGGACAATGCGTCTGCGGACTGGGCATTTAATCCAACGAAGGAACCATGATCTCCTATGAACAATCAGCACTGCTCTTCCGTTTCCCTCGAGTATACTCACTAATAAGCTGTACAGCAACAATATCAACAGTGAATAAAATCTGGAATCGCATCAGTACACATGATCATATCCATCGAGCATCTACACTGACCATGGCTATAAACGCGAACAGATCATCGTAGGCCATGCCGTTGAACCCCACCACCGTATATCGCGCGAAAAACCGCAGGAAGAAGATAGTCATTCCGATCGTATATTCGACCCATTGTTCTATAAAAAGGGGATTCGCCATGCTGAGGGAAAGCGGTGTTCGAAATTTCGATGCAAGAAGCAACATCAACAAACATAGTGGCATGAAGAAGCCGGAGAGCCTCTCTGGAAAGAGGATTGGTGAATTCGCTATGTACGGGCATGACGCGCACACAAAACAACCCACAAAAATGTTGCAAACATTCGTTACTCTCAAACAAACTACGACAATGTTGCGTTCCAACAGGCGATTGAGAAAGCAAAACAAGCTGATGGCGCTACGATTACAGTTGGCAGTGGCTACGTCAACAACGGCGAACCTTCTATGATTTCTGGGCAAGAAATCGGGAAATGGGAGTATGATCACGGACAGAGAATGCAAAAACACTGGGACGGGACTGTCTGGGTGTTTTGGGACGAGGCTGAGCAGAAGGAAAAGTACTGGGACGGAATCGCTTGGCAGTGGAAAGCTTGAATTGTCGAACTCGTGCTTCTGTATCCCTTCTTGCGGGCAAATTGAGTCGATTCCAGAAGGGAAGACGAGCGCGATGCATGGGAGAGGGTGCCCAGAGCTACTTCATAGGATCGTTGGCTATCTTTGCTGTTCAGTACCTTGCACTGCACTCCGAAACATTGTCACCCAAAGAACTCTGTTTGCAAAGAAAGCCCAAATTCATACACGTGGAAATGATATTCTATTTTCAGGTTTAGCGATATCTCAAACCAGGCATAAAAAGGCACCAAGGCACCAAGGCACCCCTACACGACATCAGCTGTGAAAGTGAAAACATTCAAAGTAGACCGAGGGATCGGCAGGCCATCTCTGGCAATGTTCCAGTCACTTGTTCGCCAGCATCTCATTTACAAAGCTTGCACTTACCGCCATCGACCACATCTCGCCATCGTTGCATCTCAGACCTCTTTGATCCTGCATCCCTTCCGGCACAATATGTCTATTGCTCTTCGTGCTGTAAGAGAAGATAATTCTGGTACGCAATAGCTCAATCTTTTGATATATCTTTTACGAATTCTAGCAGTGGAGGACATTCCGGAGGCAGATCTCTACAGATATACTAGACATCGCTGGGTGTACGCGTATGACAACCCCGTTACTGGTTATGTACGCTGATCAGTCAGTTATAATGAAGCACAAAATCTATCGCAAAAATATCTGAAGTTCAACCTGCAGGAACTTGTACGCATCGCAGTTGAAGCAGCCTCTAAAGGAGGCGCCCGTTGTTGTATGCTACTCTTTACAAAAATGTGTCATCACGTGATATTTTTACACACTTGTTAACCAAATTTTAGGTACTGAAGTGCTCAAATGCAAGGAAGGCATGAATAACAGAGCGTATCTGCTCACAATGGACAATGGTTCAGTGGTATTTGCAAAGCTACCCAATTCAGGTGCAGGGCCAGCCTTCTATACTACAGCTTCAGAAGTAGCCACCCGTGCCTTTGTGGGTGTTTTGTCAATCCTGCCCCTAATCTCGATCCCCTCCTAACTGAGACTTCTATAGCTACGTGAAGTCCTGGATATTCCAACCCCTCGCATAATTTCTTGGTCGGCTCGGAAAACGAATCCAGTAGGGGCAGAATATATATTAGAAGAGAAGGCCCCAGGTCAATCTTTATGGACACTTTGGCAAGACTGGAATAGAGTACCAATAATAGCTCGTTTTAATATTATAAGGCAAGTTGTCGAGATCGAACGCAAGCTTGCAGATACCAAATTCAGACATTGCGGTTGTATCTACTTCAAAGACAATATCCCTCGAGGCCACCGCCTGGTAATAACAAGTACGACGTCACCTTCGACTCTGGAACGATTCACGATGGGCCCTTTGGTGGACATGGATTATTGGCGGAAATTAAAGGCTAGTACAAACTTGAATAGAGGACCTTGTAAGTAAACTTGCTTGACGCTGAATGCTTTTATCTGATGTCCTAGTCCACGACGCCCTCGACTTTGTTAAAAACAAGGCGATCAGCGAGAAAATCTTTCTGAACGAGCACGGCCATCCACGGTTGAATTATGCTCGCTCGCCGACAGAGCCTGAGCAGCCTGAGGAAATGTTGGAGCTGTTGGACCATTATCTTGAGCTCACTCCAGCCATGATGTCACCATCTACGCCAGATGACGTTAATGCCCCTACGTTGTGGCATCCAGACCTCCATCTTGATAATCTATTTGTCGATCCCAACACCCTGCAGGTCACCAGTGTGATTGACTGGCAATCAACTGCAGCAGCTCCTCTCTTCTACCAATGTGGAGTGCCAAAGATGGTCCGACATCGGGAACCAGTCTCACTTGATCTCTCCAACTGGCCAAAGCTACCTGATAACTATAAGGAATTAGGACCAGACCAAAAGGAGTACGCTGAGAAGATGCATAGAAGTGAGCATTTACATCAATACTATCTGAGGATCACGAGGAGGGATAATCCAAGGCACTGGGCTGCTCTGCAACTATACGATGAAATACGAGTTCAACCAGTTAAGATTGTGCAACAAGTATGGGAAAACAATACCACATTTTTCCTACGACGAGCACTTATGAGGATTATCAACAATTGGGAGAGGCTCTGCCCTAACGCCGGCCCATGCCCCGTAAGCTTCAGTGAGCAAGATTTCGCTCTATATAACCATGAGGTAGAACAGAGGGAGTTTGTTTCCGATACATTGAACCTGATCCAGAAGAATTATGGCTTGAATCCTGACGGGACAGTTGATCCGGATAAATACGCTGAGGTGCAGACCGAATTAAAGCGATTAAAACAGATTTGCTTGGAAGCTACGGACAATGAGGAGGAAAGGCTCAATGTTGAGAAGCTGTGGCCGTATCAGGATACTGTGGACCAGTCATCGGTGGCTACTTCTAGATAGGTGGCAAATTTCTAGCATACAAATATTTTCACTCTCAGATCTGACCAACTCCTTTGAACGCCGCTTCCCTCGACTGTACCTACTCCCGCAATGGCACTGGCTGACAGAAGGACACGGTCTTGTTCAGATATGAGTCCCAAGTTGCCAAGGAACCAGTAGGACATATTTTTTCTGCCATCCGTAAATTTGATTCCGTTGATTCTGGACCAATTTTGACAATTCACATTAATTATTATTAATTAGCCTCAGCTTCCCCCAAACTTTTACCCAATTTCAATTGGTAGAGTAAGATTACAAGACATTGCGCTGCTTCTCTGCAGAAAATACGACTCCTAATATAATAACTCTTCGATGTGTCTGGGACGTATGAGCGATTCCCTGGCTGGTTTGCGTCCATCTTCTGACCTAACCCTAAGATTAATCTTACTCCCTTCTCTAAAAGTAGATCTTCCTCTGTCCTCTGCTATCTCGTTATGTCTAGTGTGTCTGTCCGCTCTGGGGCCTCTCTTCTGTGGCGGAGTTGCACCCTTCCTTTCGGGCTGTTTCCCTTCTTTGACGGATGCCGCCCCTTTCTCTGTGTCTCTGTGGTGGCGAGTACTGTGCCCGTAGTGCTCTAATAACGGGTGGCTTCCTTCTGTATAGTGGCCCATGCCTTTCCTATGACCTGTACTTAATGATCTATGACGCCTCGGGGCCTGGGATTGCACAATAGCTAAGCAGAACGCATCCCACTCTTTATGGAAATACTTCAGGAATGCTCTTTTCTCTTCCTTATTCAGACAGCTCGATTTAATACTCATTTCTCCGTTCTTCCTCCAATTAACGAGAGTCATTTCAGAGTTGCCATACAAGAATCGTATATAGTCGTGTGAGCCAGGATCGGTTCTAAAGAAATTAGACATGCTTCGGCGAGATCTGATCAAGACTTACTTTTGAAGGTTGGGGTTATCGGCACAAATTACAGCTCTTAGTCCACGCTTTAAGAAGTCATAAATCTTGTGGTCAGATGCAGTCTTGGCAAGTCCTAGTATCTCATTGGAAATCATGGGGATTTCAATAGCAATTTTCTCCTCCAAGCAGATTTTCATGAGGTATGGATTTTCATGGAGAATCCAACCGTGTCCCATTCGTTTTGTTCCAAGTAGTATAGCGTCGAGGAGATTTCCTTCTGTATCCTCGTGGTCAACATAGTGAATGACCTTCTCCTTCATTTTCCTTTGTTCTTCGGGATCACTAGACGTTCCGACCTGGCGTTTTTCATCGTCGGTCCGTTTTTTCGTCTCACCACAGTGAAATATGAATGGGATATCTACCCCTAGTTTTGAGCAGCGATATTGGAACCTTACCAACTCTTTTCTCCACCGGTAGAGTGTTCCTTTATCTTCATGACCAATGAGGTCAAAGCCTGCATATTTGTTATTAAACTATTCCTTGGCGGATTAAGTTAACATACCGATGATGAAATCTCCCCAATACTTGTTCTTCTTGAGATTTATGCACTCTGTCATAGCTAAATCGAAATTCTTGCACTCTGTCTCAACTATTGACCATTGTAACGTTAGCTTTTGCCTGATTTGGAAGGTTTCAAAGAAAAGGGCGTGCAAACACCGATTTCAGAATTCGAAATGTAAGATAAAAAAGCCAACTATACGCACATTCCATATTAATAAATCGTGGATACGAATAAATTATCCCTACGGTCATTTTTCTCATACTTGCAAGTGGACGGTGTTTGTCATTCCATTTCTTCAGCTCGTCGTAGATAAGAAACATAATTGTTTCATTTCCCGTTTTTATTCGTTGTCCCTTCTCATCAACAGCCCCATCCTCTGTGAACCTGGGTGAGCCATCTTTCATTATGAGGGCATTTTTAGGCATGAAACATGGACGAAGCTCGAGATGGCCGTATCCATTTTGCGCGTTGGCGTCGAGCATCTTTTGGACATATTCACGATACGGCTCTTCAGATCTCAAGAGCCCTGCTGCTATTTGCGTTTCCAGGTTAAAAGCGGCCCAGAACCTAGGTTGTATGGTTAGTTATACTAGCATCATCGCAGCAGATTAAAACGACTTACTCATCGGTATTGTTACATGACGCCTGGACATCTGCTCTCGTTTGATACTTGCTCCAAATCCAATTCTCTGCAGCCTTGAACCCCCCTGGACACTCCTTCAAGAAATTTATGTATCTCATCCAGTTGCCCTTCTTATTTCTTTTGGTGCCAATCTCCTCCTTCTTGTATTTCTTGTAGAAATCCTTGTCATACTCCGTTGAGAAGATATCCCCCTCAGGTCCAGCAACTTCATCCGTGAGGAGGTTAACTTCCAGCTCGCAGAGATCCCAATTTTTCTGGTCAGCTAGATTATGAGTGCTTTTAATCCAGACTTGCGAGTTATCTCGGCAATGCTCGATGTTTTGGCGTACGAGAACGCCTGCAGCAGCAGTGAAATGACTGTGAAGTTGTGCCCCCTTAGGAGCATGATATGCAAGGTCAATTAATTTTGAATTATTAAAAAGCTCCAGATTCTTCGAGAATTTAAGACCTCCGGGATCCTGATTGTCGTATATATGCCGCTTGTCTGCTTCTTTGATACTTTCTGTCGAGATTCGGGGCGTTAGTATTGACCTAATCCAGAGGGAAAACAAAAAGGAAAAGAGAGAAACAAGTTCCTTTATTAGAATAGATTTTCCTTTTAGAAAAATAGGTACGCGGAAATTCCACGCTTTTTCTTAAATACGAGCTCTAAATGACATACCTATTATCATACTAGCCGATTGCTCGTTAGGGTTTACATAATCATCGTTCGGTGCATGTTGTAGAGAATGGCCGCCCTTATAATATATGGTTGCATTTCTAAGTGCTGCGCGAGCTTTTTCGTATTTATCTACCTTGAACACGAATTTACCTTCGGCATTATGAGCATAGTAGTGATGCGCCCCGACGTATTCCTCCACGAATTGTTTTGTATCAGGAATTTCAACAGACATTATACTGCGAAATATTAGAATTTTAGTAGTAGAATGATGACAACAAACGTACTGTACTATGGTACACGACCATCTGATGTGAAAATGACGATGATGACTTGGTGTTTATGGATAGGATGTTTTCTAACAATACCTTGTACTTTGAAGAGGGCCGGCTTGGTAGGGAATATGGGAAACGAGTAGCAATTACAAATCTAGGCCGGATAAGAAATTATTAAATTGAGATTGAGAGCGAAAGAAAGCTTGGATACTAAAGAGATATTCTGTGAAGGGTCCTGAGTTAGGCTTAGCTGTGGAGATTCGTAATCCCTGGAAAGGAGGTGAGTAGGAGAGAGTCGAGACAAAGGAAAAAGTTTAAGATGGCGCAACTTAGAAGAAGAACAAGGTGTGTTTGAGCAAAGAATACAAAGTTGAGTGTTTCGAATAGGAAAGATATGGAATTGAGATGCTGATGCTCAGGGTAGGTAAATGAGCTTGCGAGAAAGGCATATGAAGAAGTAAATCTGAGAAATCCTAGGCTATATAAACTTTGAGCACATCTAGGTTAAGCAGATCACTGCCAAATGAGCGTTCAGGTTACAAGATAAAAATAAAGCGGTCTTTGAGGTCGCCTCCCACCACAAGCCTTCTAAACGATGCATGGAGGAGAGATATGGCGGCTTATTTCTTGGAGAGAGCCAATTAGTGATGGATGATGGATCTATGCAAAGGAATATGTTTCTTTTTATACCGTACCCGTACCGTACGGTGGCAGGTGCTGGAAGAAGCCATTGTAGACAATTCCAACTCCATGAGTACGTCCTGCAAACTTTTGAGAGACTATGCTGCTATCTAAACCCAAGTTTTAATTGTGTCAAACCAACTCTCCAACATCATGAAGCACAAAGCATTTGGGATGGAGTTAAACGATTAGCGAACAATATGTAAGCTGCCAAAATGGTAGAGCACCTTAAGCACGGGTGATGAGCTAATAAAACTTAATTTAAAAAAACAACTTCAGGTGGTTTTTTACCTTTTAGATAACAGAATATAAAAAATTGGCTGCTTTTTGAATAGGGGTGCTTTTTGACAATGTAAATTTTGATGTTCTCACTTAGGGTTTTCTACGCCGAAAACTGACCTTACTTACTAAAGTCCATTTCCGCCGCTAGACAGGAATCCATCTCGGCCCTTTGGTAATATCAATATAAGGGATGCAATAGGCCGAGACCTTACGGATCGAGGCTTTTCGCATGGTCATTCCTTCCGATGAATTGAAGCTCGTATAGTATTATACTTTCTATAAATAGTGGCGGGCTGCATCCGGCCCGATCCAACACCTTAAGGCGTATTATCACAAGAAAGAAAAGTCAGAATCAAGAGAACCAGTGATCAAAAGAATGTGTGTGGAGAAGTCATATTCCAGGTGCCTGCCCGGTAAAAGAGAGGATAAGCCTCTCATTTTATAGACCAAAAGGGGTGGAGTGACGTCTCGACCATTTTGGTCCGCCTCACACTATTACAATCTCATATCTTTTTATAATATATAAAAGTATTATCTTATAATTTGATTATTTTATACCATCGTTAGAAGAATTTGTTTTTTTGGATTTATGAGATGAAATCTATTTAAATTTATTTATTATATATTGATTTAGAATGACTTGACCTACCTTAATTAGCAAAAGTCGCTAATAAAAGCTTTTCTTTTCTTTTTAATTAATAAATTTAATATTAAGAAAAGAGAAAATGTGAAAGAAAAAAGAATATTAAATGTATTATATTATAAAAACAAAAACGAAAGGATGTCAAGGTAATGTCAAAAGTAGATGTAGAGCCTCTAGTGGCTGGATTCATACTAATGGATGAATTCAGTGTCTAATTGTCGAAGCTCATTATGGGACACAATCACAATCACAAAGCAAAATAGGGTCTGTAGGAAAAGGATCTGCACAAAAGGATATCGAAAGAGCTTTAGTACCCCCTAAACCTACTTCAAATATCAGAAGAGGGGGGTAATAATGTAAAAGGTAGGTTTTAAGGTAAGGTTGCGGTCAAGATCTCAGTCCCCCTGCATCAATTCGAAGGAGGACGACGACGAACTAGAAGAAGCCGAGACAGCAGGGACGGCTTCTTGTTTTGCTGACCCCATATCATGCAATGATTAACATCTTACAAAGGAATAGAGAATAAATAGCGAAAAACTATTTCCCCCCACTCCCAAAAGCCCTTTAAAACCCTGGAGGTGCTCCAGAGAACCTTCCTCCTCCACTGCCTACAACCGGACTGCCAATCTCGCCTGGGGCGCCTACAGGTCGTTGATTATTGAGTGCCACATCATTTTCGTAGCGTACTGAATGGCGACCGTTTCCATCTACCCGAATGTCGAATGAACCACCACCGTTGATTGCATTTCCTTCTGTATCACAGATGTCGAGCAATTCCTTCTCTGAAACTGGTTGCTCGCTAGGAGGATTGAGGTGCTCGAGTTGTTCTCTGACGGCCTCTATGTCGTAGAACCCATCCGGTGTAGAACCTTCAAGAGTCTTGCAGGCGCGACATATCATTATTCGGACAGCAACAGATCGAGGTTGAGATGAACGAACCGCGGGCGAAACACCAACATTTCCAAATGAGGAGCTGACAGAGCCCCATCCCAGATAATTGGATCCGGGAAGTGAAGATGTTCCAAAAGGGTTTGGTGGAGCACCCCAAGTATTAAATGAATTCATGGGACTTCCATATGTTGTAGGCTCTAAACCAAAAGGTGGTGCAAAGTTCTGCCTTCCAAGACCCGGGGCAACACTTGCACGTCGCCCACTAATGCCAGAGTTAAGGGGCTCATCTGAATCGTCTAACAGAGCGCTACTACCAAGGTGATTTGACAAGTCATCAACATCGGCCTTGTGTGATTGCTGATCATTGTGGTGTAGGCTATGAACAATGCTGGATGGTCGTCCAATTGGTGCGGGTCTCGCAATAGGTTGAGCTTGTGGTCCAGATGTTGTTGGTATATCGTAGCTAGCGGAGTGTTGTCTTGAATGCGTTTGCGGAGGTGGAGCATCTTTCTGGACAATACCGAAAGGCTGACCGATACCTCCTAAGCCATTTGGACCCTGTGGGAACCCTGGTGGTCCATGCTGCAGTGGGAAACCTCTACCTTGGGAAATTTGATGCATGTTGAGTCCAGGGTGAATTGGCATGCCATTTGGTCCCGGCATAGGCCTATAAGGTCCACCTACTTGTTGCTGGTGGGGAAAACTTGGGTCATATTGCATTCGTCCACCAAAAGGAGGTATCATTGGCATTCCTGGTTGAAAGCCCATAACCATTGGCTGCATACTAGCAAACGGACTCTGCATACTGGGTGGTCCTTTGAGAGCAGGGTGTATCGGAGATGTGGCTTGTGGATGATGCAGAAAAGGGTGTTGTAATGGAGCTTTGCCAGGAGGACCAATGGGGCCAGGACTGCCGTGCAAGGGGGTTGTAGAGTTAGGTGAGGTATTTTGACTCTTACCAGTCGTCATGGGAGTCTGGGGAACAGACGAACCCGGACCTTGTTGAGAAGTTGTTCGGATTTTCATTGGCGTTGGTGCCTTTGGTACTGCGGGTATCGCAACTTGGACTTGAGGTGAAGCTATAGGTATAGGATGCGATTGTAAATTCGGAGGGATAGGATTTGGTAAATGAGGTCGTTTTACTGAATGAGCTGCCGATTGAGCTGCTTGAACAGCAGCTTGTTGTGCAGCTTGTTCTTCACGCTTCTGGGCCTCTCTTGCTTCCTTTTCGGATTTGACCTTGGCCTCCTTCTGCCGCTTCTCCTTCTCCAAGCGCTCCTTCCGTTCTCGAGTCTCTCGCTCCTTGGCCTCTTTAGCTTCGAGTGCCTGCTTCCTTAACTCCTCTTTCTCTCTTCGCTCTTTCTCCTTGGCTTCACGTGCTTTTCGTTCCAGTTCAGCTTGGCGTTCACGTTGTTCTGCTAATCGGCGTTGCTTTTCGGCTTCTTTTCGTGCTCGCTCCTCTTCCTCAGCTTTCTTCAGGGCATCCTTTTTCTTTCGCTTTTCCTCTTGCTTGAGTTTTTGCTCCTCTAGCCGCTTCTCCTCCAGGGCGCGAGCTTCTGCTTCTTCGGCAGCCCTCTCTGCTTCGCGCTTTGCCTTTTCTTCTGCGAGGGCTTGCTTCTTCTGTAAGAGTTTATCCTTTTTCTTCTGCGCATCTTTGGCTTTCTTTGCTTTCTTTTGCGAATTGGCCCGACTTTCTTCTTCCAATTCCTCCAAAAGTTTGTCCTGCCGCTCTTTCGCAACCTTTTCTTTATAGGCAGTCAATACTCTTTGTTCAAACATCCGAGCAGCAAATATCTGGAACATTCGTCGTCCTTCCTCCATTCGCTGTTCTTCAGTCATAGTGTCCTGAGTCATGTCAGTACAGGTCGGACAACCACACTGCCCTCCACGTACCATCTCCTCTTCGTCGTAATCATCATCCTCCTGGCTATACCCCTCCTCGTCCTCCTCATCCTCGTCGTCGAATTCTTCTTCGTCGGCGGGAGGTGGGTGATTGTGGGTATGGCCATGATGAGAATGCATGCCGCCATTTGAGGGATGACCACCGTAAGCTGCGCTGTAGCTTTCCTTAGCATCTTCTTCTCTTGCCATTCGACGTTCTGCGAGCTGCTCCATCATCTCGATAAATTTCTTCCCATCGTTCTTGAGTAAGTCATCTGCAACTGTCAGAATTCCGCCTTGCACCGTGAGACTATTGCCAAAATTGAAAAAATCAGTAGCGTGACTCCGAGGGAGTTCCTCTGGCTCATCATCGCTGTATTCGTCCTCATCAACGTCGTCTTCGCTGTACTCCTCGTCTCCTTCCTCCTCGTCATCGTCATCGCCAAGCTGCTCGACTATTCTGCCTCGAATGGGTTGCTGACCATTAAATACCGGCGGAAGACGATTCGGAGGCTGTAATCCACTAATAGCACCAAAGCGACGTGGCGGAGGCATCATGGGAGGTCCGTCAGGGGGTTGATGATTCGCATACTGCTCAAGTTCTTCATAATAGGCATCGTAGAGAACTTCCAGCTCCTCCTCAATGGCAGTACGTTTACGCCCACATACAGTGCAACTGCAAGAGTGCTTCTGCTGCTCCTTCATCTTCTTTAACACAGCATCCTTCTCGACTTTTACTAGCGACTTGCGCTCGTCTTCGCCGAGGGATAGCCAGAACTCCTTGATTCGCTCGCGCTCTTCTTGGGAAGAGGTATTCCAAATCTTCTCCTTCGAGATTCCTGGACCCCTTTGCATTGGTGTCGCAGAAGGCTGCAAAGGAGGAATGGGTAAGGAAACATGGTTATGTGATAAGCCATTTGTGTGATGAACATGGCTCATATGATCAGGCTGCGTAGATTTGGTCTTCTTTTTCTTCTTCGATTTCTTTGTAGAAGAATTTGCTGCCGCGTATCCATTTGGAGGGGAACCATTATGTCCATAGGAGCCAGAATACTGGTCGTCATTCTCATCGCTGTAATACGGATCGCCCTCAGCAGGATCGAATTGTCCATTCCCGTCATATTGGTCGTCCAAACCATGTGCTCGAAAGCGGGCCTCAAGCTCATTAACTTGTCTAGCATCTCCCACCTCAGCTTGTGTACCGTTTGTCGGGGATGTCGTAGGCTGCTCTGCCGCAAGACGTGCGGCTTGCTTCTCTCTTCGCTTCTGTTTCTTCCGATTGACCGTTGGCGCTGTACCGTTAGTATTGCTGGGAGGTAGAGGTGTTTGTCCATTGGATTTTGCTGTGGTTTGGGCCATGGCTGGCGATGTCTCGGATGAATCTGCGGAGTCAAAGTTCTTGGGTACAGTTATGAACTTCGAACCATCCTTGTTCGTGTACTTTGCAGTATTGGATTTCGAGATAGGAGATATCGGAGATTGGGTACTCTGCTGGCGTTGGTTCGCGGGCATTCCGATGAGGCAGTGACTGTTGGGGTTATTCCTAGCATGCAAAGATCCTCTTCTCGCCACACATATTAGATCTGACTGTGCACTGGACGTGGGCCAACAATCGAGAGGGGTGTAATCTTTGTAGAGACTCACGCAAGAAGGTGGAATGGGAGATGCACGTATTGCCCCACCAAGGAGTTCTGTTTCTCGTGTTCGATAATGGAGATTTTGGGGTATAAATTCGGTGGTGTAAGGAGTGCGCAAAGGGGTCATAGATGGGGATCGAGTTGGTACAAGGGAGAGAATGGGTTTATCGTAAATGTCGAAAGCGCACGGCGAGGGTTTGGAGGGAGAGACAGGAAGTTTGGTGGATGTGGTTGTACTTCTTATTGAAGTTAGAATCGAAGCCTGTGGCAGGTGCGATTGATGCCTCAGTGTCCAGTTTTCGTGGATGGTGATTGGTCAGATTATTACTATCAACTCGCGGATTGCTGCGATGGGTTAAGCGGCGCCGAAAAACAATGAGATTCGGGGAAACTAAATCAACCAAATCAACCAAATCAACCAAATCAACAACTAAAAAGGCCTGACAGCCAACGAGCAGCTAAGACGCGCAAGCAACGGGAGTTTTGGGCAAAACATCAACGGCAACTAACTCTCTCAGAAGCCTCACCTTCCACTTGCACGTTCTTTCGGCCGGCCGGCCTACATTGAGGTTCGATCCTGATTACTTTCTTTCCCCTCAAAAGCATGGGAGTCGATCCTTAGAGGAAGATACCCCCTCATTCTCCCATCTCGCAGTTACGTCCGTCCGTCCTTCCTACCCAAGGTAGCATTCTCTTTACCTACGCGCCCTCCAACAAGGTGTTTTCTTCCAATCGCTAGCCAGTCTGGAAGCTGCTTTTAACTCTGTGCATTTTGCAGATCGTCACAGGCAAGCCATCACCGCTGCTAGTCCGATTCAAGAGCTTTGAAAAACGTGCACGGTCCGGCCGACTCAGCCTTCCTTCAAATCATAAGGAAAAAGGGAACATCCCTCTCTCTCTCTCTCCACTTCTACTGTCACCACTAAGCACTTAAGAGAAAGAAAGGAAGAAAGAAAGGGGGGTGAAGGGCATACATATATTTCAAGGCTTCCCAGAGACTTTGAAATCATTTTCAAATTCTTCCTGCTGTGCCGTTGGCAGGATCAACTTCTCTGCACCAAAGCATCCCATCTCATCCCGAGCTCAACTTCCAACTTTCCTACAATCTCTCTCTCCGACGACCTCTCGACCTTCTCCCCGGCCAAATCTCGAATAAAAAAAGACATTGAACTTTATTAAGTCCTCCCATCGATAATTACATGGGCTTCTTCTAGCTCCACGAATTCCTCGATTTACGACTATCGTACCACCCTACAACTATGGCCCAACAGCAATCACAAAATGTTATGCGAAGGTATGTTGGAGCATCTGATACAGAATTCATTTTGGGAATCCATCCATTCATTGCATTACTATGGGGCCATCAAGAGTTTACCTGCCGGAGTGGCCCTGGAGAATTGATCGTCGGCATCAATTGGATCTTTTCAGCCTCGTTTCAGGCCTTTTAAAACGCTGCAATTGAGACTAGGCTGGGGGGGTTATCTCTGCCAAAGCGCAACTAACAATTTGGTAGGAAACTGGTCATAATCGGCGATGGTGCTTGCGGTAAAACTTCTCTTCTCAGTGTCTTCACACTGGGTTATTTTCCAACAGTAAGTAAATCCAGTCATCATTCCAAGGTCACCACTAACTCTTTGGGCAGCATTATGTGAGCTTCAACTAACCTCATCTTCACATTGATACTAAGACCATTTCTTAGGTACCTACAGTCTTCGAGAATTACGTGACGGATTGTCGGGTGGATGGAAAATCGGTACAATTGGCATTGTGGGATACTGCAGGACAGGAAGATTACGAACGATTGCGACCATTGGCATATTCGAAAGCACATGTGATCCTGATAGGATTTTCAGTTGACACTCCGGATTCCTTGGACAATGTCAAACACAAAGTGAGTATCTGCTAAGCTATCTTGTACCGGCAATTGCTGATCGTGACAATAGTGGGTGGAGGAAGCGAACGAACGATGTCCCAACGTCCCAATAATCCTCGTCGGCCTTAAGAAAGATCTGCGGGAAGATCCAGTAGCTATTGAAGAAATGCGAATGCGATCCCAAAAATTCATCGGTACCAAAGAAGCCAGCGATATCGGTCACGAGATCGGAGCCAGAAAATACCTTGAATGTTCTTCTTTGACGGGCGAGGGAGTAGATGATGTATTTGAAGCAGCTACAAGAGCAGCTTTACTTACCTTTGAGAAGGGCGAAGGTGGAGGATGTTGTGTTATACTATGAGTTTAGGTGGTACGAAAATGAGGTCTTAGGAGTTAAAGGGCAAGGAAGGAAGGACAAACCAAAAGAAGACAAATCGAAGATGAGATGAAACGGGATCGGAAGGACGAATTGAGGAAAACGACCATAAATCGATTAACACAACCTCTTTTCCAAAGAGCGAAACAGGACATCTTTAATCTCTTTCTCATCATCAGCGAGACCCGGTTTTTGTCATCTTTACACAGCGCCCCGGAATTCATGCACACACTACTACATTGTCCGTCAATCAAAAAGTTTACTTTTTTGGTTTTTTTTTTTTGGCCTGCTCGCCGCATGCGAAGTGAAAATAATGGAAACGGAAATGGAAAAATGGAAACTCGTGCAAATTGTTTTTTCCCCTCCCAAGCAGGTCTGGCTGACTTTGGCTTATTAGATAGAAGTTTTAATGTGAATGAATAAGGGATTGATGAATTTCTTCTTTTCTCTTAATTACCTTGGTTTTTGGGTTTTGGTTGGGCTTGACAGTGCTTCCTTATACTCTAATCTCTCCTTACATACCCCTGACTAGAGTTGCCATCTTCTAATGCTTTCACGCAAAATTAAATTTACATTGCATTGGCGTGGGCTCTGTCTTCCAGTTGGATGAAGATATACATTCTAAGGCCTCATATTTGTACATAGAATACATCTGCCTCACACCTCTTTCTGGCCTGATATCTCCCAAGTTCCCAACATATCCATTTCCAGCGTTGTCTCTTACACTCACCTAATTATCTCCTCGGCATCTATACATTCCATTCCCTCTTCCCTTCCACATAGCCACAAAACCTACGCCTACCTAACCCACCCATAATTCCACACCATCCCCCTCCTAGCCGGCGTATCCGTCTGCGCCCTCGCATACTCAATAGGAATCCCCTCTTCCCTTCCAAAAATTCCCTTTTTCTCCAACGCAATTCGGTATAATCTGCCCATTCCTTTTTCTGAGGGCTCTGAAGGTGCGTCTATGGTGCGGAGAGCTTCCATTGCGCGATGGATTGATTGGTGGATTCTATACCACACCATTAACTCTCATTTAGCATTTACTCGGGAATTGGATTTTAGAATTGGCGATTTGGATTTAGGGATGGGAATGTGAATGGGGAATGGGTGAGGGAAATAAATACCGCATCAATTCCCCCTCCTCCCTCTCCCTTCTCTTCCTCTCCTCTAACATCCACGCACGATGAATCGTCCAGTGTCTCAGTGCCCTCAGACGACTAAACCTGAGAGGCCGAGGGGTTTTCGGATGCTGTAAATGGTAGCGGATGAGCGTTATGCGGGGGTCAGTGTGGTTTCTTTTGGATTTCGTAGCGGGTGGTGCTGTGAGAGTATGGGAAGTGGAGAATGGTCGGAGGAGATTCGGGAGTGATTTTGGGAGAAGGGTGGACGGGCTGAGGAAAGGAGTAAGAGTGGTGAAAAGTGAAGTTCGTAGTGGCGGCATTTTGGTGATTATGAGTATCCGATACGTGTGTTGTTGAATTGGCGATGTGAAGCTAGAGAGATGTTCAAAGATTTAAGGTTTTCGAGCTAACTTTTTCAAAAAATAATATTAGCCGCGCGTCTAGTGAATAGAATTATTCTGACTTTTCAATAAGCAAAACAGATATTGCGATAGTAATAGAATCGAAAGGACTTAAGAAGAGAGAAAGAAGGAAAAAGAATAGTGCCATGACAGAAAATCAATTTAAGGGGGTTCTGCATCAGTTTGTAAGTGTTTTGGAAATTCGTCTGTTGTTGGCGACTTATTGGGTGTGGAAGATTACTTTTCAACAATTCAAGCAAAGTGGCTCAGGAGGCAGAAGCTTGTAGATAAGGGGCAAACTTTTTCTTTGCGGAGTCTCAAAAAAGCCCTGTTTTTAACTTCAAGCAACTTCTAAGAAAAGAATCTTATCGACTAGAATCTCTCCTCGCTGGCGTACTCTCCTTTTCTAAGCCGCTCCTATTCAAAGAACCAGGTCTAACAACTTTCCAGGCACCTCGCCTCGTCGCTTTTGAACACATCTCTGGTGATCCCGCTTCTCAAAACATCCTCATCTTCATCGGTGGCCTATTCGACGGCCTTCTCACCGTACCCTACACGACAAAAATCTCCCAAGCTCTTCCATCCTCCTGGACCCTCGCCCAAGTGATCCTCTCCTCCTCCTACACGGGCTGGGGAATCTCATCCGTACAAAAAGACGCCTCAGAGCTAGCCCAATGCGTATCCCATTTCCGTGCCATCAAACCTGGGAAGATCGTCCTAATGGGCCATTCCACCGGCTGTCAAGACGTAATGGAATACCTCACCGGCGAAGGCAATGAAAATCGACCCCCGATAGATGGGGGAATCATTCAAGCGTCCGTCAGCGACCGAGAAGCCCTAGCAGTATTGGTTGACGCGCAAAAACTCAAAGCAAGTACCGATCTCGCTACGAAAATGATTGAAGAGGGTCATAGTGACGAAATCATGCCCTCTGAAAGCACCACTTCATTTTTCCCAGCCCCTATTTCCGCAAAGCGATGGCTATCTCTTGCTTCGCCAAATCATGATGGCGATGATGATTATTTCAGTTCTGATCTCACTACCGAACAATTGCAGAAAACATTTGGAGCTTTACCTGCCAGAACTCCTCTTTGCATTTTATATTCCGGAGAGGATGAGTATGTTCCGAAAAAGGTTAATAAAGAGAAATTGGTGAAGAGGTGGATTGAGATTGCGAAGGGAGGTGTGGGAAGGATAGATGAGGTGCATTCGGGAGTTTTGCAGGGTGCAACGCATACGCTGGGGAAAGACGAGAAGAAAGTGGTTGATGAGTTAGTCTCGAGGGTTGTTGGGTTTCTGGAAGGTGTGGGAGACTCCATTGACTCACTTCTGTAGAATTCCCTTGCGCTAGTTGGGTCTAGCATTAAGCTTCGGTTGTGGCCAAGGAAAGGAAGAATTCCCAAGGGTATCCTTTTACCCCCTGAATGTTAAATCCATTCATACACTCTCTTTCCACATGATTGGAAACACATCATTGTCATCCATATGAGACCCTACCGTCGTTCTTAGGCTGTTGTCTTGACGTCCTTTTCTTCTCTTCTTCCTGTTCTGTGTTCAATATAACTTTGTTAACGATTTTTCGATTCTTAAAGCATTTAAGAGTTGGGCCATTACTTCTTCGCACACTTAAACGAGAATATAACTTTCCACAACACGATTATAGATCTCTCACAAAACCACAAAACGCAACACTCAATAAATTGAAAGTACAGAATTGAAATTTTTACAAAAGTTCGAATCTTCATTGATAGAATTTTAATATACCTTATTAGTAAAACGTATTATGAGCAAGCAATCATAGCTGTGCACCATGAATCACTCCAGTACCATGAAACATTTTAATCTTCAACGGGATTTGCTTCTAGAAGAAAGACTTATTGTCAATTTCACAACCAATCACTATATTATAATCTAAAGACTATCATGCAGATATCCGTGCACTACCAATAATCATGACCGCGCTAAAGCCCGCCCAAAAAGCATTAACTATTTGAAATCTACTTAGACAATAAAACCTAAAAGAGTAATGGAAATCCGAAACCGAAAGTTAGAAAGAAAAAAATTGACACACAACTGATTTCTTTTTATAATCTCCACGATATATATCACAAATGAAATCATCATATCTGCTTCTGTAAGCTCCCACATTTCGTGCTCGTCTAAATGTAAGGTGTCTTAATTCCGCGCTGGTAGTATATACTCGGAAGAGTTCATCTAGTCCAGTATTGCAGCGTCATCGACTTGATCCTCGATAAACGTACTCGCCAATTCAAGGAATGTCGTCTCTTCAGTCTGAGCTTCCTCGTCCGTGTCGTTGACTTTGAGTGTAACCGGACAGACAGCCTTCTTGGACCTCTTCTTCTTGAAGCTCTGATCCATCAGACGTCCCTTCCACAGCTAGTTTGACCTTCTTATCCTCCTTCGGTTTCTCTTTCTTGCCTTCCCGACCTCTCTCTTGGTCTTCCTCGGATCATTCTGAACCATTTTCTTCCCCTTCTTCTTCCCCTTTATGGGCTCTTCCTTGATCTCCTCCTTCACTTCCTCTTCCTTGATCTCCTCCTTCACCTCCTCTTCCTCGTTAGACTCCATTCCCTTCCCAATCCACCCCTTCAAATACTCCCCAAACTCCTCGACCTGGCCGTCTGGAAACCAGGATCCGTATTCGATCTCCTTAGTTCGAGAGTGATACGCCCTAATAATCGGCTTCTGCTCCACCTCAAACAGTCCATCTATGAGATTTCTCGATTCCTCGACCTCCCTAATCCTGAAATCCAACGCCTCAAATCCCCTCATCACATCCCTCAAGCCCAGTCCCCCCCTTGCCACCCACAAATCCTTATGCGCATGTGGCATCCCGGATCCTGTATGCGGACTAACAGCCATAAATAATTTTTGTAGCCTCTCGCATTCTCCCAGCATCTCGTATCCCTCCTTCGGGCATACGTACTGCCAAACGAACTCAATATGTTCCACAAACCTTCTTCTCTCGACCCCAATCATATACAACCACAGATACATATCATATGTATTCTTAAATCGAAACTTATTCATCCCATAATAAATCGGCAAAACTTCATACAGAACTTGATTGCAAGTTCTCGCGAGTGCCAACACGTTTTCGTCTTCTGGAAATGGTTCGTCGCGCTTTTCGTAGTAACGGCAGCTATTGAAGAGCTCGGTGACATTTGGTATGAGGGTCTCCGGGGAAAGGAGGAACAGTTCGTAGATATTATTACGGATCTCTGGGGGAAGGGAGAGAAGGAGGGAATGTTGTGGTTGAGGCGCTCGAATTGGGGCAGGGCCTTGATTGGGGAGGGCTGTGAGTTCAGACATTGCGAGTGGCAGTCGAAAATGCGAGGTTTTGGTTGTTTTTATTTGGTCTTGTCAAAGTGACTGTCGGTACCAATAATGCCTGGAATGCAATATCCAATAGAATTCAGTAGTTATAGAATGCCTATATATCTAAGAATGCAATAGATCCCAAAAGGATCTTGCACATTCCTTAGATATTACTATATAGGCATTCGACCCTCCTTAGAATAGGAGGACAACCAAGAATCATAACCATCAAGCATCGTGCCACGTAAATCGTGACCCGTGTGTTGTTGTGTGGTAGATTCGAACGATAAATAAATAGATGGAAATATGTGGGGTCATGTTTAGCTGACACGGAACAGTAGCGTAGTCACATGTTCAGGATTTGGAACTAGAACTTTTAATGATGTTGATCTTTCCGAAGTCCTGCAGCGAACCTCGAGAAACTACCAAGAGACGGCTGCATGTAGTTATGCACCGATAAGGACTATTGTAGTTCTCTCTATTCGCTCCGCCACTCAAGAAAATTTACGAGTGTCCAAAGTTGAGAGGCCCCAAACTCGATCTTGACGGGAATATGGAGAAGTACGTCAAAGAATGATTACCACCAGCACAGCACAGCACAGCACAGCACCAACCTAGTATAAGAGCCACCTAAACCGTTACAGAAAGCTAGATACATCCTTCCTCGGAAATGCACTCAAGGACCAATGAGTACATTCTATTGTTTAATAGAAAAAGCTTTGGTGATCTTTGAAAGATACCGCTACATACGAATTGTGGCATTCAGGCTATTTACTTGAGTAAGCATTTGGTCAGCCTGGCCTGCATCGACCTACGTGCCGCAGTCAGTAATCAATAGGATTTAAATGGACTTCGTTCTCCATGACTTGAAGAAGAAAACGCATCTTTGCTTCAATGGCTTACAGAGTCAGCTTCATATTTACTAATCTTATTCTTATACTTTTAAGTTGTGAGCCGACAATAGGTACAATCTGCCCGGGCGACAGCGGAAGCTATGACTTTGTAAGGCATGTCCGAATGGCTAGATAATCTGGCTCATATGTATGCAGATAGTTGTGGGAGGAGGGACCGCTGGTCTAGCAGTTGCCTCATTGATTAGCCAAGCCTTACCGGAAGAATGTGTTCTTGTTCTTGAAGCCGGCCCAGACGCAGCAAATGAGACCAAAATCAACATCCCCGGACTGAAAGGTTCGACTATTGGAACACACTACGACTGGAATTTCACGACCACACCTCAAGTCTATGCGGAAAAACGGACGATGACCCAACCTCGTGGCAAGGTCCTTGGTGGATCATCAGCACTTAACCTAATGACCTGGGATCGTGCTAGCGAGCATGAGTACGACGAGTGGGAAAAGCTAGGTAATAGAGGCTGGAATTGGAGTACGATGATCCGAGCCATGGAAAAAGTCGAGAATTTCCTTCCGTCAAGCCTCTATGGGAAAGCTGGTGTTGGTGAGGGCGGCCCGATACAAACTCTTATGAACCGTAATGTACCTCCGCAGCAAGAGTTATATATTCCCGCCATGAAGAATTTGGGCATCGAACTTAATCTGGAATCCCTAGGTGGTAACCCAATAGGAGTCATGTTTCAGCCAAACAATCTCCGGAATAGTGATTATAAGCGTTCATATAGTGCTCACAATCCCGGGTTCCCGTCAATAGCTGGTGGGAACCTCCAGGTCCAGACAAATTCAAGAGTACAAAGGATCTATTTTGTACCACACGATGGTCGCTTTCTTGCAACCGGCGTCAGTTTAGAAGACAATTCCATCATAAGTGCTACCAAAGAGGTGGTTCTGTCAGCTGGAACCTTTCAAAGCCCAGGACTTCTTGAACTCTCCGGCATTGGTGACGAGAAAGTGTTATCAGTGGCCGGAATACCTGGTCTTGTGAACCTTCCAGGGGTGGGAGAAAACTTACAAGATCACGTCCGGATGACAACTTCTTACCAACTCCTTCCAAATTTCACTTCTCTCGACATTCTTAAGTATAACACCACATTTGCAGCAGAGCAAATGGCCCTCTATGAAGAAAGTGAGCCCTCGCTATATGATTCTACGATTAGTGGATATACATACGCGAATTGGAAGCAAGTCCTAGGTAGCGACTCTAGCTTGCAATCTCTCGCTATGCAAGCCGCTAGCACACCCCTGACTTCGTCACCTTTTGAGCCCACGAGAGCCCGGATCCTTCTCGAGTACCTTGCAAATAACACAAAAAATATCCCTCAGCTAGAAGTCATATTTTCAGATGGCTATACCGGATTGAAAGGCTACCCTCCCTTGTCTTCTTCCCTCTACGGTCAGGGATTCTTCACTCTCGTCGCCAGTATTCAACATCCGTTCAGTCTCGGATCTGTCCATGTCACTTCCCCAAATATTTCCATTGAACCAGCCATTAACCCCAATTATCTAGCCCAAGAATATGATATCCAGGCCGCCATTTCTACGGCAAAGTACCTCCGCAAGATTGCAAACACTGCTCCACTCAGCCTAGCTTGGTCCTCTGAGTACGAACCAGGCCTTGACGTGGTCGGAAGTGGTACGGATGCCGATGAACAGTGGAGAGAGTATGTCCTCAATAATGCCGCTTCTATATATCATCCAGTTGGGACTTGTGCCATGCTACCAAAAGACCAGAACGGGGTGGTAGATGCGGACTTGATTGTTCATGGGACGGATAATCTACGAGTCGTAGATGCGAGTATCATCCCGATTCTAATATCTGCACATATTCAGACTGCTGTCTATGGCATTGCGGAAATAGCAGCAGAGAGGATTACAGAGCGATGGAAAATTTGATGTCATATTAAGATTGATTGTGGCAGAGCTAATGTTTATACATTTCAACCCGATCAATTTTTTGAAAGCTCAAAACCCTCATGTGGAAACTTTACATTAAGGCGGCAACTCTTCAAGATCTTAGTACAGTTCACTCAGTATTCCTTCGGTTGATGATTCCCACTTCCGTATGTTCCTGCCTATCCTCTGGATTCGACGGTACAAGTCGATGCATACTATATCTTTGAAATGAAACAAAGGCAAGTATTCCAAGTGCCAAAACTGCGACGGGGAGACGCCAAGTCTAGGCTCAGGGGCTCTCGCTAAATTTAAATATGATCCATACAACAGAGAACTAATTGTGATAGGAGAATATACACTTTTGAACGCTGGTTTCTGTGTTTCTTGAATGTTGAAAGCAGCGTGATATAATAATACTGAGAATGATATCGATTTGAGCATCACCAGGTGCATGGTACCCCGCATGGCACCTTATCCGGAGAGCGACCTTCCACTTCTGGGGAATCATTATCAAAGGCATTATACAGGGGGGCGACTTGTGCTTGATATGGCGAACTTCAGAAATATCCCCAGTTTTGAAAAGAAAGGAAGAAAACCAATCTTTGAAGGCTGACTTATATTATCAGGATGGTGATATTGCTGATATATTTGCTTAGTGTTTCTTTGGCTGCTTCAGCTCAAGGCAGTACCTATAATCCGGCCTCGGCTACCTTTGGCACCAATGGCTTTGCAAATTGGGGAGTGGGGAGTTGGCCACCATCAAATGTAGGAATCCCAATAATTCCTCAATCACCGGATCAAGAAACACTTTCACTCTTGGAAGAATTCGACCCAACTCGGATCCAATCCATCATTCAAACCCTGGTCGACTTCGGGACTAGGCACACAGCTTCTGACACTACAAGCGAAACGAGGGGCATTGGAGCTGCTCGAAATTGGCTGTTAAATGAGATGAAGAAATTAGCCTTGCCTTCGAATGGGTTGATCAAAGTTTCCATGCCATGCTACGTTCAGCCTGAAAGCGCAGTCCGTGGGATTCCTTTCCCGGTAGAGCTATGTAACGTCCAGGCCGAGATTACCGGGGCAGTGGATCCCAATCGTACTTACGTTTATACGGGCCATTATGACTCGAGAAGGATCAATATCAGCGATTATACAAATGATGCTCCTGGAGCGGATGATAATGCAAGCGCGATAGCTATTGCTTTGGAACTTGTTCGAATCCTTGCACCCGTCGTTGGCATAAGCCCCCCTGCAACAAGTATTATCATTGCTGCTGTGGCTGGAGAAGAGCAGGATCTGTATGGGAGCAATTTCCTTGCCCAAACATGTCAGTATATATGTTTATTTTTTGGCACATTTTCCATTTCTGACGTATAACAGTAAAGAATGCTTCAGTAAATGTGCAAGGCAACTTCAACAACGACATTGTCGGTAGCGGTTCGAATGCACCTTTTGATCCATTGAACCAGCATACCATCCGTGTCTTTGGAGCCGGTACAGATTATCTAACTCTTCCTTCCACCACTATTGAAGAAATAATAGGCACCGGATATCAAGACGATACGCCTTCCCGCCATCTAGGAAGATTTATCCAAGAAGTCAACGCAGGAGCTGCATCAACAACAGAAATGCAAGTAGCACTTATATACAAACCGGACAGATTTTCCCGCGGGGGTGACCATGAGTCTTTCCTTGACGCCGGATTCCCCGGTATCAGATTCACCGAACCACAAGAAGATTTCTATCACCAGCACCAAGATCCTCGTGTCCAGGATGGCATTGTATATGGGGATAATATCGAGTTTGTTGACTTCAATTATACCGCTCGGGTGGGAAAAGTCAACCTCTTGAGTATTTGGAGCATAGCTAATGCTCCTGGAACACCAACAAATTTTACTTATAGTCCGAGTATTGGCTTCTTGGCTTCGAGCGAGAATACACCGTCTAGTTATCTGGAAAATATTATCCAGTTTTACTGGAATACAGAACCTGTTGATCCACTCGTTGATTATTATGAAATTGTTTGGCGACCTATGGCCAGCCAGCAGGCAAGTATTTCAAGCCGCCTGAAGGTGACATCAGCTAACTGGAGCAGTGGACTCATATGCTCAACGTTGGAGTTGAGGACTCTATAATCCTTCCTATTAGTAAGGACAATGCAGTTTTTGGTTTGAGAACGGTTGGAAAGAATGGAAAGAAGAGCCCTGCAACGTATGCACTCCCCGTCGGGTTCTAGTTCTGTTGAATTTGGTTGGGTTGGGTTTCTCTTTAAATTCGAAGTTTTTGTAAACAGAGGTCAAAGCCAATGGCCCCGCATCAAACAAGAGAAACCTTTGAGAGAGATGGACAGCCACCCTTCTCCACTTTGGAAGGTCCAATTTATCTGTGCTTGCTTTCTGGCTCTCGTTCCTTTTTAGATTCCCAAATCGAGTTGGCAACCTATCTCGGTTCTACTGTGAGGCAAAACCCCGACTTGGTCAAAACTAAGTATTTCTAAATCTATCCTGGGGTCGTTCTACGTCCCTAGCTGTATGGCTGAGTCTGTTCTAGGAATTATAGATCAGGCGGTTAACCGTCGCGTCGTTGAAACGCTTCTTTCAGCTATCAACTACATACTTTATCATCAATCTACTTGAGTGACAGTATACACGACGATGGCATCCAATATGACTCAGCTCGATGGAGACGGTTCTGAGTCCGAGTTCAAGAAGGATCACAAAGAACTCGAAGAGGTCATTCTACGTTCTGAGGTCAAAGCTCGACTTTACAACCATCTCGGAATAATAGAGGATCCCCCAAATCCCGGACTTCTTATTGAAGGCTTTAGCACAATTGGCTTTCCTCTCTTAGAACATGATATTATAAATTAAGCGAGCTAGTAACCAAGAAATATACTGGTCTTCGCGATGGGCAGCCGGAATCTTCCTGAAAAACATGGCTAGTCGCCGGAAAACCAATAAAATTCTATAACCCCCCCTATTTGAAGGTCGAAACAAATGTGACCTCGAGGATGGTAGAGGCAATTGGAATGACCGAAAAGGCGCTGCAATGCATTTGTGTTCCTTAGAACTGCGCGAGGCCGGCGGTCAAAATGGACCTGGTGACATGTAAGTGGTGCAAGAAGTCCCCCCAAAGCTTTTTCTTGCTAATTACATTAAAGTGCCAAGCCAAGCTATACATTTAGAACCGTTGATGTTGTCTTGGCTTCGTTACACGATGGCGGTGTGATCGACACAAAATACAAATCCAAGAAGACCCCGTCGTATGATTGCTCATATCTAGCTAGGGTACGAGATTTAGTCAATTCTTCACTTATGGAACAAAACCGTTATGTGGCCAGTTTCACGATAACAATGTAACTTATCAATCTATGGTTTCCGGGTTCTTCTCAGGTATGCTCTCCATTGGAAAGTACTTGGCAAAATCAAGTCAGCTGCGACTCTGGATGCCAAGTTAGGTAAATTACGCTCGATTTTGTCCAGCTGGAAGGCACAAGTGGAGCATCCTGTTATGGTCTATCTACTGGAAAAGACATAGTCCAACGATGGACTGTCGCTCGTCGAATCACGCTTACAAAGACACACAATTTTATACCTGTCTCGCTGACCTACTCGGAACTGTTAAAGGTACAGCTGCGACTGGCTACTATGGATACGGCTACCATGAAGGCGTTGAACCTGAAGAATACCCTACTCTGAGTGATACGATAATTCTTGGCTGCTTCGTAGATCTAACTCTGGAGATACAAATGGTCCTTCAAGATGAACCCTTTAACTCCATTGATCCCGATGACGAGAACTACCACAGTGGTCATCAGCTGACGCAAAATTATCACAAAAGCGTAAGCAAGTATCGTCTTCACATGCGCTAACTTTTATAAGTCGTACTGATTATGCCGAAGGAACAGCGTATCCCTTTTTCCTTGGGCCCTAAAGGAGGGCAAAGACAAAATAATCCCAGATATGCTACGATAATATGAAGATGGATAGCTAGAAGTCAGTACACGGGAAGATGCAGAGAAATTTTGCACGATGGTTGTGGAAGTGCATCATGGGATTCCGAGAACGTCAAGTGTCCCAAGGATATAGTATGCAGGGGCTTTTAGATCATTACACTACTTGATGAAAAGCCCTTTCTCAAAAAGGGCCTTCCACTTGTCAGTTCGACCAGAGAGGTGCATTCGGCAGCCAAAATCATGGTAGGTCGACATGGAGTTGTCCAGTTGAAATCGGCCTTGGATTTACGTTTTCACAACTCAAAATCTTTTCCACGAGAGACGAGGCCATAAGAAATGTTTATCATATTTTCCCAGACTCTATCAGCATCAGCTGGGTGAGAGCTCAATACCATAAAGGCACTGGCATGTCAGAAATCCAACTTCGCAGCGTGATGGTCTGCCGCTTGGAAAGCTAGCCATGAAACGGACAGAAGATTCTTGTGTTAATGGCGTTTGCAAGTGAGAATATTGCGTCACTAAAAATCACTGTTGCTTTTCTTAGACATACTGCAGAAGCCGGAGGGGCTTCCACAGCTCAATCTTGGCGTTGTTATCATGATCTCTGAAATACTTTACCTTCGTCTTATCCGGGCAAGAAGCAATGTCGTACACTGAGAACATGTCAATGCTACTTTGCTAGTGCTATTAGTTCGGAATGATGATCGAGATGAAGAAATTCTGCTCCATCTTGAAGAAGATGCAGTCGTGGGAATGCTCCACTAGCAAATGTTTACCTACTCTTCTTGGAGAAGTCTGACCGGAGATCTTATCAACCTACGGCACTTTCCAATCGAGCAATACAGGTTTTCTGCAATAACTTTATTACATCATACATAATAAAGGGCGTTCCACCAAAACTCTCAGTCGCACGAAATCTAAATAAGCTGCAGATGTTCAGAGTGTCATCCTTTACAAAGTTTCTTGACCGGGATCCGCCGATAACTTTGTGTTATAGAGTTTGGAATTAGTGGCTGGTACGCTCCCAAAAAGCTCCACTTCCTTCTTCAGCCCTTCTGCTTTCCCAATCTCAGAGTTCCTCCTGCATAGCATCTTCACCATTTATACGACCATCACCATCACCACTCTTAGAAGCATCAATATCAAAGGAGGCGTTTCCACCTCTTCAACTAATAGTCAATCACTCCCGTAAAATCTTTTCAAGAGAAAAAGTTTCTCTCCATAGGGATTGGGAACCAATATTGAAAACAAGCATCAGAATGAAGAATGGTTTCTGGTAATTAACTCGCATTTCAAATTATCCTATGTACATACATCTCTTTTTTTGCTTATGTAAAAGTGTAGAGAAAAATCCACTTCAAATGCGACGTAAAGGCAGACTATTGTCATGCCATAGTTTTTTTTTAGGCCTAACTAGGTAATACATCTATGAACTAAATGAAAATTTTGAAAGAAGACCTTTCCTATGCGCAGGAAACTCCATCGGGAGAAAGAAAGGCCTAAAGAGAAGAAACGTGGAACTGACGCTATCATTATTCTTCTCCGTGTTTGCCAGCAGTTCTTCTGTGCATTGTTTTCAGCCGTTCTTTGTCTTTGACTATAGGATTGTTAGTATCTGGAAAAGAGAAGAGAGGAAAAAGACGTACCTCCATCCCATATCAGGAATTCATGTAAAGCAGATCCACCTGGTACCATGGGTAGTAAAGAAACTTTCTTATCAGTAACCACCTCTAAGAAGGCAGGTCCGTCACTTTCAATCAACCATTTCAAACTATCAACAACATCACCAGGCTTAGTACATCTCCTAGCTTGGACACCCATAGCGTCAGCTAATTTGATGAAATCTGGATTTACAGAATGAGTATGTGCATATCGATCCTCGTAGAAAATGTTTTGCCATTGTGTGACCATTCCTTGTTCCTCATTATTGAGGACAATGATCTTGACACCGATGTTGAACTGTGCAGCAGTCGACATTTCGGTAAGAGTCATGTTGAAGGATGCATCACCATCAATATCAATGACTAGAGCCTCAGGTCGAGCTACCTTAGCACCAATTGCTGCGGGGAGGCCGAAACCCATCGTTCCTAAACCACCTGAAGTGATCATTGTTCTTGGATGTCTCCACCGGAAGTGTTGTGCAGTCCACATTTGATGTTGTCCAACACCAGTAGCAATGATGGTTTCCTCTTTTCGGTCGGCAGTAAGATTTGAAAGCTCCTCAATCAAGGTTTGAGGCTTGATGAGTCCTGAACGTTCAGCTTTTTCGTAAAGGGAGAGGGGAAATTTCTCCTTCCAGAAATTGATCTGATCGAACCACTCTTTCCTTTCAGTCATACTCTTGTTCTTGACATTTGGGAGGAGGATTGCAAGATTCGATACTACATCACCTTCCACGGCCTCAGTAGCTTGTACAACCTTGTTGATGTTTTTAGGCATGATCTCGAAGTGAACAATACCTCCGCGACCTTCTGTTGCAGCCGCCTTGGCTGCTGGGGCAAATTTCGAAACGCTTCCAGTCACGCGATCATCGAACCGGGCGCCAAGAGCAATGATAAGATCGGCTTCTTGCATAGCTAGATTAGCATATGCAGAACCATGCATACCGAGCATGTGGAGGGCCTTCTCGTCCAGCTCATCAAATCCACCGAGACCTTGGAGGGTTGTGGTCACAGGGATCGAGGCTTTGTCAGAAAGCTCTTTCAAAAGCTTTGGCCCTTCTGGAAGAGAGATGACACCTTGTCCAGCATAAATTACGGGCTTCTTGGCAATATTGATCAAATCTGCCACGCGGTTTATGGTAGCAGCAAGTTGTCTCTGGCTGATTTCTTGGGCGACTCGGGATGCTTGGCTGGGAAGAGGCGGGAGAATGCTGCTTATTGGGATGGCTTTCCGCAAGATAGCAGCTGTGACATCTTTAGGTAAATCAACCAAAACAGGTCCAGGTCGTCCAGATGTTGCAATTTCGAAGGCCTCCTTTATACGTTTTGGTAATTCGGCAACATTTTTGACCATAACATTCCATTTTGTGCATGCCCTTGAAATTCCAATTACGTCAGCCTCCTGGAATGCATCACTGCCAATTGCTGTGGTTACTACTTGTCCGCAGAACACAACCATGGGAGTTCCGTCAGAGAGGGCATCCTGCATAGGGGTAACAACGTTTGTCGCGCCTGGTCCTGAAGTCACAAGAACAACTCCTGGTTTTCCTGAGGCCCTGGCATATCCCTCTGCCATATGTCCGGCACCCTGTTCGTGTTTGGGTAGAATGAAATCGAAATGTTTTGAATTGTATATAGCGTCGAATACAGGTAAAATGGCCCCACCAGGATAACCGACTAAAGACGATCAGTATATCCACGCCATTGACAGGCACAACACTTACATATATGCTTAACACCCTGTCTAAGCATCATTTCGTGAAAGATCTCTCCACCAGTCATACCAATAAACCTATTTGTCCCATTAGCCTCCAATGGGGTCCCAAGTGACGGTGACTCAGAACATACGATTCGTCCATCTCAGGTTGTCGGACATTTTGTAAAGAATTCGCATGGTCTGCTCGTCGCGGAGGAGGATTATTGAAAGCGGGGCTGGGCCTTTCTCTTGTCTGTCTATATACATTGTTAGTAAAGGCATGAGTCACAGAGGGTGTTGAATCATACGTAGAGGACGAAACTGCTGCAGAAGCAGTAGCAGAAGTTGCTTGTGTTCTAACATTCGACGGAGTTTTCCGGATTACTCCAAGGGCGGCAGGTGCTGGAGAAGTTGAGAATGGTCGGGTTGCGCATTTCGTGTTTTGCCTCAAAGTGCGAATAGCACTTCTAGCAAGATTTGGTCGAAGCATTTTAGAGAAGAAAACGGGGAGAGAGGATAGGAAAAGGAGAGATAAACGCTGCGAATAGCCAATTGATGATTCAAGCCTTTACGAACAATGTCGTTTTAATTGGATTGAGGAAAGAAGGGTGAGACGGGAATATGGAGATTATATGTACAGGTAAGAGGTAAGAGAAGTAAGATCAAGATTTGTTTTCTTTGCATGAAGAAGGAGGCGCTATCGGAGGTAAGGCGGGCGCAGTGTGGGGAAGGCCAAGCGAAAATTAAAATTTCCAAATGGCCCAATCGGTGCTTTACCCTTATTGCATCTGTTGTCTCCGAATATTCTGAGCCAATCAATCTATATATTTTCATTGACCACTCGGAGGAGAGGGAGATGACTAAGCTTATTCCTTAGGTAATGCTTTTTGCTCAGGTCTTTCCCTCCCAACCCAAACCTCAATATGTAAAGAGAGGTATTCCCCTCCAAAACTAGGGAGTTCAAAGACCTCTTCCTCCTTCACCTCCCTCGATGAAAAGAGCTACTTACTGTAGCTATAGAGAACCTAAAGCGCACCAATCATGATAATCGCCTTCGGCCCTTTCACTAAGTAGACGCGGGGCGGCTGGCGGGGCTTTACTGGTCTCGAGATCCTTCTTACTTAACAGACGTGTCGTTGTCTCGTGCTTTCTTTTTAAAGTGAAGGAACTATTGTGGGCTGTTCTATTTCACCTGCCTCCTAGTACTTGAATTGTACGCTCTCCCTCGATACTCCTTCCTAAGAGATCGTGCATATCTATCAATTACCCCGCCAACTCAACCTACAATGGCAGGTAACGTCCCAGTCACAACGTCCCTCAAGGATATCTACACAGATGATGCCATACCCTCACAAACAGAGAGATGGGAGAAGCTATTGAAGCTATTCAAGAGCAATTATGGGCACGATGGCCAATTCGTATCTCGATCTCCAGGTCGAGTTAACATCATCGGAGAACACATTGATTACTCTCTCTACTCCGTCCTACCTATGGCAATCACCGCAGATGTTCTCTTGGCAGTCTCTACAGCCATTAATAACGACCACGATCCCTCCTCTAGTACCTTCAAAATCCGAGTCTCCAATGTTCAAACCTCAAAATTCCCCTCCCACGAATTCGATATACCATATGACTCAGTTGAGATAGACGCAACGGTTCATGAATGGACAAATTATTTGAAATCGGGTCTACGGGGTGCATTAGAAATTCTGCGAAAAAAATACGGAAACGATTTTAAACCTAAGAGTATGGAAGTCTTGATGGATGGAACAGTGCCATCAGGAGGAGGACTGAGCAGTTCCGCGGCTTTCACAACCGCATCCGCACTCGCAGTCCTCTACGCCAATGGAATCCATGAAGTCGACAAAACTCAACTCACGGAACTGGCCATCGTCAGCGAACGAGCGGTAGGAGTCAACTCAGGAGGAATGGATCAATCTGCCTCAGTCTTTTCCATCCGGGGCTCCGCGCTCTTCGTCTCATTCCTCCCTAGCCTAACTGCTCTCCCCGTGAATTTCCCGCCGACTTCCCCTCAACTCACCTTCGTGGTCGCCCAATCCTTCGTCGCAGCAGACAAACATGTCACTGGTCCCGTATGCTACAATCTCCGTGTCGTAGAATGCAGTCTCGCAGCCGCCTATCTCCACACCATCCTCAACAAATTCACCTCTCCTCTCCCTACTGACTCCGCACCATTAGGAATCTCCCTCCGCGGTTTCCACTCCGCCTATTTCGCTAATTCCACCCTCTCCTTTGAAGATCAACTCGCGGAACTCATCAATCTTACAAAGAAAACCCTTTCAAAAGAAGAAGGCTATACACGCGAAGAAATATCCAAAGTAATTGGTCTTTCAGTTCAAGAATTAGATGATAGATTCACATCCACCTTCCCAGTGCGCGCAACCAAATTCAAACTCCGGCAACGCACTCTCCATGTCTTCTCGGAAGCTTTACGAGTCCTGCAATTCATGGACATCCTCTCTAACCCCTCTCCTTTCCTCACTGCGGGCTCTTCATCCACTGAAACATTCAACAAGAAGTTAGGGGAGCTAATGAATGCGACTCAAGATAGCTGTAGAGATGATTACGAATGTTCGTGTCCGGAACTTGATGAATTATGTGCGATAGCGAGGAGGCATGGTAGTTATGGGAGTCGATTGACAGGGGCGGGGTGGGGGGGCTGTAGTGTTCATTTGGTGCCGGGGGATAAGGTGGAGGCTGTGAAGGAGGCGTGGGAGAAGGAATATTATGCAAAGAGGGAGTTGACTCATGAGCAGAGAGAGGGCGCGGTGGTGGTTAGTAGACCGGGGGGTGGGAGTGCTGTGTTTATGGTCGAGGGGGTGGGCGCTATTTAGGTAGGTTGATTGATTAATATGGAGGTAAGTAGTTAGGGGATATACGATATCTAGGAAATAAGGAGAGAGTGATTATTAAAAGAAGAGTGCTTCTTATTAAAATAGTGATCGTCAAAAGGTAAGTTATTTGAAAGTAGTTGTCTGAAGTCTAAAGAGATGCTTCTCATAATCCCCCTCGCTCCCAACCTCAAAACAAACAGAAAGAAAATAAAGAGAGAGGAAGGAAGGAAGGAAGGGAAAATTCACAATTTAAAATCCCCATTAACTTTCTCCCAACCAACTAATACCTCTCCTCTCTCTCCCCCTTCCCATCCCGTTCTCTTTTCCCCTTCACCACCCACGCCCCCTCCTTCCCCATCCTTCACCACCCCTTTCCTAGTACCAGCATTACCCATCCCAGCAACTCTCTCCGCCAATCCAATTTTCAGCGCCCTAGATCTCTCAGTGCACAATTCATAGATCGTAGAGAGATTAAAAGTCAATGCGTGGAAAGTGTTGTTTTGTGGGACAGGGTTGAAGGGGGAAGGACGGAGGAGAGATTCTAGGATATCTCTTGCCTAGACGGTTGTGGGATGTTAGTAGGGATGGAGGTCGGAAGAGGGGTTTAGGAGAAGGGAGGGGGGGACGGGACAAAGGGACGTAAAAGGGGTAAAAGGGAGGAGATAAGAAAGAAGAATACAAACCTCGTCACCCCTTCCAAGATACAACAACGTAACCGCAAGATTCTGTCGCCAAAGTGCTATATTTCTCGAATCCAAGTATTCAGAAGTCAATAAATCCCACGTCGTCGCAGCAGCTTCGTAATTACCATCTGACATGTGAAGAAGTGCTTGGAGAGTTTGTTCTTTCTCTTTCTCTTCATTCTCTCTTTTACTTTCATCAACACAAGACGAAGATGAGGAGGAAAGAGTCGAACGAGCAGCATCTACATCCCCAAGATGGAGATATAAAAGCGCTTTATTGATGGAGATTGATGGGGTAGAAGGGAGTGAAGATAAGTGCAGGATGGCGCCAGGGAGATCTTCCATTTCGATGAGTGCGGATGCAACTCTGATTCCTAGATCTTCTAGCCTTTCTTTCCACAACTTTATTTCCTTTTCAATCTCCTCCAATTCCACCTCATTCTTAGTTGCTGCCCGTCGTTTTTCTAGAGAAGATAAGGTAGAGCGAGCATCCCTCCCTAAATCATAATAGCCCATAACTCCTCTCCTCGCATCATTGAATCCCATCCCCTGCAATCTCACTGCTAAGACCCGTAATTCCCACCCAACGACATGGCCTCCGGTTTCCGGATCACGGTAATAGGCAGCGTTGAGGTCTTCTAGGGCTTTTACTTCTTGCGCTGCGAGAGAGGTTTGGTTGCACAGCGTTAGAGAGGCGAGGCGGACGTAGAAGAGGCTGAAGATGAGGGATACCGAGGTAGAAGGGGGGAGGGAGAGTAAGAGGGTGGATGAGAGATGGGCAGCGGTGCGGAAGTGGCCAGTGAAGAGGAGAGATTGGAGAGTTGAGAGGGAGGGGTTGGAGGTGGGGAGAGAGGGGTTCCGGAAGGGAGGCGGGATGTCTAGTAGGGGGAGGGGATGGTAGATTTCTGGTCGGAGGAGGTAGGTGAAATCCCGGAGGAGGGTGGAAGAGGTCGATTTGAAAGAGGGAGAGGCGGATGAGAGTGTGGATGGGGCGGTTTTGAATGTTAAGTTTGAGCCTGGGGAGGGGGATGGGAGACGCGGTGTCCGTGGTGTGATGGGCGTGGCTGTAGCGACGGGAGAGAGGAGAGAGGTGGTGGTGAGATTAGTGCTTGAGGAGAGGGGGCTGGTTAAGGGTGAACTGTGGATTTATAAGTATGGGTATAAGACAGGATAAGAAGGGGCCTTACTCGTTGATATCGAGGAGGCCACGGGTCGGGCGCCGAGGAAGGTCTAATGAGTATGTCAGAGGTGGAGGTTGTAGAAGCATCGTGATGTTGTTCATGTAGAAGCAAGAATGTAAAGAAATACGATCCTAGACACTGTGCCTTGACGAGCTCAGAATGGAGAGTTTAGAAATTTCGTCTCGTCATAAACTTCGGACAATTTTAAAGACAGATATTGAGCCTCGCTTGATGGGATCTCACTCTCCCTCGATCGCAGGAGTTCTTGGGTATATCTCTCTACATTCACCACTTGACTTGGCTGTCTTTTCATCGAAAAGACATTGTTGTTATTGCAGCAACCGCCCTTTATTCATGGACAACCTAGCTATCCCCAACTCATCATTGCCCCCATTCCCAACATTACTCGTCCTCATCCGTCCTACCCATTTTACTTGATCCCGTGATCCAACCTCCTCTCGTTCAATCCTTCTAGGGATAAAAAAAAGAGCAGAGTACTCACTTCTGTTAGATGAACCCTGTCTCGTATGTCTCTTTGATGCTGAATCCGCTGATGAAAGCTCCATTTTTGCAGTGATTATTGTCGTTAACTGAGGTATGGAGATTGTGGTCGAGAGGAGCGGGAGTGTTTTGTAGATTCATGCCGTTAACCTTTCGCATAATTTAAAGTTTAGCGCATCCGCTAAGGAATATCAACCAGAATTCTCGAGGCCCACAAGACTCTTCCATCTCAAATGAAATCTGACTTTGTAGTCCAACTTCATAATATCTCGATAACTATCGATACGACACAACCTAGACTTCAGGGGTTTTACTAGTATTACCGAGGCACCAAGAACAGTGGAAGTGCATTACTGCGCCCCGGGACCCGATCAGAAGGGTTGAGTTTGTTGCCGATGCCGACAGTGTGACAAAAATAGTTAAGGACTGTAGTAGTCCCACAGTAAAACTCAGCTAAAACAAATAGATCCTCTCTTTCAGTATGTGGAAGGAACTGCTGACCTCCAATGATGAATTACTAGGGTCTTCTCTTACTTCAACTGTGACACGGACACGCATCCAAGCCCTGACTTTTGCGAGTTGGAGTCTACCTTTCTTTTGTGCATCAAGGGTTTGCCAGAGTTATAACGGCTCCCGAGCCCAAGTTATGAGTCTCATGATACTAGCCCAAATTCATCCACTGTGGAACCATGCACAAGCGGCAATCTTGATTTTGTTCAGCAATATTTTATGACTGGACAAGCAGCACTCTTTGACAGGATATGGGGTGAGAAATCTTTGCTCGATTTCTACCGCTACAACCCGCAACATCTCCACAGACTTTCATGCCGCCAGGAGAACCAGGGACTCTGCAATGTAAAAATCTTGTGGCAAATAGAGTAGATTTTGAAATGCCACGGGCTAACGAGGATATAAATGGAGTTTCTCTTATATGTGCACTTGGTATTTATGTAGACCACTGTCGAATTAGGACGTATGCTGATCCCAAATAGTATATATGATCCTTTCCTCGATGCGAACCATATCAGCTATCGTTGAATAATTAAGTCTTAGGGTCTAGGACACCACTATACACCCTTCTCGAGACACAAGATGTTTAGCCAATATCATTGCCACCAACGATCGATATGTGCCGATGGCGCTGTGCAAAAGCCTGTTCTGCCCCCGGCTTTAGGTTTATCTGTAGAGAGCTCGGTCATGCCTTCAAGTACTACGAAGATGATGACCGTACTCTGAAAGTCGATTCTCTATACCATGACCTAGATGACGGCCAAGACGATGAATGCTCGAGGATGAAGACACGAATATTATTGTCTAAAAAAAGCCCAGGAAAGCGACAACAAGAATAATATGACAAGTACAGTTTGTTTCAAGGGTAATCACTTTGATTCGAGAATTACTCCTTATGAACACGAAAGCGAAGCAGAGGAAAATTCGAGTGAGAGCGGAGACCCAGATATAAATACGATATCCAATTCTTCTAACAATGTGCATTTGACGGATTATGGTCGCCCCCAATCCGTTTTGGACATAAAAACTAGATTCAGTTTATCGGTTAGCACTAAAGAATAGAAAAAGCCTTGCTCTCCCTTTTCAACCAATCTGGGAATAATAAGACCTAGCTGCTGGGTTGTAGGTGGGAGAAGGACTACAAAAGAGCGGAAAATCATAGGAGCGAGGACCAATCGAAGTAAAAGTGAGTTACGGCGGAGAATTCATCTTTTTCTTGTATGTTTTCTCCCTATCGGAAATGTTTTCATCCATAGAAGTTCGCTACACTCGCTGTCATGGGCTCTGTCATGGGATAGCTAGACGCACAGATACCCGTACCAACAAATATCCATAGTCGTTGGTCCGTGTTTTTGGGAATGGGGAAGTTACTGGAAAGTTTTGTTGCATATCTACATTTTCTGGTCGAAGCTTCCTTTTTCCAAAATTGTCCAATTACGCACGTTCCAGTTCCAACAGTATTTATCCGCCAATCGCTTCTACTCTCCTCCAACTACTTCACCGCAGGGTGTTCACGCAGATTAAGTGATATTATCTTTTCTTATTTCTTATTTCCATTTCCTCCTCATCCCCTTGTTCATTTGCCACCCTCTCGCAAACTACCAACTCAAAACCCTTTCTTAAAGGCAACCCCAACTCTGCTACTCCCTCTCCCATCTTCCTTTGAAATACCTGCTACTTCTTCTTATTCTCCTTGCCTCCTTAAGTCCAGCTAAATACTAAATATCCCTAATTCTACTATTTCTAAACCTGCATATCTCTCTTCACCAACCTTCTCCTTCCAACCCTCATTCTAATTATCAAATTCAGTATAAACAAAAGCTTGAGAAGCTGGCTTTTCAGATAAAGTAGTGATTAGAATCCCCTCTGCCACAGGCCTCGCAGAAGAATAGAGCGAGCTAACGGAAAGAGATCCGAACTGAGATCGATATGCCTCGTAACGATAAATGCCAAACCTGCTCCTTCTTGATCTCTCAAATCTCTCACTAAGATTCGGAATTCGGCAGTGCAGAGATGGTATTTATGGATTTTAAATCAATTGATACAAATTTGCTCTTACAGCTAGGAAGTTAATTTTCACTTCATGGCTTTCTCTCTTGGCAAGATTTTATCCAAAAGTACTGATTTAAGATTTTAAGCCAGTTGAAGGCTGAATTTCTAAGTCTTCCAACACCGCAATCACCATCTCGATCGCCTCAGCATCCAACGATCCTGCTCCATAGTGAGGAGTTGACAACTAAAATATCTTCTTAGCTAGTTTTGAGGTTTTGGTTGGTGCGAGGGTTTTACTAAAGATATTATTCTCAATAGTTGCTTCTCTATTATATAAAAGTATATCATTAATAAGGTTACCGCTTTAATAATTTCAATTAAGCTAGCTTTTCTAAGAGTTATACATATTATAATAAATAGACCGTTCTCATGAATCTTTAGAATCTAAAGCTAGAGAAAAGAGAGAGAAAGAGAACAAAGGCCACTGCTAAAGTTTACATGTCGGATCACGTGACACGCCACTGATGAGCTTACTAATCAAGAGGTCGATTCAGAGGCCAGTGTAGAAGATACGGACCAAAAGAAGATTAATGAGCAGTTCTCTTGGTACACAAAAAAGACTATACGAGGGTATAAAGCTTGGGGGGTAAATGGCAAAGTATTAGAATGTAAGTGTGCTGTATTTTTGGTGTTTTAGTGCCTTCGTCATAATCGGGCCACCGGCCACCTTTTTCTCCGACGCAGAGTACGATATCGACTATAAAAAGTTTATAATTTGATAAACCATAATAAAATTATATGAGCTACACCACTAGCCTATAAGTTATAGAAGAGCGAATCAATTATTATAAATAGCTTAAAGATATTGCTTTAATAAGCCTAATCAAGTCCCGCTAAGGCTTGTCAGGTAATTTTTGATGACGACGGTTAATATTAAAGATTAACTAAGGCGAATCGCTGTGGAGATAGAACTCGAGATCGATGTCGAAGAGGGAATATTTCTGCTGAGAATGAATAGGGGCTCTAGCGAGCAACGATGAATCGGTATCGCCCCTAATTCAGGGGACGGAAAGTAAATCTGCTGTTACGCAGTGCGACATGAGGTAGGCGATTGTTGGTATAGGACAGGCATGCAGTCAAAAACTTCCCGTTGGCGCGACTGCCAAGTGACACAATAATAGCGGTATCCTTGATACTGACAAATTGTCATCAAGATACTGACAAGAAGACAGGGAGTGTAATACCAATGAATATGGGGGGAAATAATTAAAATGGAATGCTTGACGTTTCAAAGGCGAGATATACGAGTCGATAACCTTATCTCATTGGTTCGTTTATGTACAAAAAGAGGAAAAGAGCAGGAAAATAGCTCCCTCTGACAATGTCGCGCATCTACTTGTCAATACAGCATCAGATGATTGCATTGTTCCTTGAACGTTTGGATATCCATGTAAAGTCAACCTTTACGGTATAATGCGAGTTCACCCCTTCAACAATGAAACCTAGCGCAGCTGCTGTCAAATGAGCATCTCACGTGATTACCTAACCGGGTTCCGCAGAGATCTATAGTTCTTATTACCTTCACTATTTAGACTGGATAATATGACCACTTAACCCTAAATCAATACCTTACTTGTATTCCACACCTCTGACGGCTCTGCAGCCGCGAAGCGCGAAGCGAGCGATCAACCCCCCATCATCGAACATCGATCAGCAACAGCCCGCCCCATTGCTGGAAGTATCCTAACCTAAACGAGACCCCAGATCCAGTTTCATCTAAAAAGGCTGCTATTTTGAGGCCTTCCCTCCCACTTCAAGAGTCCCCTTTGTACTGTTCGCAAAGCTGCGAATGCTTGATTCTAAGATGAATATGTATCTATCTATTTCAATCAACGACGATATATTGGCCTCGAAAAGTGCCCTAGTTCGCTTACTCTTAGTAACTACAACTTTTCTGCCTCACACTACAAGGCGTAGGAACGGCACGAACCGTGCCTCTTTCTTACACCTTCTCTGTCCCATTTTTAATGATGCAGATCTGTTTTGACGCTTCCCCTCCCGTCGTAGGATCATGTCTCACTTGCACTTATTAATTCCCTCTCTCCTCACATTTTCCCTTTCCTACCTTTTTCTACCTTCTCCTACGCAAGCATCATCCTCATTCCTATCCTGCGTCAATCATGCGCCGGCTCGCAAGCACTTCTTTAATATTCTCCTCCTATCTCCTCTATTCCAGAACAACAGCAACACTACAATGCTATTTCCCCAACGGCGACCCAGATACCGATCCCAACGGCTACGTGCCATGTAATCAGACAACTACGGCATCGGCATGTTGTAGTCCGAATGATTCGTGTAGTGCGACGGGGTTGTGCCTTGGTGCCGCGGGGTATCCTTATAGAGGGGGATGCACGGATAAGACGTGGGCTTCGCCTGCTTGCTCGAAATTATGCTTAAAAGGTATGTTTCTTTAGGGAGGGGGAGGAGGATTAAGGGCTAATATTTTTGGGGGGAGTAGATCCGCTAGCGAACAATGCAAGTTTTGCAGGCTCGACGAATCTATATCGCTGTGGACCGCTGGGGACTTTCAGTGGGCAGGTGTGCTGTCAGGCTATGTCTGGGAACGATTGTTGTATGCATATCTCAATTTCTATGCTCCCTTTTCTTTTCAATCCAACTTCAAGAGAAATCTTGAATATAAGTAGCTGCCACCTTCATTAGAAAACTCGCACTCATATTTGAAAATCCTCCAGGCAGCACACAATTCGACTACCTCAACTCAGGCGTATCATTCAAACCTGGCTCCGACCTAATCTATGCCGCGCTAGCCGAAACGCAAGCCAGCCTCTCTTCAGTTCTCTCTGCATCCGTTTCCTACACATATACCATGACCAAAACCGTCACCACTGCCTCATCCGCAGAGACATCTACTCTCTCTAACTCATCTGATTCCAGCTCTTCCTCTTCCTCATCCGCTCACGCTACATCTTCTTCAACGAATAACGGGTTATTGATAGGGCTAGCTGTAGGAGTACCCCTCGCTACATTAGTTATTGGTATTTTATCCTTCTTAGTTTGGAAAGAAAAGAGAAAAAGTATCGGTCTAGATGGAAATGAAACTGTGGAAGGAAGAGGAGCACCACCAAGTTTCCATTCGAATGTACATCCATGGTATTTCCAACAGAGACAGGAATTACAAAATGCTGGATTGCCGCGGTTTACCGGGAATGGGAATGTGTGGAGTACAACGGGAGTGAGGACGATGGATGGGAAATATGATATTAATGGGAATGTGAATGGGCAGAGGGTGAAAACATATGAGATTGGGAGTGAAGTGAGGCCCAGGGAATTGGATGGGAGGAGTCCTGGGGAGGGGGAGAGATTTTAACTTCTTATCATATATTTTCTCTGTTAGGGGAATAGGGATATGGACCGCGGCATTGGTTAAAGGGGAGTCAAGGAAGCGTTTTTTAGAAGGGAGAAATCCGGCATATGTGGACGACGCACTTAGAAGGGAGCGAAAGGCAATAAACTACTGGGAGACTGCATTGCTGGAAAAAGGAGTTTTCATGGATTTTGGGAAAGGAACGGATATATAGTGAACGGATCAGCAGTATTGGGGCTTGTACATCTTCTGAGAAGAGAAGACAAAGATTCCCCACGGTAGGAAGAGTGGCAGCCTAGAAAAGCTTGCTTGTTAAGATTTAAGAGTGACTGAATATTATTTGTATATATGTATTTTGAAATTATATAAATAAACATTAAATAGGCTTTTTTTATTCACATTATATATAATAATTTAAGTATCTTATGAATTTATAAATCTGTTGACGATTTAGCCAGTTTAGTCATAGACGCTAAATGACACTGGTTTACTTGTTGTGTAGTAAGCTCATTAGCTTAGCGTATCCCGTGGGTCTACTGCCTATTTAAGTCTTATGCTATATTCGCAAATCTGGCTTAATAGCTAGCTTTCGCAACTAGCTAGCCTTACTAGATAATAAAGCAAATAAAAAATACTCGGAAAAGAAACGTATTTTGCATATATCGTTTTTAGATCTTTTCCACAACCCCGTAGATTACATGTTACCGATAATGCTGCGAAGGTAGCTCGCGGAAGCTTATCCTGGCTGGGTATCACAACAGATGTATCAGATCTCGGCATTAAGTAGTATGTATATGCCTGGCAAAAATTCGATAGTGGTGTATGAGAGAGAAAAAGACTTCAAATAAGATTTACTCGATTAAGGGGATAGAAGGGAAGTTGATGTGATAGCCGTATATCTTTCGGCTTTGCTCATGCTTTGGAAAAACTTCTTTTACAAGGTAATTTTATTGCGGGACCAAGGCTGTTAGATGTTAGACTAATACGAAACCATCTGTTGTGACGAGGGGTCGGTAATGTGATTGTTGGGATACATAACATCAACCTTCGTAGGACTTGGAAGGATAAAAACTATCATTGAACCAGACTTGTTATCTCCTTTTATCTTGCATATGCAAAACACCGGTGATAGCTACGGTAATGCTTCAACCGACATCAAGGTTAAGAATACAAAATGGCGGTGTTAATGATATATTCTGTAAGTGAATATTAGCCCTACTAGTAGTCGTTAAATTCTCAACGTGATTTCGCACGGTATTATTAGAGATATCTAAATTAGAACTTTGTTGTTAGCATAAAGAGGGTTTTAATTTGTTAATTGTGGGTAGCATGTCATTAACATTAGAAGAGATCTTGCAGATTATTATGTCCTATAATAGATTGGCTAATCTATTATATTCAAATCTAGAATACTAATTGCTATACTATTATATTCAAATCTAGAATACTAATTGCTATACTAGCTCTAAGGTCAAATATTTCTATTGCAACCGTAAAATTCTACCCTTTCTTAAAAGCTGCATCTCGCTGGAATGTCATATGGTGTAGAAATTGAATTATATTGGGACTGTTTATCTACCAAATGCTTTTAAATCAGAGTCAATGCCATATATACCGTCAGTATAGACCCAGCTTGGGAAAAATGGCGGAGCTGTACTTCTTAATTGACTTGCAAAACTGAAATCGATCAAAATGATATCTCGTCCTTCATGATGTTGCTGAGACTAAAGTCTCCACGGCTGAAGCCTGCAGAATGGAGTCGATCAAGCGATTGCAGCCATTTCAGAATTTTGATGTACTGATGAAATGTCGACGTCCTGAAGGCAGGGAAACGTTGCAAAACCAGGGTACTCAGGCTAACCCGACCAAGTGATGGAAAATGGCTGATGATTGTAATCGACGATGCATCGGTACAATCGATGGACTCCTGCGCTTTGAGGCGGTGTTATCGGCTTGGCCTCACAGCCCTGGAAGGTCCGCGGGGGAGGCATGGAATGCGAACTTGTTAAGGTTTGTGAGTCGAGATGTCATCTGCTGATTGCATCTAATTGTCCGGAGGGTGTCTTGATTGCGGGATAGCTGCGTGTCGACCAAATTGGGGTGGCAGATTCAGATGTTGTACATAGCTATGTTGTGGGGGCGATGCTGCGGGTAGCATTGCGCCATTTTCCCATACCGCATCAGCATTCCACCCTGCGATATATTTCCTTTCCTTCGCGCCGCCCTTGTTTACACCTATCAGAGATGCTGAGAGGACCGGCATCTACGCAAATAGGAGCTGGCACAGCCACCATTCCGCACCCAGGTAAGTATAGGATAAGCCTCTTCATCCGCCATGCACTGCTACTGATATTACGTAGGCATCAGCTCGTTCCTCATACTCGTATTCTTGCTCGCCTTGTGACGAACATCCACGGCTAGACAGTTTACTTCCCAAGGAGGTGTGGCACCAGTGCGGAAAACGCGGATCCAGGCATGTTTTTTCGGGCAGAGGTAGGCAAAGCCAGGGGGCAGACCGACGCCGCCGGTGGGATTGCGGAGGTGGATTCCTGGCGGGTCGTTGCTGTTGAGGGGTATTGGCCCTTGTATTGGTAGCCGGCGCTGTAGTTGTAGTATCCTGGAGCACTGAAGAAAGATGGTGCTGCGAGGGTGGGTGCAGGTGCTCCAGGCCAGCCTTGGCCTACGAAGACGGGTTGAAGTGGCATGCCGATGGCTAGGCCGGGAGTGTTGACGAATTGGTTACCAAGGCCTAGCCTCTGCCGATCATATTTATCCTCTACTCGCCAGCACCTTCTCTAAAGGAGATCTAGCATTGAGCACTCAAGCGCAGGCTTAGATTGTTGATCAATCCTAATTACAGTTGTATTACTGAAGAAGTGATCTTGATGACAACTTATTGGTCGAGAAGAGGTTTCGATTTCCTACTTCAACAAATCCCCACGACCTTTCAAGGAACTCCTCTCTGAGTGCGGCGTTGAATACTTGAGGTTTTTCCAAAACAAAACCTCTGTATATGAGCATCAATATAGCTCCTGGGCAAGGTCCGCAGTAACGAATATAAGATCTATCTGGACAATTATTGGAAACGAGAACGAAGAAAGAAAGTTGCTGAAATATATTGGGGGCTTCCTTAGTCAAACAGCTCGAAAATGACCTTGGCATTCCCTACTGAAAGGGTTACCAGCTGTATGGACCCTCTTGGAACTGGAAAATCAAGTTATGCAGTAGAAAGAGCAGCTTAATCGTTAATAAAGGGTTGTATCTAACACTAAAAACCTCTCGCTATATAGTAATATACTTAAAGTCCTATCTCATTATTAACCTAATTGTTAGGAACCTTCTTTCCGCGTAATTAACATGTCATTCGTATATTATGACTTAATTTGATATTTCATGGCTATAAAATTGGCGTTGACTATTTTGCCTAAGGCTTGCTTCTCTAATACACATTGCTTCCTCTTTCTCGAAACCTATTATTTCTAACTGTGTATGTCCGACTATGCAATCTAAAGTAACTGACATCGGTCGCCGGTGATAAAAGAAATGTTCGTATTGTTGGGAAATGGGGTAAATTCATTTGGGTTGGCACCGTGGGATGGTTTTCCTCGACAACTCTTGCCACGGCGTCGCCGCGACGTAGTTTGGCAGGATATCCCTTATTGCAACTGCAGAAAAGATAGCGTATAATTTTGACGCTATCTTTAATGCGCTATAGTTAATCTTCTTCATCTCTGTACTCAACATCTGGCTCGTCAAAATCCCTCTGTTCGATCTCCTTCTGATGTGCTCTATCTCTCAACACCTTGACTACATCGGCAATAATAGTGGCGAGTGTAACCGCTCTGAAATTCAAATACAAGTATTAGTCTCAAATCCCGAATTGCTAAGAACATGAGGGACATACCCAGTAAATATAGCCAGAACACACACGAACTTCAGAATACCAGACGAGCTCTTGTTAACGGCTATGCCACATGCTGCCAGGGCCCAGTCTGCACTGAGGAAAAATAGGTTCATGAGGGAGCCGATGAGAATTGTAACCTTGGTTTGAAAGTAGACGGTCTCTGGCGTCTCAGTACTTGGAAATGCATGATTCCCCTCCGGCGTACTTGGATGCAGAGGACGTGAGTCTAATTGTACTAGAGCTTGGCGTAGCAGACTTTGGTCCAGCGGAACTCGCGCTTGATAGAGCTTATAGAGCAAAATTATGTTGACCTTCGCTCCAAAGGCACCCTAATTGCAGCAGACAAGTTTTTAGTAAACTTATTTGCTAAGAAGCATACCCGTGGCCAATTGCGAGGATTGGCAAATAAATGGGCTATGGAATGACTTACCACAGGGACAGCAGCCCATAAGACAAATATTGCAGACGGAGAAGTATTAAAATTTATGCCTCTGACTACGAAGCCAATCATACTGAACACGCCTATGCCAACGTGGCCAAGAATGCACAGGGTATGGATCGCTTGCCACCAAAGAGGGTTGGCCATCTTGAAGATTTGAGGCGGATATTGTAGGGTTACTAGAGAACTCTTTACCTAGATTACTGTAGTGCTTGGATGCACTCGTATATAAGTGTTCTTGGAGGGGCTGTGCCATGTCAGCATAGCATGGGTGGAAGTCAGCAATCTGCGGCTGACGGTTTCAGCTATTTGCATCATTTTCTCCACTATTCATTCATTCCAACAGTAAATGGATTTCTGCCAGCTGGAAACGAGTCGTGACCATCAGTCAATATGCAAGGGCTGTCGGGAGATCGAAAAGTTCTTTGAAGTCCAAAGGCGCCAAGAATATCGCCAAACTTTTCAACTTCACTCCAATCCAATCCTCTTTCACTCAAGCTACCAGGAGCTTGATTCTTGTGCTCACAAGTGTGTCACATGTCGCGTATTTCGACAGGCGCTTCTTTTGAAGCAACCTACACTCAAGGATATTGCAGGCCTTAAAAAAGAGACATCTCCAGAGCTGTTTCATGGAGTTTATGCCCAGCTGGTCCGCAAAGAGGCTACGCCTTTGGCAAAGACCATCCTGAAGGTCAGTATAGGCAAATCTGACGAGAGCATCACTTCGGCAAAGGTCGCTTGCATGGACTTAAATAATATAGAGCCCTTGGTTCTCCCCGAAAATCCTGACAAACTCATCGTCCATCAACAGGCGAGGAAGTGGTTGGATGACTGCAAGACAAATCATCCAGAGTGCGGAAATCTCTCCTGGTCATCAACATCTCCTACTAGGCTGCTTCACGTACTATCAGGCTCTAGAGTTGAATTGATACATACTTCATTGAGAGCAGAGAAAAACATAGAGTACGCCACATTGAGTTACTGCTGGGGCAGTTTGGACCAGTTAACTGAGAGCGAGAACCAGATAATTGAAGATGGCAAAACAAAAAAACATAATCTGCAGAGACGAAGCCAGCCCTTCGATTGTTCAGAACTACCAGCTACAATTCAAGATTCCATTGCTCTGATACATCGCCTCGGTATCAAGTACATGTGGATTGATACTCTTTGCATTATCCAGGATGATTCAGAGGACTGGCAGCATGAGGCAGCATTGATGCATGAAGTATATGGCAATGCGTCCTTTACTCTATGTGCCTCCTCCAGTGACAAAGCGACAGAAGGACTCTTCAAAAAGCGAGAAGCATGGTCACCTGCAGTCAAGCCTTGCAGGCTCTACGATCGGTGGATAACAACTTTCGATGTGCCGTTGCATGATATACGTGCATTTTCGCCTTTGGCAAATCGAGCATGGACACTGCAAGAGGAGCGCCTCTCGCCAAGGATATTATACTGGTCTGCTCAAAGGATATATTGGTCATGCTCAATAAACCACCGCGTCGAACTAGGGAAATCAAAGACACTCAGCTCCAACACGTCTTACCGGCTATTAGAAGACAAGTCCACGCTCGACGAGATTCAGGCTTCACAAAGTTTCTTGGTGTCTTGCCGAAAAGGCCAAAGAAAGGGGTTGCACGATGCGTGGCTCGATATAGTCAAGTCCTACGCGCGGCGAGAGCTGAGCCATGCAGAGGATAGATTTCCAGCACTTTCTGGTCTCGCTTCAAGATATTACCTAGCTCAAAAGGGCGACGAGTACTTAGCAGGGTTATGGCGAAAGACATTCGCAGAAGATCTTGCCTGGTCTGTTATCGCGCCAAAAGACGCAGAGAAAGGAAAATGTCTCCGAAGGTTCGCACCGTCATGGTCATGGGCGTCACTACCCTTTTACACTTCCACAAACTTCGAGCATGATTTCGCAAATTTGTCAGATTTTCAGTTGCTAGAAGAAGCAGCCCCACGAGAGGATGAATATCCTGACGCAGCCATTAAAAAGGGTAGTGCTATAAAATGTGTTAAAGTCCGTGGACGGCTGCGGCCCTTTCTGAGCCAAAGATCAGTGAAGCGGCCATGGACAGAAATCAGCAGGAAGATTGGAGACAAAGAGAAGTATTCATTCTCAAGCTATGTTGAGTATCCCGCGCATTCTACTGATCTGACGCACTGTCGAGTTCTTTCATATGAGGCGAGGAAAGAGGAAGTGTTGGGGGAACTGGACTATCGCGAAGATGCGCATCGTGCAGAGAACGGGCTACTTCAGATCCAATGTCTCGAGATAGGCAAGTCGGTAATGCTACTTCTTGAGCACTATGAGGGCGAGGGTGAGGATGAGACTGAGGCTCACACCAAGTATCTACGTGTTGGAGTGTCTTATGGATACCGAGAGGATTTCTTCACTGACGTCCCACTGACCGACTTGGAGCTTGTCTAATCTTCTTGTTTGTGTCTTCACTTTCGCGCTGGATCTTTGTTAAGAATCATGAGTTATTACTGTTATTCAATCTCATTTTAGATAAGAGAGTAGACTTGATCAATTTTGTCTCTTTCGTTTTAGTCTTATTAGCTAGTTGTACGATAACGGCTTTGTGACATGACTACTTTTAAATAGTTACAGACTTATTTTAAGAGATGAGAGGTAAGTTCTTTAATTCGTATCTTGTATACTAATATTATTACGACATATTCTTGATATTACTTATCTCATATAGAAATTTTATTAAGATATGGGACAACCCCATTTATAAATGCGGAATATTCTAATAATGAGATATAATAGATTTATCTAAGTGAAATAAAATTAAGTATACACCTTCCTACTCCTCAGCAACTTGCACAATACCAAGTAAAATATTCCAAATGCACACAATTCGTTTCTGAAAAGAGAGAGTCTATATCTATCTTATTAAAGCTGCATGAGCGTTTATCATCAAAGAGACAAACAATATTCATAGACGAGAAACAGTGGGAAAGCGACAACGAATGTGCGAAAACTAATTTAGTACTTCAACTACCATGGAATTTAGTACATACATCAGAAAACAGTACTTAATTACGCCATTATACACTCGCCAATGTCATTCCCTCCTCCCACACACAAAAAGGTAATCCCAAAAATCCTCTCTCAGATTATTCAAAGAAGCGGAGCGGGAGAAGAAGAAAAAAAAAACAAAGAATCTAGGAATCCGTCCCCCAACTCCCATCTGGAAACGGAGGAATACACTGATCGGGGCCGGTAAATTTAATCTCATAATACATGTAGCAAAAGCAGGAATAGTGGTATTCCTTATAGTGAGTTTCGTTATAGCGAGTGTGTGAGTGGCAGGGGATATTTGTGAGGCTGTGGATTTTGCGGGGGAGGGTGCCGTATTCGTTTTCTCTTTTGATGAGAGTGGTGGTTTCGTTGGTGGAGTTGAAAGGGAAGAGGGTGTCGTTGAGGGCGGGAGAGAGGGGTTTGTGCATATGGTGGATCATATGGTGGATGCCAAGGGGATGAGTAGTGTGCGTAAGGTTATGGGCGGTGTCGAAGCGGTTTCCGAAGAAAGGGAATGGGAGGGCGGTAGCTGTGGGAATGGTGGCGAGAAAGAGTGCGAGAGTAATGGTGATGATTTGGGTAGTGGTACCCATTGTGAGAGGTCGTGATTTTACGATTGTGAGGTTTGGAGTTGGTAACGTTTGATTTATGGTTGGAGAAGGGTTTAAATATTTTTGGAGAGCGACTAAGGGATGGCTAGATAGCTAGTTTAAAATGCAAGTGCTAGCTAGAGCTGTCATCTTATCACTCCTAGTGAACTTGAAGTGGTCATTAGCTTCAACTTGAAGTTGGTAGACTAAATTTTAGCTAAATGTGGTCAAGTAGATGACATAAGGCTAGATTGAATCTCAAGAGCCCACGATGATAATGACGAGAAGAGAAAAATTGTGAAAGCAATTATGAGAGTGAAATCAAAATCTTGGGGAGATAAGAGTAAAGGCTATTGGAAGGAATACTTGTACGAGTGGCTCAGGTGAGCAATTATTATTATTATTAAAAAAAATAGAGCTAGATGTTCGTGCTAGCTAGTATAGCGCGATCTCACAGCTAGTTCCCCCCTTGTTAGGTACCATAACATAGATTATTGAATTTTCATCTCATTTGACTTTTTGCCATTGAAAAGATATATGCTAAGAGAGTAGCACCAAGTTATAGTGTGACAGTATTACCTGCACAATGGAGAAAGAGATCAAACAAGAAGTTCAACAGAGAGGGGGCTCATTCAAAGGATCGACGGTGCCCACTGAAGCACATTCTTGAGTTATAAGACAAAGCAATCCACGTCTTCAAACCTGTGAAGTTTATTAATTATTCCTAGAGTAGAAATCTAGGTATACCATTCATCTATGCATACCTTACGGTTTCGTAATGTGTATCCTAGCAGTTCTCCTAAGAAGAGAAAGTCTAGCGCGAATGCACATCCTATTTCCCCTTAACATAATCCAACACTCTCTTCTTCCCAAAATCCTTCGCCTTCTTCCACTTACAGTACAACACTACCACATCCTTCAACACGACAAATAAACATCCCCCAATCAATGTCCTTCCCCATTTCTCCTGCAGTAAACCACCTTTCCCACTTGCAATCCACGACGGTCTGTACACCCATGCATTTGGCAAAGTGTGTTTGAGGAGATCGCCTACGAGTGAAGAGATAGCAGGGAAGAAGAGCGCACCCATTACGGTTTGTGAGATGTGAGTTGTAGAAATGTCACGTCTGACCTCCCAGCCATTGTTGTTCCTCCGTACTGCAGGACCTGCTTCTGCCGCTTGGTTTGCGTCTGGTTGGTCCTGATTCTGAAGGACTGCCTGTTGTGCTGCAGCGGCGAATACCCCCGGAACGTTATTTGGAGGGTTCAGTGGTGGCAAAACTACATCTACTATTTCTCCTCCTAGTCCTTGCCCATTCTCAATATGCACAGCATCCTCATCCTCGCCTTCAACTATTTCTAGTTGTAAGTCGATTTCAAATTGCCTTCCTTCATCCTGGTTTCCAGCTTGTTGAGCTATCTCCTCCGCAGTCTCGCCATCTCTTGGTTTGCGTTGAACAGCTGCATCCCATTTCTTCTCTAGGTCTGCAAATGTGTATCTGTAGAGTTCGTTGTAGGCTTGTCGAGCATAAGGTAGGGCTGCGAAGGCGTGGCCTGGAGTCGGTGGCCATTTAAGGAGGTCACGACTTGCGGAGGGGAAACAGAAATACTAATTACAATTAGCAAACTCTCCTAAAATAATTTAGACTAACCTTACTGCAATTGGCAGAATCGCAAATAAACGATCTGCAACTTCAGCTCGAGATAGAATTAGAGCTGGTGCAATCATTGGCAGACCAACAATCAGTCTCCAGCCATACACCAAATCGCTTCCTGGTATAAATGGATCCATCAATTTCGAGACGCTTGATGGTAAGATGCTATCCAAGAATTTGCCGAAACCACTCGCTCTCTCTAACGAGATAAATCTCTGAGATACAGTTGTCCTCATCATATTCAGTGCTTCTTCCCTTCCAAAAACCACTTGCACCGTATTGATCCCATATACCAAAAACCCCGAATAAACACATCCAAACAAAGCACTGAGTATTGTAGGCAGCACCATCGTCTTAGCAGCCCGTTGAACTATCTCTGCAGCTTGAACTATATAGTCCGTTGGCCGTTCAATATGTATCTCTGCTTTGCAAACAGGACATACGATCTTATGCGACGCAGCGATCTCTCCTTTCCTGGGAGCTTCTTCAGATGTAATCCATTCAAGCAAGCATTCTTCGTGGGCAGTCAATGAACATGGACAGGGTGAGCGCCATTCGCTGCTTTCAGGGGCGTCATCGGTGTCTTCTTGTTGGCAGATCCAGCAGAGTCGTGCTTCTTTGAGAGGGGTTATTTCTGCCTGTGCAATCTTGCTATTATCCCGCACACCGGTTTCAGAGGATTGGGATGGGGTATTAGAGGGACTGTTCAATAGCAACGGGTTCGATTCGCCATCGCGCTGAGGTGATACGCTACTTTGTGAGGGACCGGCTGGGGAGGAAGAGGTCGTCTGCTCTGATGGGGAAGAGCGGCGCCGCGAAGTTGTCTGGGAAGAAAGGGATGCCATAGTTTCAGAGGAAGTTAGTGATGGGTAAAGAAGAGAGGTGGTTATAGAGTTCGTATCATTGTAGAAAGGGGGTTCTAGTTTTGCGGCGAATACAAATATTCTTGTTTGTGATTCAGAGTTAATGTGAATCAGACTTGGAGGTCTGATTCAATCATTTTAAGCCGAGGCGGTAGTTACGACCTTTTTCTCCGGCTGAGATCGCTTAGCAGCCGCAGCCCCCCCGAGCTTCTAGCGTCACTTTGTTTCCTTTCGATCTGAGAGCTGAAAGACTTGACATACATCTTTATATTCTTTCTGCATACCGGATAAGGCTAATTAGCATACAAAGTTTCGAATTATGTTTGATGGTGTGGCGGAAGCAGGGAGCCATACAGTGTCTCCTTGGGTGCTCTTTCCTCTGTCTATTGTAAATATAAGAGCTGTAATATTCTTAAATATGCAACCCTTTAAGTTCTTTGGGATATCATGTGATAGCTAGCCCTTTAGTTATAATATCTATAGCTAGCTTTTCGCCCATATCCTGATAAGTGAAATCCTACTATTCAAGTCCGTCGGTCTGCCCCTTCCTGCCATCTGCAAATATCGATACTATAATAGGGAAACATCATTATCTCAACAACCTCTATCTCTTCCTCCCCCTCTATTGCTAGTCTTTTTACTGCGGGGGAGCCTCAAAGACTCCCTCGGTATGATTAATGTCGTGGCTCGCTGGATTTTCTCACAAAGTGGTCACCGGCATTTATGGCTGAAGTAGATATGTGCGAGAAACGAGTAGAGTATTATCAAAATCCCAATGCCAACCAAGATCAAGTACCTGGTGTCCGACATACGACATTCGTAAGCAACCGCCACGCTGTCTATGAATGGGACATCTTGACTAACACTTGTGAACAATAGTGGGGCCAAGAAGAATGACTTTGAAAATGATGCCCCTGAGGACAATACCCATTTATCAAAGCCAAGAAAAGTCTATCCCGACTTGCATCTTCGCAACGGCAAGCCTTTGAATTGGGCTATCAGTAGTAAAACCTAATCCATAGACCTCCTGAATGAAGTTAGCATGCCTATTTGTGTAGTAAAACGGATGAGTGGTGGTCGTAAGTTTAATATATAGTATATCTATGACTGAAGTTTGGAGGGAAGATATCATGAACCTTCATTTTCGATCTTTTAGAAATAAATCCAGTTGACAAACAACCCAAATATATTCAACTCGACTTTAAGTAATCTTATGTGCATCGCTTGTGTTTCACCTTTTATAAACGGACCATTGAATACCGAAGGGGGAATTGGAAAGTAATGGTAGATTTAGATCGTGTACTTGTCGATTTTTCCTAAACTTATAGAGCTGTCCGCGTTGATATCTACGAAGATTCGCGGCGCCCTTTAATAATGAATTAAAACATCATCTCATGGGTATTGCACACTCACGAATAACTAAAGATCTTTAGCTTCTTTGTAAACGAGTCCTCTCTTGTTTTGGAAGCTGTAGCAGGTGATAGGTGGACCGTCATTTCTTTTCGAGAGGAAGTTTAGCATTAATTCGAGCTATGCAATAGATGCTATAGCCCGTCATTACTTGCATTTGTGCTAACATTCCTTCCGGAAAGACATCTATCGCCCTAAGCTTCATATTGCTCTCCCTGATGCAATTTGCCTCCTCAAGAGCAATGACGGTAGGGAGCAAACAGAGCTGATATTTGAGGCTGCATGTAAACCCGCATTCTGAGCATCCCCAATGGACTTAAACTGATTTGACCTCTGACCCCTGTTTGAGAACATCTCAGGGGCCATATACATGATGCTACCGGCAAAGGATATAGCATCTACAACGCGATTGCAGAGACCAAAATCTCCGAGCTAGAAAAGATATTGATTGCCAGGTTGCGACGTGTAGAGAATGTTCTCTGGATTTACATCTCGATGAATGATGCTGTTGTATGCAAGATAGTCAAGTGCTTGAAGCGTTTGCGGGAAGACGGACTCAACAATAGGCTTAGAAAGGCCGCCACTACTCTTGACCGATGACTCCAAGGTCCCTTCTTTTAGGCCCATAAATATCTCTGGTTCGTGTCCATCCCAGCCTTGGGACGCAATATACTCCACGATGCGTGGCTAGCATTTTACAGAAGTCTTAACTCACGTGGCTGATATTAGAAAGAATTTCTACTTCACGCAAATACTTTTTTCTCTAGTCTTCTTGTAATGTTTCGGAGGTGGTTTCAATTTCTTGACAGCCATAAGCTTCCCTGAGTCCACATCAACACATTTGTATACGGCCCCAAACTGCCCCGACCCGAGCGGAGGTCCTACTTACCTATATCTCATCCTCAGCATCCACACTCCTAACGTATCCATAGATTCTCATCGCCCTCTGAAATAGTGAGGCGATCCTCCTCTGCGCCGTTCTTGGCTCATGACCTTGTCTATCGTGCTATTAGAATCTTCATGCCATATCAACTGGAACTGAATAAGGTTACACCAGTATAAGAAAGAATATGAATGAAGATCTAGAATGTCTGATGACAGGGAATGAAAGCAGTTCCTTCGCAGAAGGTTCATAGAGGGGGTAGCGAGTGATTTAAAGTTCATACTGCTTATCTAATTAAGACCCAGGTATTTTCCTAATTTGTGGACACGAACACCCTCTTCATTAAACAACTACGCTCCTTTATAAACTCCTTTATAAACAATTGTAATCTTTCACTACATTCAAATCCTCCACTTTCGATTCTTCCACTCTTTAACTGAAGCGCATTCCAGATGGCACCCAAAGCCACCAAAGACAAATATTCTGTTATCCTCCCTACCTACAATGAGCGCCGCAACCTCCCCATCATCAGTTGGCTCTTAAACCGTACTTTCACCGAACAGTACGTTTCTCACTCCCAATGACACTCTCTTGTCTCTGCGCACCCTCTCTTCTAAACACCAACTAAGAGCACCTACAGAAATCTCGATTGGGAACTAATAATTGTCGACGATGGGTCCCCCGACGGAACACAAGTTGTGGCCAACCAACTTGCCAAAGCCTACTCACCACACGTTGTACTCAAGCCGCGCGCGGGAAAACTCGGTCTGGGAACGGCCTATGTTCACGGTCTCCAGTTCTGCACCGGAAATTTCGTAATCATCATGGACGCAGATTTCTCACACCACCCCAAATTCATCTCCCAAATGATCGCCAAACAGAAAACCCTCTCTACAAATGGCGGCTATGATATTGTTACTGGCACGAGATATGCCGGCGATGGAGGTGTTTATGGGTGGGATTTGAAGAGGAAGTTGGTTAGTAGGGGGGCGAATCTGTTTGCGGATACGGTGCTCAGACCGGGGGTTAGTGATTTAACGGGCAGCTTTAGGTTGTATAAGAAGGCGGTGTTGCAGAAAGTTATGCATAGTACCGAGAGTAAGGGGTATACGTTTCAGATGGAGATGATGGTTAGAGCGAAGGCGATGGGATGTACAGTTGCGGAGGTGCCGATTAGTTTTGTGGATAGGGTGTATGGTGAGAGTAAGCTGGGTGGGGATGAGATTGTAGAGTATGCCAAGGGAGTCCTTACGCTGTGGATGAAGGTTTAAGGGGTAGAGTGATGGGAGTTAGGGTTTGGGAATACATAGTACAATTGTACTGAGCTTTTTAGGGAAGGCATTCATCACCTGTTTTAATGATGTATAAAATCAATAAATTTTCTAATGAGCAGTTTAGTTGGTTGCATATTCTAGAGGCCTCCATCAAACTACAACGAGCCAACAGACCCCGAAAACAAATACATTGCAATCTCTCTCTCGATGGGAGATATAGATTAAGTAGATTAAGGTGGTGAGAGGTGGGGGGAACCCATCCTTTTCCTCACTCGTACCATACCACTTCCTCCTCTCTCAAGTCTCCCAATCTCTCACTACCTTAATCCATATCTCCCATTGGGAGATATGGAGTAAGGAGATTGCGATGTATCTGTTCGGATATGTATAGTACGTAGTATGAGTTACGACTTTATAACACCACTAGATAATTCTCCATGCTACTCTACTTCTCTATCGATGTACTATACAATAAGTACTATCTGACTTGAGTCTTACGGAATCTAGAGGCCTACTATCAACTGTAAGTCTATAACTTCTCAATTAGAAGATCTTTCATCCTTTAGCCCCCTTTCTACATAACACAACACACGCCAAGCTTAGAATACTTATTGCCCCTCTCCCCCCTCTTCTTAGTTCCTTCTCTCTAACCCCAATGATTTGCTCGATAGTCCTAGAACTCTAAGGCATAGCTACCAAATAAACAGACTCGATAAATAAATAAAACGTATTTACAGCACATAGAGATAACTCTAAATTATAATCTTTTCTTCTTTTTTCTGTCACACACACTGTACAAACAAATTATAAAAATAGGGAAGTCCAAGAGTCCTATAAGATTCGGAGTCATCTTTTGGGGCATTTTTGAGACGCTATTAGTTTGATAGTAAAGTAAAGCTTTGGTTCAATATGATAAAGGCTGAAAATCGATATTTCAGGAATAACTTTTTTGGTTTTTTGTATGTGCGTGGTGAAGGGAAGTGGTGGGATGGTTTTTTTTATTTACAAGTAGAGGATGGAGATTTTGGGCTGTTGGGAGAGGGATGAGGCTCTTGGAGGAATTTGGTGGCGATGCGCACTTGGGGTCGGGGTCGAAATGGTGATGTCGAGGGGATGAAGAGAAAGAGGAAGATGATGAGATCTTGGTAAAAAGTGCGGGGAGCTTCAGTTGCTGTATTAATGTTCTAAAAGGAGGCTGATTAATGAGGGATAGTGATGGTAGAATTGTGTGATTTAGAGAAAGAGTTGCGCTGAAATGAAAATTCAGGGAAATGAGAGCTCAAGATTTGAATTCCCGGTACAGCACAGTACGTCCCAACATGAAAAAACGATGGTATCCCAAAGAATCAACCCAAAAAGAAAAAGAGAAACACAGAAGCAGTTAGGTTCTAAATTTCTCTACTAAAACCTCCTTAAATATCGAAAGTCTTTTTGGGATCGAAGGAGTTCAAGGGTTTTGCAGTCCGACCATCTGCATTTATGCTATACGCCTCGACGCTATCCTGGTGATTCCCTCGCTGGTTGGTTTTGAGGATAACACCATCTCTTGCCACAGGGTCTTGGTTGTAATGAGTATGCCCGAAAACCCACACATCACCAGCAACCAACAACGCTATGCCGGCATCTGGCGCTGCATCAGCGTTGTTGCGAGGATCCTTCGTTTTGTTGCGCTTGAAGGCTCTCTTTGATATTGGGTCTTTTGCCGAAAGATCAGCTGGTCCCGATAGGATGTCTGATCCATATTTCCAAGCTTCCGTATCGTCTTTGGGTTCGTCTGGACTTAAGACCCCCCTTCGAGTAGGTGGATAATGAGTGATGACTAGAATAGGGTGATCTTTGGTGGTGTTGTCTGCCTTTATCTTTTCGATCTCGTTGTTGAGAAACTTGCGCGAGTTCCAGTGTTGGTTATCGTGCCCAAAGTCCGACAGAACTTGTCCATTGGCTCTTCTAGTCTTCGGTTTTCCTTTCATAGCTACATAATCATACGCACTCCAGAGCACGCAACCCAGTATAACAACAGACTTAGCCCCATCCGTGAGATCAAATCGTTCATTTTCGAGCAAGGTTAAATTGTCGGCTTTGCACCAAGCCACCATCTTTCTTGCCGCGGCCATACTCTTTTCCAGTGAAGCCCTCCCGTCGAGATCTCCATTTCCCAATGTGAAAAACACGCGCTTGTAGCCCATATTGCAAACATTGACCATAAATGTTTTCAGTCGTCGGAGTTGGCCCATAGTTGCCACGCTTCCGATATCGCCAGCAATAATCAGATAATCTGCTGTCTTTTCGAAAGTGTAATCATAGTTGAACTGTCCCTCGTCATCTTTCTCTGAGAAACCTTGTTGCGGATGCTGAGGCACCTGGTACGGCTGTTCAAGATGAAGATCAGACATGTATTGAAATGTGATTTTCGATCCCTTGGCTGCCTCTTGCTGTGCAACTCCCTGCTCCTCTTTCTTCCGTGCTTTGATGGCGGCGGTAGCGTCCTTCTTTCCGACCGCAACCTTTTTTTCCTTCTCCTTTCCAGCTTGCTCCTTCTGTGCTTCCGCCAATAGATATGTTACTAATCGTTTTGACTTTCTGATCGGTGCTCTGGCTGGGGGTGATGGAAATACTGTGTTGCCCCAGTCTACACCGTTCTCATCCACGTCGCCGTCATCAAAGGATTTCAATTCATACGCTTCTCGCGTTCTTTTGGTCGCCATGGTGAGGAGATCGGATAAGGTTGTGTAGATCTAAAAGTGTGTTGTTTGAAGGTTAGAGGAGGAACTGACATCCTCTGAGTCGGAATGGGTGATTCAAGCGTCTTGATTGATTGTAAGAAAAAAAAAGTTGCATTGAAAGGGAGAAACTTGTATTTGACAATTCCGCGCTAAGTGAAATGTTTGGAGTTGAAATATTAGAGTTACTTTGTATTCTGGTTTCGGTAGATATACACATTCCTTTTAAAATGAGACGTAGCGCTATAGACAAAACTCTTCTTTGAGAATGAGGTAATTTGATTCGTTCTCAATTGATGCTAGCATTCCTCACATCGAAATGGAATGCGAGAGATATGTCCAATGTATTAGAATCAATTTTCTGTTGTTCTTGAGTATAATAGTAACAGACAGCCACTAGACCTTTCCAGTTGCTGTTTTTGGGATAGCATTTCAACGAGGTAGATCTATAACACAAGCATATATGCAGAAAATTAAACAACGATGATACCTTTATGACTCTTGAATAGGGCCATTTGCTGCCTCGCACCTTTTGAGCCTTGATTCGTTAGTATGACTATTAGGCTTACGCATGAAGGCAAAACGAACATCTTAAACGTAGATGTATATACGATCTTAAGAGATCCGTCAGGCTCTCCGAAAATGCCGCCCAGGCCATGTTCTAGTTCTTTTGTACGGTCTCTCACATGGTCGGCCACAAGGGCGAGAAATTTTCAACAGGCGCAGCTTCTCCCGTCAAAGATGTTCTATCTCGTCTCTACCCACTCGAGATCCCTGGTGTTATAAAAGGGATAGTGGAAATTCTAATTCTGAGCGAGCCCTAGAAAATGTAACTTTGAATAACTCCAATTCTACGCTGCGATGGCAGTTACTGACTACAAAGATCTTAGTGAAACAAACCCCAATCCTAGCACTTAGCAGGCGCAACTCTTGGTCTGGTCGCGATAGGAAGTTGCCACAGACTGCCCAAGACTGTCATAATTTCTCCATGGAATCCATTCCATGAACGCGGTGGAATACCATCGTTAGACGAAGTCTGATGTTCTGACATGGAGCAGCGAGTTTATGCGGCACGACCTTGAAGTGTTGATTACCCGGCGCAATCAGTTAAGCCGTTTGTGTAGCCTGTTACTCCAAATAAGACTTGTGCTGCTTGGCGTATAACGATAGGTTGTTCAAAGAGAAGACAGCTGCAAAGGTATGGCGACTTGTGAACGTTGTAAATCGGAATGTTGAGGATTGGGATGCAGCCATGGAAGAAGCATTCTGTATGGTTCTATTATGGTGGCTTAACGTCAACATTTAAAACATTGGAATTCTTTGCAAATGCATTTTCTTAAGTCTTGGAGAGTCGCTGACTAAACCCACTCCAACCTCAATTTCCTGTCAAGGTCAAGGTTAACGTCCCTTTACCCCTTCCCCTTTCTCTTCCAAATTCCTTCCGGAACATCAACGCCCAGGAACCATTGACGAAATCATATAGAGATCGCTCACCGACTTTCAGAATACGAAGACACAAGGCTGAAGACTCTCGTATTTCTATTTGGATCTTCCGGCGATCGTGTCTCTCCTGCAGCAAGTGCTTACAACATTACGGGCTACAATGGTCTTATTTGGTGACCCGTATTTGACCTTTCGACTCTCACGGGTTGCTGCTTTCAAGCTGATCGTGGTCGTGCCTAAGACATCTCCACTTTTGTCTTCATTTACAGGAAAAGATCATCGATATTAAGATCGACGTACCCATCGTTGAAGGCGAGAAAGTTCTCTTGAGCGCTCTTGTTCCTGCTGCACTACGAGAATAGACTCTTCGCCTAGTCTCCCTTGCAGCAGCTTACTATCGGATCATTAAGAGCAACTTTATCATATCTCTACAGCATTATATGCGCTTCTCCGTATTTGCCTCGACTTTCACAGCATATTGCAGTACGAATAAGAGCTTTACTTCACTGCATATTAGTATCGTCTACGCTAGGCGTGTTAACCATGTTTATGTTCCGTTCCGAGAGCCTGGAGCGTGGAAAATCAACAGCGATCCGCAGTAGGTGCTGCTCTTGGCCAGCGGCGTAAAGGAAACGAGCCTATTGGGCTGAGGACTGGAGCCTCCCTGCGATTTCCCCTCATTTCCTGATTTTTTGCCCCAATCTCGTCCTCCCAAATCAGCGGTTTTTTCTAAGGTTGACTGGAATCATGAACAGTACTGCAATACGAGGTTGTCGTGCGACCGACTTCCGACCCCAACCCCCGACTTTACTTGGTTAATAGGGCACTAGTCTGTTTCCCAACTGTTCAAAGGAGTAGTAAGATAGCCACCCAATTTCTTTAATAGAGCGGGTTTTCAGAGATATTCAGCTTAAAATTGTTTCACCAATTTCATCTGGAGAATCCGTATTAGGCAATACGTTATGTACGCCAGACCAATAAATCCTACCCTGCTGGACTTCAAAAACACACAATCAACGCTCTAAAATTTAAATTTCTCAGTCGTTTCAATTATCTGAAGTAGTGGAATTTTCGGCTTTACTGTCATTATCATAATCGTCCTGTCAAGCCATCAAAATGATCACGATGCGCGGCTATAGCTCATTGTTATTATCACTGCTCTTCAGTGCCACTGCTATCAAAGCGACACCTTCGCAACCACGAGATTCGACATATGCAATACAGGGAATTCAAGATGGTGGCATTCAACCACGTCTGGAGATTCGTCAACTAGCTTCTGATCCAGTGATGTTTAATCTATATCTACTTGCAATGATCCAATATCAGCAAATTGATCAACAGCAAGAGCTATCTTTCTACCAAATTGCTGGTGAGTCTAAACTTTGGAAACTCCCTCTTTTTCCGTCAATTCCTATCGAGGCGTAATTTCACTTAATATCTATGACAATACGCATTTTATCCATGCGGATGTATACTGTATAACTGACTCTTCAAAGGAATTCATGGATGGCCAGTGGTTACTTGGGATGGGGTGGCCGGATCAGGCGATAATGGGTGTGAGCATTTCCTCATAAACTCCCACCGCTCATTTATGCTGACTTCAATATTAGACTGTACACATGGCTCAAATCTGTTCGGGCCATGGCATCGCCCTTACTTAGCTCTCTTTGAGGAGCAAGTCCATAATGCAGGAGTTAGCATCGCCGCTCAGTTCGACACATCAGAATATCAAACGGCTGCTCTAAACCTTCGTATACCCTACTGGGATTGGGCAATGAACCCTCCAAATGGCGGGCCAACTTTCCCAAGCGTCTTGAGTGATCCTACAGCTCAAGTGACGTATCCAAACGGAACGACTGCAACCATTCCAAATCCTCTTAATTCATATACATTTCACCCCTTGGTTCCGAGTGATTTTTTCGTGAGTTGAAAACTGTATCTGCAGGTGACAATTTGCTGATATGTCATGTAGGATTATTCGACGTTTGGAGTTTGGAACAATACTTTACGATGGCCCACGACTTCAAACGCTTCTGCTGTCAGCCAAAATGGTGAAGTTGAGAACGTCTTTGAGGGCAATCTTGCCAATTTCCGCAGCCAACTGGTTACCATGTTCGCCAATTATCAAGTAAGTATAATCCCGGCTACTTCCTACGGCTTTGTTGCTGATGGCTATAGCCCTTCAATACGTTCAGTAATACCGGATCGGGAAGTACATCTTATGGCAGTATAGGTAAGCGGACTTTCTAGCGACGTGCGCTGTGACTGTCTTAATATCTTCTAGAATCAATGCATAATACAATACATACCCTTATTGGAGGGGATCAAAATTATGGTCATATGACAATAGTCCCGGTGGCAGCGTTTGATCCTGTCTTCTGGATGCATCATGTGTAAGTTTGACATTTTCGGACTCACCTAGATTTGGCAATGCTGAAATTTAGCAGAAATGTAGATCGACTCATTGCTATATGGCAGAAGATGTATCCCGATACCTATGTCGATCCCTACGTTCAAGCCAGCAGTACTTATACTATTGCTCAAGGATCTACTCAAGATGTCAATTCCCGTAAGTTGCGGAAATCTCCTGGACTTCCAGGATGAATTTTTAGAAATAGCGTTTGTTAATACATTTTAGCTTTGACTCCATTTCACGACGATACCACAGGTGATTTCTGGACTTCCCAAACAGCCCGCAATATCAGTGTATTTGGTTATACGTAAGCCTCCCCTTTCAGCTTGAGAATTTCAAAGAATTTCTGCTAATTCTTCTAGATATCCCGAACTAGCTTCTAATCCCTCAAACCAAACCCTAATATCCAACTTCAACTCCATCTACGGCTCCCCAGCTTCCACTAGCTTCCGCCGCGGCGCCATCACCGCCCTATCAGCGAACAACGTCACCTCAACACGCGACTACATCCTACGTCTCAATCTCCCTACAGCCGCCCTCAACAAATCCTACACCGTCTACGTCTTCCTCGGTCCCATTACCGCTACCTCCCCCTCCTCCTGGGCGCACTCACCAAATTTCATCGGTTTAGCTGGCGCACTCACCAGTCCTTCCATGGGCAATGTAATTTCAACTACCAATATCCATTTGACGGATCCATTGAAAGCAAGATTCGCGGTAGGAGAGCTTAGTGGTTTGAGTGAGTTAGCCGTGCTGGCTTATTTGAGAGAAAATTTGAGCTGGAAGGTTCAGGTAGCGGGGCAAGAAATTAATAAAGCGAGTGTGGAGGGACTGAGTGCAATGACACTGAGCGTAGATGTTAATGCACCGGATTGGGAAGGCGGATTCTCGACGTGGGCGCCCGAGTTTAGGGAATATCCTGAGGTCGGGGGAAGCTTTGGAGTTAATGTTATGCCTGGCATGACATTAGATCATGAAAGGATTTAGTGTTTTTTAATTTTGATAACCAGATGGGAGTTACTTTTAGACGTGGTAGAATGTATTATATAAATAATTAGATTGGTCAAATAAAATAGCCAATCAAAAATTTACACAATAAAAAGCACTATGTGCCTGACAAGAAGCAATCCGACTACATCGTATTGAAAACGGATCCTTGTAGAGTAATTTGGGAGATGCGCTTCAAGCCCGCTTCGAAAGAACAGGAAGCAATCTAGACTTGGATAACACTATTGCTGCTGGGAGGAAAGCCTTCAAGGGTACACTATCGGCCAACAAGCTCGGATTTAGAATGATATGAAAATCTAGGAAATGTGCTTCAGAGACAGGACGAACATGACGGGGGAGGAGAGGTTGGAGGATCTCTCGAAGGCGATTGCGTTGACATTTTATCCTATTCCTCGAAGTCAAATCATTTTTCTATGTGTTCTATCGTCTTAGGAAACGCATTGAAGAAAAAAACTCGAACGAGACCCTGGCACAATGGTTCTTGCTCGAGCCTTGGCGGCATATGAAGAGGTACTCTCCTTCATAATGCCTCACAGCTAGCCACCTCGGCGTAGAGCTACTATACAACTGCGTTTTTCAGCAGACCGGCAACTCTGAAACCATCTATCTTGAGCTTCTCCCTCTGCTCTCAAGTTTCTACTGACTAGCAAGTAATGCAGCCGGCAGAAGCCAGATATGATGCAGCAGAGGCCCTTATGGTATTAGAACTAGAGGAGTTATGACTTCTTTGCGGTTGCAATCACGGTCCGATATTATAGATTTGGAAGTATCATGAGATTGCAGCGAGGTTTATTAGGCTTCGGGAGCAGTGGCCCGAGTCATTCTGATAATATGGTCACAGTCTGGTTAGCATCAAATGAATGCCCATCTGGACTGCCGAGTCATGGTAGTTAATGCATTCAACAATACTTTGAAAACCAATTCGTTCTCGAGTGTTGAAATATGCTTCGTGTGCTTTGTAATAGCTTAGTCACGCACTAATTGTTGGTGGCTGTTGGTGTTGAGATGAGGAGAAAATCTCTTCTCCTCTTTTACTCCTGCTGTGCTGTAGATCTACTTAATCCTCCAAATCCTAACATCGAGGGGTTTCAAATGGGCTGGTTCTTGAACACAAAATTTCAGGGGCTCAAAGCGACGGAAGTGAACCCCTTAAAAATGCTCTAGTAATTAGTTATTAGTTACAATTTGAACTTTTACTCCTCTGATTAAATACTCTGACAAAAGAATTAGACTTAAAAAATCTCTCAGACGTTCAATCATTCAAGTTCAATACAATACAGTACGTCACTAGCTTAGCGATAGGGCTGATTCCGCCTTTATCGCGCATCCGTGAATCCTCTTTCAACATCACACGAATAGCTTCTACGACGTTTCGAGTATCTCCTACCAATCCACAATGCTTTCGTCACAGAAGCCATCCGACTATAATCTCGGCGATCCAACAATCTTCATTGACTCGCATCCCGAAGAACAAGGTGGACTTCTCTACTCCTGGTGGTCCGGCATCAGAGACAACCTCAAGATCTCTATCACTGGCGAGGTGCCAGAGCGCATCATGTATCCCATACAGCCCGGGAAGCTGCGGATAATGTGGTATACAGTATGCTACCCCTCTCTCCTTCCCATCCCACAATTCCACAGAGCTAACAGAACACGAAAAACGCCATAGACCGATGGTAAAGAAGGCCAAAAAGACTACGCACTTCTACAACACGACCTTGTGCGCAACAAATATGACGAGCTTCTCGAAATGCCCGAAATTCGGCGTGTATGCATAATGGGCTATTCGGGACAAAATCCGTATTTCGGAGCCAACGCTTTCGTCGAAGCAGAAGAGGCTTTTGAGAACGAACAGAGGAGAGAGGCTGAGCGTGCCCAGAAGAGAGCGAAGTTGAATGGTGGCGCGAAACTGCCTTTGGCCGCAGATACGGGGGATATACGGATTGAGGGCATTATTAGTAAGATTGAAGAGGCGGATAGGCTGGCTGAGAAGAAGGCTTTGGAGAGGAAGGGAAGAGAGGATGTTTAAATGGTGAGACTTTAGGGTTAAAGTAAGAAAGTGCTGCGCCGTGGAAGGAAAGAAATCAGCTGTGGGCTGAATTGGGTTTTTGAGAAAGAAGTATCCGGCAGACCAAGTCGAGATCAAAGACTGGATAGCATTTAATCGGGGGAAATTGGCTGTGCCCGAGATTCTGATTTATGCTCAAACGTTTTTATTCCTGAATATTTCTATCTTTAGACATCTTTTAGTTTTAATATGTTCTAATCTGAGCCAAGTGGTTGTGCGGAAAGGCTGCCGTCTGTTGAATTTCTCGGCGCTAGACAGAATGCCTATCTATGCTCCTCTGTCCAACATCATCCATATTGGCCACATGAGAAGCTACCGCAAGAATAAGCTACACTATGGTTTGAATACACAAGTCTAGTCGACTACCTAGTGCAACATCAAAATTTGTGTTGTCAGGCCATAAAAGTGGCGAAGTCTCATCCTTTCCCTCGGAGACATTCCCGAGATGAGGCGAAATCAGCCCGTTGAAGATCTAAGGACCGATCAGCCATTTATCACCACTTTCGAACGACACAGACATAGCGTTATTGGGGTATCATGAAACGGAAAGAAAATACAAGTGATGTCATCTCAATTACAAATAGATTTATTTGAGCCGACCCTAATCTACAAGAGCATTTTTGGTTATTTCAAGTAAAATCTTAACTATAAATCTAATTTATTTGAGACGAAATTGTAGCACCGGCTTACGAGAGGATCTTCAGCTCATCATCTCAATGCTCTCGTTAAAAAAATATAAGAAGGAAGATATAGCAGTCAATTCTACTCCCGGTGCAAACACGATCCTTTGAAATCCCACCCATCCAACAACCGTTTCCGATATTATCTTCCAAGCCTGACTTTACTATCACAGTCTTAACACTCACTCATCAGTCAAAATGCCTTCTTCCCGCCTCTCAATCATCACTCTCCTAACATTAATGTAAGCCTACCCAACCTCCCTTCCAACCTCCTCGGTATCCCACTCAACTGACCCCGTACGAGATCACAAATCCTCGCCCTTCCACAACCAATAACCAGCCTCAGCCTCACCTCCCCTGCAAATACAAGTACAGCAATCTGCACATCAACCATCAACATCCTCGACCGGTTCTTCCCCAACGCTACAAGCACAGCCTGGACATCTACCGTAACAACAACGGCAACACTTGTTTGTTCACAGGATTGTCAAGTAGTAGAAAGGAAAGTAGGAGGTCCGGGTCCTGAGGTCGATTTTACGACTACAGTTACGGCACAGGTACCGACTACGACGACGAGTTATGTTTGTGCTGTGACAGGGCCTTGAGAGGGTGGATTTTGGGGGGGAGACTAGAAAAATGAGGGGTTTTTTCAAGTGAGCGGAAGTTTGGAGGTATTTGCTGCTTGTTTGTGTATCCATGGGTTGAAAGGCTGGGAAACTCTAGAATGGGAATATGATTTCTTTTCTATTGCGGTGTGTTTGGGGAAAGGGAGTTAGCAAATTGTAAAAGACTTTTCGGATATTTGTTGAATTTCACGGTTATCGAGTTGTCTTTCAAGTGAGATGTTACCGGTAATTAAGCCCAACTAAATTGAAATATGTTAATATATATGAATGGTATGTAAAGACGGGAAGGCTGGGATCGTCTCCAATGTTTAAGAACTTGCGAATATTCAGAGGCTGAGCGTAAATGTCGGACGATACTTACTCAGAGGTGCCTCCCATGTTATAAGTTGTATAAAGCTCTGTCCTAGCGGTTTTATCTGAATTACCCATTGCACAGAGTCGTAAATAAAAGTGTTTGAAAAGCTGTCGTCCATATATTGTATAATACTCCCATTATTCGCAGTAATGATTCGGTTAATCCTAGCATTGGCTAGATATTTAGGTGTTTGGGTGCATGGTCCCGCAGCTCCTAATTAGGTGTTAGATACTGACTACCGTATGAACACTTAGATCCCTGGAGTGGTCTATCTGCAGCAACATAAGTACATAATTTAGTCCTACAGCGTGGGGTGCTCATCTCAAAAGACCGGCCATAGCTTGTCACGCCAACAACAACCTAGCTTGAGGAACTCTGCTTTGGTAATTATGGACAATTCGTTCATTGTTTCGGTGAGATTAGCATCTGAACGAAGATAATTCCCACTTGGACGATTATAGCAAACGACTCATCTAAGCTACATGCTGATCCCAGACCCGATCCAAGAGCCATCTTGTTGGATGCTGCAATAGCGATACACATTTTGGAATGTACAGATACCAGTCAGACTCCGCCATAGTCGAAAGGTTGTTCGTGATCTTCAGAGCCTCCCGGTATTCCGGATAAAAGCCACTAAATTCCCAATCCAATATCCCAAGAACTTTCCAGCTACCATCCTCGTCTTGCTTAACCTTAATGTTAGCTGGTCGAATGTCGCCATGAGTGAAAACGCAATTTGGTACTGGCTGATCGGATGGGGAAAAGCTCCTTAAAAACTTGACAGAAAGGACTTCCAAATTTAGAAAATAAAGTCTTCGAAATCTTTTTCAGTCATAATTGGCTGAGAACTGACACGGATGTTCCGCTTCGCGTCCTTGCAACTCTCTCCCTGGACTCCACCGAGCGGCTGGTTTTTGGGGAAGGTAAGAGACCTTAAATCTGAAAGTATAACGCCCAGCTGGCTGCTTATATCTTGCTTCTGATGGTCTTCTAGTTGAGGCCACGCCTCCTCGAGATCAAGGCCGGGCATGAAAGACATGAAGATCAAGTAAAACTTGCTCATCTTAACTAAACCATGTGGTCTGGGAGCGGGTATACTGGGCTTATGATCCTGGAGATACTGCATCGAGGTATACTCAGTGATATTATCGACACCTCGGACAATCTTTACAGCGATAGATTCGCTAGCTCGTAGAACCATTGTAGAAAACCCGTGTGCATATTGGAGAAGAACCTCGCTACGCGTTAACAGTTCTTATAATAGCACGCCCGAGATTATTATCTTCAGTTAGAAGCTTCTAAACTTCATCTGAGAGAGGCGAGACAATAATAGGGTCGTCAGAGTCTTAGAGGAGTGATCGAGTGTCTCTCGAGGGAATTCTGGTTGGGAGGTCTTCTTTGGCAGGTCAGATTCTAGAGCAGAAGAAATAGGTCAATACTTGAGCGGCCTCGTTGATCCTTAGAGTGGCATAATACTCACTGCCCTCCTGCAGTAATGCCAGAATTGTGGAATAGACGTTGGGCATGGCGGAGAGCAGGTTGGCCTCAGGATCCTTCTCTAGAGCAAGGGAAAGTGTTTTCAGCATTCGACGATTCCATTGAGCTAGTTGTGTCTTCCGATTGAATTTAAGCACACGATTCGTTGATGCGAGTGGTACTGGAGCTTTCGCCGCCGCTGCCACATCTTCGTGTTCCATCGTCGCCATGGACTCGTTCTGTAGTCACCCTGTTCGTAAAGGATAGTTACACTTATTGGGAGGATAAAAACGAGATAGGAGCCGAAGTCGAAGCTTTAAAAACCAGAGCTGGTGGTTAGGCGGCAGCTGACTTCGAATCAATGCTTATGTAATTACATGTGATAAGATACCAACCGTAGAATAAGGAGCATTGGTGGAACTGGACAGACCAGATAACTGGGTCATTATTTTCACTCTGAAGGAATCATAGATGAAGTTTGATCTCTTAATTACAATTCGAGAAGTTTGTGAGGTCATTCAAGAGAATGTCTGTCCAAATATGTGCTTTTCTCCGCATTAGCTATGACGGTCAGCGAGTTATTCAAGGGTGAAATGTATCATGCTACAACCAGACCAGCAGATTACAAGAAAAAGCCATGAGACTTGAAAGGAAACCCCAAAACAAACGTAAAATCAAGACCTGATGGAATAAAAAGAGAACACAACCTCTAGATCTGCCGCGCACTGGATTCTTACTCAATCCTCGTTACGTAAACTTCAAGTCCTGCTCCTTGGTAAGCCTATCTTTCTCAAGGTCCTGGCTTGTTTCTATTTTAACCAGTTCCTTTATATCCTTATAATTCTAAGCCTCGTGCTCCGTTTACCCCTCTCTTGCCCAGACCCATTCCAATATGCGCAAAGCCAGAAGAGTACCCAGAAGAATAGGTCTAAATCATGCATGAAATTATAATTCTCACCGTAAAGTGCGCCGGTCGCCATCAATATCTTAGTGCCAGTTTTGTTCGGTGCTTTAAAAGCCTTTTCGATCTATTTTAATGGCAAGGGTTAAGATTTAGAAAGGCATTATCCCTAAGACAATAAACTTAATTAGATTATTATTAGGAGGCTTTTTTAATTGGGAAATTTAAGCAAAAGCGTTTACAAGCGGGCATTAATATATATACAAAGCTTGAGAATTTCTTGCGCGTAATGCTTTTAATGGTGCTTGAGGAGCTTAAGGCAATATTATAGGAGGAATGGAGCAAGATTAGATTGAAGGAGGTTTGCGCACGAATTAAGGAGATGCTAATGTGAAAAGCATATTAAATTAGGTGGTGGGCCAATTTAGAGCGATTTATGGTGGTTTTTGGTGTTTTCGCTTAATAGTGAAGTGTTGTAAGATTATGTCATCACAAAAATCTTTCTTAATACAAATATATGAAAATATACATTCGACTGCCCCTCCACTAAAGATTCCACCCGTATTTACCGGGAGATACTAATGTCGAGTATACATCTCCGTGGGCAGGTGCAAACTATCTCCCACAAGTCAAATATTCGCAACAATCCATCAATATGTGTGCTAATTGGAACTAGCGTCTCGAAACCGAACTCCCGAGAAGCGGTTTGAGATAAGCACACATTTTCTGTTCTCTGGAAATTAGCTGAGGAGAACCCCGGAGCCGGCATCAGTATCCAACGTTTGTATTTCACGTCGTCTAGTTTTACCAGCATGCTGATCTATGGTGTACTTTAAGCTACGAGACTTTGGAACCGGACAAAAGACCTCGAGAACACATCCAAAGACTGGGCCCAAGAACTTGCATCCTCGCGGCCATGGTTCGCAGATATGATGCCAGATGTACGTGGAAAGAGATTCTAACCGACTCCTTGTTCATACAACTGATCAGCTCCAGTTCAAAGCTATTCCAAAAGATCAGCTAGCCACAGGATATGACAGCGGGGCTTCTTTTAAATCGCTCTGTATAGACGTACCAGTGTACCTGGAGTATCTTCTAGAGCGGGTTAAAGCTGGCGGAGTTGTAGTGGGGCGCTCTATCATCAGCCATATCACAGAAGCTGCTGCTTTACACCACAGCGGGAAGAAGGCTGATCTCATTGTGAATTGTTCTGGTCTCTTAGCTTCGAGACTTAGTGGCGTGGAGGACAAAACTGTGTACCCTGCCCGAGGCCAACCTGTTGTAGTACGCAATAAGGTATCTGGCTTGTTCGCTACATCTGGAACCGACGATGGACCTTACGAGATGTTCTACATCCAGCCATGCGGTGGTAAGTCTTACTTTCCAAATTAAAGTTGTGCTTACGATGTTGAGACTGTGCCATCATTGGGGGTTCCTTTCAAAAGGACGATTGGAATGGCGAAGTAGATTATGAGCTTGGTGAACGCATCATGAAGAGAGCAGTGCAGCTTTGTCCAGAACTAACCAATGGAAGAGGAATTGAAGCTCTTGATGTTGTAAGACACACCACGGGGTTTCGTCCTGTTCGCCAAGACGGAACCAGGCTCGAAAGCGAAAAAATTGATTCGAACTGGGTCGTTCACAATTATGGTCACGGAGGGTTTGGTTGTAAGTCCTTAAAAATTGGGTTGACTTGATACAAGTAATGCTCTCAGATCAATGCTCTTATGGATGTTCCCATGAAGCAGTCGATATTATCAACCAGTCTCTTCGTGATTGAACACCATTTTCCAGATTCAGCTCTTGCCGTTTTACTTTCACATCTTAAGGGTCACTTTTCAGGGAAACTACAGACAACACTTTAGGGCTAGGTTGCTATCTCCCTCTCGACTGATCAGAGGAATTTGGTTCTTTTATTACAAAATCAAGTCGTCCTCGTTCAGTTTGTTATTCTTACACCTTAAATTGAGACAATATTTGTAAGAGCCTCTCCTCAAAGGCGAAGTAAAGAAATTCCCTCCTTCTGAGCAGCTGACGAGGCATGCATCTTCCTGTAATATGAAGTTAAAAAATCAAGAAGCATCGTTCTATTACATCGTACGAGTCGATTAGTATGACCAGTTTGGAGAAGACTCCGAAACGCTACACTCAACAGGACATCACTTATTATTAGACTCTAGAGCAGCGGGTGCCACGATGTGATCATAGTCACCCGAGAAGATATTTTGAGGAATATAATCGCGTAAATCGCTGGTAAGAGTTGCCTGTGAGAATGACAAGTCAGAGATTACCGATTCTGCTAATGAAAAAGGTGCGAAGTTAATGAGTACAGATGCAATAGTAACGATTGATTGGAGCCCCATCATGGTTTGGAGCACACAAAATTGGAAAGTGCAAAGTTTGCTAAATAATGAGAAGAGACCTATCTGATCTATTCTTACCTAGACCAAAGGAAATGACTACATATCAAAGGATTCGTTAGAATGTGAAATACGCAAAAGGCTACAATCACGAAAAAATAGACACGTCCGACTATTTATATTGATTGCGATGAGTTCCACTTGATAGTTTAAAGGATCTCTTGTTCTGCTATTGCCTCATCGGCTGGAATTTATCTCTGAAATCAATCTTGATGTAGGAAGTAGTTGGCTGTGCTGATTTCTTTTTGGGTCGGGATATTTGTATCGCTGGTTTGCAGAAACGGTGGAAACGAAAGATTATCCGGAACTTAATCTTCTTGAACTCATTTATTTCGGAGACAGTAGTCTGTATTTGATCCAAATAGCAAAGGAAGAGTGATGATTTGTCTTAAAACTCGCTAAAAATAGGGGGAGCATTAAGACTTTGAGAGTCAAAAGTTCGCAAACAAATAACAAATTACATAATAGGCTAAACGCATAGATCTAATCGTTCAATTGAAAGCCATTCACGCTGCAAAGAGATCTTGAGATCGGAGAGCCTAACATGTATACTTCAACCGTCTACTATCCCCTGAAAGCCTTCAAGATATCGAGCCCTGGCTCGCTTACTAATCGACTTGAACTTTACTCCACTACGAAAGGACCTTGCTGCTCATCCTCTCAACAACACCATCGCCATGATTTTGAGACAACGTTTCCGGATACTAGTCGGGCTCTCAACTTTCGCATTGTTCGCTCTATCTAACGCATCTACCGGCGACCATCTTCCCGAATTCCGCAATTGCGTTGGGGTATTCCAAAACTTGATTGTCTAATCTAATGCCGAAGCTAATCGATCATTTCTAGGTCTGCAAGCAGGAGAATTGTGCTAGCGGACAAAAATCCACTGCTATTCGTATGCATACTATTTCGCACCCGACAGGAGAGTTCTAGCTAATTAGAAACACAGCTCTTCTCCACCGCGCGCTCCTCTGGAATTGCCCAGCAGAATGCGACTACGCCTGCCAACACATAATCACCGATCAACGAGTCGCCTCCTCCCTCCCGGTTGTCCAATTCCACGGCAAATGGCCTTTCTACCGTTTCCTCGGCATGCAGGAGCCCTTCTCAGTCTTCTTCTCGCTCCTCAATTTCCTCGCGCACCAAAACGGCCTCTCCAAAATAACCACCAATATCCCCTCCTCCTACCCCCTCCGAAAATACTATATCTGGTTTGCCTATTTTGGAATGACCAGTTGGGTCTTCAGTATGATGTTCCATACAAGGGATTTTAGGTTTACAGAACAGATGGATTATTTTGCGGCGGGTGCGAGTGTGCTCTATGGCATGTATTATACGCCGATTCGGATCTTTCGGATAGACTTGGGGGGGAAGAAGACGAAGAGTGTATTGAAGGCGTGGACGGTGCTATGTATTGCTATGTATGTGGGTCATGTGGGATATTTGAAATGGTGGGATTGGGACTACACCTATAATATGGCGGCGAATGTGGTTGTGGGTGTGATTCATAATTTGCTATGGAGTTGGTTTAGTTTTGAGAAATATAAGAAGTCGAAGAGGCTTTGGGCGGCGTGGCCTGGTTTGGTAGTTGCGTGGATTATGTTAGCAATGAGTTTTGAGTTATTGGATTTTCCGCCGTTATGGGGTTGTTTGGATGCTCATAGTTTGTGGCATTTGGGGACTGTGGGTCCGACCATGATATGGTACAAGTAAGTCTTCTCTTCGCTATACGATTCGGACATAGGAACTAACAATATTTCAGCTTTCTCTTGAAGGATGCATTGGACGACATCTCAGGGACCCGACTCAAGGCTTGAACATACAGGAGAGAAGAAGACAGCAGAACCATGATAATGATGATTCCTAATATCTTTTTTCTTTTTCTTTTTTTGGCAGTTATTATACCCATTTACGCAATTCAAAATTTCCATCTGCATGTATCCGAGCATCATCCCACTGGACTCGACTACACAGTCTATGTGTATAGATCTGAGTGCGTTTTCAAGCTGACATCAAAGATGCTTTTTGTTGAAGTGTTCTTTATATCATTCCAAGGCCTTTGTAAGTAAGTCTAGACTACTTCAAATGAAGTATCTGGCATATCTTAGCTGGATGGAAAAAATAATTGGCATATTAAAAAGTGTTCACTCCCCTAGTTGCTTTATTTTTAAGAGAACTACCTCCCCAACAAGAGTTCTCGGCAAGAATTAGGCCCGATGAGAGTCACTCTGCTAGGGTAAGTTACTCTGAAGCAAGGTTACTTTGCGGGGATGCTGGGATGAATGGCTGCTAAGGGAGATCACTCTTCCTCAGAATCACTTCCAAAGAAGATTACTCTAGATTTAACTTCCAACATCCTTCAACATCCATCTGTCTATCTATCAAACTGGAAGCTTTTCTTAGATCAAGCAAACTCTGTCCCCATTTCAAGTTTACTTTAGAGTCTCATGTCTCTCTCAATCCTAATATTTATCTATGGCCAGCAACTATGTTATACAAAACAAACCGCCTCAGCAAAGCAATAACAGCATTTTTCCTGGTCAATAAACAACAAATTCTCTCCACTAGAAAGAAAAGGAAAGAAAAGCTCAACATAACAACCCCTGAATGCCAGGAAACCGTCCAAACTTTCTAATCATCAGAAAATCTACCCTCCTCATCAAGAAACTTCCCACAACACTCATCGCATCCAGTAAACCCCCAATATATCCAGCACCACAGTTTAACTATCAACACTAGCATCTATGTCACCCTCCATCTTTTAATCTCAAGCCTCCTCTAAAATCTCTCATTAACTTCTAATTTCCCCCTCTCTTTCCCTATGCTCACAGTCAACATTCTTAATATCCCCACCTAAATATACACATTTCTATTGTATAATTTGCCTCTGATACATGAAAATGATGGATAAGGTCGTAAAAATTGCCCAGAAAGTTGAAAACATGAGTTCAAAGAGGCAAACAACTCTATGATTATCATCGGGTAGAAAACAAACGATAACTAGAATTGTTGGCACGATAACATCGAGTAGTAGTTAACGTGGTTAGTAGGTGGAGCAGTAGACGCGAATGAGTCACTTGCTAAAGGTATATAACCTTAGCTTATGGCCTATTCTCTTAGTTCTTATAGCAATAATCAAGACTTCATTTCACAATCAACCGTGTCCTGTGATATCAACAAGAATCACTCAGTTTGAGCAGTTAAAGTTGGATAAATTTTTGTCACATTTTACAGATGCTTCCTTCTGTTCCTTGCCATAGCCATAGAGCCATAGTTATAACCATATAAAACTGCCATATTCTTTCTTCCACCCGCCTGTAAAAGAACTCCTAAACTAGCAAACAAGCAAGCCATAACTAATTCATGCATGCAGCATAAACGCCATAAACCATGCGAAATACATACCCATCTATTTTACCATCCCCAGTCCATACTTCACTATACCTCCCAAAAATAAAAAATTAGTACTTATTTAATAACAACGCCGTTCTCCTCCATCTTAGTTCCATCCTCATCATAAACCGCGTGGCTAAACGCCCCGAAATCATTATCATCAACCAGCCATTCAATATCATCTTCATCCGCCGGCAGCTTCGCCATCAAACCTTGTCCTGCCTGTGGATATGGCGGACTAGGTGGAGTCGATTCTCTACTATCTCCTCCTGTTCTTGTATCATTTGCAGTTCCTAATTGCTGAGGTGGTAGAGTAGGTGGTGCGGAGCTGGCGTGAGGGAAGGATGGAGTGGGAGAGAAAGAGGTGGTGAAAACGGGAGGAGTAGTTGCGGAAGTGGAAGCAGAGGCGGAAGCGGAAGCAGAATTAGAGGGGAGTTTACGAATGAAGTTTATAGGACCGTTAGGATTAGCTTCGGCTCGGGCGAAGAGTCCAGCGGTTGAAGTAGCGGAGGGAGGAAAGGGTAGCTGTGGGTAAACTGTTGTACGGCGCTCGAATGATGAACTGGCTGCATTGAGGTACGGTGGAATAAAGGCTTGGAGAAAGGAAGCGTTGGGTGTGAATGGTGTGCTAGGGAAGATGGGGATGTTAGGATGAATGTTTGTGACTTGGAGAAGAAGATTGACTAGATGTGTGTGTGGGAGTGAGGAGAGGTATTGTCGTTTCTTTGATGTTGTTAGTGAGAAATAGTTAACAGGTAGAGTGGAACTTACTTGTTCATTACTTTTTCCGGCCCAACTGACTCCCTTTGGCTTCTCAGTGATAAGTGGTTTAATACCCTTCTTTTGGCCACAATCCATACAAAACCAAGGCGCCGTCTCATCCTTTACTTCATCATCTGAGACTGGAGGGTCATGACACATCTGATGCCAGCCTAAATTACATCCATCACAGAAAACAATCATATTACTCTGCGGACTATGACCCCTGCCACATCTCTTACAGAGAGCCTGTTCTTGAGTCCTCTTACTCGGAGCTCTCTTCCTCGAGGAACTCTCACTGGCCGCCGGAACAAACTGCGTAGGCTTCACAACTTGTCTTCCGGATTGAGTGATCTTCGGCAACTCCGTAACGCTATTCGTATCCTCAGATTCCGAATCGTCTCCTCCCAAGCCAGACATAGCCGTAGACTCCTCCGCACTCTCACTAGTATCCTTTGCTCTCTTTCTCTTCTGTCCTGCCTTCGTACCTTTTCCCTTCGCCGGAGCTCTTACTCTGCCTGCACTTCCATTATTTGACGGTGTTTCACTTCCACTATTCAAGCCGGTATTTGCCTTTAGCACAACCTTCCTATTAGTCGAATAGTTCAATTTATTAGGTATAGTATTGTATTTGGCCGGCGTAGTAATCTCCAGATCAAACGTAGTCTTCATGCCCTGCAAGACAGTGCGTCGCATATCCTCATAACCTGGCGTATTTGCCCCTGTTCCCGTAATTCCAATACTCGATAAGCTGCTTCCCATGCCAGCACCAGAATTGATGCGCTTGAGGATCATTTCCGTGGCAGCAGAGAATTGAGGAACGTATTTGGGTGGTGAGTCGCTCATTGTGGAGTTGCTGGTGCTAGATGCGACAGGAGTTTTGGGGGGTTTAGACGGCGTGTCCATTGAAGTTGCTTTGCGCCGGAGCTTTCACGAAGGGTTCTACAATATTAGTATAGTTGCCACTGGGCAGATATTATGTTTATAGATCATAGCTACCTTTTAGAGTTACAACCAAAGTCAATTGAGTGATTCAATTTCTTGAAGAATACTGTAGTTGGACAGTTGTTGAAGTTTGCCGGTTATGCGTATGCGGTGGTAAGCTGTATCTCAATACGCTGCCATTGACTGCAGACGTATTCAAGCTTGCAGATGGTTGAAAAGGGGTAATAATGAGCTTTGAGCGAGCTTGAAGTTGAGATCTAGATTGGAATACAAAAAGTCATTTGATCCAAACTCTTCTTAGCGTGCACGTGAGATCCGGCACGTGAGGTTTTGCAAGGCTATGGAACCTTTGTAACAGAATTAATGGTCTATAAATCTATTTAACAGCTCCCTCTGCTTTCAAAGCTTCAATATCCCCTGCACTTATCCCCAAGACCTCCTTCAAAACCTCATCAGTATGCTGTCCCAACATCGGAGGAACTGTTCTGATACTTGGCTTGCTTTCACTATACTTCACTGGTGTATTGACCATCTTTATAGGACCACAAAACTCATGGTCCATCTCCTTGATCATATCCCTTGCCAAAACATGCTTGTGGTTCAAAGTCCCTTGAATATCATTGACAGCAGAATATGGCAATCCAGAACCCTCATATATCTCCAACCATTCCTGCGTAGTCTTTGTCTGTGTAACCGCCTCTATCAAGCTATCCAATTCTTCTCTGTTGGCAACTCTTTGTGTATTGACAATGAATTTCGGGTCTGCTTTCCATTCTGGATGGCCGAGACGATCGCATATCAGGCCGAAAAGACGATCATTTCCTCCTCCAAGTAAAATATATCCATCTTTTGTTTTGTAAGATCTGTATGGGACAATAGAGGCTATAAGTAGGTTAGCAATTGCTAATAGCTTGAAGGGAGAAACCTACGATGTGCAGTCCCCCATCTCCCCGAATCTTTCTCTCCGCTGATCAAGCAACTGCTAGCTAGATTAGCCAGAGTAGCCACTTGACAGTCACTCAATGCAACATCAATATGCTGTCCTCTTCCCGTCCTTCCTCGCGCCAACAAGGCGGCCATAATACTATTACTTGTATATAACCCTGTCGTCATGTCAGTGACTGCGACGCCAACCTTAACAGGCAGACCATCGCGAGTGCCTGTGATATGCATCAATCCCATCTCCGCCTCAACCATAACATCATAACCAGCTCGATTCGAATAAGGACCCGTTTGTCCATATCCTGTAATGGAAGCATAAACCAATCTCGGATTAATTTTCCTTAATGTCCTGTAATCCATACCGTATTTCTTCAATGTACCTGGCAAGTAATTCTCCACCAAAATATCACTTTTTGCAGCAAGTTTATGCAGGATATCGACTCCAGATTTATGTTGAAATGATAGTCCGACTGATTTTTTGTTTCGATTGACCTTTTAGGAATGTGAGTATTGGAGAGAGGAGAAGAACATGGCGGGTTTCCTACAGCAAGGAAATATGCACTTTCTCCCAACCCTTCTTTGCCTGACCCTTCTATAAATTTTGCATATGGTGGCCCCCAATGTCTCGTGTCATCTCCTTTTATAGGATGTTCTATTTTTATAACTTCTGCTCTGATATCGTAAGTCTCGAACAACTGACCTAGGAGATGTCTCGTACCCTAAATCTCCCAATATTTGTGTGCAATATGGCTGTTGAAGGTAAGAATAAATCTGACACCATGAAGAGATAACTGTACGAACCCCAGCAAGAACTCTAGTCATGTCAAGAACTTTATATCCTTTCAACGGGAGTGTCATGTCGCCTGAAGTGATATCTGCTAACCCTCTGCGCCGGATCTTCCCAAATATCGAATTGGAGTCATTGGAATATAAAAATGATCGAGGAGCTCTAGCTAGTGATCGGGAGCAAGTTGGAGGTATCATGATCTTCACATACGTACAATTGGTGATATTATTAAGTTACTTACGGTGTAGAAAGTTGACATTTAAGTAACCCCGCTACCCCATCTTTTGCGGTTCGGTTCCAAACATCCCGAGGCTTGTTTGCTAAGAACAATGAGCATTTTCTCCACTTATAAATTTGGATCAATTGTTACAACTAACAAAAGCAATGGATCCTATGGCCTATAATCCACTAACCCTCCTCCCTATCCATATCATCACGACCTCTCTTGTTACCATCCTTAGCCGGTCTCCTTCCCTTCAACACTGCACCCTTCTTCCCTCTATCCTCATGCAAATTCTTCATCTCGTTTCTCGCATGTCTCTGAGCCTCCTCAACTCTCACCTTAAATACCATTACTTCATCCTTGACTGTGTTATATTCCTTCTGCTTTTCTCCCAGCGCCGCTTCAATTCTCATCCAGATCTCGACATCGTACTGTGTAACAAAGCTTATGGCATGTCCTGACTTCCCCGCTCGAGCTGTTCGTCCTACTCGATGGATATAAGTCTTGCTGTCCTGTGGAATGTCGTAATTGAATACTACATCGACATTTGGAATATCCAATCCACGTGCAGCCACATCCGTTGCAACGAGAATCTCTCGCGAACCAGCACGGAATTTATTCAAAGATCCCAGACGAGAAGATTGTGAAAGCTGGCCATGCAGAGGAATAGCACCGAATCCAAGTGTTCTCAGTAAAATTGCAATTCTTTGTGTCTCATTGACCGTGCGAGTGAAGATGATAGCTGATTTTCCTGCAAACTCGTTCAGAAGGTAAATAAGATAGACATCTTTCTGTACCAACGGAATGAATATGTAGTTCTGGATGAGAGTCGACACGGTTTGATATTTGTTGCTACTGATGCTAACTCGTAGCGGATCCTTCAAACTGGCCCTTTGTAGACTTTCGACCTTTGAACTCATTGTTGCAGAGAAGAGGGAAGTCCGACGCTCCCGCGGAAGGACTTTGAGGATCTTATCGAGAATTGGTCCGAAATCTAGATCTAGTAACCGATCGGCTTCGTCCATTACTAAGTATTTGAGTGATCGTAGTGAGAATCCTTTAGTGTTTTCCAGATGATCAAGCAATCGACCAGGAGTGGCCACAACGATATGAGGTTTCTTGCCCAAAGCGATTGCTTGGGCGACCATATCCATTCCTCCCACTAGAACCGCGCATCGTACTGATATGAGAGAGCCTAAATTTTCAAATTGGAGCGAGATTTGATATGCCAATTCTCGAGTAGGTGCTAGAACAAGTCCGAAAAGAGGCTGCGGTTTATCGAGTAAGGCTTGGAGGATTGGAAGAGCAAAAGCAGCTGTTTTACCACTACCAGTCTCGGCCAACCCGATCAAATCTCGACCTTGCAATGCGAGTGGTATCGATTCGGCCTGGATGGGTGTAGGGGCTTTATATCCCAAGGCGGTACAGGCGTCACATAATGAATCGATGATGCCCTGCAATTATCAGTTTTTATCGAACTAGAAGGGATGAAACATTTTTACCAAATCTTTAAACGTTTTCTGAGTAGCTTCTTCCTCAGCTCCTTCTTCTAGCGCAATCTCCGGGGAGCTCGATCTCGTAGATATTGAGGAACCTCCATTGACCTTTCTCTTCTTTATTGCAGATAGCTCTGTTCCGTCCTCTGTTCTAGCTTCCCTCGATTTTGTGGGTACGGACTTTTTCGACATCAGTGTGGAGGGAACATCTCCATCTGTCTTTCTCTTTTTGATGGAGGACATCTTATGTTGAATTATTTCTTCAATTAAACTCGACCGTCTATTGTTGGGCAATAGTTGTGGGAAAGAAAAGTGGCAGGCTGAAAATAATTTTTTATCGGCTTATCGAGTTTCCTTCTCTGATTGGCTTCGCAAAAAGTACTTTCTTCCCTTTCAGAACTTCCCGCAACTTTTTCCTCAGAACATCTATCATCCCACATTTCCAACTACAAATATGGCAAGAAGACGGACAAAAAAGCGCACTCATGTCGGTGCAAACAATCGTCCTGCTGGAAAAGCAGGCCCTACACATCAAAACTCTCGAGAGCCAAAATCCATGGTAATTCGAATTGGAGCTGGAGAAGTCGGACCTAGTGTCAGTCAATTAGTGAAAGATGTGCGACATATGATGGAACCTGGAACTGCGGCGAGACTGAAGGAGAGAAGGGCAAATCGTCTAAAGGATTATGTTACTATGGCGGGTCCGTTGGGTGTCAGTCATCTTATGCTCTTCTCGAGGTCTACTTCTGGAAATACAAATATGCGACTTGCTCTTACACCTAGGGGACCTACATTACATTTCCATGTGGAAAAATATTCGTTGTGTAAAGATGTTAGAAAGGCATTGAAGCATCCCAAAGGAGGTGGAAAGGAATATCTTACACCGCCATTAGTAAGTACTCCTACTCAAAATTATTTTGGAATTTTACTAACATTTTACAGCTTGTCATGAATAACTTTACATCTCCTCCCTCAGACTCTGACTCCCCTAACAAAATTCCCAAACACCTCGAATCCCTCACCACCACAATTTTCCAATCCCTCTTCCCCCCCATCTCTCCACAAACCACGCCCCTCCCCTCCATCCGCCGCGTCATGCTGCTCAACCGCGAGCCAACCGATGCCTCTAATGACGGAACATATACTCTCAACCTCCGCCACTACGCCATAACCACCAAAGCCACTGGGCTCTCCAAACCTCTCCGTCGCCTAAACGCTGCTGAAAAACTTCTACATTCCCAGAAGCCCTCCAAGTCCCGCAAAGGCGGCTTACCAAATCTTGGCAAATTGGAAGATATAGCCGATTACATGATCGGCGGTGAAGATGGCGCTGGATACATAACTGATGCCACGAGTGGCAGCGAAGCCGACACTGACGCTGAAGTGGAAGTAGTCGAAACAAGAGTCAAAAAAATACTCTCTAAGCGACAAAAATCCAAATCCTCTGATTCTAAATCTGGCAGCTCTAAGAATAGCGTGGAGAAACGAGCAGTGAAATTAGTAGAGTTGGGGCCTAGGTTGAAATTACGAATGACGAAAGTAGAAGAGGGAATTTGTGAAGGGAAAGTGCTGTGGCATGAGTATATTCAAAAGACGAAAGAGGAGATTCGGAAATTGGATAGAGTGTGGGAGAAGAAGAGACAGGAGAAGGCGGCAAGGAAAAAGATTCAGAAGGAGAATGTGGAAAGGAAGAGGAAAGCTAAAGGGCTGGGTGCTAAAGGAGGTGAGGGAGAAGAGGAGGATGATGAGATGGATGTTGAGGAGTGGGATAGTGAGGGTCTGGCCGGGGATGGGGAATTGCAGTTGAATGAGGAAATGGATGAGAAAGGGGAGTGGGAAGATGAAGAAGATGAGATTGCTACAGGTTAGATAGGGTGCTTTTTAAGAAAATGTAAAAGTTCATCGGGTCTATTTGCATACTGTCTTGCAATTTGATTCTTGTGCTTCTTGCCTGAGATACTTCTTGCTATCCCGATTCGTTCCCAGCAACCTGGAAGTATACACTCAATAGTTGAGATTGTACTGGTCTTGGAAATATCTGCTTCCTTGATTGCTAGACCAATTCCAAAGTCATTTCTATACCCCGCTCCCAAAAAAAAAAGAAAAAGAAGTCTCACTTCCTATTAAAACTATGCGTGGGACATCTTTCAAGGAGCTAACTACTAACCTCAATCTAGCGCTGTTCTTTTGTTTTTTTTTGTTTTTTTTGTTTTATTTAAGAAAAACAATTATTATTGATGTATTGCTAGTCGCTATTCTACTGCTGTCATTCGTTCGTTCGTTCGATTCATTCGCTTCATTTCCATTCCAGTCCTTTCACATCCCCTTTTCATCACCTAATGCTCAGAGTGATACCCAACCTGTTCACCACTATCTTCGTCCAGTCCATCATTGTATTCGCGTCTCCTTCATCTACCCTAGAGACTACTTAGTAGGGCCACTGATCTCCTGCCGAAACGAACGCTGGAATGGCTGCTGAAACTGGAATTTGGTCGGTAAGAAGGGGTTGGGCGGTGGTTGGGATTTGAGCGGCGGTAGTTTGGGTGATTTCAGTGCTGAGAAAGTTTTGGTCGGTGCTAGAATCAGTAACTTCCTTAGCAGCGGAAATCTCCTCGGAACAAGGTGCATCGCCATTGACTTCTTTACCAATAGCATCACCCTCTTTGCGAAGGTCGACTAAAGCTAGGCCGAAGGCATAATGGAACTCATTGGAATCAGCGGAATGGACATTATCTTTATCGGCGACTTCCTCTCCATTGACTTCCTTAACACCAATACTACCCTTCTTTGCCCCAGTCTGATTCTCATCAATAGCGCCCTCATTGACAGCCTCCTCCTTGAGAGCAGACTTTTGGTGAGTGGTCGGATCGTAGTAGCTACGCTTCTTGAATTCAGTGAGAGCCCTAAGATCGCCTTCGTTAAGGTCTTCGATGTCTAAAGCAGGGGTTGCGTCATAATAGTCGTGAACGTGAGCATTGCCAGTAGTGTTCTTAGCCACATGTGTGAATGTAGCATTAGGTGTCATGGTAGAGCTCATTGCTTTGTCGAGGAGACTAGGAGCAAAAGTTTCCTCTTCACCCTCCTCACCCTCATACATCATAACACTATCGATCCCCTCCTCCTCCTCCCAGTCCCCGAACCTCCAAGCTCTAACCTTCCCCAGCATCTTCAATCTATCATTCGTCCCCCTCAGATCACTCACTCCCACATTCTCTGCATTCTTATGACGACTCTCAATTTCCTTGAGTTCTTCATAACTTCCAATGAATCCCGTGGCCTCTAATTTTCGCTTTGCTTCGATGATCAACTTGATGTGGAAGTGGTGACGGGGATCAATCTCAGCGATTTTGAGGAGTGACTTAGCGGCTGAGACGGCTTTCGAGAATTTGCCGGCACGGAAATCTTTGCATGCCTATGGTTTGGTATTAATGCCTGATGAGAAGATAGGGAAACGAAAGAAATAGAAACCTACACGGTCGTAAACCATCTTATAAACTTCCATCCGGTGTCTCAATTGCCTAGCCTCCTCGTTCTTCTCTTTCTCAGTGTCGATACCCCTCTCTAGTTGTGCCAAAGTGTTACTAATATGAAAATCTCTCTCAGGATCATTGATGATTGGCTTCTTAACACGCTGGACCGGAGCCGGAGCAGCAACAGTTTTCTTAGGCATCTCATACGTCTCACGCGGATGTCTTGACCTTCTCCCCACCTCTTCCTCCCGCTCTCTAACAGTCTGCTCATAAGCCTGCACATCCGGAGCCTTCATTGCCTGGACCGGAGTAGGAGCAGCAACACCTGGGCATCTTAAAGGTCTACTTCTCTTTGCCTCTCTCCGCTCCCTCACAATCTGCTCATAGGCATGTACACTCGGAGCCTTAACTGCCTGAACCGGAGCAGGAGCAGCAACACGTCTCTCATCCTCATACATCTCATGTGGACGTCTTAAAGGTCTACCCCTCTTTGCCTCTTCACGCTCACTTACAATCCGCTCATAAGCCTTCACATCCCCAGCCTTTGCTGCAACCAATGCTGGATCCTCCTCATGTTGGACCGTTGCCTTGCCACCCATCAACGGACTCTTAAGCAGTTGCTCATAAGAAAGTGGTTCATTCCCATACAACGGATAACCGATACTCTCTCCAGCCTTTGATTTCTCCCATCCATCCTTCAAGTACAATGAAAGTCCAAAATCTGGATTGGCACTCAACAGTGGGCTATTTCTGAACATTTGCTTGTAACTTTCGGGAAGTCCCTCTGGAAGTCCAGTGTTGTAGTTAATGAGAGGGCCAGAATATGGGTTGGAGAGTAGTGAATCGCTGTTCATCACCGGGCTGTTTCTTGTCATCTGATCATAAGCTTCTAACTTTTGCCTATCTGCTTCTGTTCCACAATGGATTTTGCTTCCAAATAACATAGCCTTCATTCTTGGTGCGAAAGGCAATCGTGCTGGTTTAGCCCACTCTTCTTCTTCGGTGGAGAAGTAATGGTTTTTAAGTGTCGTAGTCAGGTTCGACATGTTGTTTTCTTGAGAATTATAGATTTCCATTGTAGGAAAAGCAAATGTGTTGTGACCAGTAGTAGTAGCTGAACAATGCTCTTTACCTGCGATGGAATGGTTATCTTGGTTGTTCCATTGTAGAGCATTGTCGATGTTGTCAGGAACATGTCGCATAGCATCAATACTTCCAGCATTGTCATTTTGTTCATCTCTACTCAAATGAGAGGATGAGTTAATGTTCGTGTCTTTCTTATGCTTCAAAAGCATTCTAGATAGTTTATGGAAATTGGAAATGTATTTCTCATTGATAGAATGGATGGTGTGATCTTTTGCTTTCTTGTCAGAAAGTTCTTTTGATTTAGCTGCATCGCTGGGGATAGATTTGAGACTGGGATCAAAGCGCTGGCTGCTGGCTTTGCTGTCTATGAGCTGGCGAGCTTCGTACTTGAGTTGTGCATTTGTCTCGAAGAGACTGATGGCTGCTTGGATAGAGGGCCGATGTTGGATGGGATGTTGGATAACAGTGGGAAGATCATCATTGAAAGTACCACCGGTAGATCGTTCCTCGCCTTCATCTTCGTAGTAAGTGGCCATCTTGCGACGGTATGACTTAGGCAGGGGTGAGAGAGGAGGATGGAAGGGAGGGGAGTGATAATTGCGGACCATGGCTGCGGTTGTGATGAACAGTGTTGGTATTTTGCGGTTTGTAGTTGTGTTCAAGAAGAGGTTGTAAATTAACAAAGTTGAAGATCGTTGGTAACGAAAACAAATTCTAAAGTCGAAAGTTGAATTTGATTTCAGACACTTCGCGTATTTTCGGCGACAGCAAATTGACAATCGACAATGAGAATTAAAATGAATATTGCAGTTCGAGGGTTTAGATAACTAATTAAATGCTGTACTAGATCTGGAGGGAAAGTGACTTATAGACGTACTGAAATGGATATCACAAAGATAGTAAGTATGATACATTACATATAATAGCAAAGGGTAATGAAGTGTGCAGGATAAGGAGAGATATTGCTTTGAACTTAGAAGAAACGAAAGAAAGACGTGAGATTTTCAGAAGTGCATTTAATGGTGGCTAAATGACCCTGTCATCACAAACAATCCCTTCATAACTAAGTTGCACAGATTTCACTAGTTCCGTCCCATGCTCTCCCGCAGTCACTCTAGACGTTGCACTCCTTACAATGAATCTGTTTCCTCTTGTTGCTAATAGACAAGCTCTTGTTGGGTCTCGAGCCTTTGAGGCTAGATTCATGGCAGTATTGTTGTGGAAAGAAGCCGATTCCTGGATAGCCGCTATGGCTAGCGATGTCAAATCGATGCTGTCGGAGAGGACGAGTCTGCGGGGCTTTCCTCATTGACAAATAGGCCCCAAATCTCCCGATTCATCGTCTTCTGATTCATCACTTCCCAAACCATTCTCTCCCAATCTGTCATTGGCTGACTTATCTTCGTTTGATCCATCCTCAGCCCTATATTTCCGAATTAGTACCCACTTCTAAAGTAGGTATTTAAAAAGGGAAAGCGAAACTTACGTTATCGTATCGACGATCACTCCCATGCAAAGAAGACTACAGCAACTCGTAATATCCCTGAACTCACCATCCATCTTTGTCGCCTTATCGTAGTAATCGCGACCCATCCTTGCTGCATCCTCGAACCTCTGCATAAGCACATCTAATGAAAGAGCCAAGTCCGCCGTTTCCAATTCTGAGTCTCCTTCCCCCTCCTTGAAGACTTCCTTGACCTTCAAAAGCAGTGTCTGCCACTTCCCAATCGTAACAAGCAAAGGTTCATTTTGGCTGAAAGAGTCCCATGACGTCTTTTTCGAGTTGGTCTGCATCTTCCCCATGCTTTTAACATCCAGACGTATTTCTTATATGTCTTTGGTTAGGTATTTTGCCTCCCGAACGCACATCGAGGAAACCTAGTAGGCTAAGATGAACGCTTCATGGTGTCTAATGAGTTTCGAGAGAGATAAGTTGGTAGGAAGATTGTCTATTTTGATGCATGTGAGGGAAAGCGGATGGAGAGAAGGTAGATGGGCCAGAAAAAGCAGTTATGTTCATATACATTACTAATATACGAGTGTCTCTCATTGTGAACCGCTTCTTTTAGTATAAAGAAATACTTTCCGCTTGTCAGCGGGCCGGCGGGCGTGAAACACTAAAACAGGACTATTTTGGCAGAACAAAACCTAGCGACGAAGGATGCAAGGAATCAAGAACGTTGGAAGATGCACAGAGCATAAGTTTCAAGGGCAGTGAAGAAATTGAATCAAATTAGAGGAACACAAAAGAAAAGATCAGAAGATCGGGAATACACGACTGGAGCTTTGGTCTGGCAGCTCTTGAGACTATCAATTTTCTGTCGACAAGAATCAATGGAAGGGCAAAGGGTAATAAGAGTTCATACTGAGGGCTGAGATCCATTGGCTGCCAATAAAAATAGGTTTGATTATTTGGCATCCTTCTGCAACTTTGCATCTACAATCCTTTCCACCATCTTCTGCAGAGTTGCAATATCGCCTCCACTTCCCTGCGAAAAGTAGCCTTCCACTGCCTTCTCCACATATTTCCTGCAAATCTGCATCAGCTGTTGGATCCCTAATGAGATGGGAGAAAGAATACCCAATCTGATCAACCTCAACATTAACATCCTCCCCGGGTTTCTTCGCAGCCGTAACCACCTTCTCCTGCGTGTAAGAAATCAACATAACCTCCCACCACCCCTCCGTATCATCAACCTTGGTTACCGTCAAACTGGCCCCATCAAGCGTAATATATCCCTTCTCAACCACATATCTTAATACACTCTTATCTCTCGGCTGCAGCCTAAACGTCAATGCATTCCCATCCGGCTCAACCTTCAGTATTGTCGCTATAGTATCTACATGTCCCTGCACGAAATGGCCGCCCATACGAGTACTTGCCGAAACAGCCCTCTCCAAATTGACTCCACTGTTTTGTTTGAGGGAGCCTAGATTCGTTCGACGCAGCGTTTCGGGGGCGACGCCTACTTTGAAACTAGAGGTGTCAAAGGAGGTTACAGTCAAGCAGGTGCCGTTCACGCTAATGCTGTCGCCCAGGTGGCAATCACTGAGGATATCGGAGGCATTGGAGATGGTGAGGGAGGTGCCGTGGGTTTCGTCGTCGGGGTTGAGCTCGGAGACGACTGGGAATGGTCAGTTGGATTGGGATCGGTTGGGTGTAGGGCTTCGGTGACCGACCTCCTATTATTTCTACGATTCCGGTAAACATGTGGTTGACTTGGCTGATTTGGGCCTTGAGAAGGAGCTCGAGGTTGACTCAGAAATCGAGTTGAGGCCTACCCCGCCGGAGAGTTGTCCTCTGAGTCCGGCAAGGCTAGACTGAAAGCGGATCCAGGAGGAACTCGCCTGAATGTCTTACAATCTATGAGATCGTGTTTATCATTTTAATTTTAAATCATTTGGTACTCTAATTCAAAGAATTATCCTATTTCTGCAAAACTACTTCCCAAAAACTACACCCCTCCTCCTCCTCCAACTCCTCTCATCCTCCAAGCACCAATCCGGAACTACAGAAGCTCAGACATATCAAGTAGATATTGCTCTGAAAGAAAAGGACACAGATGTAGACTTACAGTGAACTTATATCATAGGTATACCAAAAAGTAGCTCTAATAGCGACAACAAATTGCGTTCCACCTAATGCCAAAAAAAAAAAGAAAAGAAAAATAAAAAAGTAAGGAATTAATTAATATGAGTTTGAGAACGTTGAAGCCTGTGAAACCATCACAACAACATACGCGAGGAATTATTCCCAGCGCAGATTTAGGGTCATTATCAGATCCAAGTTCAAAAAGATTAGGCCTATTGATAGTGTTGACAAATGCCAGATCCCCCGCTTCAGTTGGTCAGTCGTGGTCCTCTGAAGCTACCTTATCTGACCATGAGCCTGAAGGAAGACCAATCATGCTTACTCTTTGGGACTTGTTTGTCTTTAAAAATCATTCCGTTATAAGGAGAAAATGAATCCTATGATAGCGTCGCATCTTTTTGGAAAGAAAGGAATTGTGGTCAGAATAAGGTTTTGCAAGCGCGGTTCTCCGCAAACTCCAGATGGGAGTGGCCTGACTCCGGAATTCCTCTTGAATATCATGACACCAGGAATCTCCAGTTTAGTCTCTTGCCTCAGGAGATGACCTGATAAAACATGTAGGTCCTTCTCTCATTAAGTACCTTCTACCCCGCAGCCGAAGGTAGCATACAAAGCATGTCAAGCAGCTGGCACATCTCCCCAGCCATATTCGAAATCCTCTCAATATGGCTCTGTCTAAGCTGCGTCTTTCGACACGAGTCTGGCCGCCGTGGCTCCAAACAGCTTTCGCAGACGTAAACCCATCAGCAGAGGCACGATTGCCACTTCTCGCAGAATCACAATCTTCATCTAGTGCATATTCACCTTCCTACAAAGTACCTCTCTTACCGAAAGATCACCTCCGAAACACTACAGCCAGACCGCTACGCCTCCATAACACCAGTGGTAGCTTCAATCAAATCCGAGCATTTTCCAACTCCCCCATCAGTCCACCACAACTCTACGAATCCCACGATTCCTCCCCCCCACAAACGAGATGGAAACCACCCACCGATCCCGAAAAGCGTCCTGTGGCAATCATCGGTGCCGGTGTGCTGGGTCGGCGACTGGCAGTCATGTGGGCCTCGACTTCACGACCTGTCCATCTTTACGATACTTCCCCCAAAGCTCTTACATCAGCTACAACTTACGTTGCGGATGAACTCTCCTCTTACTGCGCTACTCATGCGACGCATCCAGGCCACGTCCATTTCAACACTGATCTGCTATCAGCTGTCGCGAATTCTTGGCTTGTCATCGAAGCGGTCCCCGAGAACCTGGAGCTGAAAACATCTGTGCTTGGACGGTTGGATCGGATCATCCCTTCAGACGCAATACTCGCAACAAATTCCAGTTCATACAAGTCTAGACAACTGATGGGAGAGGTGGTCAACAAGCACAGAGTCTTGAATACGCTATACTCTCTACCTCCTCAGAATGTTTGTGTAGAGTTGATGTCCTCCGGATCTACGGTCCCTGATATTCTCCCATTTCTCGCAGCTGAGATGTCCTCCATCGGTTTACATCCTATAATTGTGGAAAACGAAAGCACTGGTCTCATATTCAATAGGATCTGGGCAGCGATTAAGAGAGAGACATTATGTGTGTTGGAAGAGGGAGTTGGAAAGCCGGAAGATATTGATGAGCTATTCAGGGATTTCTTCGGAGCAGAGAAAGGTCCTTGTAAGAAAATGGACGAGGTAGGCTTGGATAACGTGAGTGATGTTGAGAGACTATTTTTAGAAGAGAAAAGGGGAGGAAAATGGAGTGATCTGCATTTAAAATGGTTGGAAAGGGAGTTTGTTGCAAAGGGAAAATTGGGCGATAAAAGTGGTGAAGGCTTGATTACGAAGCCTATCCAAAAGAATGAGGCCAGTGGTCATAAGAACGGCGAAGAAGTATGGCAGCAACATACAATTGACGTTTCTGGATTGTAGCGAGTTTGGTGGGGGAGTTTGGATCGAGGACAAGGTTCTTAGGGTTTGGGTAATGCATTACAACAAACATGTCCAATTTTTGACTATCTCAAGTTGAGCTCCTGCATCCTTCCTTCTTGCTGCAGATGGCTGTGCTCTCGTAGGGCTTACTGTATTCCATCGATGTTTCCAATACATTTTCCAATACATACTAGCTCGTGCGCACGGGTTTCCGGGAGGCTGCTTAGCGAATAGGATCGCCATCCCCTCGAACTCTATATCAACATGACAACACGACAATACGACAACATGCACGTCGTTACATTACATACGAAAGTGTTCGTAAGCTGACCTGCATGATCCCCTGAGCCTACGATATTTTTCCGCATGCCAAGCATGAATATTCGTAAGACGAGCTGAAAGTCCTGATCGGGTATTTAGATGCCGATGTCCCGTTTGTACGATGCATACTTAAAGCAGTCAGTCCACTGCGATTTAATCCATTTGAGAAGATACAATTCAGTATACAGAATGAGGCACTCTATTATTACTTTGACCGTTCTCTCTTCCAGCCTCGCCTCTGGCCAAGGGTTTGGAGGTGCCGGATTTGGGGATTGGGGGAATGGCCCTTATGGACCCGACAACGGCGGTGATTGGGGTAACTTTGGGTTCGCGCCCTCCTGTGCCGTAAGCAGTGATACAACCCCTCCCCCCTTTATTTCTTCTTCCAATTTCTTTGCCATTTTCTAACACAAAACAGCAATCCTGTCTCTCCTCCGCCTTCCCCACCGCCAGCAGCGCCGCTTGGTCAGAACACTGCGGCTCGGCTACTTCCGCACTCCCAGCCTGCATCACATCCGCTTGTTCCTCCACCGACTCTGCGGCAATCTCCACTTTCTCCTCGGCCCAATCCTCTATCTGCTCTATCTACTCCTCCTGCTCCTCCAACTTCGCCTCTTGCTCCGGCTACCCATTCGGTTTCATTGGCGGCGACGGATGGGGTCCCCCAGACGGCCCAAATGGCTGGTGTACTGTTACTGCAACGGGAAGTATGTTCACGACCGGGTTGACGACGAGGACGGTCACGGTCACTAGTACGACGGGAACGGGGGCTTCTTCTAGTAGAGTGACTATTACGACTACTCAGACGGGAACCCTCGTTGCTGCGGCGGCGGTGACAGGTGGATCGTCAGTTACGAGTACGGCGGGTGCGGCTCCCACGATGGGTGGCGCTAAGGGTGCTTTTGGTGGTATTTTGGGGATTGGTTTGGGTGCTGTATTGGCTATGTGATGGGAGGATCTGGTAGGTAGGTAGGTATATTAAGGAAGCATTTTGATGGAAAGAAAAAAGGGTAAACTAGGGATTTGGGTACATTGGAATGAAGTAATGATCTTAGATCGATGAGGACTCGGCACTCACTCTTTTTAAATAAAGTTTAAAATTAAATGAAGGATATTATAGCTGTTATCTCATAACCCCTCAATTCGTGCCTCTTCTTTGTTTCTCTTTCGGTATTAAGCTATACACCCAAGGAGGCTTGTACTGTGCACACCGTTTAACTTAGATTATATATCACACTTGCTATGATAAGTTAGATAGGCCAAGCGATGCACACCTTTTTAGTTAAGGAGGGAGATGACTTTAAGAGGAACGATGATTTTGGGGGAAGGGTGCCTTAGGAGGTAGGAATAAAAAAATATTCTAGGATAGCGAGGCGTGATGATGCTATGGGATATTCAGTGGCCAACGGCAAAGGGAATTCTACCTGACGAGGGCAACGCAACTAGCGGAATAACGTAGCGGTATATCTAGAAGCTAGATAAAAAGGCGTTCTGCTGAGAGCATAGCGGATGATATTGCACTACACAAAGTGATGCACGGTCTACAAACTAAGATATCGTATCAAATGCAATTGCCACAATTTCTCGCCCGTAAAATCGAGTCAACGTTAGAACAACTCTTGTCAAGACTACACATATGTCATGGAATTGTTGACATCATCACTTATTAACGGCTGGGAAATAGTACTGCTTCGTGAATAAAAAGGAGTCGCAGTGACAGGAAAAAAGAAGAAGCAAGATGTTCAGCTAAAATCCAAACTTTTGATGGGCTAAGTACCTCTTGCTACTCCTCGATTTCCGAAAAATTTCAAAAAAAACAAACTCTAGTTTTTATCTTTTCCTCATGATCTCATACTCCTTATAAAATAGAGTTTTAAGACTTAATGCTTCCTTCCTGCTTAATCAAAGTAGCTACCTTAGAAGCTAGATCATCAGCCTCACTCCTCGTCACGGCTTCAGCGTAAACCCTCATAGCCTCTTCAGTTCCACTCGCTCTAGCAAATGATCTACCTTCTTTGAACTTCGCAACTAGGGAATCGATTTGAGCTTGTGTTCCTTGCGGTTCAATGAGTTTTCGTTCTGCATCAGTGGTTTTGAAGATATTGCGATTGCCGACTTCAACCCGGACGAGACGGTTGGGAAGGTCCGTGTAGGTGAGATCCCATTCTTTGGGTGTCCATGATTTGTGTGCTAGGATGGTTTCCACGAGTAACATGTCTGAGAGGGCATCACCGACGGTTTGGTTGATGAGGTCAGTGAGGGCGCGGAGGGTTTCGAGAGCATTTGCTTGAGCTGGTGACTGAGGCTCTTTGGATGCGAATGCTTTGAGTGCTTGTTGAGAGAAGACGACAGTTCCATGACCGTTGGCTTCGAAATAGACACCGACGTCGAATTTGGTTGCTGCATGGTGTAGCCATTTTACTCCAGTTGGAGTGCAAACAACAGGGAGGCTCAGTGCCTTGGTGATATATTTCGTACTGGCACCATTGGCATATGCAGTTTGTACGACTCCAATTTTGAGCTCCTCTGCTAGTCCAGCTTCCCGAGCCAGATCACCAATGAATGAGGCTGCAAGAGTTGCAATTCGGTCACCATCTAGAAGGCGAAAGCCGTGGTCTGGATCGTTGAAATAGTAGACGATTCGGTCGGCATCGCCATCCAACGAACAGCATCGATCGTTGTTGCCTACCTTTGAGGATGGAGGAGCTCGTTGCTTGGTCTTGACATAATCTGCACCGCACTTCAAACTATTAGTATTGATTGACACTGGACAATTTCAACCTACATCGTGGTTCAAAACCTCGGCCTTGAACACATCATCATTGATAATCTTGACCTCCACACCACCATTAGATCCCTTTGGGAGGTATTTCAACAACTCAGCCAATTTGGGACCTCCAATACCATTGGCGCAATCAACAGTGACAGAGCCAATTGTCTTCTTTCCTCGCATAGCTCTAGCAAAAGCCGATCCCAGCTTCTCGTAGTATCCCTTCTCACTAACCTCTCCATATGATTGCGGTGTACCCTCCGTGTTCGTGCATCTCGTCAAGTAATGCAACTGAGGCGTCGTGAGGAGCTTGTAATCCGTGTATTCTGTTCTCGTAGCCTCCAAAGCATCAAGCAAGGCTGCGACCAATTTGGGACCAGATGGCCTGGTATCCCTAGCATAGATAGCTCTGGCAGGAGTCTCTGGGTTGATCTTCAATTCCTTCTCTAATTTGCAGTAGACCTTCCACACATCCTCGTCCTTCACATTGGCCAATTCGGTAGAGTATGCCTCCCAGCTATTCTCCAACATCTCTCCCATGGGATCTACCAGCTTGACACCATTATCTTCAGGCGGGTTATGGGAAGCTGTAATCATGATACCGATCGTTTGACCACCAAGCTTGCGAGATCGAAGGGCTGCGACGAGACCTACACGGAATACGACGGAGTCGAGAAGATTGGCCTTCATGCGGAACCCCGCAGTGCCATATTGAAAGTGACGGTCTGCAGGCTTAGGATGCTTTTTGGCAGCTTCGAGGATTTTGGACTGCATGATTGTGGTGATGCGATGGAATGTGGTGAAAGAAACAGACAATAGAAAGAGTGTGGTCGTTGAATGGCTGACGAAGGAATGCGTTGTGTTCCAAGAGTGGGCGTTGTGACTGCTTGTATTCAATTCTGTTCACTTTCCATGAGCTGATTGTAATTTCGTGCATTGCAAATTCTATTTTAAGTTATAATTATGCATGCAACTTATGCCGAGGGACTTCGTGACTTCGCGACTGTGGTTAACAGTCGATTACGGGTTAAATCCATTGGCGCGTCAACCACAATGATCCATCAATTCCCTTATACTTGAGCAACGTCTCTTCATTACACAACTTTCTATTCTGCATTCTCCGAAACCACCGCCAATTCCTTCCCGTGTATTCAAATCTTAACTGTCAATTCCTTTCCCTCGTTGCACTTCCAGAGCAAGCCCTCTATTACCATCACAATGTCGGAGCCTGTATGTGGAAATCCCCTCTTGCTCAGATTCCTCAAAGCATGGCTTGAGCAGGCCCAAGAGCGCAATTCGAAAGGTGCCAACGCCTACAAGAAAGCATATAATTCCATGAAAGCATGTCCCTTAACATTCGAACACCCATCCCAGGCAGAGTCCTTGGCGTTTATTGGACCTAAGCTGGCCGCCCGGTTGACCGACGAATTCAAAAAATACATGGACGAGCATGGTATTCCAATGCCAAAGACGCCACGCAAGAGGGTTAAGAAGAGAGCAATGACAGATGATGAGGATGATGGAGCGTCACCAACAAAGAAACCAAGGAAGTCGAAGCCATATGTACCCACATTGAGATCGGGAGCCTATGCTTTGATTCTGGCTCTTTCCGAACTGGGTGAAGAAAATAGCACCGGCCTCTCCAAAGCCGCTCTTATTGATCGAGCGGAACCGCATTGCGCTTCCTCATTTACAATCCCCAGTGATCCATCAGGTCACTACACAGCTTGGAATTCTATGAAGACTTTAACCGATAAGAATTTGGTTTATGTAAAGGGCCGCCCTACAAAGAAATATCTCCTTACGGATGGAGGATGGGATGTTGCAAAAGCGATCAAGAAGAGCAGTGATCCAAGCAAGGGATTTGCAGATACATTTGTTAGGAACGAATCACGGGATGCATCTGACGATGACAGTGACTCTCCACAATTACAAGCATCATCTTCGAAGCCCAAAGATCTCATCCCACAAGGCGATCCAATCACTGACGATTTCCCCCCTTTTTTTGAACTTATCACTCTCCAACCTGGCTCTTTTACCGTAGAACTAGTCCTCGACAATCGCGAAGTTCAAGGGAGAGAGAATAGAGACTATATCCAGAAGGAGCTCAAGAAACATTTTGGAATCACTCCAATCGTGCGTGGCTTGCCCCTCGGTGATATGCTCTGGGTTGCGAAAATCACATCTCCGGCTTTAATCGCCTCACTTCAGGCTGATGAAATCATCCTGGACCACATTATTGAACGAAAGCGTTTAGATGACTTAGTCAGCTCGATCAAAGATGGTCGATTCCACGAACAAAAGTTTCGGCTTCGAAAATCTGGCATACAAAAAGTTATCTACCTTGTTGAGGAGACCGGACTGTCAACTGAGGGTGCCAATCAAAATGGCGAAGCTATTGCAAGTGCTATTACTGGCTCTCAAATCATTGACGAATTCCATGTCCAGAAAACGCAGAAGATTGACGACACAATCAAATACCTTGGTCGCCTACACGCCCTTCTCAAGTCTACCTACGAGCGCGAACCTGTAGAAGTAATACCCGCAGACGTGCTGACAATGCAGAACTACCTTCCACTCCTCGAATACCTAAAAAAGAATTCTCCTTCAAAGAACCACCATATCACATACCCCGCCTTCAAGTCTCTATCCCACAAAACCGAAATCCTGACTATACGAGACATTTTCTTGAAAATGTTGATGTGCACGAAAGGGATTACTGGGTACAAGGCGATAGAGATTCAAAAGCGATGGAAGACTCCAGCATTGTTTTTGGCGGCGTATAACGACTGTGGGGATGACAAGGAGGGTAAGAAGAAGCAGAAGTTGTTGATTGCGAATCAGATGAAGCATTTGATGGGGAACAAGAAGATAGCAAATTCCTTGAGTGCTAGAATAGCTGAGATTTGGGGGACTGTTTCAAGTGAGGACGCCTGTGATTAGGACGAGTAGGATTGTTGATGAAGTTTGGTTTGCTAGATGGGTGATTAGGTTTTATTTTCTTTGGACTGAAGAGGGACCATATATGTCTCTAAAGCTAACAACATCCATTTCTTTGATGCATGCAGATAGAGGTCATTAACAAAGAGTAAAGTTGGGTCTGTCGCTTAGAAACTATCATGGAAATCAAAGCTAGAGTCGGTGTGGTGTTGTTTAGACTATATAGGTCTCTTCCATAGACAGTTGAGTGAGCCAATTCTTAGCTTTGCTGTTCAGACTTACAAGAGCCTCAATTGCTTTTAAAAAATATAAACCTAAAGTAATAAGTGCCTCAGGCGAAGATGCAGACGCACCAGGCGGTGGCAGTATATCCTGAGATTTTCAAAAATTCTGACTCCCTCGAACACGATAAACAAAAGATCAATAACACGATCGTTTCCCTCTCTTACCACAGTTTCTTAGTCGCCCAAATACCTCGTCTTTGTGTGGCAGAATTCTGCAATCATGGCGGACGATAAGATGATGGGAATGGAACATTCCGAGGCCCATTATTTCAACAGGTAAGATAACCATGCCCTCTTTCTTTCGCCCGGAAGGAATATATTGATTGATTGGTATATAGTTACAATCACCATGGTATGTGCGCGCATCTTCTCATGAAGGAAGGCAAGAAGATATGCTAATTAGAATTCGGATTGAAGGAATCCATGAAGAAATGTTGGTGTGTACCTACCGGCAAAATGGCTTATCCCCCTCCTCTTCTTTGAAATTTTGGCTGACAAGATCCATTTAATTATAGAAAGATGAAGTACGAACCCGCTCTTACATGAATGCTATTGTACAGAACAAGCATCTCTTCAAAGACAAAATTGTCCTTGATGTCGGCTGCGGTACCTCCATATTATCCATGTCCGTCCTCTCTTCCTCCTTATTTCCCTACCTTTTCTCCTCTTTTTTAACTTTTCTGTTTCCCAGGTTCGCAGTCAAAGCCGGCGCCAAGCACGTAATCGGTGTTGACATGTCTACTATCATTGAAAAAGCCCGCGAAATCGTCGAAGTGAACGGAATGTCTGACAAAATCACTCTCCTGCAAGGAAAAATGGAAGAAGTGGAGCTTCCTTTCCCTAAAGTCGACATCATAATCTCGGAATGGATGGGTTATTTCTTGTTGTATGAGTCTATGTTGGATACTGTATTGTATGCTAGGGATAAGTATTTGATCAAGGATGGACTTATTTTTCCAGATAAGGCCACCATTTTTATGGCTGGGATTGAGGATGGAGAGTATAAGGATGAGAAGATTGGATGTTTGTTCTCCTTTTCCTTACCCTTTTCCCCACGTTCTTCTTTACGGAATCGGATACTGATCTGATGTATGGATATCTAGTCTGGGACAACGTATATGGCTTCGACTACTCACCCCTCAAACAAACCGCCCTCACCGAACCCCTCGTCGATACCGTCGAAATAAAAGCCGTCGTTACTGATCCCACCTCAGTTCTTGAACTAAATCTCTACACTTGCACCACCGCCGATCTCGCATTCGCCACGCCATTCACCCTCGACGTGCGTCGTAATGATTTCGTACATGCCTTGATCGCCTGGTTCGACATCGACTTCTCTGCTTGCCACAAACCAATCCGTTTCTCAACCGGTCCGCATACTAAATATACGCACTGGAAACAAACAGTATTTTATTTGCGTGAAGTTTTGACGGTAGAGCAAGGAGAACAGATCACAGGTATCTTGGAAAATAAACCAAATGAGAAGAATAAGAGAGATTTAGATGTCAAGATTAGTTACAAGCTTGAGACGGATGATCTGAAGAGGAAGGCGCAGGGTAGTTGTGAGTATAAGATGTGTTAACGAGAGAAACATGGATGTAGTAAGGGAGGGGTGCTGATGCGATGAGAGTGATGGTGGTGGATGTAGGGGAAGGAACCTTTGGCGGCTGAGAGCGCAGGTTCTACGAACGACAAACTTTTTACTTTTGTTAATTACATTTCATGTGATAATGAGGGAAGGGTGGCGTTACTTTAAGCTGAGAGGAGATAATGGTATCAGATCAGATTAGACTTTTGCCGATGGCTAGCTGGCTGCTTATAAATAGAGGAATGAATTGAAGAATTTTCTTTCTCTTATATAGTGTGAGTAGTAGGAACTAATGGACGCTTTGACTCTGGGGAGAACTGAGTCACTTAAAGAGATAAATATCCGTAAATAATCTTTTCTTTTCTTGTAGAAAGGAAGCGAGAGAAGTTAAGACGTTAACGAGAGTGAGTTGTGAGTTGTCGTCCTTGCCCCTCCGAGACACGTTACCTGACCTCGTCTAGCTTAAGGTCCTCTTTGGGAAAGCTCCTTCCATAAAAAAGATATTTCATTCAATAATAGTTCATTTTCTTATCTTATAAACTTTCTTTTCTATCATTTCTTATTATAACTTTTGACTTCCTTAATATTTAATACTAAATAAAATAAGGCTATTTTTTGTGACGATTCATCAGTCAGCTCACTAGTGTGTCACGTGTGAGAACATACTAGCCTTCCGCCCTCTTTTGATCTCTTTCTCTCTCTTCTCTAGCTTTAGAATCTAAGAGCTAATGAGAAAGGTCCATTCGTCACAAAAAGCAGTTGTATTTATTTTGCAAGCAGCTATTTAAAGCTACTTTTTTCCTTCCTTCTAAAATCTAATGCGAACGATCTTAGTTATCTATAAAGGAATCATCAGGATCCGATTCCCTAATAAACTCCCACATCCCAAGGTATCTCAAAGGGGATCCAGATCCAACACCATGTACTAATAAGTGTCAGATCTTCTCCTATTTGTCCATCTATTATATAAAGGACTCACCAGTTCTGAAGAAGGAATATCGATATGTGCAAAGAAAAGGGGTATCTCAGTAGAAATTTCAATTTCTATCGCCATGGGTGAACGCTGTGATGAAGAGTCTGTGAAAATGTACAAAGAGATACCATTTAATCATCAAAACCCGCATCATCATCATCGTCGTCCAAATCGAGATCATTTGCAGCGCCGAAATTCTCATCGATGTCTCCCATGCCAGGATCATCGAAATCTTCCTCGCCTTCCTCGAATTCATCGGGATTAGAAGCATTTTGTCCGAGGACAGTCTTTCTCCAGTTAGGAGCAGCTTCTTCCTCTTCTTCCTCTTCTTCTTCCTCCTCGTCCTCCTCCTCGTTGTCGTCGTCCACAATGATGGATCCAGTAGCCGAGGGAGCGACTGAACCAGCACGAGAGGTAACGCGAGAAGTTGCTGCGCTGCCGAGCCGAGAACCTTGACCCTGTGACCTGAACAATTCATCGAAAGCAGCATAGTTGATCTTCTTAGACAAGACCCGATTCTTAACCATCTTCTCGGCAGCTTCTTGAGCGCTAGCTGCCGGTTCTACTTGGCCCTCTCCAATGCGAGGTACCTTTGTGCGGTTGCGAGTTACTTTTGGGGGACCATTAGCTGCCATTTTCTTCTGATATTCTTTGAGTTGTTGTTTGCGCAGCCAAGACTTGTTTTCATTGAACCACACTTTCTCCTTCTTAGCAACTTCGGTCGGATCGAGAATGCAGGTTTGGACTTCGGAATCATCTGCGAATTCATCTTCACCAATGTGGCGGTCCATGCAGACTGGCTTCTGGGGGTTGTTGGCTTCGGCTACAATCATGTGGTATCTAGCGCGTCTAGCTGCCTTGGCATATTGAATTGCATGTTCGGTGGTGTGGGGATCGTTGACCATCTCCGAGATTTCTTCTTCAAGTTGGCGTTCCATATCCTCCCACTCCTCCGGAACTCGAACCTCAACCGCTCTACTACGGCTACGGCTATGAGCTCGAGGACTGAGTTCTAAGTCGATTGCGTCATCAGCTTCATTAAGCGCATCTCCAAACTCCTGGGCAAGAGTCTCTAAGTCGATAGTGCCGGGCTTGTCGTTCATCGCGAGACCCACTTCATCTAGAAGACGAGGGTCAATGTTCTCCTGGCCATTTGTTGTAGGGGTAGGTGGGATTGCAAATCCATCAGCATCGCGGCGAAGTTCGACGGTGGGAATAGGAGTATCAGCAGCATTGGTAGTCTTTTGGCGTTTGTTTTGTTGGCCAGAACTGCTCTCTTCTTCTAGTGTTTCTTCGGGCACCTCAATTCCATCGTGACCGCGGCGCTTGCGCTTCTTCTTGGCCTTCTCTTTCAAAAACTCTTCAGACTTCTCATAGAATGAAGGAGGATCATGTGGGTCCTCAATGAATTCATTATTGAGAAATTCTTCCACTGTAAGAGCACTGCTTTTAGTCAACTTGAACTCATCTAGGCGCTTTTGAATCGTATGAGTTGTGACTTTGACGATGTAAACGACCTCAGAGATTGTGCGGCGGAAGTTGTTCATGCGAGCTGCAACAATAAGACACGCACCACAAACACCAGAAGGTCGTCGACCCATTACCATCCAATCATAGCTCATTCTTTGAACTAGACGGACTGCATCTTCAGCAACTTTAGAAGTCATGTGGCCAAACTCGAGTTTCATGGCGAATCGATAAATCAAATCCTCAGGGAGAACCGGCTGAAGGCCATTTTGTGAAAGGGAGAGTGCTCTGTGAAGAGCTTTGAAAGTACGACCAAGCTTAAAGACATTCACCTACGGGAATTAGCGAAAGAACTTAGCTTCGAGAAAGGGGGGGAACGGGGAGGGGAAATACCTGACTCTTATCGGCAAAATCAATGAGCATAACTCTGCATGGCTTTTCTCTACGACAAGCAGTATATAAGCAAACCGCAGCAACCATATCCATACGACGACCTTGAATAAAGTTGTTCATCGCAGCAAGCTTGAAAATTGCTATGCCAGCCTCCACGGTGGATTGAGGAAGCTGTAGCTGAGTGGCTAAACCTTGCATGATAGTTTTACCTGCAGATTGAGTTAGCCAGTCGACAAAGAAGCGGAAGTGGAAACTAAGATATTACCTTCCTTATAGGTAGCTTCGCGATTGTCATCGCTGCCAGCTCTACGAAACCCAGGTCCCATACTCCTAGTGCCACCTTGATCGGCACCAACGAAACTTCCCTGAACAACAGCAGCTCCACTGCTACTTTCCCCGAACTGAACCTCTGCAACAATGTTCGAATCATCGACGACGGTACCACAGTTGTGACAGACACCATCCTCGACCTTTGGTTGAGAACACTCTTGGTTAGGACATGCACGTTTGGCTGGGCGGTTGGCGGCAGATTTGGTGGCGGCTGCGACTGTAGCTCTCCGGGCGAGCGGTGTAGGCTCTCGTACAGGCCTCATATTCCGAAGAGGATTTACGGGTTTGGGGAGAGGTTGGCGACCCATTGTGATCGATTTCCTTCAATTGCCCGCCTTCTTTCTACTTCTACCCCGCGATAGCAAGATGAAGATGTCTCAACAGAAGCAATGAGTCTGAATCAAGTCTGAATAATAGCAATGCAACTATGTGTAGTTGGTTGTGTATGTACTCCACGTGATGCGCGAGAAGTGTTGTGGTTCAGGATGGGGTATTGTTGTAGGGCGGTGGATGGAAAGACAAAGAAAGTGGAGATCAATGCCTCAAACATTTGGCTGCCTGTTGCCTGGCGTAATGGTCGAAACCCGGGTGCTTAACGACAACTAACAAAGGGCAAAATCGGTGAATGAATTATTTTTAATATTGAAAGGATCAAAAAGTAAGGACATGCTTCAATTAACGAGACGCACGGTTTCTTTCTCCAATGATTATTTTATATTTAAATTAAATCCTCATGTCAATATGGGCCGTTTTTTCTGGAGGATTTTTTTATGGCTCTCTTTCAAGTTGGTGCCTCAGTCATGGATTTCCATCTCGCCTCGCCTCGCCTCGCTCAATTCATCCGACATTTATTGCCGGCGGCTATTTACCGCATTATCATTTCCTGCTTATCCGGTTTCATCACTGAATCAGCCTCAGCCCTCACTCCAGTCCTAAAATAGACAACACAACCCGCCTCTCTCCCACCTACTTAATCTCTCATCCCGAGGCCAATCTTAACACAGCATAAGTATCGCTTTAATGCCAAGAACCGGCGTATCCCTTTTGCGAAACTTGTTTTATCCTGCGCCTTAGGATCCTTATGTCTGTAGCACTCGTTCTTAAGACCCTGATCGATTAGTCGTAGAATTCTAGATCTGTTTTTAGAAGTTGACGGTGTGAAAGATCTCATGCAAGATCTCCCGGGTCTTGACTGTACAGCCACATCCCAATATCCTCAGCTCTCAGCTCTCAGCTCTCAGCCCTGCGCTTAATGCGGCGTTCCATGCAGAGAAAAAAGTGTCCGAAATTGGCATCTTTCTAGATACAGAAATCTTGATCTTTAGGTAGCAACATTTGACCTATTTAGGATTCTATCTATTTTACTATTATAACAATAAGAGAACATATATTATCCAAATATCATATACTTTTTTTTCACTTAAATAATATAATTTTTCTTAAGGGTTTTAATAACAGATTCGCGCACATACCCAATTTCGGCTGCGGAATAAAATACCCCTGAACGGAATGGCTCCATCATTAACGAGGTGTCATCTCCTTATTGTGGCCATGCAAGCGCCCGCGCCCATATAAACAACAGTGCAAAAACTTCAATTGATCCTTAGAATCTAAAGCTAAAGAGAAAAGAAGGCGAGGAACCGGGCAGTGGGGCAACCTGGTAAACGATTAACAACCAACCAACATGAAAGCCGCTTGTATTGCAGGAGACAAAGAAAAGTCAGCGCATGGGTTATTTCCATCCTTCGTTTTAATAGTCGCATTGTGTCTCATCTCATTTTCACTATAATATGCCTCAGCTCTCCATTTTCTCAGTCTACAATTCCCCTCTTCCTCTCGTCCCTCTAGTAGAGCAGTAATCTCTACATTCTCGACACGATGAAGTCTGCTCTTGTTTCTGTTATTGCTGGATTACCACTCCTCTCCCTTGCATCTGCGAGTAGTGGTACAGTACAGCTCGGGCTCAAGCGCGACGGCGGTGCTTCTCCGGTACTACGAAAGCGGGCAAGCAATACGGTCCAAGCCGATTTATCGGAATCCTCATCTTTCCTCCAATACTATGTCAATATCACCATCGGAACACCAGCTCAGTCGCTGCAACTGATATTGGATACTGGGAGCTCTGATGTGTGGGCTGTGTCTTCTGATGCCTTTGTAGATGCCGCAGATGGGTCCGGAACCACTGGCGGAACTTGTAACAAGTCCCATGCTCAAGCAGGCATTTTGTGTTGCTGCTTCTCTTTTCATCAGTGCTGACTCTTTTTTCATAGTCGATAGCGAGAAATCCAAGACCTTTGATGACATAATACCTGGAGGGTTTGGTGTTCAGTACGCCGATGGAACATACAATTTAGGCGACTATTTCACAGATACGTTTAGCATTGGAGGAGTATCAGTAACGAAGTTCCAAGTATGTTCATCCCGAAGTCAATTTTGACGCAAAGTCTTGCATTCAAAACTGTGATACATCTTAGTCGAAGCTTCTGTTCATAAAGGGGAGGAATCCCACACGAGTCCCTAGCGCATAATGCCTAAATATTCCCTGGTAACAAAATCAATGTTGACCTGAAGCCTTTCAGATGGGATTAGCTACAAATACAACGAATGCAATCGGCATAATGGGCGTAGGTTTCAAAGGGGCTGAAGGAAACGGAGAAGTTACAGAGTACCCAAATCTTGTCGACACAATGGTTGCCCAAGAGAAGATCGCTACGCAAGCATACAGCGTGTGGCTAAATGATCTCGGTAGGTTTCGAGCCATCTCAGCCATGCTGATTGTCTACTCACATTTCTGCAGAGAGTGGTGAAGGTTCAATCCTGTTTGGAGGAATCGACACTGATAAATACAGTGGTACCCTCGCCAATATTGCCATTCTACCCTCACAAATAAGTGGCAAAATTGACGCCATGTCCGTCTCCTTCACCTCCCTCAGTATCACCACCAACTCTGGCACCACCGTGATCACCCCCTCCTCCTTCAAAGCGCAAGCCGCAATTCTCGACACCGGATCCACCAATACCGTTCTCCCTGACGACCTCGCGCAAACTATCTTCGACATCGCGGGTGCTCAATACCTCCCTGAAGATAGCACTGCCTTCCTCCCCTGTAAAGCCCGCGCCGTGGAAGGAAAAATCTCCTTTGGTTTTGGAGGTTCAAACGGCCCAGTCATTAACGTCCCTATTTCAGAAATGATATACGAAGTCATCTCAAACGGCTCTACCCTTCCAGCCAAAGAATTCTTCCCCTCAGACTCTTCTTCCGACACCGTCTGCGGCTTCCACGTGACTCCTCTCTCTGCCCTCGGCCCAGGATCCCCAATCTTGTTCGGTGATTCCTTCATCCGATCCGCATACATCGTGTACGACCTCGCCAATGAACGTATCGGCCTCGCACAAACTGATTTCAACTCCACTACATCCAACATCGTCGCTTTTGAATCTCTCTCCGCACCTATCCCATCAGCAACAACCGTTTCTGACGAAGCCACGGTTAGTTATACGGCTACAGGAACAGCGGCATTTGTGGCAGTTCCGACATTCACGCAGATTACGACGCAGTTCTTTGTTGGTAGTGCAGGGGGTGCATTTGCCACTGCTGTTGCGGCCGCGGAGAGCTTAACGGCGCCCAAGGGTATTCAAACCACGGCGACGGGGGCAAGTGGTGCTACGAGTACGAGTAAAAGTGGTGCGATACCCACGGGAATGGTGGGAAGGCCTGGGTTAGCCGCCGGTGTTTTGGCTGTTGGAGTAGCGGTTTTAATGTAAGTGGGAAAATAGAAAGAGGGAGAAGGTTAAGAAATACTTGTTCTCGAGTTTTTATTCTACTATATAGGATGGGGTGCATATTGCGTAGTGTTTGATAGAGGATACAGAGATGTGTGTACGTCTAACCGTCAATATGCAAGCGAGAGTACACCGTATTGATAAGAGATTTAATCCAACAATTAGATCTACTCACAAATCCAACAAATTGATCCTCTCCAATCTAGCAAGTTATCTGCTAACAGTTAGATCCGATTTAATAGATATATCCCACCATTCTGAAACACCTATTCCACTCCCTAGACCTACCCTTACGAAGGACCAAGAACCAACTGAAATCTTTTCGCAAAATTGAAACTTTAATCCCCCTCCCAGCGTTTCGCTCAATTTCATCATTGTTCTAACCTCATAGTTATATCGATATATAAATATATAAACAAAAAGCCATCCCTTGCTCTCACAAACTCCCTTCCACAGAATGTCCTTCCCATTCGCACTCGCTAACCGCCTCGCGCACCACCACTTAATTGTGCAGCCCTCAGACCAACAATTAAACCCACCTGAAAGCTATCTCTTCATTCAAGACTTCCTCATCGTCTCTTGTGGCGTCTTCTATACTTTGTGTTATATTTTTTATGCTAAGCAGACGTGGAGGGATAGGAAGGTTGCCGGCTTTGCCGAGGCTTTGTTTGTCCTCCTTCCCTCCTTTCCCCCCCCCCTTTTTCCCTTTTCTCCTCTTTCCCTTCCTCTTCCTCCTCTCCTTCCTTTGTATTAGAGGATATAATATATAGTAATATGTATATGCGTATATTCTAGATGCGGCAACCTAGCATGGGAAGCCTACTACGCCTTTTTCGTGCCTAGCACGGGTCTCGAATTCATCAGTTTCGCAGTCTGGTTCCTCTTCGACCTGCTTTTCACCTTCGTCGTCATCTTCCGCACCTTCCCTGCCGGCGTACTCCGGAAAAATATATCCATCCGTATCATTGGTCTTTTTCTCATCCTCTTGTTTGTATTTCATAATATTGCGGTGGTGTGGCCAGATGAGAGAGAACAGAAGACGGCGTATTGGACGGGGCTTTTGCTGCAGTGGCCTGTAAGTTGGGGGTCTGTTGGGTTGTTGGTTAGGGGGGGGCATACGAAGGGGCATTCTTTGGAGATTTGGTGTGTACTGTTCTCCCCTCGTTTTCTTTCTCACTTTCTCACCATTTCTTTTCTCGCCCTCCCTCCTCATGTCTCATTTCCCTTAAAATCACCATTTTTGGCATACTCACACTGATGATACTCATTCTCAAAGGATAACTCGCTACCTAGGCTGCCTTTCCGCCTTCGCAGTCTTCTACTGGCGCTATCTCAACGTTCCCCAGAATTGGGCTTACGTAGGTAATAAGTGGAGTTCTTGGATTATGGGTACGACGTTGCTTGCTGAGACGATTTATCCGTTTGTTTATATTTGGGTTTTAGGAAGAAATGGGGAAGGGGAGGGAGGAAAGGAAAAGGAGAAGGAAAAGAATAAAATTGATTGATATAGAACGGCAATGAGAAAGCTGTGTTAGTAGGGACAACGGTTTGACATTAAGATGAGTGCATTGATTTAGCTAGAGTATTGTCTTTCTCCCAGTGAGTTTCGTGTTTTTACTATAGTAGTGTTGAACAAATGTGTCTATCTTTTATTTGTTCCTTTCCTTGAGCTTCACTTAACTAGAGAGCACTAGGGATGTTCTCATGATTCCATACTTAGAATCATATTCAATATATCTACCCTTCAAGTAATAGGAGGAAAGTCTAATTCCCTATAGACAAAAATCAGGGCGCTTACCCTTTCTTCTTTCTTCAACCAATACATTCAGAAAGCTACCTTTGAAAACTATTTGCTGGGCGAAAATAGTAAGAGTAATGGCCTCCTCCTCTTGTTCATATATTTCTTTCCTTTTTTTCTCTCGAATTCTCATCCTGTAATACGAATTATGTTAAGATAACTAAGCCACTTCTCATTAAGAGTTGTATCGATAGGAAAACCGGAGACTTGGACCTACAACCGCAATATCAACATGAGTAAGGATATCCCAATACCACCGTCTAAGGATATGGAAACTATTGTTGCTCCTCTTATACCAATTACAGCGCCTCCTTAGTTCAAATAGAAGGATCAAGACCCAATCAGCCCGCACGTTATCGATCCTCGCAATTATCCAAAGTCAATCACGACGTTACTGCTAAGTTTGCAAGACCTCATGAGTTTCGTTTGTCGCTCGATAGTCAATGGCTGTGAAACGTATACTTGCATGTAGTAATGCATTTGTTTCGCCTCCCAAAGCAGAGACATTTTATTCTTCCTAAAAACTTCCAAATTAGGCAAATAATTTCCCAATTGCCAGAAGGATAAGGAGTGGGTGATGACATTCTATAGAGAGATAAGGATATCTCGACGAAACGACCCGGCTTTCTAGTTAAAGCATTAGATCCTATCAGTGGAATTGCGCAGGGCACAAGGGTGAGTGATATTTCTGAGCTTAAAGCAGTAGGAAAATTCAATTCGCCATGTGAAGTAAGCTATCATTTGGAAGACAGTTGAGGTGTTTCGTTGGCGTCAGAGTCTGTGATAACACAGGTATTAAGATCACTATTCTAACTTTCGCAGTACTAGATGCAGTATGTAAAGCACGGAAAGCTTCTGGTTATTTCAACAAAGTGCTAAAGCTAGTTCATGGCAAGACAGCCATTGATGTGAGAAGTCTTGGTGTGTGGATGAAAAGTGAGCCACCCATGCTGTTTCATAGCTTCTCATGAAATAAGTTTAAGTTTATACTCGTCCCTCTGCAGATCGGCATCATAATCCACTATTTCGACAATGAAGGGGCGACCACAATTTGCGATGGGCGGAAAACAAGTTTAAATATACGCCCATAAAAATGGCCCCAAATCTATGGTAGATCCATTGTAGCCAGTACCGTCTTACAAGCCATCTGTGTGGTGCCTCAAGACCAACCAAAAACTAATTCTTCCGCTCATTATCACTGCCACAAAATCGGCCCATCTTAAAAAGGATTTAAAAACGTGCAATTTTTTTTTGGGTATACTACGAACTGCAGAATCATGTTGCTATTGTGTACTTTCGCTAGCAACTTACTTGCTTTAATAACTGTGCCGTCTTTAAGAAGCAGCCTGACAATGGTCATAACACGACATTCTGTACTTTGATGCTATCGAGAGGCGGTGCATTCTAAACACCTTGAGCTACATTCCACTAAGATGGGATGAAACTCTAGAAATCTCGCATTTCCCCTATGTCACTTCTTGTGATATTGTCAGGAGCGTTCAATGCGGCACTAGAATGAATGTGAACTTGTTTCCTTTCCAATTTTATCTCAACTCTATACACAGCGGCTATTCCAAGAGGAAGTAATAGGGAGTAGTTACAAGGCAGTTAGTAATATAGGAGCAGTTTAACTTGAAAGGGGAAGACGAGCTTTAACGCGGCTTAGAGTTTTAAGCAAAATTCTTCATTTTATAATAATCTCACTATTACCCAATCAACAATCTCCATTTTCTCACGAACCAAGGCGCTGTTCCCCAGCTGCCAGCATCCCAAGGCTGCTTTCCGCGTGTGTCCCCATCCCTGAAACAGAAAAGTCCATCTCTAAATACATCCTTTTTGAGCTCCATCGGACAGAAAAGCTGCGGCTTCGCAGCCCCCAACGAAATGGCACGAATACGTAGTGCAGGAAAAGGGAGTAAATCAAGATAAGGATGATGCGGGATAAGAATCTGAGGTAAAGTTGGTTGTAAATGGATTGGTATCCAGGATTTGCGTGCGGCGGCGAGGAGAGCGACGGGATCATCTGATGGTTTTACGGAGGGGTTGTAGAAGGGGGATTTGTGGGCGAGGAGATCATGAAGTGAGAGGCCTATGCAGCTGGCATTGTGGAAAAATGGGTGGAGTGTTGCTGCCAGAGAGCATAGAATGTTGTTGAGGTATGGATCGGGGAGAGGAGGAGTGCGTGGTAGGATTTGATGTCCGTATAGAAATTTTGATATTGAGAAAATGATATCTTCAAATCCTGGAATTTGGCGTAGAGCGGAATCCATCGGTATATTTCGAAGACGTCTGGGATCTTGCAGGATATCAGATGTGTGACTTTGAGGATTGGAGTTAGAGTTGTTGATTCTAGTCGGTGGAAATAATAGTGTGTCCACGAATCTCTCTTCTAGAAGTCTGCGTTGTGGGGTATAAGAGGCCTGTAATGGGACATTCATCAACGCAGACGAATTGGGAGAACTAAAAAAGGTCACAGGGACTTGATTAGCCCCTAGGTTGTCAAAGAGGTTCGATGCAGAAGGCCTATTCGCCTCATCGGCATCGGCAGCAGTATCTAGGGATGCCGTGAACAATGCAAAGCTGTTAATGCTATCAGGAGCATTGTCGAGTATGCCCGAGTCCCCGCTAGGAAAGAAAGAGGTGGGTTCTATCGAGTGGGATAATATGTCATTGGTGTTGACTTCGTCGCCTAAGATGAATCCATGCGAATCAGGTTCCAAAGTCTGGACAGACTCTGAATGCAAGGCATTTTCATAGAGCAATAGGCTAGAATTGCTGTCCGCTTGCAACACTACGTCTACAGCCTCAACGTCGAGTAATTCGCCAGCCTCCGGTTGCGCACCTCGAGGTGGGCGAGGCTTGAGCTGACGGTACCTCGCTGACACATTATGGTGATTGCTTTCGAGTTTCCGATTGCCGTCTCTTTGTCTCTGACCTACACAGCCGAGTCAACCACTGCCATGACAGCCCTGTGAAGTCTAGTGGAAGCCCACTTACGATACAGTTGTTGGGCAATGCGATTCTGTCTCTTCCGGGCATCAGTGATAATCCGCTTTCGACGTCTTAGGCCAGAGGTCTCTCTTGCTTCGGAAGAATTCATCGTCACTTCGTCTCTAAGGTCACGAATGATATTATGGGCTTAGAGAAGTAAAATGAAGCGGTAAGCCATATCATATATAGATACGTATGCTTGGATCGGTGGTAGAGCGGAAAGTGGTGATTGTCCGGCCGTCGCCGTTATTCTCAACTGATTGTTCGCTTCGAGGTGGAGTGAGTGGCTTACGCTCTATCCAACTAATCAGAAAAGAGACAAGGGTGGCAAATCCATAAGACCATAAGCCCATAAGGACAAGAGTTCACGAAGAAGTCCGTCTTTGCGAAAACAATTTCAAAGTGCAGGTTCAAAATGCAGATTACTAAATGCTATAAAGAGTCAAGTCTTTCCTGATCAATATTTGAATATTCTCATCTTCATTGACTTTTTACCTCTACTGCCATTCTCTGATACTCAACACCCCGTCTCAATATGGCCACCTCCAAAAAGATCATAGTTGTGGTTGGTGCCACCGGAAATCAAGGCTCCTCGGTTGCCCATACATTTCTCAAACTACCTCATTGGCAAGTTCGCTGCTTGACCCGCAACCCTTCCTCTCCAGCGTCTCAGGCACTATCTGCTCTCGGCGCCGAGGTAGTCCAAGCTGACCTTTCGGATGTCCTCTCTTTATCCCAAGGCTTTTCCAACGCTACCGCCATTTTCCTAAATACCGATTTTTGGGAACTATACAGGTCTACGTCATCAGACATTGCGAATAACGGCGCGGCATGCTTCGAGAGAGAAGTTTTGTATGGGAAGAATGCTGCTCGTGCCGCTGCCGGAGTGCCATCTCTAGAACGTTTCGTCTTCTCCTCTCTACCTCCTATCGGGAAGATCTCAAAGGGAAAATACTCCTCCTATCATTCCAATACCAAGCCCACCATCGTGGAGTATATTGAGACAGAGGTGCCAGAGTTAGCGAAGAAAATGTCCTTAATCTATCTGGGCGGGTATAACACCAACGCATTTTTCACTCCAAGACTCGATCCGGTCACTGGAATCTATACCTTTGTTCTTCCATTGGGCAAAGACGTGAGATTTCCGATCATCGATCCTAAGAATTCGACGGGTCCTTTTGTGCGTGCCTTGATTGAAGATGAGGACGCTGGGACAAAGTTGCTGGCTTACGACAGTTACTTGAAGCTCGGGGAGATGGTGGATCTCTGGTCAAGTTTAAGTGGGAAGAAAGCAATCTACTTGGAAGTACCCGCGGAAATAATGCAACAAAAATTCGGTATCTCTAAGCAGGTTCTGGATGCGCCGGCGGCCATGGCTGAATACGGGTATATGGGTGGTGTTGATGGGTTTATTGAGCCGTTCCAGTTGAAGAACAAGGTCCAGACCAAATCATTTGAGGACTGGTTGAAGGAAAGAGATTGGAACGAGGTTCTGGATTCCATTAGCTCTGTGAAGTCTTGAACTTGAAGTCTTTCAAAGCGTCGTTGCCCTAGTCATTTAGTAACTGCACTATTCTGAAACCGGACTGAAACCGTTTTACTCTTTTATCATTGGCTCTCAAAGTGATAAATATTTCTAAACTATCTCGTGCGCTTTTTAATATATTCCCAATCGAGTAAATTTCTTTAAGTGGAATGCGGCCATTTCCCCGGTTCAATTATTATTTTGCCACTTTTATGGCCACAATAAGTATCAACACCCATATTTTTCCATGATTAAGCACCTGATTGAGGCTCTTATAACCGGCAGAATCGCAGGCACTATAATGTCGTTGTCGACGCTAAGAGCACCAGTGCAGACTACACCTAATGATTTAGATTTAGATAGGCTTTTAGCCCATATGTTCCAATGAGTTAATTGACTTTGTATTAAGCCCAGATTTAGATGCCCTTTTACCTCTTCCATTTCATTTATATATTTCTCATACTTCTATACGAAAGCTGGTGGAAGCACTGTCAAGGTGTAATTAATGCTTATGGTAGGCCTACCAAGTATTAAATGTAATTACTTGATTTCTAAATAGCTTCAATTGCTTGAAGGCGGTGAGAGTAGTGGAATGAGAAATAGCATGCCAGGAAGTGGTAATATTATGGCCATAAAAGTGGCAAAATACCTAGTGAAAAAGGGGGGAATAAGTACTTAGCATCCTCAAAGCTTAAAGCTAGGGTTAGCGCTACCTTGATGAACTCTTTCGAGCTACTCATCATTGAATTGCTATGTTCATATTGAAAGAGCAGATACATTAACTACTGGACTCAACTCATGCTGTGATAAAACATGAATCCCTATCTAATCTATCTTACAACTAGCCTAAATAGAGCAAAGGGCTTTTATTTTCAATACAATGTCCTGAGATGCTTAGTGAAAAAAAAAAGAGAACGGATCTTATGCTGACATTTTTTTTCTCGAACACTTCCTCCAAAAGCATACTGCAACACCATCTACCTTCCTCCGCAAGCCATCTCAAATCTGACCTTGCATTCATTTGCTCACCAACTCTAAATCCGATTGCAAAGTATCCGAACGGAAAGCCTCTTGATTTCGCACTCCTCGTCTGGCCCTTTTTGAGAATTGTGAGGGATACCAAAAAACAAAGGTAGCCATCACCGCAGCCATCGTCAATGCGTCAAAGACGTAGAGATACCATTCGTGGTCGATAATGACGCCGTTGAAACCTTGTGCAAACTCAATAATACGCACAATAGATCGGATCATGATCAATAGACTTGTAACATATAACACATAGAGGTGCTGCTCCCAAGGTAAGGATGGATCTTTTGATAAAACGGTGGGCACGGCGAGCATACGGCGATGGAAGATCAGAGCAACGACGACAAAGAACCCAAACACTATAACCTGCAGGAACAGTCCACCCAGAATGACATGGGAGCCTAGACTTTGCGATGACGAATTTCCTTTGGCCATGATTCCGCCACCTTCAATGGTAATTAGCTGTGCTCACAAGAGATCTCAAGGATTTTAAGATGATAATCTTACCGCTAGATTGCATGAGAAAAGAGAAAACATCACCCGCCACGAAGACCTTCGTCAGCCATCTCTTCTTGATCAGACTATGAGATTCTCCGTCGATGCTAACAATTATGCGTCCTAGGATCATGTATATGCTCGCTGCAAAGAGAGCCGGAGCTACTAGGAGAAGAAGTGTTTGGATAATATAAGGAGTAAGCGTCCAGTTAGGTGACTGTTTGCTTGAAGCGCAACGGGCGCCATATCCCACAAGCTCGACTATAAAGCATGAGTATTAGCAGACGGTTGTAGAAAGGAGAGGAACGAAGTGAAAGATTGGGAAGAGAAACGCACAAATTCCACCGACGATCAAAGGAATGAAGTATAGGGTTCGAAACCTCGCAATTTTAATCAGATGCAAGAGAGTAAGAATTGCGAAGATGATTGCGAAGATGACGCCACCTGCGAGAGAGGGGTTATAATGATAGAATTGAAAGCCATCTGGTGTTGACATGTTCAAGTTGGAAGGCTGGCTTGTTGTCTAGGTGCGCCGTCTTTGGCTTTGCAAGGCCCAGGACAAAGATTGCTCGGAAGACCAACAGGAAAAAGTATAGATTCAGACAATCAAGAATGATAACAGAGAGATGAGTGTGAAAGAGTTAGATTGTGTGAGAGAGGGAAGAGTGGGATTGGGTTCTAAGAGAGAAAGAGAACAAGACCTACACATAATATATGTCCATTTCAAGATCAACCCGCAAGAAATGTGAGGCAGTAAACAAAAGATCTCTTCCTACGATGCTAATGCGAGATTTTCGGATTCGATGGTGATTGGCTTAGGGGGAAAGCGATAAGTACGCGTATATACAGATACGGGTAGCCGATTCGGATTTATCTCTCATTGGCCCGCAACCTTTTGCTCCCCTGCATGATATGCCGGACTCATGGTACTAGGGATCCATTATTATATTCTCTTGGACTAGCTCTACTATTCACCAGCATAATCTACTCCAAAGCGTTGACCACGTCTGCCTAAAGCGGGATTGCATGATCTTCACAACATGGCAAAAGCCGAAGTGTTGAGCCCCTTATGCGGACGTGGTGGATACCCCTGGTTGGCTATTGTAAGCGAGTACGACAATTCCGGTTCTGTTCAATGGAACACCACCAACTCCTCCAATATCTTCTCTCCCTCTTTACGCTCACTCTCGTTCCCGTCGTACTTGGATACGCTACTAATATCTTTGGCTAGCTGTGCCTCCCTAGCCTCCTAGCGACGGCAGATTTGTGAAAGAGCAATGCCGTTTCGCAGACCTCATCTGTGAGTATAGTTATTTTCTTTCCACTCTTGTTGTCCGTTTTCGTCTTTTCCGTGTTGTTTATGGTCACCCTCTAGAATGAACTTCCCCTTAATGTGGAAACTCCTTGCTAATTCGCTCCCTTAGCAAGTCTCGATGTGGGTGTTTGCAGTGCAAGCGTAGGAAGATCAAAGTACACAGCCCCCCTTCAAAAAAGGACCTTCCACTTCAGCCATTCCCTCACTCACTAACCAACTCCTTACCTAGTGTGATGAGGCTCCTCTCATCTGTGGTGCTTGTGTGAAATCTCGCATCGCGTGTTCGTTTAATGAGGGCCAATCTCATCGGTCTCTACTCCTAAGGCCGACGGCTCCTCAGGCTGCGGCGGTTACACAAAGTAACATTTTAGATCTCGAGCTTATTCATAATTTCATGATAAAGACAGCAATGACATTGTCCAAATCTCAGAGTCGGCAGCAATTCTATCAGACAGACCTCGTTCAGTGCTCCTTCACACATGATTATCTACTTCACACTATCTTAGCACTGTCTGCCTTCCATCTGGAGTATCAAAAACGATTATTCGAGTCTGGATCAGACCAGGAGGCAGATCGCTTCGTAACTATCGAAAAGTACCGTACCGCCGCATTTCTTCATCACAACAAAGCGCTGTCTTCCTTTCGACAATCCCTCACCCACATCACGAAAGAAAATTGCCATTACTTTTTCGTATGTGGGGCGTTCTTCGTCCTGACAACTGCTGCAAGTAGACGCACCAATTCTCTATCGCCACAGGAGCACTCCACTGGTTCATCATCTTCATCACCAATCTTAGAATGCATAGAGCTCATGCGTGGCATGCATCACATTCATGAAACCGCCGATACTTACGACTGGATCAAGTCAGGACCTATGTCTGCTGTGTTCCTATCCGCAATTGAAGGCTATCCAGACTCTACGGACCCAATGGCGAGCGCGGAAATCGCTTCTCTGATTACCATGTTTCAAGAGAAGTCATCTGGGCAGAAACGGATGGTGTGCCAAGCTGCGGCGGAGCTGCTGCAAACGACCTTCCTAAACAACGCAGGGGAAAAAGATTTTGGTGTTATCTTCTGCTGGCCGTGTACTTTTAGCCCAGAATACCTGGCTCTTCTCAAGGCAAACGAGCCTGAAGCCTTGTTAGTCCTGGCATATTGGTGTGTGTTGCTTAACAAGGCGAACTGGTGTTGGATAGTAGAAGGATGGGCACGGAATATTCTTGAGACTGTCGTCATATCAGAGCTGGATGAAGCCTGGAAGTCGTGGTTGAAGTGGCCCATAGATCAGGTGATAGGACGAAATGCAGACTGAAACAGATTCTTGACCTACCTTTAGCTCTCGTCTGCTCATCCACATTAGCTTCACGTGAAATTATCGCACAGGCGACCTCAGAAAACAATCTTCCCAAGAACTGTTGCTCTTCATCCCGAATCTCGTTGACCAAGATAGTGGTGGCCAAAAATAGGTCCCTTGCTCTCAGCAGCCATATCGGTCCATCAATAACTTGTTTTTTGGAGGGAATTTTGGCATCTTCGATGAAGGCGTAGATGAGAAAGTCAACATAAGTGGTTTTATACAATTGAATCGATATTGCTATGCCAGAAGCTATAGATGACTGTGACAACCGTTGAGGTCGATGAACTGGGAGAGCCATTGTACAAAACCTGTGATGTGATTATGAACCGGATGAATTTATGAAGATGAGATTAGAGCATACTTCTGTTAATAAGGGGTGTGTCTTTGAATAATATGTCTCTAATCTCTATAGTTCAATACAAAGGAAAATATGTGCTCTAGAAGATGTCCTACACCTGGGTTAATAATTAATGAAACAACTTGGGCTCCCAAGCCTGGTGGCGCAACCTATGTCACTCCTCTTCCTTCTTCCCCCTAATTTCTCGCTTCCTTCTTACCCCTCTTATGTCTCAAAACAGCCCTAACCATCATCTCCTCCCTCCACCACCACCCAAGCGCCATTCCAGCACCTGGACCTAACATCCCCGAAACGGCAGTAATGGTCGCCATCGCCCCCAAAGCCTCTTTAGTCTCCACCTTCCCAGCCCTCTTCAAATCCCAAATATGCAACGCCTCCCATCCTAAACTCGACACAAAAGCAAAGCTTTGATCGAACTTCAAAAACTTTGCAATTCCACCCGTCAAACTCGTTACAGACGATGTTGATGACAGACCACTAAAGAACACTTCTCGTAAGGGGAAAGGTGACGTGAACCGGATGTATGTGTAAGTGGCTGCGGAAACAAGGCCACTGAAGAGGTAGGCATGTCGCAAGTATGGGAGATCAGCTTGGGGGTCCCGTTTTCGGTCGTGTTGAGTTGTGTCTTTGACGAGAGGTTTGAAAGCACGATGAAGTAATGCTGTATAAATGGGGAAGAATTGCCAAACGCTGTTGATAACTTGTCGAGTATCAATCGAGAGACTCGGGGCGAACATGGCAAAAGTGGGGACGACATATCCGATTGCTATAGCTGGGATTAAGACTTTTGCCGCAGCAATTGGAACCATGCGATTGTCGGCAGCTCTGTACCTCTCTTGCGGACATTGGACATAGTGAAGGAAGTTGTAGAATGGCGCGACCATACCAATTCCGTATAATTGGTAGATACAGGATAGAATAGTTGGGAGCAGCGAAGCAACTGTGCCGAAGTTGCCACGGCGGATAGACTCGATTGTCCAGATCATCTGTAGAGGTGTCAGGTCTGCGAGGAAGCCAAGCATTTGTATACGTGACATTTGGTCGATCCCAATTATTGAAGGAGTGAAAGCTGTGACATATCGTTGCAGAAGATTGTCAAGGGAGCTGATTCCGGTGAATGTTGAACGAACAGGGAAACTTGCTGCTTCGGAAGCGAAAGAATACATTTGGCTGGCTAGGGACTTGAGGATATAACTTGCAAAAACTCCAAGCCCTAAGAGAGGGAGAGCACGTAATATACGGAATGCAATACCGTCTGCCGATACAGGAGCGACGGCGTCGATCAATGGCATATTTCCCTCTAGGGATCTTGCAGGTGATGGGATGAAGGACAGTTTGGTTGATCCGACTATATTCTCTGAGGTCACATCGGCAAGAAAATCCCCAGCATAAGGTACGACGTAGTGAGCGAGGATTTTGTGCTTCAAAGTTGCCAGCGCCTCTAATCTGGTAAGATCATTTGCGGAATCACAGATCTTTCTAGTTCTCTCTTGGCAATTGTCTTGGTAGGTCTTAAAGGCAACCTTGATCTCTGAAAGAGAGGGCTTCTTATTCGAATTTGCGCGTTGAATTGCGACGAGACTGTTAGCCAGTGCTGCAGCGCTTTCGATGGCAGCGTTCCCTCCATATCCTCTACATATTTGTCAGTACAGCTAAGGATCCAATAACAGGGAGAACATACGCATTCGGCGTCATCTTATGTATGGAATCTCCTAAGCATGCAAATCGATCCAAAGTCCAATGCTTATACTGAGCTTCCTCCAGCGCCAAAATGGAAGAGCTAATTTTTCGGTCCCAGACCGCATCGAAGGTAATTTCTCCAGCGCAACGGCGCTTCATCCATGGTTTGACAAATGCATCTTGGTCTTCCTGCTGAAATCGCGGGATATCTGGCAAGAAGTATTTCTTTTCCATCTTCTCGAAGAGGAACCAGAAGCATCGAGAGTCTTTCCCTGCAATGATCAAGACTGACCAGCCCTCATTGAATACACGATGACCGTGGCCAGATATGATCCCGGGCACCGCAGTCGAGATACCAAACATGCATCTATATTCCGATGATAATGCTGATAAGAATTCTCAGCCAAGTTCTTGGTACCGGCGGGTTGCAGGATTAGAATTGGAGTAAGACTTACCAGTTTTATCTTTGACAACTAACTGGCTAAGCCCAGAGTTATCAGCATGCCTCCACATCTCGTTTCGAACCACGCTGTGAACTCCATCTGCTCCAGCTACCACATCCCCTTGATATTGACTGCCATCTTTGCAATGCACGACAACACCATTTTCTGAATGAACCACCGATATGACCTTTTTATTCAGCAAAATCTTGGAAGGCTCGACAACGTGTTTAGCAAGCGTTTGAAGCAGAAGTTGGCGATCCAAAAACGCTATAGGATATCCGAATCTAGCCTAAATCGTCAGTCACGGCCAACTTGGGCGGAGTTGAGAGGTGATATATACCTTGCTTGAAGAAGGTCAGTAAGATCACCTTTAGTGAGCTGTGTGCCATTTCCTGTCCAAATTTCTGTACTATGCAATGGTTCAATTAGATCAATGATATCGTCAAACAACCCAAGTTGGTCCAAGACTCTTGCACCATTCGGTAGAATGCCAACCGAAGCGCCAGCTTGTGGAGCAATATCGTGGTGCCCTTCAAGAAGAATGAAGTCAATCCCCCCCTTTTGCAAACAATGAGCCAATGTCAACCCGGCAATTGAACCACCAACAATGACAACTTTGAAATTGACTCCTTTTTCCGCCATTGAGGAAAGTAGGACGTATGAACTCGATATTTGGTGAAGAGGGAATGAGAAAGAACAACTTGGACTTTTATGAGGGACACTAGACGCTGTTTTGGCTAGTCTAAAAAAAGGATCTTCGACCAGCAACAGCTGCCATAGACCCACAGGATCGACGAGGCAATTTGAGAAGCTTTACGGAGGTACTTTCCCCCTGCCCGCCTGAATAAACGCTAATCCCATCAGTTCCGTGCACCAATGGAATTAACGTTTGTTTAGGAGTACGTACTAAGTAACATACTCTCCCTTAGCTATTAAACCTATGCCTTCCTACTGTATCCCAAGTATTCTCAATGACAGCCCTTACTTGGCTATATTTCATGACTTCTATAGTGTTTTGTTGTGTCTTTTCTAATTAGGGGATAAGTGAAGTTATCCCTTACTGGCGCTATATTCATACAGAACTTATGGGGGGGGATTCGCAGAGAGTATCGTGATAGGCAATAAGGTCCACTTGCTGCTGACTGTGTCCCTGTGCCACAATTAACACGTGCTGAAAAATCACTCGTCTCATCGTATTTCTGACCTTAGCTGAGCCCTGCGCAGTTGGAGCTATTTAGATCATTTCAATTCATTTGCAATTAATTCTCGATATACTACATTAGATCCTTGAGATCCTTCAAATAGCCCCTCCTGCACCTAGAAAAGGTATCAGGCTGTAATTAGTGCAAATAGCGAACCAGCAAAGTACTGAATATCAAAACACCGAGTTTCTAACTTCATTATTTTTCCTACTTGGAAAGTGCTTAGTTGGAAAGCAGTGAACTATGCAGCAGTGCTAAGATGGCGTGAGAAAGGTGCCGGTACTTACAATTTCATCGTCACCAAACATCAAACCTTACACCAGAAGGAACCACAATTCAAGATCGAAAAAGTGGTATATTAACTACTGCAGACCGAACACCATATATCAACAACCCGTTAAGTACACTTATTACTCCGACGCTATTTGACGATTAAAATAACCCCATCAATGCTAACGTTCTAAAATAAATGTCATGCTAACTGAACACGGGATCTCGTTCTGTGCACTCAGTTAGCAGTAAACCTTCAGGTATTGATTCGTCCCTCAAGGCAATGAAGCACTGTTCCGGTCCCTGCTCTTCGACACACAATTCGTGACTTCTAGCTTCGGAGCTTTGATGAATGAAATCGATCTTATATAGATAGGATCGACCTATCATACACTCCTAACACTCCCTCTAGACTTATTCCTTTTCAGAATCATTGGCTCGGAAGTAAATCCCATCGATTCGAATACGAGACGCATATCGACTAGCCCGCTCTCACCTTCTCACTTCCGCGCATCAGCACACTTTCCAACGTCACATAGCCCTCGTATCAACCAACCCCTCCAACTCCCCCAAACACCCCTCAAGCACTCTATAAGACCTCCATAATTCCCCCACCCTCCCATCCACAAACCCCACAAACCTGCCCAACAATACACTCTCAGTCCTGCCTTCCCTTCCGGGGATAAACCTGATATCCAAACAAGGCTCTACCATGCCTTCTCTCAAAGCCCTATCCAACTGCGTTTGCATCTTGATATCTCTTCTTAATGTCTTGATGGCCATTTTGATTTTCGTCTTCAATTCTGCGTCTATTATTTCCAATCCCTTCTCATTCTCATCTCCAAACTCAGAACCAATCGATTTATCATCTTCACCATCCTTCTCTCCCTCACAACCCTGACCAGTAGTCAACCCCTCCAGCACCCCCAACAGTTCCCTCCCCCTCGTAGCAACCCAACCCTTCCTAACCGTCGCCCTCTCCACGATGGCCCTCATCTGCGTAATCCTAACTACCACAACCTCTTTCATATCATCATTCATCTTCCTACTCCTCACAACCATACCCTCTTTCCTTACCAACAGATATTCTAAATTAACATTAAACTTCCTCGCCAATTCTCCTTGATGTTCGATTTCTCGTATGGCTTTGTTGATTTTTTGGTGTATTTTTCGGAGGAAGAAAGGGGAGGTAGTAGGTAGTGGAGGGGGAGAGATAGCTATTGAGGGGTGGTCGGTGAGGGTTGAGCAGAGGGAGGGAATAGATGGCGCAGGTGAGACGGAGAGGGAATAGTATCCTGAATCTCGAGGTGAGATTAGTGGTTTGCGAAGAAAAGGATCGACGGGGACGGTTATCGATTGTGATTTCCGATGTTTAGAGAGTTTCGAAGGCGACCGATTGATCGCCCCTGGATTTCCCTTTGCTGGTGCGGAAGCGGGCAGAGGAAGAAGTAATCCTCGAAGTACTCTTTTGAGATATGTTTTCGTTCGACGTCGCTTCGAGGCTGGAGAGGTGGTCAAGGTCGAGATCGAAGAACATGTTCCGAGCGAAGTCGTGCTGAATGTATTGATATTATCCAATTGTCGTGGAAGTGGTAACGCGACCTGCGATTTTCTCGATTTCGTCCAAAACGTAGACAACCTATTCGACTTATTCGCCATTCCAACAATTTCTTTCTTTCTTCCCCTTCGCTCAATCAACCCACAATCCACAATCCGCGCCAGCAGTCTGTACAGTGACCAAGACCAGAAAAAAGAAAAGAAAAAAAAGAAAAAAAAGCGAAGTCCCGAAGATCTAACAAAGTCAAAAGGTAGTAAGAGTCCAAGGATAAGAAGTACGGCAGTAATAAACAAAAGAGGCTTATGATAAGCAAACGAGTGTAGGTGTGGTGTGGTGTAGTATACGGAGTGTGTAGTGTTCGTATTTGACCGAATCCTGCGGTAAGTCGTCCGGCGGCTGGAAATGGAAAAAAATAACAATATGGATAGATAGTGGGATGTTCTTGCTCTTACTTCGTACTTCCCGAACAATCCCAGATCCAAATCAAAACAATGCGCAGTAACCAAATCCGAGCGAGCGAGCGACGTGGGTGGGAGAAAAGAAAGAAAAAGAAAGAAAGAGAAAGAGGAAGAAAGAGAGAGATTAGGAGTCGGTCGGTATCCGTTCTCGTTTCAATATATGCCGGGGGAATAAGATGTGATGAGATTGTAATCTTTTTCCGTGTCGTCTCGGCTGAATGCAAGAGGACAATCACAATTAACGGACCCGTTCAATACTCGAAGGAGAAAAGGAGAAATGAAGGAAGTAATACAGAAGATGGAAAATGAAGGAAAATACACAGTTAGTACAACAACAACAACAACAACAATAGACTTGACTACTGGAAGAACGTCTGGGTGCATGTGCCAATTTCGGCAACTTCCCATCCCATCTAACCCGTAAAAAGGGGGTGTCTTGCGCCTTTTCGAACATCGAACCATCGAACATCAAACTTTCAACTTTTGGAAACTTGACTCCCTTGCCGATGCTTGCTGATGATCCGTTCAATCTATTTTAGGGATCTTGAAGCAATGGCAATCATGATTTCATCTTTATTAGGGAAGGAAACCCACTAAATAAGGTATATTTTGGTGCAATTGATCTTCGAACGATGATGATCCCATTATCGGTGGATCGGTAAATTGGAGCGAGATAAGAGCTTTTGATATTAGAACTGGAAGATATATGGAAGAGCGGGTCGAGTTGCATGTAGAAGAGGAAGATAGGAAATCTAAGCTGTTGTGCCGTCATCTACGTTCCTGTATATATCCTGCCTTGCCGCCAAATTGCTTTATAGAAATTCCTAGCAAATACTTTCTCCTGTCCGTTGATCCATCCGTTACATGTACCCAAACAATTGTCGCGCAAAATCGATTTGACCCGATTGGTTACGCAAAGAGATGTCGATAGAGAAACCAATCACTCATCATCCTCTTCTTCGTCACCAGCAACTACCTCGTCGACTTCGTCTAAGTCATCCTCAGCAGAGACTTGTGCGCCTTTGACTGTTTTTGTCTTGCTTGCTGGACCGGTAGGCTAGTAAAGTCTCCGAGTCAGAACGATTAGTGAAAGGGAGGAGGAGGGAGGAGGACGTCTCAGGAATCTCCTGAGATCATCCCCAGAACTCCATCGAGAAATAAGCTTACCTCCGGCGCATCCTCATCTGCGGAATCCTCTTGGCCGCCATTCCCGTCATCTTCAGGGACTTCCTCGTCATCTTCTGCATCTTCATCGTCGTCAATGACAACAGGAGCTTTCTCGTTGGAAGCCGGCGCAGTTTTGCGCTTTTTGGCCGGAGGTGCTACTACCACTTCCAAGGAAAGTAAGCAAGTGTTTTGTTAGTAAGATGGATGATAACAGGGGTAAATTGAAAAATGCCTCACCTTCAGGCTCCTCCTCTTCCTCTTCTACTTCTTCGTCATCTTCAGATCCACCAGCTTCTTCTTCTACGTCGGATTCTTCGTATCTACGCGATCGTGATATATGTTAGTGACGAAAGTTGCGCAATCAAAGACAATGATATCATAGCAAGCGAGAGCTAAGGCTGCGCGCGCCAACAGCGCTCGATCATCATTTTTGATGGATCTAATGATGATTTGAAGCTTGAGGATCGGAATGGAGGTTGCGTCGAAGTCAATTGATCGCCGCGCGCACCTGCGACGTTGTGGTGGATGAAAAGTAAGGGAGGTGATAGAAATCGACGTACTCTTCTTCTTCTTCGCTTTCATCTGAGGGAAGAGCGACAAGCTCTTCGTCATTCTTTCTCTTTCTCGTAGACATGATCAATTGTTGGGGGTTTCAGTGGAAATAAAAGAAATGAGTTTGGGGATGAATGAGGGAGGTTGGCAATGGATGGGTTGATGTTTTGGAAAAGGGGAAGAATAGATGAATAGGTAGTTGGGGGGGAGGAAGGGGAAGAAGGAAGGGCAAGCTGAAGCTGCTTGGGCTGAGGGAGGGGGATAAGCCAATCATGATTGGTTGGCAAGAGCTATTGGGGGTAAAAGCTCGGACATGACTATTGAGACACATCTAACTGTATGAGAGATAGTATGTCCTGCAAGGTTAACCGACACCCGGGTCTATTTTTGGGCCAGAAGTGTGTATCGGAGCAGAAGTTATTCCTGATTTCCCGCCGAGAAGAAAGAGCTATGATTGGCTAATCTGATGCTGCCTATATTTGGGGGTGCTCTTGGCTTCTGGGATCTATCGAACCTCTTTCTTTCACCAAAAATACCACCTAAATACATATGAAAATACGTCTCTAGACGCAAAATTTCCCCCTTATTCCCTAAGCTGTCAACATCTTACTTCCTCTAAGCGAGCAACCACTGCATTTCCATCATCAAAAAGCTTTTAAATTACTGAATTCTATGATAAAACTGTTAATATGTCTTCTTGTAACAAATGAATATATTACATTATTTATGTTGTGAGATGGCTAGAAGTCCTCTGGTTATGCTACCCCTAGAGTATGACCCCTAATTTGTAGCTATAAAGGAGAGGCTTACCCCCCCTCATACTCCTTCACAATATGCGTAATATATTTATATTCTTTTACTCGGAATATACGTGATATACTAATATAAAAACTTCAAATTGAAAATTAAAAAGAAAGTTGACTGATTGTCGGAGGTAGCACCGGGTAGGAGGGCTAGAGTTTGTAGATATGACTAAAAATGGTGATTTCCATTGCGAGGGGCTTATCAGGCAGTGAATGCTAAGATGGAAAGAGAGGATATAGTCCTTTCTAGTCTCTGCCTCGCCAATTGGTATGAGGACATCTGTCTTTATTTTGACTATAGCCTTGTGAGATTGAGTGGGTTGGAGGTTATTGACATACCATAGTCGGTGAGTGGAGCTTCTTCATGACCAATATGTTTGCGCTGGAGATACAATACTCAGAAGAGAAGGACGGTATTGCAAATCAGCGATAGAAGGACAATCGTGGATGCTCCCGATGCGAGCTTGGGATTTTGGAGAAGGCCTTCGATCACCTTTGTTGGTCAAGTTTTGGAGAGGCTAGCGAGTGGCACACAGGAAGTCATGTAAGTTAAAGGGAAGCCCATTCAAGTGGATGGCTGCAATCTTGTAGCAAACTGCAAGCTTTGAGCGAGGTACTTACTTGCAAAGCATATGCCTGCGTACTGCGACTCTAAGTTTACAACGCGCTATGAAGTACATCATGAGAATAGGTGGATAACGGCAGATGTGCAAGTATCCGATAGGAAAAGAAAGCTGTGTGGTGTCCCTGGCGCTTAGATGAGCTGAATTTTGATCAAGCATTCTGCTCAAAGCTCATTCAAGAACCGTCTTATTATTATCGACCTATTAACCGTCTGCCACCGACATGTATTTCCCGCAGCCCCCTTTCCGGCTTCCCTTTTCATCCACATCCACATCCGAAGTACATATGCATCCGACGTTACAGTACCAACTTTCCTTAGCCGCAGCGCCACAGTAGCACAGTATAAAGGTGTGTTCCCTTCCATGAGCACTATTTTATGTTAAAACCCTGTACAACTGCAAACGTACAAAGATTCATTCACGATGCGATATCGCTGGCTGCCAATAATGGTGAGTGAATGGGGGCCAATGAATGCTACCTACCTCTTCCAGAACACTGCTTTCATGTCTTTTTATCCCTCCATATGCTTTGGTCCTTATATTATCTTCTATCCTTTCCTCTATTATTCAGAACTGCTTTCGCTTTCGACAATGCCGGATTTTACGCCTGGAAGGGGTGATGGGCATTGCAACCATCACTTCATCCTCTATCGCGCATGGGCAAGGCGTCGAATACAACGAGCGCTTGCACTGCGAACGGGCTGCGAAGATGTCCCCTACTACGCGCGTGAGGACTGCCTCTGGCTACGATCCTGTTCGTCGACGCTAGGAAGCTATCAAGAAGGGCAGGCTCATAGCTCTCTGCGCTGAACAGTTCGCTACCTACGGCAAGACGTGGGTGGAGAATTTCATGGAACCTGCCTTATCAGCATTGCATAAGGAGAACATCCTGCATATTGCCACTACCTCTGATGATTTCAACAAAAATTTCTCCTAGCGAAATATCGCCTAGCCCCCTATTCCAGAAAATGGTGAGTGGTGGCGCCCCATCCTGTCGTCCGGTATGCTGATGCACCCAGTTTCTCGACATTACGGAGTTCTTGCTTGGCAAGTCGATGGACTCACTTCTGCTTTGACAGTGTGAAATTCTTCAAGGGCCTCGATCGATTCTTCACCGGACTCCAAGAAGACAAGCCACCCGCGATACCATCCTCCCTCATGGCAGCGGCAAAGATGAACAATGATCTATATTAGTGAGGCAAGGGCACGACCATCTCGAGCAACGTCTGAGAAATGCATCATGATCCCGATATCTACTCAGATGCTTACGCATTTAAGCCCGAACGCTGGGTTGGCAAGCTGCCGCTATGGGAATTCGTTTCTTTCCTCGGTGGATCCGGCAATCTGTCTAGCGAACCAGCAGGTACTAACCTATGCAAGCTATACCCTGGTGCGGAATTTATGTCGATTGGGAATCGGGATCCGAGCATGGAGTTGATCAAGATGAGGACACAGAGCAGGAGTGGGATTAAGATTGCTCTGAGGAGGAACCCCGAATAGAATCTACGAGTAGGATGGAAGGATGCGGGCTGCACTAATCCGAATGCGCCAGCACAATAGGTTTAGTGCGAAATGCCAACGTCTGTCCAATCTTTGCTCTCCTACAAATATAGCTCTATTTGTTGATGACCTTCATTAGCTGAAACCTGGCGAGAGATCAGAAGCTCTCGACAAATTATGTGAGCAGGTATGTCACAGTGTCGCATTCCTCGCAGCCTCCTAAGTCATAGGAGCACAAAGAAATCAAAATATATCTAAAAGCCAAGTACCCACAGCAGCCCAAGTCCAATCAACCCCAATTGCACACCATGTATGTCCAGGAATCTGTACCAGAGGGGGAGAACTGACTACGCAAGAGTATAATTTAAGGAGCAAAGATATCTCTCTTTTTTGGACAATTCCTTCTCACGCTTTTATCCTAGAGGACACATCGGACAATGACATGCGTGCTGTATACAATGTGGCCGTTCGATTTGTGTCACTAACTCATGGAAATTACTTATGACGAAGATATCTTGCCTTATTCTGGGTAGATTTCTTCAGGGAGAGGTACCTAGAGTAAAAGTTAGCCTATAATCACGAGTATGCGAATCTCGGTCAGACAATATTGGACTCTGTCAAGGGTCGATAGAAAACTACCGCTTAACAATGTGAGCTTCGTGCACCCCCCACCTTCATTGCAGCACGGATCTACGCAATGCAGATCAGGAAAATGAATATTCTGTGGGAATCCCAGAACCAACAATGAATGATGATCGTTGAAATATAGTGCTGAACAGCCAACAACACATCCCAGCTTCGCATACTGGCGGCATGGAAAAGCTCGCTGTCAAAGACCGAGCAGCCCAATTTGGCATTGGTAGACGAGAAACCGAGGCCGGCTTGCTGCGGGCCCGATTTCTTGGACCCCGCTTTCTGAAGCCCCGTATTTCTCCTTCCCATGGAAAGACAAGAAAAACAACTGAAGATCGCTCTTTGCTTTGATCTGAAAAATCATCTTTAGTTATTCTCTATTGATATTGTTGGACATCTTTCCGTTGCCCCGTCCTTTTCTTCGACATAGCTAGAGAAAACTAACAATTTCACATCATGCAGTACGAAGCGATTATTGTGGTGCTCACTGCATCACTCTCTGGTCAGCTTGAGAGGCTCGAATCCTATGTAATATATCACTAACATTTTCAACAGCCCTTTCTCTTGGTCTCGATGTGGGTATAATCTCGAGCACGTAAGTGGCTTCTGGCTCTGTTATAGAGGCCCCCTTTTATGCAGGGAGTGATTGAACTTAACTTAGCTACAGGCTTGTGCAGCGTACATTTCTGGCTTACTTCAAACACCCATCATCTGCCACCGGTGGAATCGTTGCCGCGTTCAGCGCTGGGGCGACCTTTAGAGCATGATATCCATATAGTTTCGAACGTGATATTCTTCGCCAAAGACAGAATAATATTCAGGGAAAGGTTTAAATAGGCTAGGAGTAGCCAAGTGCTTAGTTTCATACCCAGGAAAGAAGTGCTACCCAACAGACTGTGAGTCCTCTAGGGACCAAACATAACATGTCATTTAGAAAGAATTAAGTTGCCTGAGACAAGCGCTCATCTCGAACATGCCTTCAGTCTTCAATGCCAAATATTGTGCACAATTCTACGGAGTAAACTAGAAGTCAAGATTCAGCAGTCGCAAATATAATGGATAATAGTGGTGATTGGATGATGCAGCACAACTTGTAATACTCTACATCACCAAACAAACTTTACATATGCAATTAAAAGCTAGATTTAGTAATGGATCCTCTTCGTTGTTCGTGCCGGTTTTCTATGATAGCTCAATACATTGGCCATGAGATGAGGGACTCATACGAATACCGTCAACTTATCCCGAATCCACGGGTCCATAGACCACCATGTTCCTGACAATGCTGTATTCTTCCACTAGGGCGATGACTTCTAGTGCATGGAATGGGAAATCAACGTACCGATGGTACCAGTGAGAATATGGATATGACCAAGGCGTCTGGACAATTGTGGTCCATAGAACAGATTCTTTGATGTTAGCTGCTGAGTTGTCGTATAGAGAGGAATCTGACAGGGATCTTTGATGTCTGAGTGTCTATACAGGCACGGAAGAGCTTGGCAAAGAGGCTGTATATGGAGGCGGATCCGTCTGCTAGCAGGTTGGCAGGATTAGAATTTGGTCCTGCAGAGAATCTGGTAAGTAATCTTACATTGTTCATGCCGATATAGAGCACAATAGATTACCTCCCAACTAGCATCTAATGATCACGCCAAATATATTCTCTGCGATCGTCTAGTGCAGTCCGCTCAGAAATTAAGTAGTACGTAATGCTTATATTATTTATTATTTATCCTTTTTATGTCCTTTATAAGTCAAAGACTATCGTAGGACGGCTAGGGGCCTTAGGCCCTAGTCTTTAGCCAAAAAGCGGCTGTTCTAATGGTTTACTATCTCTATAGTTATATTCCCGTAGTATAAGAGTAGGGCTCCTAGACAGGCAAAGCCCCAGGGGCCCTACTTATTCCTATATATATACCAGAGCAGAAATTTCTTGACAGGCAAAGCCCCAGGCCTCTCTACTCCTTCGGATATCGGAGATCAAGTCTTACAGGCTTTTCTACCTGCTGCATAACTAAGGTATTACCTTTGTTCCCTAAAATACTCTCCTTATTTTCCTTCGCCTTTCCCCTTTATATACCCTAAACCTACAAATGCCCTTAATAAATAGCTTTCCTCTCCTTCCACTTGGCCTTCCCACTAGTGCGACTTTCCTCTACTCCTAACCTTCATCTATATGCGTGCCAGGAATATGTCGTATTAGGGTAGGTATATAGTAATCGTATATTCCGAAACCGGTGTTAATAAAGCAGGTACTATATTTCTATTTATTTCAAGAATTTGCATATTCTCTTGCCTACTATATTCTCCTATAGCAGGCCTGCCTCTGCAATAAGGTTCCTCTAACCGGTGCTGCTATCTGCACAGCGTATATTATCCCCCTAGAATTCCTCCTATAAGCAAAGCACCCCGTGAAAAAGAACATATATATAAAGCTCGTAAACTGAAGTCGATTAAAGGGATATCTGAAAACTCTGCACTGCTACCCCAGAGGGCTCTTCATTAATCGTATCGTACTGGGGGTTCCGCTGAACGCCCTCGAGCATAGTCCTGCTTCCTAAACAAACAAACGAGCCGATTTAGAATTAATTCTGTGCTTTGTCGTGGTAGTTGCCTCTATTCTATGGCCTCGGCCACAGCTCCAACCAACTTAACTTAATCTTAGCTCTGTAGATACCCAAAAGGGTACTACAGGTTCGTAGGATGCACCGCGTACAGGTGTTGAGTCGTCGCATCCCTACGTAATGTTTATATCTACAGCTTTAAGAGCTAAGGAATTGAAAGACATGGTTGTATCTGATGCCATCCACGCAACCGCGAACAGAGCAGCTCCAGTGGTCTTCATATGTTGCTTAATAAAACCCTCAGCAAACGCGCGAATATGGCCTGACTGTCCAGCTCCACCAGATGCAATTCGAAGCTTAACCGGTGGTCTAAGAAAAAAACTGTTCTCTGGGGTGGTGTGCCTTGCCTCATGGGTCAGTAATGACACACGTCGCCTTTTTTGTATATCACTGGTTAACTTCAGTAGTGGATTGACCTAGAAGCTGGGCTGTGTGTGTTTTGCGGCTTGCCAGGTGTTGTCTCCAATGGCCCCGCGGGTCCTGGAACTCCATGAGGCATTCCAGCATGAAATCTACAAAGTTCTTGAAGAAGAAGGAAAGAAGTAGTTAGCATTGATTCAGAAGTCAAGCTCGCAGTGGCACGAAAGAGCAGTAGTATTGAAATCATAGAGCTTAGCAAGTAAATAACAAGAGGCCTATTTCCAATCACGACTAGCTGGTCTGAGAGACACATGGCATAACCGTAGCTTCACACCAATTCCACGCTTCCTCTTTCTGTAAGGCCAAGAGCAAATCCGCTCGCGGGGAAGGATGTCACCATCCAAAGGGTATGATATATCTTCCATCATCAATGATGATGCCCTTGTTAAAAGCTGCCTAGAGATTGGTAGCGTCTCCTTCATTTTTAACTCTACTCAGACATATAGTTTTAATTAAGCTCATGATTGTCACATACGACCATAGACTGAAGAACCAATAGGGCATCCCGTCCGCTCTGCCGTACTCAAGCTTCAGATCGGTAGATTAGTAGTTGAGTGGGTGACCATCAGCGAATACCTGCTGTTGTATGTCTTTTTGCTTTGCTTTCTTTTTGTTTGTGGCGAAAAAAGGGGTTGTGAATTTTCTTATAAATGGAATAGACTGTTAATGTTTTGCTTTTTACCGAGTCTATACGTATTTGTCGCTGGGGAAAGGGTTTAATGGCTTTCCTTGCAAAATTATGTTTATAAAAGATGGAAGATGGAGTTAAGATCCACCTATATACGCTCCAAATATACTTTTAGCAGGCTTGGGCTTAGTATTATTATTATTGTTATTACATTGGCATGAGTTGCACGCAAAGATCGGGTCAATATGATGAGGCCGTCAATCATTTTCGATTAGTTGTGCAGCCCGGCCCGGCCCAATGCGCACTATTTAACCGCATAATGTCGGCCATTTTCTCTCTTACCCAGTATTGGAAGACCTGAATAGCTAATTGCATTCTCTCGTTTAATATTTTGAACGCCTTAAAACTTATCTTTTTTACATGCATGCGTCGGCTATTTGGGAGTTGATTTCCATTCGACGGGTCTGAAACTGTAGGTATCACCGGTATTTTGCATATGCAAGGTAAAAGGAAATAACAAGTCTGGTTCAATGATAGTTTTTTCTTCTAAGTCCTACGAAGGTTGATGTTAGTCAGTCATGTGACATTCATCATATGATATTATCCCAACAGAAACTACTCGCCGTCTTTCATTTTGCTGCATTAGAACCAGCGTGGTGGACACTAACCCTAATTCTTCAACAACACTTATCCCCAGTGCTAAACAAGTTTTTTGATCTATTAGCAGACATTTTCCCCCGACCTTGATTTACCATCTATAATGCGTCTACTTCACATTGCCTCTCTCATCCTGTCCATGCTATTTTCCGACGTTTTCGCAACTTTTCCACCCCCACCTTTCGAAATTTTAGTCCGCAATGCAACCAAAGCAGATTTGAATGCGCTCAATGAGATAACGTGGGAAGTGTGGTCGTCGAGTCCCAACTCTAACTATTTCTATCCCAAGTGGAGAGAATATCCTGAAGATGCCAAAAGAGGGATAGATCTTACCAACCGAGCGATGTTAGGAGGTAGAGATGGCACTTGGAATTGGAAAGCCCAGGTTGCGGAAGTGAAGGAAGAGGGGAGTGATCAGTGGAAAGTGATTGCTTTTTCGGTTTGGGATGATAAGGGAGGTCAAAGTGGTAATTCTGGTAGGTTCTTTGGTCCTTTCATTCTTCGCTTTCCTGGAGTCCTATACTTACTCATGCGATTTAGAGAATCAAGATACGGACGCTGGAAACCAGCACCCCCTGATGGCTTTCAGAGACGAGCCTTTTAATCGCCGAGATGAGGATACAAAACGTACGAAACTTTGGGCAGAGGCTACAACCAAAGCTATGAACGAACTAGTAGATCCATTTCCACATTTCCACCTAACACGATGTAAGTCTCGCGTCTATACTCTTCACCCTGTCTCTAATGCCAACTTGTTTGACATGTCTTTATAACATTCCATCTCCTCCACTTTTGTTGGCAACTCTAACTCGAAAAGTGAATACCCACCCTATGTGGCAACGCCACGGCGCCGGAACAGCTCTGCTTCAATCCCTCTTTCAGATTGCTGATAAGGATAAGATACGAATAAGTCTATTTGCATCTCCAATGGGGGAGCCTTTATACTTGGAAACGGGATTTCAGGAATTGAAGAGGGTAAGAATGAAGGTTGAGGGCGAGGAAGAGGGATTTGAGATGCCGCTAATGATGAGATATTCTGAATGACTTATGGCTCTTTGGGATAATTAAGTTAGTGAAAATGATATGAAATTATTGGGTCTTTGGATCATGTCCTTATTTTGACTACATGAGGAGATTTCCGTATTGCCAAATCTTCACTGCCCTGTACATGGAATATTTAAGACTTTAGAGGTTTTCCTAAGAGATTAAGAGCTTAGGGATTAGCAATAGATTGTGACGTTCTGACCATTAGGGAGTCTACCGTGTTGCCCGATATAGATTCACCCAGTTTGATCTTCCTCCAACAATAAACCATCGATACTGTAATTTTTCTTGGCTGAAGTTGGTATTAAAAGCAGATTATTAAGCGCTGTCTGGCACTGCTTGTTGAGCTAAGGTCTAAGGAGTTCCATATGTGAACCAGGTTTCAAAGCCTTTCCACCCGGTCCATTAAAGCTTAGATAAGGTATCCTATCTTTCAAGTCCTCGCGTTGCTTCGACATGTAGACTTCCAATATTTCTGTTGATATCACCAGGGTTGGTGTATTCGTACGAATGGTTCTTTTATTTAGAGTTGATTGATTGCTATCTACTCTATAAAAGACTATAAAGGTTTTATACCTATTATAAATATCGTAATTCTCGGTTATTTCGCCGCTTCCGTACTAAGCGAAATCCACGATAATTACCCCACATCCTACACCCTTAGCGTTACTGCATAACGTTACTGTTTGTGCCAACAATTTCTTCTGTCGCTCGCTCGATCATCTCTCCGGCTCAGCTAAATCGTCCACGTACGTCCAGCTGGTTTCTAGTTCGAACATAAGCAGATTTGTTGATTTCTCTTCGATTGTGGCTTCGGACCAGATACCTTCGCATCGGCTTCGTCTCCAGTATCCCAGTGCGAGGACGGTATCTTCCTGAAGTAGCTTTGGATTTGCGGTATCCTTGAGAGACCGAACTCTTATGGTTTTGGAGTCCTCTGCCATGAGTAAAAGATACCTCTGTTATACGCTAGTAGAGCAACGCTGGCAGAAGGCCCGATGTATGGGCATCTTCATATACACTTTTGAAACCAGCCATGATGGAATTACTCATTGATTCAGCATCAAATTTCTGGAGGATCTTCTAATCTCCTTTTTACGATGAAGTGTAGGAGATTTAAGTAGTCGCAGCTTGCACCTATCTAACAGTTGATGTATTATGATTGTTCACGAGCAGTACATGGGTGCTTTCAGGTGGAGTAAAACCGTGAGCATTGCAGAAAGAAAAGTCTACTGAAGTCATAGGAGATGAGAGTGATTAAAGAGCCGGAAGTCTTGCTTTATGCTTTATTAAATCTCTACGTTTCCTACTAAAGCAGCTTCAACGCTTCTGAATTCTCATTTGCATTAGGGAGTTTTTTTTTTTTTTTTTTTCATCAGAACATGTTTATGGTCTACTCCCGGCATGATAATGTAAATTCTCTTAGGCCCTGAAAGATTGTGGAATTGCTGCAATTGCAACTCTGTGGGCGAGATAATGTCCCTGTCAGGAACTATATACATGACCAGTGTGAAGGAAAGATATTGCCATACATTGACCGGTTGCCACATGAAAATATTGTAGTAGCTTTGAATTATACATAGTACGGCTTGCACGCCCAAGATAAAGTTCTTTGCCTGCCAGTACCGTTCAACCATACCGTTCATCATCAACCCAACGGGATTTCTTCCTTCGGCCGTAACCATAGAAAGGTAGAAGGGGAGTCTCCTATCGTTTGGTATACTCTGTCCTAGATACACTTGGCGAGAACTTTCGAGCGCTTTTCTGCATAGAAATCAAACTCTGTAAGGGGCAGACTGCTAATGGCAAATTTGGCTCGCTTGTCATTTAAAGCAGCGCAAAGACACAGGACAGCATCAAAAGACATTCCCCATAGACCAATCTCCTGTGGATCAATTGGTGGGCTTAGAAAAGTCAAGGCATCTGACAGATTGCTGACCTGCTTGAAAGGATCGATATTGTTACGTGGCTCTCCGTCGCTAACTTTACTGCCTGTGCTTCGGGGATTGAAAATCAATGTGGTTATTCCAGAGCACTAGAAAATTTTCAATATTATGCAACAACCCCATCAGCTCTTTGATGCAGTTAAACTACAGATTGTTACCCAGGCAGATTCTATCTTGGAAAGAGGGCTAGAAGCATTCTGCCTTAGTGAAGTTCTTCTTCTTCTTCTTCTTCTTCTTCTCTCTTTAGCTTTAGATCTTATTTATTAAATATAACCCCGATTCTTAGGTAACTTAACTATAGCGTTACAATATTTAAAAGCTAATATCAACTTTCGTTTATGAGTTTATCGCATTTCTAATAGGGGTTTTATTACGGCTAAGAATAACCATTTAACCGAAGGTCCCTTATCACGTGCGCGTTAGTAACATATAGCCATTCTGCAGCTGATTTTATATATTGTTATATTTGGCGCCAAGCGGCTATCTTCCCGAGTGGAGATGGCTTGCGGGAAGTTGATTGTTCCCGTTATCACTCATTGGTCAGCCCGGAGCCTTCAACATTTATATTTGCAAAAATGGAGGTGAAAGTGGGGGAATATGGGGCGTTGGATACATCGAGGAACTAAATCATTTGGCATATACCTCCATTGCCCTATCAAAACTATGACCCAGGCGCCTACTGGTTGTGACGCACCCACCTTAGAAAGTGGCCCTCTGGTGACTTATGGCATCTTTTCAACCTTTCTTTTCGGTTGATTCTAAATCCTTCACTTCCAATGTCTGCTGGATCAGACAAATCCCATAGCCCTCGATCAAAATTTGTTCTTAAAAGACGACCTTCTTATACTAGGGATTCGACGGACGAAACAATAACAGTGATCTGCTGAGAATAATGCGACAAAGTGTTGATCGTCAACTCAACGCGGGCACTTCAGAACTGCAATGGTCGGATACAGCGTCTTCTAGAAGAGGTCTTGATGGGTGGAGGCGAAGAGGTTGGGGCATAATGGACAACATTAGTGAACGACATAATAAAAATAAGGACGATGTCAACACCACGACGACAGTCACCAAGGTGGCAACGATTTATATGGAACCATCTACTCGAACAGTTACTGTAACGGCCCCAACGACAGTGCAGATTACTTCTCAAGCAGACATAACAATAACTGAGGTGAGTGCATCTCTGCTATGTACAAGAGCGTCATAGTTATAACTTTTCAAAACCAGACGGTAGTTATAACCGTGCAAGCGACTGCAGCCGCAGCAACGACAGCAAAGGTGAGTTGATTCTTCCTATTTCGAAAAGTAGAAAATCATTGAGAACTAATAGATTGCAGCAAACCACCTCGGCTAGCACTTCAGCTCTCTCAGCGGCAGCTCCACTTGCCGCTCAAATTCAACGCTCTACAACCAAGATAGTTTTTAATTCAACTCAGACGGCCAATACCGCCTCTACTCTCCTTACTGCCTCTTCCATAGCAGCCCTCTTGACTACTATCTCAACGACATCAACCACTTCAAGTCTGTCTACCACGCCTTCGAGCTTGAAGACGATTGTATGAAATTTAGTATTCCCCTTACAAAGCAAACTTACTGACTACTTTACAGGCTAGTTCTACAGTGTCTACTTTAGTAACCTCTGTCCAGACTCAGGGTGCTGTAAGTCCCTGTGTTTCTGAAATGATTTCGCGACCGCTGACACTGATCTAGGTCAGCTATTCTACTTCATCCTCAATATCTTCATCAAGTGTTGTTTGTATTCTATAGAACCCTAGATCAGAAGACATAACATGCTGATACTTCTTAGACCGGAGTGGCAGCAGCAGCCGATGCATCCACCTCCACAACTGGAAATCAAGTCACTTCTTCAGGTCAAACCACAGCTACTAGCACGTTCTCCCGAGTTCTCATTGTCATGCTTGTCCTAGGTTAGTCTCCCTTACTTCAACAACATATAACATGGCTCTCTAACTGCATACAGTTGGCGTCGCATTTGCTCTCCTAGCCTTGTGGTCCTTGATGAAGAATACTGCCTTTTGCCGCCGATATTTAAGCCGTCCTAAATCCGAAACTTCTTTCGATAAAGCAAACGCCGATGGAGTAAGTACCTCAATACCTCACCAGTTCTTCCATCATAATGACATAACTAGGGAAAACCCTATATCAGTTATCCCCGCCCCTTCGAGCCCTGTGCCACCATCCCCTCCTCGGGCTTTCCATTCTCAGAATCCCAAAAAGATACCGCTTATTTAACAATTTCCTCCCCCAAGTCTCCCAACCAAGAGTAATTCAAGGCAATAGTAGTCCCTGGGTCACTTCAAAGCCGCTATACCAACAACCGCCACAAAGATTCTCCGGCATCTCCGCAGATCGCTTCTCGTATTTAGGAATGGCGGGAGGAGAAGCACGAGACGATCGAACGACTTATTAATTTCTGGCGGGTCGAGATGGAGAACCGCCAAAGTGCTTTCGGCGTGAAGACAGTGGCTGTGCCGGTTATTCTTAAGGATATTTAGCAAGAAATTCTGAGGCCAAATAGTATTTGGCCTCCAGGAGGTGAGCAGTAGAGATATGTAGCGTCGCTCGGCCCATACTGATATACATTCCTTGTCACATAATTATATCAATCAATTTTATTTTATTTGCATTAATGTGAATTAGTGGGAGACAATATGTATGAGAAGCTGGATCAATAACTTCGGTTGCCTATAAGTCCCATCTGTCACAATGATGCCCATTTATGTCAACTCACGAGGTCATCTCCATGTATGTTGTGAAAGAAGATGAACCTTGAACATGGTATTGTTGTATGGATTGTTCCACCAGCTAAGGGTTTCTTCAACTCTTCTGGTCGAGCTTTGGTTCATTGGAAGACCCTATGGCCAGATAGATAAATTATTGGTGAAATCGAATTATCCATTACCTCCTCCTACAATCAACAGAAAAGAGAATAGCTAATTAAATAGTACTCCTACTCTGCCATCTGCTATATTATCAATTTCCTTATCGTAGACCTTATATTGTGCCCGGCCTAGTCTTCCACACTATTCCTCTTTTACTTCAACAACAATTCTTATACCCAAGCTACTTCCGGATTTCACCTGCTTAGGAGCTATATAGTTTAGCTATATTTGGAGGAAGCTTTTCTGCGAATATGCCGTAAGGCCACCCACTTGTCTAATTTAGGCTCTAAAAAGGTGCTGTGGAAAATCCAAATTCACCTCCATGACTCACCTTTTTTTTTAAGAGCAGCCGATTATGGCTACCTTTGGTGAGAAGTTCCAACCGAAAGATCTTAATATAGGCGGCGTCTAGTTTGAACTCTCTCTAGTTCAAGCATTTATATTTTAGGATCGGACCGCACATTTTGGATGAAGACCATCCTTATCCGTCCTTCAACTTTTTGATGAAGACTATCTCAAAACTTTAGTAAACAGAGAGATTCTACGTTTTGATTTGCAGTTCCATCTTCTCACGACCTTTCGCTACGTTTTTAGATTTTCTTCCGCTTCCTTCTCCTTCTCCCCCATAGACTCTAGCTCCCTAACATTATCCCCAGCTTACCCAGCACTCTCAGCAAGTTCTTTATCTTTCACAGGGTCCAGCCTTTCAACAGCCTCCTCTGCAGACCCCAGTTCTTGAATAACATAAGCAACTACAGGATCTATCCCAAAGCTTTGGGCAGCCATATCAGCATGATATCCCTACGATATCTAACTAACAGGTACCTTCGCAAGTCAGTGGTGCTTTCGCACCTCAAACCACAGCTCCTTTAAATCCTTATATCACGCTGTCAAGGGCCACTTCATCCACGCAATAGACATAGTCGCCTCTATCAGCTCCCATTCCTACCAGCTGCAGATAGGAATCATTTATATCGTGGAATTTTTCTCTTAAAATAATAATAGAACATCATAATATTTTGATATATATAATAGTAATGACTTCCAATGATATTAGGTAGACTTGTTAATTTAGCCTCATCCCACTAAAAATGAAGCTTGGCGTTGATGGTTACGGCGAGGGAAGAATGAAGCAATTGTATATATGTATTTATGGATTTGTAATACTTTACATTTGCAGATTTTGAAATTAGGTAGTAATTAACTAACTTTCTGGCGTCTACTTAATTGGCTTACTCCTTGTAATATGACATAGATTATCCAAATAGCTACGACAAATTAAATTCAACATATTTTGGTTATAAAACTTAAGTAAACTAATGTAATATTTGGGATATTTTTTTTTTTTTGATTTTAAATATAATAGAAAAGATACTAACAATTTAGCAATATCTAATTACTCTAGTTCTAACAGGGTATCTATTAATCATATAAAAACAAAAAACCACAATTGCAAATCTGACTTCACACAAAAAGAACTTCCCCAAAGCCCTTCTATCAGTCCTAATATAACAAACTATGGGAAGCAGGGTTGTCAAAATTGAAATCAAAATTAAGGGCTTCTTTTTCCTCTTTTTGGGTCGATCCCGCCTCTATTCTTACATATCATTGATAGTGATCCCTCCCATAAGCCGCCGGTCCTTAGCCTTTAAATAACGCGTGTGGTCCGAATTATTATGAAAGAAACCCAGTTTCACCGCCGTTCGTGCCGTTTACAATGGCAGCACTTCGCCGTGCATCGATAAACAGGTCTTCGCACTCTCCAACATCCATTACATCAATCTCATGTCGTCCACTAGCACGTGCTAATATGCTTGTTGGTGTCAGCAGCTGAAGTGCATATCGCAAGCTTGTTCGGACGCCATGTTCAGCAATCTTTTCCAATGCGGGCTCGGTAATTGCTAGGCCTTCCGACGCAACTCTGATTCGAACAATCCTCTTGGTCTCATCTTCGTCATATGCATTTATAGGGATTATGAGGAGGCGGGCAAGAAGATCGGGAGGGATCCCGTGGGCTGCGACAATGTCTCTGGTACCACGGATAGTACACATACCACGATTTGATGCAAGAATAACAACAGGTGAGATGGATGATTCAAGTGCCCGATTGAGATACGTGAAGCACTCAATGTCGAGCATATGAACCTATCAAGTTAGATCTGAAAAACATTCGGAAATAGATAAGCACATACCTCATCGATGAAGAGGACACCGGGAACAAGCTCGGCAATACCCTGATCGATGTATCGATTTACAACTTTGTTAATCTCCTCTCGCAACTTATCCGTAATTTCCGACATTTTTGGTGTCATCAACTGCCCCATCATACTCATTATATCCTGTCCACCTTGTGGTCTGGAATTTGCAATGTCCAGGTCATGTAGAGTAACATCCTGAACGATCTCCTTCTTCTTGTGAACATCGCCCTTCGGTATTGGTACGTATTCCTCAGCCTCGAGATCGAATTCCGTAGCATACGCATCTGATCTTCCAATACGTTTGCACGCGCCAGTATTTTGTTCGAGATAGATGACATCTCCGACCATGATTCTTTCTTTTTGTAGAGCCTCGTATATACTGGGATCTAGACGTAGCTTTTTGGTACCTCTCGTAGCCTTGAGGCCAATCACAAGATTACTGATTGTCTTGCCGTATGCTCCTAGTGGGTTCTCAGCTTCTTCTGGTGTCAATTCGGTGACCTCTCCCTCGTAGACATCCTTCATCTCTCGTATTCGTAGACCGATAGCACGTCGAAAGTTTTCCATCAGCGCCTCCGTCTTCTTCACTTCGGTCGAATATACTTCACTTCCAACCATTGGACAGAAAGGCACCTTTGTTCCAAGCTCACGACTGACAGCCAACGCTAATGCAGTTTTCCCGGTTCCCGGACCACCTGCTAAAAGAACTGCGCGACCTGACATCTTCTTTGTGCGGATGAGGTCAACAATGATACCACATGCCTAAATTCATTAGCACCGCACATGAATCCAATTTGTTTGGTTACAAACCTCTCTTGCAACAGTTTGACCGACAAATCCTTCTGATTGCTTCTCTGCAAGACCATCTTGACGGAGACCTAGTCCTTTAATATGAGTATGGGTAGCTGTGCGATGATCGCGGGTATTCCCCTTTACGTCGTTAATCTGAACCATGATATTTAATTGTTTTGTATTAAGAGTAGCATTGATTGTTTCACACAAGTACAAGCACTCAAAACCTTATATAATCTTGGTCGTTGTGCTGTTCGCCGCATCGGGCAAGGCGGTGTGTATTAGTAATAATCCCAATCGGGTTAAGGTGGAACCTGCTTACTAATCGAACATTGTCAATTCTTAACCTCACTACTATCTTGTTCAGCCTCAGGGGATACTACCAGCACAACAGCTACCGAGATCTCGCCCAAGAAATCTGTTAGTGAGATCTTGGAGGCTTTCGCTGCTGCGGTTCAATCTCCCCAACCACTACCAATTAGATTAGAGAAACTCCTTGTTACTCCATAGTTACGAAGTAACTCGTCTTTAGAATCCCACGAAAATCACAATTCTAACAATCCCAACTCCTCCGAGTCGAAGCTCCCCATCACCAACAACAAAATTATACCAATTCGGCAAAGACCGAAGTCAACATCAGATTTATGAGTTTCAAGTAGTAATAAGGGTCTAATTTGCGTACGGGTTAGCAATTTCACCTATATCTAGTCTTCTCTCAATTCCCTCCACATCACCTTAACCTTACTGAAAACGGCAAAGCTGCAAGTAGGGATCAACAGAAAAGTAGGGCTGACTTTTCGTAAGAGAGTGTTTAGGGAGAAGCCGCTTTCGAAGCTTACTGTACCTGATTTTCCACTCTTATGCTTTAATAAGTTGATATCTCTTCCCCACGTGCACCTGCCTTTCACCTACTTCTCCCACAACCCACTTTATCACCACCGTCTCTCTGAGGCGTTTTCACCATACACCTATGCCATGGCTTGATATGCATAATCAAATGATAGAAGTCTCATAGCTCCTCCTTCTACTTCCTTCTTCTACTCTATCCCTCACTCTCCTTCCCACCCCCTCCCTCTTTCCGCTCGCTCCTTTTATTCAAAGTGAGTTTAGCGTGACAAAACTTTAATTCCTTAATAAAACGTCTTTTTCGGTCGAAAACAACCACCAGTTCTGGTCACTACCCCGGTCAGTCTACCCGGCAACAGGGGACTCAGATAAATGGGGGCCAAAATGGTCCAGGCCTATCATGCTCCAAGAAACAACTGAAATAGGTACATTTAAGTATAGGTGAAAGGCCAATAGACCTCTATATTATCTCGATCTACTAGGTTTCTATATCCCTCAGCTTGAAGGTTAGGTAATTGGATATAATATGAGCTCTGTTGGGATATATTGTTTTAATCTTGAGACAAACTAGGGGTAATCACCCAACATCGCCGAGCCAAAGCGCAAAAGTATAGGTGTTTTGATAAGAAGAAAATGCCTTATATATATTAGCTTTACTGCTCCTGCTGCTGCTTGCAGTTACTGTTGCATAATGTGCGAGCGCATATATAACTCACTATAACCTTGTATACTTTCGACCTCATTTCGTATTGGAAGCCACTTACTAGCTGCACAGCAGGCGGCCAAAAGGCAATAGATATCTACCCCTAGTTGACCCAGCCTATCAGTTCTGTCTTCTCTCCTTTCCACGCTCTCTCGATACACTTAAACGGAGTGAGCAAGGTTGAATGTACGCGAGCCGCATAGAAGGTGTTAAATGAGATTAGGAAGATAAGCTAGTGTGCCTAGCCTGCTTTTTAAACGAATTAAACCTCTCATCTTATGCGTAATTTGTCTTGATTTAGGATGAAGTAGAATATTGTTAAAGGTAGCGCAAAAAGGGCGTTACAGCCGTTTGATTCTGGTAGATAAGTATATTGCATTACAACTTTAATGCATACGAGTTAAAGGCATCGCTAAGTGATTCTATTATAAGTAGATTACTATCGACGGGAACCAGGACTTCATCGCATACTTCCGAAGAGGCATGAGATTTGGGGCGCTATGGAAACTCTCGAGCAAGGCCTCTTGGGTCGATGGTAGTATAGAGTCCAGCTGGGCATATTCGAGAATAAGAAGTATTAGAAGGTTAAAAAGCAGTGCGGCTCGCTTGACGGGTCTGGGTACTACAATCTAAATAGAAAATGAAAAGAGATGAAGAATTTGTTGATGGCAGTGGTGGGAAAAGATCCAAATCGGATCAGAGCCAGTCTGATGATATACACGTGATATTCAAGAACCGATGCGGTAAAAGAACTTTCTTACTGAGGAACGGAGAGATTCAAACTAATATTAGAGAGGGCTGCGACTGACTGACATAAACATAATATATTCAACACATATAGAATCAAATACAAGAATCTTCTCTTGTATACAGAAAGAGAAATCCGTTAACTTTTGTGATCGCCAGCTTTAGGTGTGCCCCGAGATTTGCTTTGCCGCTGTTCTTGCTAAGTCTCCCCGTTCCATTTAGCTTCCACAATCACTTAGTGGCGTCGAGTTGAAGGAGGTCGTGCCCGTTACCTCTATCTACAACTATCTTATATCTAGGAGTGTATAGTAGCTTCCTTGCTATTTCTATTACGGTCTTTCGCCCAGTGCATCGGAACGTTTAACAGCAAAAAGGGGAAGGAAAAGCTAAGAGGAAAAGGGAAGAGAAAGAGTTCTTAGAGACTTCATACAAAATAATCGAGTTTGATTACTGCACAAGAAAAATTTGCTGTACACCTCTGCTGTAAACTAAGCTCTGTGCTATGGGAACGTTTTAACCCATCCAAAATTTCCTCCACGAGATGAGATAGTGCTTCCCGAAACGCCTGCGCCAGCCATTAACTCAACCAAACATATCACACTAAAACTGTAAATGCCTTCCCGAAGTCTAATATAGTTAGATTTAAAATGTATAAAGCGTTTAAAGATGAGGGTTGTCTTTAGTCGGCCTTTTTCAAACTGATAAGAGAAGTTGCCTCATTGGCGTCAGAGGAGGTAGAATATGCTTTAGACATAGCATTTAGTTTTGTCCCTCCAAGACTACTTGCAACTGTATTGTAGATGCTCTATGCAAAACTATTCCCTGAAGACAGGTTTTTTGAACGGTGTGTGATGTTTGGCGGTGTTATGGTCGGGGACGTTGGGGGAGAATAAGCGACATATCATTTACTGGGAGTAAGACTAGCTCCAATCTATGGCGGTTAATAGTCGGTGCGCCAGCTTTGCTCGAATAATAGCTACCTCTTCTGCCTGTATACTTGAGTTATTCGGTCCTAGTTACAGGTGTATGTCCAATCAATAAATTATGTTTTGATCTTCTGACCATGTGTTGATACCGAGCATCATTGTTGTGTTGGTGCCCAGGCAGACCGAATTGATGCAGATCTGTGCTAATGAAGCAACTTTCTTCGCCATCACACCATGCTTCATCCCTGGAGAAGCTGAAGTGGCTGGCGGGGGTCGAAGACGGAATCAGCGCTGTTGTTGGTGGAGGTAACAGCGGCTTCGAGGTTGAAAGTATTCGACTCATTCGTCTTCAAGAAATACCTTGAGTGCCATAGCTTTTGCCTTCACCATTATCCAATCCTGAATGTTTTGGGCCGAAATGATTCTCAGCTATATTGAGGGCAGGTATTGGTATTTATGGCATTTCTCCCATTCTACTTCTTTCTATGCTACTTATACATATATGTAGCCTTTTCCGGTGTGGGTAGCCGGTCCCGGAAGCTTCTAGGCGTTTTCTGTCGCTTGTGACGTTCCAGCCTATGGCTAGTACACTCTTGATTTCATTCAGTATGTTTCACAGTAAGTTAGCTTCAACCTAGCAAGTACATTTGCCTTAAGGTAAACTTGTTGTCATTCGATGCTCCCAATAGTAGGCAATAACTTATTGAGTGGTTACGTGTGGATAAGAGCTCATTGCCTTTGCGACTTCGGCTATGGAAGCATCACTAGACTTTCACAGATTCTCTAAAATATTGGGCTATATGCTGAAAATTTTCAGGAAAGGTAAGAACGAAACCGAACACAGCTAGGAAGTAAAGAGTTTATATATGGCTGGCAGGTGAACCTGCAAGACTCTCCAGGGATGATCTTTTATCCTCCTGGAATAAAAGGCCACCATGCTACTTTTCTTGGTGCTAACTGTAACCTCGATATCTTGACGTTTCATGTCTAACAGATTCGCATAGTAAGCTACCGGTATATATTTCCTTTCTATTGGAGAAGTGCTTTTAAACTTGCGAAAGGTTATTTTCCGCTTTTGGCACAGTCAAGCTTCTAATGGAGAAATATCGATGGGGTCCAAGGAAACCCTTCTCGAGATTAACTTCAACAAAAGGTCAAAGAGGAAATTAGCAAGATCCCTTGTCATGCATTGTACAGCCTCATTTTCACAACGTTGCGGCGAGGCTCGTATTCATCCCCCCCACATGCATGAATAAGCAGCGATATTTCACCTCCTCACACCCTTTAAACTCCAAGCTTTCCTCTCTTTAGACTCTTCTCTTTACTTCAATCCAATTCTCCAAACTCTCGAGTCGAAGCCATGTCTTCAATTGATGATTTTGTCTACATACCCCTCGATCCCAGCATCGAACCCCAACTTCCCACCCCACCAGCAGCCCACCTACCATCATCCATAACTAAAGACTATTTTCGAAATGCTCGCAGTCCCCGAATCTTCACAGAAGGAATTCTCGCCTCCGCAATCCGGAATTCTTTCCCCAAACATCTTCTCACCATCACCCCAGCCATGAACTGCGACCTCCTCGCCTTCGCTGACACACGTGACGATGCCTCTTACACTCCTCACAGCGACCCTAACAAGACCTTCCTCCAAGAACGGCATTTCATTCCTCCCGCCCGTCGATACAATGATGAAACCGGGGGACAATTCATCGATCGATTGCTATTCGGACGATTTGACTATACCTTCCAAGGACAGAACTTCATTGTGTTTATAGCCGAAGGAGCAGATGGAGTGTATCAAAAGCCGACGTATAATTATATACTTATAGCTCCAGAGAAGGAAGGAGAGGAGATGAGTATAGAGGAAAAGCTGGAGGCAAAGGGGAAGACGGATAGTTTGATCGGGAAGGCAAGGAAGTGGGCGGAGGAGCTGCATGATGAGATACTTATTTTTGATGGCGGGTTTTGGCAGAAGAACAGGGAGCTGTGGAGGAATGTGCAGAAATCGAAGTGGGAGGATGTTATTTTGGAGAAGGAGAAGAAGGAGGTGAGTGGTCAATTATTTTAAGTTGATTTCGCAGCTTTGGAAGGTAGATATCTCAGCAAGTCTGAGATGTTTGGGATGCTCAATTGTTCTTGAGACACTCTTCTCCTGCCACTTCGCTCATTCCTCCCCCTATTCCCAACCTGCGTTGAATGACGACACTTGAAGCATTCAGGAGTTTTGAATGCTCGAAAATTCAAAGAACACTGGCTTCTCACCCTTCATATTGAGCAATACTAACATTGGGATGCCTAATTACTAGGCAATCATCGAGGATGTAATTGGATTCTTCGACGGAGAAGAAAAATACAAAGAATTTGGCGTTCCTTGGAAGGTAAGTTACCTCCCCCAGTCACTCCTTATTCAATCCCTCCAAGAAAATAAAACTGACAACAAAAATACAGAGAGGAGTAATATTCTACGGCCCCCCGGGAAACGGAAAAACCATCTCCACAAGAGCGCTCATGAATGACCTCTCCAAAAGAGTCTCTCCTAGCATCGAATCTCTCTATGTAAAATCCTTAAAATCCTACATGGGCCCCGAAGCCGGAATCCGACAAATCTTTCTCAAAGCCCGACAAATGGCTCCTTGCATCCTAATTTTCGAAGATATCGATTCCCTCGTCGACGTCTCTGTGCGTTCTTATTTCTTGAATGAAGTGGATGGCTTGGAATCTAATCATGGAATTTTAATGATTGGAAGTACGAATCATCTGGAGAGATTGGATCCGGGGATTGCGAAGAGACCGAGTAGGTTTGATAGGAAGTATTTCTTCAATGTGCCAAATCGTGATGAGAGAGTGCAGTATGCGGATTATTGGAGGAATAAGTTGAGGGATAATAAGAAAATTGAGTTTCCGGAGGAATTGTCTAAGAAAGTGGCGGATATCACTGGGGGGTTCAGTTTTGCGTATTTGAAAGAGGCCTTTGTAGCTGCGCTGTTGGTTATTGTTGCGAGGTCAGAGAGGGGTATGAAGGGGAAGGAGGGTGATTTAAGTGGGAATGTTTTGTGGGTGGAGATTCAGAGACAGGTGGCGAATTTGAGGAAGGAGATGGAGGAGGAAAGTGGTGAGAGTGTTGAGGATACTATCCTTGGTATGAGTATGGGTTCTCTAGGCCTCTCCCCTCTCCGTCCCACTAGAGATGATGAAGGGAGCACACGTACGATGCCGATTAATATTAGCAATGTGGCGCTAAGACACAGAGATGACTTGTACTGGTAAAATGAACATTTTGTAAGGTATGATGGAAGTATTATCATTAGGTATTAAGCTATATCTTTCTCCAAGGAGAACACAATATTGAAACATACAAAAGGGTATCTTGAAACTCCAAACAAATTTCGTCTCGGAAAGATCTCACTCGTCGTCTAGAATACTACTTGCTAATCTCCCAAAGAAAGGCACTTCACATCTATCTAATGTATCCGCTATCATCTAAATTAGCCATCCTTCCGAGATGTAGAGAAGGATAAACTTACCATCTAGATAAGCCCTCCTAACCAAATACGCAATCAGCGCTATATCCCCCACAAACAAGGTCCAAGAAATCCACGTCGACCATGAGAAGATAAGATGTGCCACAAAGATAGCACTAAACAGCAACGCAGACTGCCAAGCGTGAAACCTGTGTGACCAAATACATCAGCATCTCCTTCTATCTCCCATGGACATATAAACCTACCTCACATAGTCACTCTTCCTCTCCAAAACCAATAACAGCACTCCCCCCGCGGGAGGTAATAACAAATACGCCAAGCAGGCCTCATAATCCAACCGTATAGGTAACGAAGTCTCGAATTCATTTAATCTCGCGATCCTCCCAGCTTCTAGATCTGCCGCCGATACACCACCTCCTCCCCCCGAATTCGTAGGGAAATAGGAATTTGAAGTAGCCCATGGATTGTTGGAGGATTTAGGGGCGTTGTTGTTTATAGGGGGTGAGAGGATGGAGGGAGAGAAAGAACGTCGGCCGCCGGTGGGAGAGAATGAGCGGCGGGGAGAGTTGGTTGGTGGTGGGGAGAGGGCTCGATGTGTTTCGGGGGATTCTTGGTATGGTGCGAAATCCATTCTGTTTTATTACTTTTTTCCTTTTGAATATTTGTTGTTCTATTCTGTAGATGTTGTTGATTTGGTTAAGGATTGTTGGTCGTCGTTATGAGGTCTTGGAGGATTTATTTATTAGGAAAGACGCGAATTTCTTTATGGGGTTGTGTCCCCGTGCACTTTTCTTCCGATATCAGTCAGTACTTATAAGAGTCGTAGAGTCACAGCATATACAGCAGTGTCATTCAAGTATTATAAAGGATTTGCGTGGAAATATCATCTCGACTATTCATAGCAAAGCTATATATACCCCTAAGCATATACCAGTGTAGTTGTAAGTCTTACGTTGAAAGTGAAAAGGTTCCCTGAAGGAATTCCTGCCGTCCACTGTTTCCTAATTCGCCTCATGATGGTTCCAGAATAGAATATCCCTTTAGAGCTCCGGTATGTTCCTATGCATCTGAGAATCCATAGCACCGATGCTTCTATATCGGACGCTATTGTGACCAGCTTCCTGCCAAAATCCTATTGCCTATTCCATATCATTCCTAATAGTCTTTCCTTTCTTCATCATTCGTGATTCATCGAAACTCCACAGCTGCAAAACATCCACGATCCTCAACATGCTTCAGCTCTAGCTGTTGAAACCTAGACAATGTATTAGAACTGTCTACTGCCAAACTGCATGGGAAGCTTACTTCTCGCTCTTCGCATGAAAATAGATCCCGCTAACAGTCCCATGTATCTGATTAAAGCAGATGTAATAAAATCCCTCGAAGCTTGCACCAGTAATCGTCCTCACTCGGTGATCTGGGACTAGGAAATGCTCCTTCCACCTCATGAATATATTCTCTCGTTGTGCCAAATTCGGAATATGAAAACTGCCTTTCCTCGCAGCTTTTTGGAACGGCCGGAAAGCGGAGAACTTTGCCCAATGTTGTAGATCGACTTTATCTGTAGATCCCCAATCTTGATGTTGTGTAAGGAAGGAGTATTTCGATCCAATTATCTCTCCTTCAAAGTAGGTTGTGAGTGTAGGGTGGTCTTCCGTTAAACCTGGTTGTACGAATTAGCAAGAGCTTCGACTTGATACTAGACCATGATACTAGATAGCAATAAGTAGTTCACATACCCTGAATGCGCAAATATCCGCAAAGAAATGATTCCCTCATATCTACATGCTTGATCTCAACTGCCACATCATAGACCTGTCGCTCAGATTGTTGCGTACCATGGAATCTGCTGCCGGCGCGTAGGAAGGAAGAAGGGGAAGAAGGTAACATCTATACAAAGATTAATACAGCTCTTCCGTAGTTCCGAAGTTCGAAGGATTTATTTACTCGGATATTGGAGAAATCGTAACCCATGGAGGGCGAGCCAAGGTCATTACTAGTCAACGCTGGTAATTCGCTTTCTTCGTGCTTGTCCCCGTCTGCACTCGTGGGTGACAGCATGTCAGGGGCAGATGTTTCTTCGTCAATATCCATCTGTTTGATATTGGCTGCAGGTGTAATGCGTGTCTCCGTTGAACCGGATACGTGCAAATCTGAAGGAGGTGGCGTTGGTTGCTGCAGAATTTCTGGGGATGCTGCGATGACATCTTCATGAACGTCGCCGTCTTCATTATTCCTCCAGCTCAACCGGTCGTCTTCTGGTGGGCATGAAGTGTGCGATGACGGAGTGCTAACGTTGTCAGTACTCGAAGGGGTGGGCATTTCGGTCGCGCCCAGCGCCGGCCAGGCTGAAGGGGGATGAGGGTTCTAATGATACAGAGAGAGAATGGAAAGAAAGAAGCATGAAGCACTTAACAATTAGATGGACATGGCGGCCGTTGTGCAATACAATCTTTCAGGATAACTGGAGGACTCGAAGATAGATATGACAGGGAAGGCCACTCACTTCATTGGCTAGCGAAGATCGGTTCAGGGGTGTGAATCCGCTTCCAACTGTATCTGGACATGGAGATGATTAAAATTACATTGTTACCTGAGAATTAATTATAACTCAAGTACCTATTTGCATTCAAGATTGGTTGTTTATTGAGTTAATATGCTAGAAATCATTGTCGTTGTTGAGTGAATGGAGGTCATCGAAAGAGTCAGATATCTTCAAGATTTCATACTCAAAGTAGCCTTGCTCATAAGTTGGGGGGAAAAAGTATTCTGATATGTTGTCCAGCCGTCCTAGTATCTCCAATAAAGGGAAAGAATATATAAAGGAAAAGGGGAAGGAGGGAGATGTCCAGAGGATTGGACCAAATAAAGCTTTGAAGGATAACTCCTAGATTTCAGGATTTATTCCCCGTATACATAACAGAGAACTACTTAACAAAGAAGGAAGCTATTCGAGGACAAGAGGACGCTAACGACTGCTTTTTCCATTTTTATGGTATCCATTTCTTCATGCGACTCCATAACGCCTAACACCTGCTTCCTTGAATACCAAATCATATTTGCCTCTAAATAGGCTTAATCTTAAAGTGCAATGCTATCAAAGAGAATACCAATGCCTTCAAGTCCTGTACGAGGTAATAGAAAACTCGGAGACCTTCGGGGTCTTGAGATTCTGTAACATCGACAAGAGATCCAATCTTAGCAGTCTACAAATTATTAGCATCTTAAGCAAAACGCCCCAAACCATGCTCTACCATACCTCGAAAGAGATGTGCTCCGAACCCAGTCTAATCTCTAATTCTTGTCGTCCATCCTTATTCTTTTGAGGCCATTTACTATCATCTTCCCTATTCAAGAGTAAGCCAATTGTCCTAGATGTAAAGGCCTCGAGTACACGTACTTCATGATCTCGCTCGTTTTGATGATTCGTTTGATTTCGTCTACCATGAGAGAACTAACACACACTATATATAACAGAATAACAGTTAAATCCAAGAACGTTCAGGATATAGCTTCTTTCCACTTACTCTCTTTGCGGATCAAGGAATCATTTCGGTAGTTTGAATTGTTTGCGTAACGCGCAGAGGCACTCCTCCCATCTCCTAAGACTCGGAAATCGAATTCTGAAAAACATTGTCAGTAATTGCGCGCTATTTCCGGAGGCTTGCATACCAAGAAACTCGTGCCCATGTCGGCCTGAATGTCCTGAACTATAGAAATAGTCAGCGCTATTCTCAAAATCTTCCTGGAAGGGAGGTTACTAGTAACGAATGTAGAAGCCGTCGTTGTTAGCTGCCATTGTTGTTCTGTTTGGCTTTAGTTTGTATTTGAGTCGATGTCTTGTCCTGAGTCCAGTCGAGGCTGAAAGTTCTTGCGATATTTGGCGGGGAGAGATTTTAGCTTCAATATCACGTGTAAACCATAAACCAACGCTAGCTAGGGGAATCGGCCACATAGCATCTCGAACTCTTCAGGAACTACTATTTATTTCTCCGTAAGACCTGATGCGCAACGCTGCTACGAGGTTTGGCAGTCCCTTCTTTCGAAAATACTCCAGTTCCACTTTTCCATCATAATCCTCTTCTCGACTTAACTCAACCCTTGACCCACGCACGAAAAACACTACAAACATTCGAGGCAACTTGCCAGAAACCGGATCCACACAGCCAATATGGCGTCGTTCTTGGAGAGCTCGTACAGCTTGGTACACCAGGATAATTCTGCCGATGTACCAGCAATGTCTGACTTGCGAACGCAATTAGAGAAGGGAACAGATGAGAGCAAAGTGGACACCATGAAGCGCATTCTTACCATTATGTTAAATGGCGACCCAATGCCTCAGCTATTAATGCATATCATTCGATTCGTCATGCCCTCCAAACACAAGCCTCTAAAGAAGCTTTTATATTTCTACTATGAGATATGTCCGAAATTGGATGCTAGTGGGAAGCTTAAGCAGGAGATGATTTTGGTTTGGTAAGAGAGCTCTAGGGACAGACACGCCAGACATTTTGCTAATGTTCGCATAGCAATGGTATTAGAAATGACTTGCAGCATCCCAACGAATACATACGAGGCAACACCCTGCGATTTTTGTGTAAGCTTCGTGAAGCAGAACTCATCGAACCCCTCCTCTCCTCTGCTCGATCATGTCTCGAACATCGTCATGCATACGTCCGCAAGAACGCTGTCTTTGCAGTAGCCTCAATATTTCAACATTCGGAGAGTTTAATTCCGGATGCTCCTGAGTTGATAGCCACATTTCTCGAGACCGAAAGTGATCATACTTGTAAACGCAATGCATTTGCGGCTTTGACAAGCATTAGCCACGACAAGGCTCTTACATACCTGAGCAGCGTATTCGACGGTATACCTAACGCAGATGAGCTTCTACAATTGGTTGAATTAGAGTTCATCAGAAAAGATGCAGTCCAAAATTCACAAAACAAGGTATGGACAAGTTCAAAGCTATTGATAAAGGACTCTACTAACACATCTAGGCTCGTTATTTACGGCTTATTTTTGATCTTCTTGAGGCGGGTGCGACTACAGTCGTCTACGAAGCAGCATCTTCCCTTACAGCCCTTACTAGCAATCCCGTAGCTGTCAAAGCCGCAGCAGCGAAATTCATTGAGCTAAGCATCAAGGAGGCAGATAACAATGTCAAGCTCATTGTCCTTGATCGTGTGGATGTATTAAGGCGAAAGAACGAGGGCGTTCTTGATGATTTGACAATGGAAATCTTACGAGTTCTGTCGAGTCCAGATATTGATGTCCGGAAGAAAGCCTTGGAGATAGCAATGGATATGGTTTCGAGTAAGAATGTAGAGGAAGTAGTTTTACTTCTGAAAAAGGAGCTTTCAAAGACCGTGGACCAAGAGTACGAAAAGAACAACGAGTACCGACAATTGTTGATTCATTCAATACATCAATGCGCAATCAAATTCTCGGAAGTTGCAGCAAGCGTTGTTGGGCTTTTGATGGACTTTATTGCGGACTTCAACAACACCTCAGCTGTCGATGTCATTTCCTTTGTAAAGGAAGTTGTAGAAAAATTCCCCAAATTGCGACCTTCAATCGTTGAACGACTTGTATCTACATTGAGCGAGGTCCGCGCTGGCAAAGTCTACCGAGGAGCTCTTTGGATCGTTGGAGAATACTCTCTTGAGGCAAGTGATATCAGAGATGCGTGGAAGCGGATTCGAGCCAGTTTGGGAGAAATTCCCATCCTAGCATCCGAACAACGCCTTCTCGACGAAGTTGCTGATGGCCACGAACCCGCAAAAGAGCCCGAGGTCAATGGACATGCCAAATCTACTCCAACAGGGTCGCGCAGAGTTCTCGCCGATGGTACATATGCCACTGAAAGCGCTCTTACCAGTCAATCTGCCGTTGCGGCTAAATTAGAAGCTGTCAAGGCTGCTCAAAAACCACCTCTCCGCCAACTCATCCTCGATGGAGATTATTACCTAGCCTCCGTTCTCTCCTCCACCCTCACCAAACTTGTTATGCGCCACTCTGAAATCTCAAAAGACACAGCAAGAACAAACGCCTTGCGAGCCGAAGCCATGCTGATCATGATCTCCATTATTCGTGTTGGTCAATCACAATTCGTCAAAACTCCCATTGATGAAGACTCAGTTGACAGAATTATGTCATGTGTAAGATCTCTTGCCGAATTTGCTCAAAATAAAGACCTCGAAACAGTATTCTTAGAAGACACAAGAAAAGCATTCCGAGCTATGGTGCTAGTGGAGGAGAAGAAACGTGCAGCCAAGGAAGCAGTCGAGAAAGCAAAGACAGCAGTACAAGTTGATGATGTTGTCTTGATCAGACAGCTCGCAAAGAAGAATGCCGGTGATGGTACGGACGAGATCGAACTAGATTTGGAGAAAGCAACTGGCGGCGATTCCACAGTTGAAGATCTATCATCCAAGCTAAGTCGAGTTGTACAACTCACAGGTTTCTCGGATCCTGTCTACGCGGAAGCCTATGTCAAGGTACACCAGTTCGATATTATCTTGGACGTTCTTCTTGTGAACCAGACCACTGAGACTCTTCAAAATCTCTCCGTGGAATTTGCCACACTAGGCGATCTCAAAGTTGTTGAGCGACCTACTACACAAAATCTTGGCCCACATGACTTCCAGAATGTGCAGACTACGATCAAGGTCTCTTCCACAGATACCGGTGTCATCTTTGGAAACGTTGTCTATGACGGTGCCAGCTCCACAGAAAATAACGTAGTCATCCTTAACGATGTTCATGTAGACATAATGGATTACATCCAACCCGCAGTTTGCACAGAAACACAATTCCGCACTATGTGGACAGAATTCGAATGGGAGAACAAGGTCAACATCAACTCGAAAGCCAAGTCCTTACGGGACTTCCTCACACAATTAATGGCTTGCACAAATATGAGCTGTCTAACACCCGAAGCCTCACTGAAAGGCGATTGCCAATTCTTGAGCGCTAATCTTTATGCACGAAGTGTCTTTGGTATGTAGGGTCTTTCAGGAGTATAGTTAATCGCTTGCTAATAACACCTTAGGCGAGGACGCACTTGCAAATCTCAGTATTGAAAAAGAGGGTGAGGATGGACCAGTTACTGGCTTTGTTCGAATCCGAAGTAGATCGCAAGGTCTGGCGTTAAGTCTAGGATCGCTGAAGGGTCTGAATAAGGTTGGAGAAGTTGCTTCATGATCATGATGCGATGTGCCATATGCTGCAAGAACCCATATAATGGATATTTTGGACAGGTACAGTTCCTGATTAACTCGAGACAGAATTTTGGGCGAGGAGTTGAAGCCGACGGCGTCGACAATAGTGTGCAAGTCGTGGGCCACTTTTTATTGCGGATCATCAATCATGAATTCAAGAGGCGCAGAAAAACAAAAGGAGTTATCTAGATACAGGGGACCTAGCAATAAATATGTTTCGATCTCCTGATTGCTGTACGACTGCGATCCCTCACTCTTCTTTGGGATCGTGTGCCTGCATTAGTTAAAGGAAACTCCCCGATTGAGCTAAGGGTCCTCCTTACATGTGATACAGTCCCCTTAGAATTATAAGCATTCGTTTTCAGTGCAAAGATGCTTGATCGATAATATAATGCAATAAAAGATTGTTTCTTATAGAGCCTAGCGGTTCTGTTGTAATTGCATAGTTTTCCATGATCCATGGATAATACGAAAATGTCTCTCATCAGATTGTAAATCTGATTCATCCGAAGTATTATTCTTATTTCTTGTTCTCATGACAGGGGCTGCATGCAACCAATAAAACAAGTGCGCAGTTTGTAGCTCGGCATTTGGGAAAAGTTGGCTTCTTTGGAACCTCAACCTCACCTCACTCAGCCAAAACATCCTTCTCTTCCGACCACCTCCCCAAACAACATTCACTTGAATTGGTGATGATATGATGGTCGAGATAAGGTAGCAGCATACATCATCAGAGAAGCAATGACACCGGTTATCGTCAACCAGAGTACTTTAGACAATCCGTTTGTCGACCCCGAAACGTCTTTTGAGGAACATGGCAGAGACCATTCCTTCGCGATTGATGCTACTTTAGCCGTGGGCCGGAATGCTTCCCTTACCTTGGGAACGGATTCTTTGATTGTTCTTGGTATGCATCCGTCAAATAGGATGTGGACTGCTCACTAACTCTCTGCTACAGATGAAGCATTCGAGGGAAGCGTAACTTGCTGTGGTCTTTGGCCGTTTGGTATGTATCCCGGTACTTCTGTTTCATGCACTTCCGTATTGATGATAGATATTTTACAGGTCGCACTGCAAATACTCGCGCGATACCATTCTACAATATCCTCTGGGCAGAACTCCTTGGAAAAGATCTCGAAATCCAATACGCCTCGCCCTCCTCAAAGACCGTCGTGAGAATTGCCACTTTATCGTACCCTTTAGAGACAAGTGATCTAGATCCTGTTCACGTATGGATAGCGAAGTTGTTGCAGCGCTCATATGGGGCATCACAGCTGAAGAAGAGAGCGAAAGTTTTAGTAAACCCGCATAGTGGCAAAGGAAGTGCGGAGAAATGGTATCGTCGCGATGTAGAGCCACTTTTGAAGGCAGCACGATGTTCTATCGATATGGTGAAGACGAAATACCAGGGAGATGCCGTCACAATCTCGGAGAATCTGGAGATCGAAGATTATGATATGGTTGTTTGCTGTTCTGGGGATGGACTAGCTCATGAAGTCTTTAACGGACTAGGGAGGAGACCGGATGCTAAGAAGGCTTTGTCGAAGATTGCTGTTGTTCATGTACCCTGTGGGAGTGGTAATGCTATGAGTTGCAATCTGAATGGGACGAATAGTTCAAGTTTGGCTACGCTGAATATCATTAAGGGCATACCGACACCCCTGGACCTCATATCAATCACTCAGGGGGAAACGCGGACGCTCAGCTTCCTATCACAGTCTCTCGGTATCGTAGCGGAGGCTGATCTAGCAACAGAACACATTCGGTGGATGGGCGAAATGAGATTCTATTATGGGTTCCTGGTTAGGCTTATCAATAAGGCAACATATCCTTGTGATATAGCTGTCAAGGTGGCTATAGAAGACAAGCCATCTATAAAAAAACATTACAGGAGGGAGTTAGAAAACCATGAGCCGGCTAGCGAAAGGAGAGGATATAAACATCTTATCGACGATGACGCTTCTGCTAGCAGTGGATCTGATCCTGAAGGGTTGCCACCTTTGAGATATGGGACTGTGAACGACAAATTACCAGAAGGGTGGGAAATGGTTCCTTACGATAAGCTAGGGAATTTTTATTGTGGAAACGTAAGTCTTTTCTTCGTTAACCAAACAATATTGATATTGACTTTACTAGATGGCTTTCATGGCTACAGATGCCAATTTCTTCCCAGCAGCTCTACCAAATGACGGATATATGGATCTCGTCTGCATCAACGCCGACACCAGTAGACTCTCAGCGATAAACATGATGCTAGCAGTAGAAGGCGGCAAATTTCTAGATCTTCCTTTAGTATGGTATCGCAAAATTCTCGGATATCGCATCATACCTAAACAGCAAGGAGACGGCTACATTAGTATAGACGGAGAGCGCGTGCCTTTCCAACCGTTCCAGGCCGAAGTACATAAGGGATTGGGTACGGTCCTCTCAAAAACTGGACATATATATGAAGCGAAAGGTCCTATTTGATTTGGTTATTCTGGGTTTTAAAGTTTGGTTTTGGCGAAGAGAGAAGGGCGTTCGACTTGAAATGTTTTGTCTTCTTTTTTGTCTTTAATATTTTCACAGATGATACCCGACGTTGGAATCGCAGTGAGCGCGACTTTGAGATGTATCTGAACTGGGGGTCTTTGTATATCTTGGATGGTTTCAGAACTTAAAAATAAAATAAAAGACAAAGCGTAGCACATTACAATGACCTTTAACGCTTCCCTTTTCCATTTTCCCTCCCTTTGTGAATTTTGGAAAATTATTGAAAAATGTGAATTAGTCCTCAATACCGCCCCATCCATCATCCTCCACAACCTCTTTCTCAGGCTTCCCATTCCCAGGTAATCTCTCGTCAGCAAGAGCTTCCTTAGCCTTCATCCTAACGGCCTTCGTCGGACTCTCCGTCGCCAACACCCTCAACGGACCCATCAACACCTCTATCCTCTTATTTCTCTCCTCCCTTTCCTTCTCCCCTTCTTGATCCACAACCTCAAGAACCTCCACCCGCTCCAACTCATCCACCCAAACATCAATAACATGAAATCTCATCCCATTCGGAACCCTCACATCCCGCACATTAAACGGCATCTCTTTTAACAACCCCAACCCCTCCCCAATAGCCTCCTCTCCCCATCCACTCTCCCTCATAACCCCCAAACAACCACCCACATATCTTCTTGTAAGCAGTAAAAATTTCTCCATCCGCAATACATCGATATTCGTCCATTCCCGCGCCATTGTTTGCCAGAATGCGCGTTGGAAGGGGATTTTGGATGGAGAGGGGAGGATGGAAATGAGGGAGGAGGGGGAAGAAGCGAGGGCTTGTTGGGGTAAAGGGCGGTCGCACATCCACATGCTATAGAAGAGACCTTTGTGTAGTTTTAGCAGCTCCAGGGGAGGAAGGGAACGTCGGCCGGAGAGGAAGGTTCGTAAAGAGAGGAGGGCCTTGTCTCTTGTGGGTCGGTCTGGGTTTTTCAGTCAGAGGAAGGGTTTTCGGGAGGGGGAATTAGAAGGGGAGAAGAGATAAGTACCATTTGCAGCGAGTTCTTTTACGAAAGGGGTTCGTTGCATATCGGATGCCATTTTGTGTATATAGATTAGCAGTAAGTTGTTAAAACCTTTTGCTTGAAAATAAAAATTTAGGCTAACTTGAGATGTGGCTTGCTTACAAGGCTGACTTATAGCCTCATTCTTCCGAAAAGGGCGTAACAACAATAAAAACGACGTCTCTATTTCCATCTCAGACATATTTTCAAGGGAAAATGTTCGAAAAAGAACAATTAAAATATCTCATCGACCCAAAATGTTTTCAGATGTACAGAAGACATTATAAATACCATGAAAAAGATACTCCGGTAAATATCCTCCTTTCCTCGAGCGTCACTTCACTACTAGAATAAACCGCTGATTTGGAACGAATGGAATAGGAACAGCTCCTCGAAGGTCCCTCCTGTCATTACTGTCAAATCCGATCCTTCTCAACCTTCTCTTCGGCGCGCATCACCATAAAAAACAAAGTTGACTCTAGCACGCTCCCACCAGCCTTCAAATTCATCGAAAACTGCATTCTCACGCCCGGCGTCGAGCTCGCCGATCCCGATTTCCGAATGGGCTGCACTTGTTCCTCCATTTTAGAATGTCATGGTGGGGGCTGTGCTTGTTTGCAAGATGTGGATAGTGAAGTGGAGGGTGAAGAGGTTTGTTATGCGTATAATGAGAATGGGTGTTTGAGGGATGAGATGTTGGAGAGTAGAAGACCCATTTATGAATGTCATGATGGCTGTCAGTGTAGTGAGGACTGTGACAATAGGGTTGTACAGAGGAGAAGGACGATTCCGCTGGATGTTTTTAAGACACACGATGGAAGGGGTTGGGGTTTGTGTTCTCTTCTCTTTCCCTTTACCCTTTACCCCTTTCGTTCTTTTTATATTAGGGATTTGCTAATGATGAGTGGAAATAGGAGTCCGCTCCCCCTACAAAATCAAAAAGGGTCAATTCATAGACAAATACGTCGGCGAAATAATAACCTCTACAGTCGCCAACCAACGACGCAAAGAATCCGATTTCTCTGGTCGAAAAGACGTCTACCTCTTCGCCTTAGACAAATTCTCAGACCCATCATCCTTCGATCCGCGCTTAGCAGGTCCGTCATTAGAAGTCGATGGCGAATTCTGCTCAGGACCAACGAGGTTTATTAATCACAGTTGTGACCCGAATTTGAGGATTTTTGCGGTGGTTGGAGATCATGCAGATAAACATTTGCATGATTTAGCGTTCTTTGCGATAAGAGATATTGAGGCTGAGGAGGAGTTGACTTTTGATTATGTGGATGGGGTTGTGGAGGAGGGGGAGGGCAGTCAGGGGTTTGGAGTGGGGGTGAGTCAGGAGAAGAAGGGGAATATGGTGAAATGTTTGTGTGGAGCGGGGAATTGTAGGGGGCTTCTTTGGTAGGGGGCTGGAGGGTTGGAAAGGGGGTTGGTGGTTATTGCGAGGAAGGGTTTCTTTGGCAACTTTCAAATGATGATCAGGCGTTGAACGGCTATGATACCCAAGGTGGAAAAATCTGGTTTTTCTTTTCTTTTGAAAACTTTAGTGATAGACGTTAAAAAGTGAGCATTTTAAGAATCCTTTCGACCCCTAAGAAGCCGACTCTCAGATTTAAGAACAATGAACAATTCTCAAGGTAGTGATTGAGTGATTCCTACCTGTTCATATCTAGTGTTCCGCGAATCCAAGTAGGCCTCGATTCGATTCATGATTCAGATTTTAACTCGCCTTGCAAGAGTCCTCCAAATCTCTAACTCGCAAATTCGAATTAGTAGTGGCAATGGTTTTCTGTGTGAATCGAGTCAATTCGAATTTGAAAATTTCAAGTCGAGACCAAATTCGCCTGGTATACGCCCAAATCCGGAAGACAATCATACTATGGAAGCAAATAGTAAGGGTATAAATCATGTCTATTCATAAAAGGCAGTAATTCGTTCTTTTGTAGGGTCTGAAAAAGTCCATTCTATCCGCCGGCTCCCTCCTTAATCCACCCAAAGTTTGATCTGAAATCGATGTCGTCTGCGCAATTCCCAATAAAAAACGCCGTAATCCTATCCCTCATCCCGCAGAGAAGAAAACCGACGCACCCCTCTTCGATCTCTCTCCCCATCTTCCCCAACCACCCTCACCTATCCTTCAACGTAGCCCAAACAAGCAACGCAAAGAAGCCACCCAGAAAAAGTGAAAGAAAAAGATACAAACAGAACAAGTGATTTCTCAACCGTTGTCTATTCCCCAAATATTTCCTCGGGTCATCTTCTTCATCTGTGGCGTGATTGAAATCGTCGTCTGCTGCTTTGGCTTTGAATACCCATTCGTCCCAGTTGTCGATACAGTCTTTCATTATGTCTGTACCCCACATGAAATCTTGCCTATACATCAGGAAACCTCGTTAGCTTCTCCTCTCACTCCCACTAATTGCACACCTCCAAACAGAAAATGAAAATGATATATATATAGAGAGTGAAGGGGAGGGGCGGGACAGAATACTCACCATTCTCTATCACCCCATAAGTCCGGATTTCTCTCCCCCTCCGACCTCGCGCTCCTCTCAATCCTCTTATCCCTCTCTCTCTGCTCCTCTCCATCAGGCAAATGCAACTGCGTCCTTGTCTTCGCCGCGGAATTCTGAATCCTCTCCGCCCTTGTCTTCCTCATCAGTTCATAAACCCCCAACGCCACATCTATATCCTTCGTTTTACTCAGAGCTACTGTGAGAACGGCGGCATCTTCAATAGCTTGTGCTGCACCTTGGGCGACGTAGGGTAACATGGGGTGGCAGGCATCGCCAATTAGGACGCAGCGGTTTTCGAACCATGCTGGGAGGGGATCATGCGTGTTGAGTGGCCATTCTATGACTAAATCTTCTGAGGCATAAGACATGAGGGATTTGACGAGGGGGTTCCAGGAGGAGTAGAAATCTAACATTTCTTTCTTTGAACCTTTGGTTGTCCAACTTTCTTTTTCTTTCTCTGCGGTTTTTTCGGAGATGCAAGTGGGTGTAGAAGGGTGAATGAGTACCATGTTGTATACGGTACTTTGTTTGATGGGATAGGCCATGATATGACCACCTGGCCCCATCCAACGGATTCCCTTATCATCGGCTAGTAAAGCTAATGCTGTCTCATCGTTCTTCATTTTCTCTTTTGGGATTAAGATTCTGTAGGCGGCATCGCCAGTGGGAATCGTGTGGTCGGAGAGGCCGTGGGAGGAGAAGATTTGCGAGCGGATGGTGGATTTGATGCCTTCAGCGCAGATTATGAGATCGCCGGAGAGCCATTCGCCGGTAGAGAGTTGGACTCGCGCGGAGAAAGAGGGGTCGACGCCTATGGCGCGCGAAGAGAGTCGGATGGGGATGCAGGCGGCGCGGCAGGCAGAGAGGAGGATGGATTGCAAGTCGGCGCGGTGGATCACTGAAAGGGGAGCGTGATATTTTTTTCCTATCTATTTCTTTATTAGCCTCTATACTCAATGCGTTCTCTTCAACTACCCGCCAATAACGTAATGACTGGAGGGGAAAAGAAACTCACTTCAGGCATCAACTTTACTATACCCAGCTCCTCACCCTCCCACCTCCTCAAACTATTTCCCTTCAACACATTGGCCTTCTCCATAACATCTTCTAACAATCCAAATCTACCCAATATCCTCGCCGCATTGGGAGCCACTTGTATGCCTGCTCCTACCTCCACTAACTCTTTTACTTGCTCGAGAATAAGAACATCGTGACCGGCTTTTTTGAGACCAATCGCTGTGGTGAGTCCGGCGATGCCTGCGCCGATGATTATGATTTTGAAAGAGTGAGGGGATGTGAAAGCCCAGTTTAGGGGTGAAGGGTTGTAGGTCTCCATGATTTTGGTTTGGGATTGAGATAAAGAGTGGGATGAGAGATGATGAGAGATGACGAGATGATTGTAGAGAGATGAGGAGAGCAAGAGGGGAGTATAAGGAAGAATAGGAGATTATGTACAAAAATGAAGAGAGAGAAAAATTAATTGATTAGAGTTAGTGCGTGAAGGAACAGACGAAGGATCAATAAAGAGTAAGAGGTCGGGGGCCATTTTTGGTTGTACCTATCGTCGTATTATAACTACGCCGCACCGCGCACGGGACGAAGAGATATCGCTGGAATGGGGGAACATTCAAAATGAGCTGATTTGAAGAAATGTTAAGATGAGCTTCTCACTTATGGCCAAGTATGAAATAATGTTGAAGAGCGCTCGCCAATGTGACGATATAAATTCTTGAAGATCTTCAAACGAAAAGCATTGCCGACAGGAAAGTGATGTCCCCCCGCTCAGCCCTCAAAAAACTTATTTAACAATAAGGAACAGTCAAAGCGTGATTATGTTAATCTGAAATGCGCTAAGAGACAATAATTGAGGGAAAAGATTGTGATGGCATCAGACCTTGTTTCCTCTTAGGAATCATTGTGGTGCTTGGCATCAGCTTCGGCAGAAGAGACTGATAATTGATTAGCTTCCCAAATCTCTATCCCGCACTTAGGAGGCTGGATAGGAGGCTGGATAGGAGGGCTAGAAGTGGAGGACTTTGGGTTACGGTCAAGGAGTGGAAGTTTAAAAATTGAAAGATGAATTGTGAAGAATTGAGGTCGATGCTTTCATTTCGGAGATTCGCTTAGCCCCTAAGCTCAAGAAACGCTTGATCACAACTTATCTCACCTCGACGTTCGAATGTCAGCTGTATAAAATGACCCGAGATGTCCCGAATGTATAGTATTGACTGGAAAATCTAGAGATTCTGCACTCCCACTCGCTAGCCCGTGTAGAAATACAACAATCCGTTTAAAGGACCAACACGACCCTTCTCGCCCCCGCTATCCATCCTACTACGAACCCCACGAGAGCACCCAGTAAAACTAATCCAATCATAACCGAGATCGTTAACCACGCACTGACATCCTTCTCCAACCACTTCCTGCTAAAAGAAATCGTGCCGAGCCGGATGTAAATGGACTCGAAAGCTTCTACAGCGCCAGCGCCGCCTGTGAGGAATTTCTCAATGCTACTTCCTGTGACTTTGGAGCGTTTCTTTTCGACGCTTATTGGCTTTTGAGTATTAGCTTGTTGTTTTTATACACTATCAAATTTGATAAAGGGGAATGGTACAGGGGTAAGAGTGAGAAATGGAAGTACTCACAGCAGAGTCAAGGAGATATCACCCTGCAATCTAGCCTTCAACTCAAGTTCAACATCAAGGTTCAAGCCCAACTGCAATCTAACAGGCTTAGTATCAGCTAACCTGGGAAGCACAGCTGAAGCAGTGCCAGCTAGGCCAGTAGTGAGAGCAGACTTGTTCTTGCGAGCACGACGGCGACGTCGGGAAGAAGCAGAAGAGCCAGCTTGGGATGACGCGTCGGAATCATCGAGTTGGCGGCGAAGATCGGTGAGAATGGCTTCCTTGGAGGCGCCTGGTCCGCCAGATGGGTATGGCATGGAGGGCTTGGATTGAGGCATAGTAGTGGTGGAGGCCATTGTGCTTATTGAGGTGGTGTAGGAATCGAGGTATGAGAAGTGGGTTGTGGCGTAGGAGTCGGTGTAGTAGACTGGAGGAGCGCGTTTGACTGGAGCAGGGAGTTTCCGGGAGGGGCGGGTACGTTTGAGTGGCTTAGGGAGGAGGTCGAGGTCGAGGTCGAGATCTGGGGCTGGGTAGTATGGGGGAGGTTGAAGACGTGGAGGAGTATCGGTATAGAGAGGGGGAAGATAGCGGGGTTTGAAGGGATTGGGGGTGGAATCCTGAGAGGGACGATCAGACTTCTCAGTTAGGACGGGACCTGTGTACTCTGGAAGTTCTCTATCAAGGTATGTAAAGGATTGACTGTCCCTAGACCGGCTGGGGATGCAAGTACAAAGAGATGATAAAATATTTTATGTAAATATGTAAAAGAAGTGAAGTTAGTTTTTTCTCTCTCTTGGGATGGTCCGGCCAATGCTGCTTATAGAAGACGATTGCAATGAAGCAGATGAAGATGAGACGAAGGAAGATGACGCCCTTGATATAGAAATTGGGCCAGATGGCGATGCCACCACGTGATTTTGATTACTATGAAACTCTCACGATGTATCGTACGAGATCTCGACTTCAGCGAACGATTGATCAAGCTTTGAAACTGCCCTGTAGCTACGCGATCACCACAGGAGGCCCGGACCCTTGCATATCAAACACAATGGGCCCATATGCTCGAACTGAGATCCTTCAGTACGTGCACATTAAGGTTCCTCATTCTGTTTTCCCATGTCACTGTCGCAGAATGCTACGATCAACCTTGCGACCGTATGATTCTCGAAGGTCATCTTTTCTACCCACCAATGGCGGGCATTTCCCATATCATGAATTTGGGAGATCTTGTTGTGCGCTTAAACGTTTCTCAAACACTTTAATCCTGAATCAGGTCATGAATAACTGCTCCACGTCTTCAGCGGCAGCTACCGAAGAAGCAACAATTATGCTGGTTTTGCCGACTTTTTTATGATTTTGTCAATTATTTGCTGATTATGCTGAATCGACGCGTCAAAGAGCAAACATTTCATGGTATCTTTGCGGTATCACCTGGCTAAAACGCCAAATCTCTAAATTCCAGGACTGCCTTGCCAGATACGGCGTTTTATGTACTAAGCAAATCCTTAACACTCATTCCTCTACCACTGCCTCCATTAGTTCCCCGCCTTTCGGTGTTTAACATCAAAAGAGCGGCAGTTGCCTCCTGGTCTATATCTCGTTGTGGAAGTAAAGCAGGACTCGTCAAAGTGGAGCCAACTGAAGCAACAGTTCGAGCATGGTCATAGGCTCCTGGACCAAGGGCTGGTGATGTAGTTGAACTGTAGCTATAATGACGCTGGTCTGTGGATACAGAAGAGTATGAATTATGACGATTGTGCGAATCTCGTGGGGGTAAAGCTGGGGAGGTGGATGGGTGATGGGATGTTTGTAATGAAGTAGTATGAGTTGGCGAAACACCCTCCGAACCTCCACCCATCTCGACATCTTCGTCTTCCTCAAGTGCTGGATAGTGATGGGAAGAACTATAGCTTCCTGGTTTCGCCAGAAGAGGTAGTGCAAACTGGTCCAATGTCGGCGTCGAGTTGGTACGATTGTTCTCGGCCTTTAATTTGGCTACGCAGTCTTCAAGATATCGGACATAATCGATAGAAGCCTGTGCAAAAGTCAACCACTGCGAGTATACAAACTTCTAATCTTCACCTACTTGTAAAATTGCTAACTTGTGCATCTCCCCAGTGCATGCTGGTATCATATCTTTCAAAACGCCGAATTCTTCGTTCATTTTTGATCTTCTTCGACGCTCAATCAAGCTGTGTGCGGTCTTTCTAGCAATCTTTCTACCAGCGACACTGGTTGAAGAAGGTTGCTTCTTCTTTGTAGCAGATATGGTCTTCCCACCAGCATTCTTTCCACCGTCAGTGCCAGTCTCTTGGCTTGCTTCCTCTGCTTGGCCTCGAGGTTTCATCTGAATTATCTTTCGAGATCTTGTCGGTGGTGGGGGTAGGGCGAATGCATTTTTGTTTGGAGCCTGTGCTACAGACGAGCGTCGACGCAGCTTGACTGTTTCGCTTGCAGGAATAGCTGGGGATGTAGGCGATGTAGGGTGGTATGAGGACGCAGAGGAGGACTTCGTAGATGCGGTTGAAGGGCGAGAGTCCATTCCGCCTACAGCAGACGGAGGCAATTCGAAAGACGTCTGCAGAGAGGAAAAGTGACCATCTTTTCCTTTGATCTCTGTGGAAGACGCGGGAGTCAGGGGAGCTTGTGGGCGAGGCATTTTGGGCGGCTGTTGGGTAACTTGAATGGTACTGGTTCAGTAGGATAGCTAGAGTACCTCATGTAAATAGCAATGTTACCTCCGAGATAGTGGAGGGTGTAGCAGTGGGAAAAGAAAAGTATGTATAGTAAGGGATATGTCAAAGAGAAGAGGGATTGTCGATAGAGGTAATAGACAGTGAGATAGTTGAAGGAGGAGGATATGAAGAGGAACGTGTCTCAACTACCAGTGAAATTCCCTAAGGGGGGGGTCTCATCCGCATCGTGATAGACTCGAGCCTTGGCCTTGACTCGTAAGTGCCTAGTTCCTGCTTGTAGTTCTGTCTGTCGCAGAATGGCAATCACAAGCAGCAAGTACATCGAGATTTCTCAAGCCTTTAGAGAGAGAGCATACTGTCGCGTGCTCCATTTGGTTGGTTGAGAAGAAGTGAATGCTCAATCCACCAATACAATTGCCTGATGCCCCAACGTGCAGAAGGCTGAGACTCGATCAGAAAAGGAAACCGACGCGGATGCGCTAAGCTACTATAGGGAAAGAGGCACGTGAATCTATCGTTTGAAGCTACGTACCTCTTGTAGACGAAATACATCTTCAAGACTTCAAGATCCTTCCTTTACCCAGCTTGAACCCAAAATAGTGTCAATTTATTCCTAATTTTGACTGCTAGCACCCAAGCATCGTACATGAAACCCTCTTACTCCTCAATCTCGTGTATTAATCTCTAGACTAACAAGACACTTTGCTCCATATCAAACATGTTTTTTAATAGAAGAATTATTATAGGGTACAACTCACACCAGCAATTCCTAAACATGCACTCTATGGTCCCAAGTTCTCCCCCACCGTTTGTCGACTTCGACACACACCCGCTCCACAATTACCGAATAAATCTCCAACCTCAACTCGTCCAGTTTCCCCTACGTCACTCTTTACATGTCTAGAAAGCGCATACAGCTGTCTATGACATCGGGAAACATAGTATCAAAGCATGGATCTCTTCCCATTGCCAAGTTAGCAGGTACTCGTGGCTTAACTGAGCATTGTCTGCGGGCATCAACCGCACCCTCTCTGGTCTCTTCTCAAGCGGTTCACCAATACAAAGCTCTAAAAGTACCATGGCAAGAGATTCAAGAGATAATCGTGGGTGAAAATGTGGTAATTCCTCTGCATTTGAGCCTAGCCCTCTGCACGATTTGAAGTCCTTGCATAAGTAAGGTCGCTGATAGAGCACTTTCCCATCCGCAACGAGAAAGTAGATATCATTTTTACTCCAGGAGTCTGAAAGCCAAGGCGTCCTTTGAAGTTGAAGTAGGGAGGATGCTAGGATTGTAGCAACAGTATGTCGATGCTTAGGTGGAAATTGCTGTGAGTCTCCCTCAAGGAGCTGCTTTAGCGAAACTATTTTGCAATCCGAGGGTCCTAATCATGAACATATATTAGTATTCCCGACTAGGAGCGGAGAATATTCCAATATTTTTGAAGCATTTATTACCTGAATGTCTCAGATTTTCAGAAACAGACCACTCACTAGAAATCTTAGTTTTTTTTGACAGCAAAGAAGTTGTGGTAGTTACGCCTTTGGTCGAGAAGCCACCCGGGGGACTGCGAAGCAAGTGCACGTTTCGTCATGATCTGGCAAAGATCTGGTATGAAGCCTTTTGGAAGACTGGCAACTGGCAAAGTTTCTGTCGGTGTGTTTCCCTCGACCTCAATCTCAACCGTGATCGGTTGAACTTGTACAGTTCTTGGAGTGCTGACACTCGGAATTATTTCTCCAGCCTCGTCTTTCGTCTTTGCATTTCGGCCTTTTTGGCCTCTTCTGAATAGTTGCTTCCAATTCTTGTTCCTAATTTCTCTGACGGCCCACTTCTTTTTTTGCGATTTTTGGCTCTGAGCTTCAATAATTGCACACTCGGAGCCATTTGATCGAGTATTCGAATCCAGCGAAATGCCTTTATGCCGTATATCTCCGTCCCCCTTGCTGGCAACTAGTTGTTCTTCCATCTTTGTCGAAATGGAAATATGGATATCCTGTTGGATGAGAAAATAAGTTTCTTCGTTCTCGGTAGGTGCAGCTTCGGGTAGTGGAAGTATGAACAGAGCATGGAAGTCAGACTCTCCAACCTTTGCTCACTTCTCAAGCTGAAGCATTGCTTTGTGAGGTTGATTACAATTACAAGTCCATCCATTTCTAAAAACGGAGTGAAGATTTCGAGCATTATCCATGACTTTATTGAAAAAATCAGCCATCAGTGCTTTAATTGCAGATGTTTGATAAGTGCCTCTATTCTTATCGCATGACTCGACAAATCGCTCAAGATCTTGGAGCAGTTCCTTTGCTGACCTGAGCTCTGTGTATCGCTCTTCAGAACAGGCTTGGTCCAATCGTTCGTATTGCCTTTGCCACCATGTGGGCGTCTTTTCATGCCCTTGAGCGGACAACTGTTGATATATATAATCAATAATTTCCAGTGTAAACAAAGTTGAAAAGTATTAGACATGCCACTGATTTTTGAATAGCTTCTTTCAAAGCCAACATTATCTTAGAAACGCGCTGAACATGATCAATGCCGACTCGGTATCCATCATCACCGAGTCTTATCTTCAGGCTTCTTTCCAGATTAGGATCATACCAATGGATGTTCTTCAATCTTTCGAGGAACATTTTTTTGGAAGAAATTTGGACGAGGAAGGGGTCCGGCCCCTCGCACAGAAGGTCTTTGGAGAAGATTTTCTAGAAGGAACTGCTGCATTTCCATCTCCGAAACAAAATCGTAGTATCTCTGTCTAAATCTGGTCCATTTCCTGTAGTATATAGCCCCAGACTTATATTTATCCAAAATTAACACAAGTATAGGATAGATAGCAAGCGCAATACTAGCCATCTCCATGATGAAAAAGATTTACAAAAAATTAGTGCATATAAGTATATTCAGGAAGCTGACACAATATTTCCTTGTCGTTCGAATTTAGCCGCTAACACGTGGGGCTGCCGAGGTGGGGCAGTTTTATTCTATCAAATAACACATCTTCAACCTCTATTGTACAACCTCGTGCAAGGCTCTCTTCGAAGTAGGTGATACTTCTGTCTTGGTAGCCTTATTAAGATAAATGTCTCTAGAAATCGAGGATATCTAAAAGTTAAATGCTCCAAAATTCCAGAGACACTTTCCCAGTTTCCCCCTCTCGCCTCCTCGTCTCCCCTTCTCCATTTCTTCCAGGTTAGGCATAAATGCTGACGCTTAAATTCTGAAGATTCTTCACAGGCTATTACAAAAGTCTACAACAACGATAGACATCACACCAGAAACTATCCTTGAAGAATCAAAGCGCTTTGGATTATGGGCTAGGAATATCGCAGCTTTGCAGGATGCCCACTTACCAAGTTCCTTGGAGCATCGAATCAGAAATGATCCAACTGCTCTTAAGGTTGTCAAACGGGCGTTGGAATACTTAGCTGAATCTCTTGGAATTAGTCAGCTGTTCTCTACCTCCCCCCATTGATATCCCTAATTCAGTATATGCTAAAATTTCGTGACCGTAGTATCATCCATCGTCTCTAGAGATAAAGAGAACGAGACATGGGAGGCCTCTGTCAAGTCCACTCAAGCTTCCCCTCTTGATATTGAGGAAAGTCAAACCGTCTCAGAATCCGCGGAGCTTCTTCGATCTATCCAAGATGGCATTTCAAATTTATTTGAACTGTCTATGATCATTCGAAAAAGGCCGGAAACAGACGAGTATATCAAGGCCGCCTCCATGTATCCAATGGATCCAATCTCGGATATTATTCACATAGGCGATAAATATTCTTCTATTAAAGGAGTAAACGACTAGCTCAGCAGCCGTGTAGGAATAGCCATCATAAGACGACGGCAATATCTTATCTACCGCAAAGAGCATCAGAAAAAGATGCAGGAAATTTATCGTATCCGAGACGGTTCGGATGGAAAGACTGTTTACTCAGGAGAGGGTGCGTCTTCATACCATAGAAAAGGCGTTTTCCCTGAGTACGATCTACTGGGTCCTGATAAACAAGATGGTCGACCTCCTACGCAAGCACCTCGTACAGTGTATGCAGACTCGGCCAAATCAACGGAGCGAGGTATGAGCGTTCTGAGAGCTCCACCATTACCAAGGCACGAGGATGGAAGTCTAGTCAAATACGGAGAACATTTCGAATGCCCTTATTGCTAGAGGATACAGAAATTCGAGGAGAAGACTGACTGGAAGTATGACTACCCGTTCCATAAATTTGCAATTACTAACTTAACAATCTCACGTTTCATTAGAAAGCATGTTCTCAGTGATCTGAGACCCTATGTATGCACTTTCAAGCCTTGCGATCTGAATATGTTCGATAGCCAGACACAGTGGTTCGATCATGAGCTTCAATTCCATAGAAAACAGTGGGCCTGCGTCTTTTGTGAAGAGAAGTCACCGAAGACTCGACCCCAGCTTGAGTCGCACTTGGCAAAGGATCACGGCGATGCACTAAAGGACGAGGATTTCGAAATCAAAATTTGCAAGATTGCTCGTATAGATGCGTCAAGTTGTCTACTGTGCGATGAGTACGCCGAGAGATTGCGGAAATCTAATCAGTCAGCTAAATGTGACGTGTCGCCCAAGCAGTTTCAGCAGCACTTAGGGGGTCACATGGAACAATTAGCGTTCGCAGCTTTACCCATATTCTGATGTTGACCAAAACCTAATACCAGAAGAAGAGGACAAGGGTTTGGAGGAGTAAACCGCTGAGGAACTACTGCAAAAGCTAAAATCGAACCTTGGGTCGCCGTCCTCCACTTTTATTCGTACCATCCGGAAAATTCATAACCTTGGAACGCAGTACTCTGCTCAGCAACGATTCCTTGAGATGGAGAGTCTATTACGGCAGACTTTGAGCATTTCGGACCAATTAACTGGACCTCGTGAACAATTACAAGAAGTTCTGACAATATTTAGGCTGCTGGGCCAAGGCTTATTGAGGCAGTTCAAGTTCCAAGAGGCAGAGGGAATCTCTCGAGGTCTCTTAAATAAAGTAATATCTCTCTATGGATTAGATTGTCTTGATATTCCAGACGCGCGCCAAGAATTGGCCAATGCCTTACTTAAAAACGACAAAGTCGAAGAGGCAGAAACAACCCAGCGCCTTGCAGTGATTGAAATAGAAAAGTTACTAGGTCAAGAACACCTTTCGACGCTGGACGCTACCGAAGTTTTAACCGAAATATTGTCTACACCTGAAAAACTAGAAGAAGCAGAGAAGTTGCAGCGTCGGGCCGTAGATGGCAGCACAGTTGCATTGGGAGATGAGAATCCGAATACCATCAATGCTCTGGGAGTGCTCGCATCTTTGCTTTGTCGGCAACAGAAATTCGACGAAGCGGAAAAGACTTCTCGTCAAGTTCTAGCCGTAAGAGAAAAGACTCTCGGGCTAGACCATTTGAGTACTCTTGAAGCAGTACAAGAGTTGGCCATAATGTTGATGTCTAGAGGTAATACTCTGGACACAATGGAAGCTGAAAGATTGCTGCGGCGTCTTCTCGTAATAAGAGAGAAGGTGCTGGGGCAAACCACTGAGAATCTCTTTCCGTGCGTGTAAAATTAGCCACCGTCTGTAATAACTTAAGCAAACACAACGAAGCATATGATTTACTACTTCAGATCTTAAAGTATCAGAAACCGGCGGGGGTAGATGGACTAGTCTTCTGTCTAGCAGGGTTAGAATTAAAGAGAGCGATAGCGTCACAGGAAGGCGCAAAGTCATCACCACATACATCCGAGGCTATGGAGGATCTTTCATCAGATCCTTTACAACCTGCGTCTGCAGTGGAAGCAGACATAAGGAAAACTCCAAACATAAAAGGAGAAAGGAAAATACCTTTCCACACGTCTTTCCGCTACGTTCGAAGAAGATATTATTCTTCCTGTGCCTGATCAGCATGAACCTGCACAATTATTAGTTGACAAAGACTTTTCGAGTGTTCGTGAGCGGGACGGGGCAATATTTGATGACCAACCGCTGAGACCTCAGAAAGCTAAGGAGGCCGAAAGCAATGATGTCAAAGAGATTTTGTAGGATGATGGTCCTAACGACGTCAAAGTCGCTCTTCAAAACTCCCGCATTTATGGTTCCAACAAAGACCAACAGCCTGATGTCCGCATCACATGTGATATATGCAGGACGAGATTTGAAGTTTATTACCACTGCACGAATCCAGAGGATGACCCCGATCTCTGTGAAAACTGTTACGCGAAGGTAATACGATGTTCAAAAGGCCCTCTTCATGTCCTGACAAGCCCTTGGAAAGATCAAAGTAAAAACGAAGGGGATCAGGCAAGGGTAATGCGTGAAGATGCCAAGAAAAACCTAATTGCAGAAGACACCAAGAATGGCTTGCTCACAGATGGTTCTGACTTTAGCTCACAATCAATATATGCATTGTCTCCAGCATCAGAAACAACCATTTCTCCAGATAATGTTGGCGCCGAAATGTTTCGTGAATCGTCGCCAGGACCTGAGGAATGGGCACAAATTCGGCAGAGTGCTATGGAGAAAGCGCTATAGAAAAGGAGTGACGATGTTAGGGATAATTTGAGTGAGTTGTCCTCTTTACTGTTGTAATATTTAAGCTAATTATATATAGCGGCTGAGGGAAGAATTGCTAGAATCAGACTCCGCGTTGCTGAACTCACAGGAAATTTGGAGGAATCGTCACAAGAGATGCTACAGACACTAAGTAAGGGTGGAAATGAGCGTCTTGACGTTGAAAACGAGGAACTTTCTAAAGCAAACAGCACATTACCAGAGGGTAGGTAGTTGACATTTCCGATTGCGATATTTATACTAATCACCACAGATGTCAAATCTGAGTCCCAGAAAACTTTGTCCCTGAAGCGGAACCTGCAAGCCAAGGGCAGAAAAAGCCGGAACCATTGAATGATAACCCGATTTTCGGTTGTAGCCATGGGGCACAATGCATCAATTGTCCTACACAAGAAATAAAATACCGATTTGACGATGATAGTAAATCCGAATACGGTTATTATTCAGTTTGGGTGTGCTGCTGGTGTGGTGGTGGCCCGCATATATTTGGAAATGTTCCTGCTTGTGTTAACTAGTCTAGGTATATAATCATTCATTCCTTTTTCACGCTCATTAATAATATATATTCTAGAAATATTCAAGTGATGCAAAGAGGAGTGGGTGTAGCGGGGTAATAGAAAGGTACTACAACTTTTATATTTTGTATATATAAAAATCCAAAGAGATAGTACTAAAGATATTGATCTAGAAAACGTTATTATATGGCCAGGATTCTAAACGTCCAGACTTTGGTAGAGATATGCTGTTTTTATATCCTCAGCCACCCCGAAAATATATCCTTAAATTTAATATAAACTCGCGAATCCGACTCGATCTCTCGGGTTTAAGATCTAATGGACTTGTACAAGGCGAGTTAAAGTCAGAGTTCAAACTTGCCTCAAGTCCAACGCGAACTCGCGGAATACTATATTCTAGCATCTCATCAAAACGCCTCTAAGCCTAGAATGCAAGGCGGACTTCGCTATGCTGCGACTCGATACCATGTCATAAACTCACAGCCGAAGCAGTTATTCACCATCTAGAGGATCTCTTTAGCAAGCTTGATTTTCAGTTGAAAGTACTTTGATATCGGTGTTCTAAACGGTTGCTGATCTCTTCATTATGAAATAGGTAGCAATTGACTACTTCCTCATTCCTAGTTCCGGAGAAAATTAACAGAGGTAAAGTTCTTTATCCATCCTATTTCCTCAAAAAAAAGGCAGTAATAATAATTCTTAGAATACATAGAATAAAATACCTAGATTAAAAAAAATTTAAAAAATAGGATTGTCATCCATGCAGCGGACCCCTACCAACAACACCCCTTCCCTCTTCCCTCTCTCCTCATACAATCCGGCTCTTCTTCAGCACGACTCGTAAGGCTACCTGCAGGAGCTAATTCAAAGACTTGCATCCAAATAACCATTGAGGGCGAGCGTGTGAGTGAGTGCTGCACGGAGATATTCTTCAATGATCTACGACTCTTCAGGGTTCCTGAAGTTAGATGTTGAGGCTGGCGAGTGGGATGTTTGTGGAGAAGAGGGTGTGGTTGTGTGTGGTGTGTGGACAGAGGGGGGGGGGGGGGGGGGGGGGGGGGGGTTGGAGGTTATGGGGGAGTTGTGTGAAGGGAGGTGGTGACATTGTTGCAAGATGGAAGATGGAAGATGGAAAAGGGTTGGGGGTTTTGGCTGAATAGAGGAGAGAGTTTTCATAGCTAACACAAATGCAAAAGCGAAAGTATATACTCAGTCATCCTTGTCTGAGAGTACCCAATCTTTATCGAGCGAGTGAGAAATTTGGTAGATTCATACTAATTATTAATCTAGTCTGTTATCTACTAGAAATTATGACTTCGTCATATTACATTCAATCAAATTAAGAAAGCTTTTCTCTTTCCCCACCCATAAGTATATAGAAAAAAAAGCTATCCCGTATTTACATTACCACCTTTCCTTCCCTCTCTTCTCTCATCTTCACCCCCCAATTAAGCCACTCTCCCCTTAACCTGTCTCAACTCATTCACCCTGAAATCCCTCCAAACTGCCACAAACAAAAAGCACGGAATCAAAAACACCGTCGCTGCAATGCACAGATATTTCTGAGCCTCCCCATATGCGAAAATCACGGCATCTCTTTCAGGGGTCCCAAATGCATATCCAAGCTGCACCGTCAAACTACCATATAATTCCGCATTGAGCGTCGCGTTTCCTGGTAATGCTTGAGCCAAAGCTGCAGGGAATTTGTTGGTGTAGATAGCTCCTGAGATGGCTTGTCCGATGGCTCCTCCTACCGAAGAGAAGAGTCCGATGAGTGCTAACATCGATGCGACATTTTCGTGTGGCGCGGCGGCCATAACTGCCATTTCTTCACAGATAACGATGGTTCCGCCTCCGAAAGCGATGAAGATTTGGCACATGACTACGTAGCCGATATTATGGTTTGGCTGACGGAAATGGATCAACAGGCCTGTACCTAGGAGTTGGATGGGAATGGCGAAGTAGAGAGCGAGCCATTTAAAGCGCCCGGAGAAGCGGATGGCGAGGGCGACAATGGGGCCCCAGAAACAGGAACCGATAGAGTAGATGTTGGTCATGTAGCCGGTGTTGGTCACGGATAGGCCGTGCACGGCTTGCAGGTAGTTGTAGAAGGTCGAGTCCCAGCAGTAGAAGGAAATGAAGAAGAGGGCGGAGAGGAGACAGGCGCCGATGACGGTGCGGTCAGTGAGAAGGCGGAAGGGGATGAAGGACTTTTTGGAGAGGAATTTCTCGTAGAGTGTGAAGAGGACTAGCAAGATGATGCCAACGATGAGCATGGCTATTATCATGGGGGCGTGCCAGCCTTTGGTTTGGTAGGATGCAAGGGAAAAGGGGAGGAGGAAGAGTGTGAATCCTGCGGAGACGAGGAGGAGTCCGATGACTAGATTTGTTAGTTTAAATTTAGCGCATGGAGAGTCTCTTACTGTCAAATTCCCAGAAATAGTAATTGATATTCTGTGCTAGAGTACGGCCACTCTTTTGCTTCACAAGAATCCCTTCTTTAATAGCTTTGTGTTGGTTGATGTAGAGGATTGAAAGAATAGGAATGGTGATGACGGGTGTAATGATAGCAAATGTTCCGTATCCCCATGGCCAACCGCTGGTTTCAAGGAAAGACTGAGCGGCTCGTGGACCAATGAATGTGGTGACGATATAAGGTGTACTGGCGAAGGAGAATACCAGAGCTCGATTCTTCAAGCTTGAAGTATCGGCCATGAAGACATCGAGAACGTATGCCATGCCATTGAATCCAACCCAGTAGAAAACCTATCACTGTTAGATGAGAGGTGCATGGGGATCGGAATAAAACTGACTTGGGCAGCAGCATAGGTTTCCACATTCTTGCAAGCAGCCATCATCACCAAACCTACGAATGATTAATAACCTGTTCTCCAAATGTTGAGTAAACACTTACCCAGAGTAGCAAAACCCGTCATGATCGCAAACCCCTCTGCACGACCAATAAGATCCACAAACTTGGCCGTAGGAAGCTTAATGACCCCACCGACGATACCAGACACAATGCTCGTCGTTCCCGTCAAAGGGAGCAACGCAAAAGAACTGGTCACGTAAACACTGAGGTTATTCTGAATCTGCTCCTCCATTGACACCACGAAGAAGACCAAAAATATACTTATCCGCACACATTAGCTCTTATCCACCCTTCCCAGGTTGAGAAGAGGCACTTACAAGGCATATGCGAGGATCAACTGGTTCTTTGTCCATGAAAGCGTTACTGCTTCCACGGCTTGCACGCCAGCTTGTACATCTTGACTGGGGACTTGATCCAAAGAATTATTTTCATAATCGTTGGCAGATGCAGATGGCTCGACCTTTTTCTCCGCGTCCGGCTCAATAGGGCCGCCGATAGCTACATCGGGAGCTACGACATTAGGCCTATCGAAGAGCTTCATGGTGGGTTGGCGACAAGCTGACCAGAACTAAAAGGAGGTTGGAATGAGGCAGTCAAGTGGTAAGATGGAAAGAGGAGAAGAAGGGAGGGAGAGGGGAAAAGAAGGGATATGTAAATAGGCCGAGCGAAAGTCGGAGGACGAGCTAAGTAAAAGAAATGGAGGGGAGCCTTTGCTTTGCTTTGCTTTGCATTGCATTGCAGCTGTGCAGTACAGGATAAGTAGCCAGTACAGACATGGTTTTTTCTGCTGGGGTCAATGGATAAAATGTCCAATGGGAAGACAGAATGGAAGAGGAAGATGGAAATGGAAGGTTGATAAGTGTTTAGCTGCATGTGATTCATTCATGGGCCATGGGGAAAGTGGAGTCCGACGGATCTGATAACTTAAAAGCTCCATCTGATAATATTAAAAGGGGGGGCAGACGGGTACAATTCGCTATTTGTTTCCTACTTTTGAAGTCTTTCGTTTCAATTGCTGGTGTGGGAAAGATCTCACGTCGGGTTGGTGAAGTCGAGTGCCATGTTTTTTTTGGATGTATTCCACCGCAATACCTCCAGTCCACAGAACACAACGTCTCTATTACAATATGCAATACAATCCTCCGCAGTCGTACGACTTCATCCTTTTCTTGGCGTGAAAATTTCATGGAAACTTCGGCTCCACCGTGACAAGGGTCCGATCAGATAACTTTTCATCTCCAGGGGGCAACTCATGAGACTCATTCAACACCAGTAGGAGACAGCTAGGAAGTGTAGTCAGGATGTCCACCAACAATATCAGACGAGCCTTCTCATTCCAATCCCGTGCGACCAAACGGCTTGGGCATCTTGAGGGTCGCTCTCTTTGCGTACAAAATCGTACGGAGCAGGGCCAATCCTAACACGTGATGTGACGACGTGATTACTACATGTGCGATCGATATAAGGATGGATGCAGAGTTACTGGAGAGGCGGAGGAAGATCAAACTCTCAGAAGAATGGTGGAGGAGCATCACGAGGATATCGGGAGGTTTGCGGAGGAGAGCAATCGGCAGAGTAGGTTTTAATACGAGAATCCACAGTTGAAAGAGGCTTTGAGGCAGAAGGGCTATAACGCTGCATTGGGGGGTAGGTGGGGGATACTGATATCTCTATTCATTCCCATGTTGGTTGAACCACGGGTATAGCTTCGATGCTTCTTAGGAGTAGGGGATAAGAATGATTGAAAGTAAGGCCACGGATTCTGAGACTTTGCTTTTTTCACCGGAGTTATCCGCGAGAAATACAAGTGATTGGGTAGGTATTCCTCCCTTCATGCAAACTTGCCCAAAACCATTCTTCAACCAAAGCATCAATGAAACACTTTACATACATGTACGGCACCGGCTCTAAATTCTGGGCTTGACATATCATTATACCATTTGGACACCGGATGTTTTGGTTTTTCATGAAATAAACATCAACCACAGTCAAAAATCAACAGAAATCAGGATGAATCGTTTCTAAACAAAACCTACCCAAAAGATACGGAGCATATGATGACGCTTCTCATTTACAGTTAAATGCGGGAAGGCGTTTTTTTCTTTCTATAAAACATTTTACATAATAGCGTGATCAGATTAGATCAGATTGATTAGATTAAGCCGAGGAGAAACGGGACCCTAGGGATTTTGAGACATGGGGTGAGAGGGCTGAGGAGTATTGGAGGAGGCTAGGGACGAGTAACTCCGGTTTTCGGAGAGAGAGATGACTCGAACCAGAAGCAGGATCGTTCGGATGTTGAATATTGAGAGATTGAGTGAGAAGTGGAGTTTGGATGAATAGTTATAGGTATGCTGTCTGTGGTTGGAGAAGGGGGTTGTTGAATAGTCATATGTAGAGATTGTGAGAGAGCGAGTGTTGACATGATTCGGGAATATTGAAGAGGGAGAAGCGGGTAGATGGAGAGAAAATAAATTTGGCTGTTGAATGGCTATTGAATACCTATGTATCATTGTATACCAATTCGTTTTTTCTCTCATTTCTTTTAGTACGCCGTTGATTTTACTCATGGATCTTTTTGTCGTAGCACCAGCAAATCCAGGTCTTCTGTCTAATTCCTTCCCAAGCACCACCTTATTCTCTGGCGCTCCAACGCCCTGTCTTCAAATCGCACACATCCCGTACTTTTCTCGGCCAGCTCTTTGCGGATGTATGATAATTTGTGGAGGACAGCTAGGTCATCTAGGATGGATTGTTGAGAGTTATTTCTTGTTAGTAAGTTCATACAGGTTGAAGGAATGGTTCTATAGATGATGATTTAACTTCTTTCTCAGCTTTGGATATAGGAGTACTTGAAGGGTTCTAGAATATTCGGATTTAGAAGCTCAGAGTTCGAGATTCAAGGCGGAAGGAAAATGACTGAAGCATGCGCGATTGAGAGTGGATTGAACGTTGCCGTCTGCGAAATGGAGGGTTCCGTAATCTGAGATGGAGTTTTGTCAATTCAGATCATATGAAGATGAGGAAAAGAACATACCTGTGTAATGCACGATCATGATTTCATTGATAGTTATGAATATATCTATAGCCATGATGCCGTTTAGAGCAGTTTCGACACAATCACTAATATAGCGAATGATTATTATTCCCTCTATTATTAAATCAGTCGTCAAGTTTTCATCTGCGGGATATATGTGGATATGTTCTGACCTCCGAATTTGATGTCCAAGAAATTCTCGAGACGATAATGGGGATCCGCGCAGATAACTAGGCAAATTAGTTAGTGAATAACGATGGGTGAAGACGCACGAACGGTGACATGTGGCTATTCAATGCCCTTTGGTCCAAGCTCAGCGAGAGTTGGGATGGGTTGATGAGTCTCTATAACTTTTCTATGCTAGATTGACAAGGTCTTAGACTAAAATCCGGCTGCCATAGCTGAATCTTGATTGAAAAGAGCTTTGTGCGTACAGATGACGTGGAAATGATCAGGTTTGCAAGATGCAGAAGACGAGTTGAAAGGTGCCTGGATGAAGACAAGAGAAAACAGAGACAACTGACCCCCTTTTATAGACATTGAACCAGACCTTACTTTTCGGATCTTCCAGACTCATTCCATCTTCAAGCAGTCCAGGATTTGCATATCATAATCGATATCTCAACATTCTGTAGGACTTAAATTCATTAAGATTATAAGGCGAAGCTAACCAAAACTTGAATATATACTGCAAGGACTGACTTGGAGGTGCAAACCCAACAGAAAGACCATGGTAATGACTTCTCAACTCACCAGTAATCATTTCGAAGTATACCTATCAAGAACCAAATTCTGTCATGTACGAAGAGCAACTAATTTCATCCCCAACCTTCATGTCTCTTTTTCAACGTCATGAGCTCGGACTTGAGGCTATCACTTCTATGCAATTCTCGAGCGGTCAAAGATGCTTGATATAGAATCCCAAAAGTAATTAACTTTGGTGAATGGTATTAGTAAAGATGCGGGAATAGCGGGGATAGCTAGAATAGCTTAATACTAGAAGTCTTATAGGAGGAGACTTCTGACTAATAAGCTGACTGCATGTCAGCTTGTCGAATGGGAAAGCTTACGACGACTTGCTAAAGTAGATAGCGACAGCTTATCGCAATTTGTAATTCTTAAAACCAATCGCAAAGCGTCAGTGCTTTTCATCAGCTCATTGACTTCAACTTCGGCGAGGGTTGATAGGAAATGCGAGCCCAAGAGCGAGGTCAGAACGTATGTTATCGGTTGCCCGACATTTCGGAGAGCTTCCCCAGACGCTTGCCTAAAATAGCATATTTAAAAGGCTGCTTTTATTCTCCAATGTAACCGATACTCAATATGAAGAAAGAAATTTGGTGCTGTCAGGCCTCAAGCTAAAAGCATCCGGTAAAGCATCCGTGAACACAGGTCGCTTAGACCCACCAGTTGACGATCCCTTTTGGTTAGAAACAGAACAACTCTTTGCTTCCCCAGAATACAACGATCCCCCAGACTTCCATCTCTTCTCGCATTCCTCGCTTTCAGCACTGCAGAGCGTAAATAGCTCTCAGCCTACAGTCTAAGCATGAGCGACTGCGCCCCCACGCCATTAATAACCCGCAGGAGCAATCCAGCCCGCGACTCCCCGAACCTGAATCTGAGGAGCTCTGCAAAAACCATCAATTATAAAGATGGGGTGAATGATCTGTCGTTTCCTGACAACATTTCCGCTGGAGCAAAGAAGTTTCGTCAAGAGCCATCATATTATATAGCTCTTTCCTTTCAGTCCTCGTTGAGCTAGTCGAGTTCATGAGTTATTAGATCATTAGCAGCAATTCTGAATCCCCTCATCATGGTCGAACAAACCCCTCGAGTTGAATTCCAATTCGTCAATGCAACTATCAAGAATCCGACCGTGTCGCAGGATTGCCGTGTATTGATCCGCAAGCAGGCAATGAAGAAAGCCTCTGCAGCTCGACGACGAGATGGCAATTATGGGAAGCACAATCTACGACAATATCCCGTATTTCTCTTCGAGGAAACTCACATCGATCGAGAACCATGCGTTCGACCAATCGTCAACAGTCCAGAGACAGATGACGGACGAAGCGTACAAAAGCTGGAGGAAGATGCAGAGAAGATCAAGGGAAAGGACAAACAATGGCCGAACAAGAAGCAAGGGAAAACTTCCGTGGACCGCCAGCGCTGGCTTGCCAAGATAGCATTGAATGAAAACCTGCCTCCAAGACTTTCTTCAACTGGCTATGAATTGATGAGCTCGAAATCAGGCTTCGATATTGTGGAATTGTCGACGCTGGCAACTTTACATGTGGGGAGAGCAACACGGAGAGCCATCTCAACAGATCCATACCAACTGATTCATCAACTACGAACACGGAAGCAGTGGTCCTATTTGTCGTTTCTACCAAGTCGATATGGACATGTGACATGTCTGAATGACGCCGTCGATTGTGTGATTGCTCGTGCGCAACGAATTATCTCTCCAAACCAGATTACCGAGGCTAAGGTGATAGTTTATTATCTAAGGGCTTTAGATAGCCTTCAAAAGGCTTTGGATTCACCTAAGGAACGCGTAAAAGCGGAAGTTCTCTGCGCTACCGAAATACTAGGTCTCTACGAGGTGAATATAAAGTTCCTTTCGCTGAGAAGAAGTGCTAACTCTCTGAAGCTTCTTGAGCCTTCGGGGGAAATCGCTTGGATTCGACATGCAGCTGGTGCAGCCCGTCTCATCCAACTTCGAGGACCTAGTCACTATGACACAGAGTTTGAAAAAGCTCTCTTCATGGCTCACTCAGGGTCGATCATGACAGAAGCTCTCATAAATAACGAGCGTTGTTTCCTCGAGCAAGATACTTGGAAACCTGTATTTCGCTCTGTCGTTGTCGAGGGCTCATTAGTATCCGACCGAAGTGAGATCACGATCTCTCTCATGCTGCTGAAAAGCAACATCCCAGGCACCTTCGTCGACATCACCAACATCATCTCTCACAAAAACCATGATCCAAGTTATATCTCTCGAATGATCTCCTCCATTCGACAGCTCCGCTCTAATCTTGTAGATTGGCATCACGATTATCAAACCACTCTCTCACAAGCCCCCAAAATCCTTCCCGGGACCATGGAATACGACCTGCAATGCAAAGTCTTCGCTACATATCTTTCCTGTGTGATTCTAGTGAACCGATTCTTAGCAGCTATCTACTCTCCGGAACGAATCGAACTTGAACTAGAAACTCACACGTATATTATCCAAATGCTGGAGATGGAATTTGAAGCTCAATCGACTAATTCAGCAGCTTGTCTCTTTATGGCGCAGACTGCTGGTGTGGCAAAAGCTACCATGGATACGACCGAGGAGTGGTTGGAAGAGCCCAAGAAGGAAGAGAATGAAAGATTGATTGAAAAGTGGAAATTTGATAAATGGTGTCGAGCTATGGGAAGGAGTATTAATTAAAGGAGGGGAAATGAGATTTCGGAGTCGGTAGATGTTATATAATACAGGTGTTCACGCCCAGATTTTGTTCTATTAATATTATTATCTTCTATCATTCATTCTACTCACTATATTGTCTGGAAATAGTTTTCCCTTCTCTAGATCTATAGTAAGAGTTGTCGTGTTCGGTTCCCTTTATGCAGCATAACAAAGTGCACTTGTGGTTCTGCACTACCATTAACAGGAAATTCACATATATTGATTAATTCGCTAATTATCATTCAATCATAATTTAGCTCTCCCGATTTCAATGTCTTTCCAACTTTGGTCATCAAGTTTGGTGTATGTCGAGCCTTGAAGCCAATATAAACTATCCTCATTATCTTTTGCAGTCCAAGTCCTTCCCTCGTACTCCATTTTCGCCTGTTTGAATGTGGTACCAGTATTTATCCTTTAACTCTCATTTAGTTGAAACTCCTAGAACAAGGGGGGAAGTCTTACTCTTTCGTAATCCGTACAAGCCGTGGCATTGCATAAACTGGAGTTCCAGTTTTCCTCAAAGACTGATAGAAATGGCTTATAAAGACTTCTTCATCGCTCGAGTCTAAAGCAATCGCTGCAGCTCCTGCCTTTCCATCATAACTATTATCTTATTAACAAGCTCTTCCAATCATTAGAAATTACCCACCTAGCTAACTTGACTCCATAAACCGCCGCATCCTGAACTCCCTTTATTTTCATAATATGATCTCTCACTTCCCCCGCACTAACATTCTCTCCTTTCCATCTAAACGTATCGCCCATCCTATCCGCAAAATGCACCCATCCATCCTTATCCAAAAAAGCCAAATCACCCATCCTTTGAAAACAATCCCCCTTCTCCAAAACATCATAAACTAATTTCTCCTCGGTCGCCTTCCTATTATTCAAATACTCAGTCAACAACCCCCTATTCACCACTCTCCCAATAATCTCTCCCGTCTCACCAGGTCCTATAATCCTCACAAACCCCGTTTTCGAATCCCTCCACAACTCCCCCGTCTCCTCATCAACCTTCACAACCAACGTATCTTTCTCCAGCATCCTCCTCAAGACACCCCTAAACCCAATCTGCCCCACACCCCAAGCACCCATGCGGAAATTATCAAATCGCGCTAAACCCTCCGTACTCCTATATATCTCTCTAATCTCCTCAATCCCAAAGCGCTCTTGAAACTTCTCCCAAATATCGCCTCGCAAGCCATTCCCATGCGCTACTCTACAGTTATGTCTTTTATCCCATGGTCCTTTCTCTTTTCTTAATAAATATCTGCATAGTTCACCAATGTACAGCATCCTCGTCGCCCCAGAGAGGGAAATATCGCGGAAAAAATTCGTAGCGGAGAATTTCCTCGCTAAGCAAAACGTGGATGAGGTTCCGATGCTGTAGCAGAGACCGCCAAAATGTCCGGTTCCGTGGAATAAAGGTAGGGCTGAGTAGATTCGGAGGGGGGAATAGGTTTTGGGGGAGAGATGGTCTAGAGGGTGGATGGTGGAGACGGCGCACAGGAGAGCGTTACGGATTGCGCAGGCTTTGGGGAACCCGGTGGAGCCGGAGGTGAAGATTAAGAGGGAGAGGTCGGTTGGGAGACGTTTCGCCGGCGGGAGAGCGGTGGAGGCGGGGTTGATGGACTGGAGGGTGATTTTGGTGGTGGTTTTAGGGAGGGGAAAGGAGACGTCTTCAAATGATCCGAGGTTGATAGTGTAGTGTTTTCGGGCGCAGTTGATATGTGATGCGATGTCAGGAGTGGAAATGATGGTTTTTGCTGTTGAGACACCTAGACAGTGGTTCAAGGTGTTATCTGACAACTTTCTTAGTACTCTTCCATCGTTTTTGAATATAAAGGGGTGGTGATATACCTCTCAGATTTGTATTTATTAATCCAGCTACAGCACCGAGTTTCGAAAGGGCTAATATGGTGAATACCATTTCTGGAGAATTCGTCGTGTAAACTGCAACGAAATCGTTGGTTCTCACTCTTGCTGTCTCATGCAGAAACGCAGCTAGACGATCGACTTCTATTTTCTCTCACTTCTTATTAGCTCATCTCATCTCATCTCAATTCCATCTCGCAATAACACCCTTCCCCCTCAAAATCCACCCCCAAAATGTGATATATAAATACTCACCACCCCTCACCTCCCCATACGTCCACGTCCTCCCTTCAAACCACAAACATTCTTTGCCCGGCTCCACCATCGTCAGCATATGATAAACCGTACACGTATCCCCCAAATTTTCAATCTTCTCGCCCACCAGACGACCGAATATCTTTTCCTGCTGCAGTTGCGCGACATCGACGGATAGCGAATATTTGGCGTTCAAATAAGCGCTCCCTGCCAGCGTTGCGGTTATGAGCAGGGCTAGTGATGCGGCGTCCATGGTTGTTCTGGGATTGTGAGATGATGATTTAGGGACTGAGAGGTGTGATTGTGAGTGAGAGGAAGAGAAGAGAAGACGAAAAAATGATTAAAATATAAGGCAAAGGAATTACGAAACAGGCCTCGGTGCCGTCGGTTATTGTATGGATGAACTTTTTGATGCGTGTATAATGGGATTTTTGGTTTTTGGTGTATCCCGAAAAGTTGGTATTCTCGTTATCTTAGTCTTATGGAGCATTAAGAAAGAATTCAGAATTGACTTTCTTTCAAATTTTGTATTTGTTCATTGATTGCTTGGAAAATTTGGTTATAGAATAGGGAAGTTGAGATGTGGAGAGTTGCCGATTTCATCTACCGACGATATCGATGACAACTCAGCCGGAAGCTATAATGCTGTGTGGGGTTTCCGTCATGTAGTTCTTGGATAAACAGTACTTTGTACAACTGTTATCCATTTCTAACGAACGTATTTTCCATCTAAAGAGTTTACTAAGTGCGTTGGCATATTTCTTGTCTGGTATGCCCCTGAATGGGAAGCCATCCGAGCCGAACCCCTTATTACAGCCGAAGGATATTGTTCTAACCAAGAGTAGGAACAGTTGGTATTATATAACACCTGGATTCCCTCACTCTCTTTCACCGCAAAATTTCTCTGCCTGGCATAATAATAAGTACTCCGTATTCACATCGGATGCAAATCGCATCGGGATCGAAGGAAGAGTTAGCTAATCAAAAGTTAATACTCGCTCATCTTCAACTAGTTTTTAATTGGCGTCTAAACCTTGAGCCTAGATTCTAGATTTGTTTCCATTAAAAATTCTTAACTCCCTTAGCGAGGATCCTGAAATTTTACTATTTCTCTTTAAGTTGACATCACTAGTTCGAATATTTCTTCATTTTCTCTTTCCATTTCAATTTTTCTAAGTTATTCTTATGTCGATTTCTGCAAAACGTTTCTGAACGAGTAGTGAACTCAAGAAAGAATAAAGGCGAAGTTATTGTTGAAGAAAGGGTTTCATTTTGAAATTAGTTCTATCAGGTCTAATGCTCAGAGCTCTATGTTGAGATTAATGGTAAGAACAATCGAAATAGTACGGCCTAAGAAACGACCATGGCAAGGGTGTAGATATGAGGGAAAAAGCAGAAAAAATGGTTCGTGTTTCGACAAAGGTGGTTGGGTCAAGCTCCACATTGGGTTGTTGGGTTTGTTTTGGGGCTTGGTTCGCCTCCTCCACTCTCGAAACAGTGACCTAAAATCACACCCAAAGCTTCTTTATAGCTCTTCATTTTCTTCCAACTGATGTCTCATACCATCGGCTTTCGTTCGAAAAGAGTATAATCGCTATGCGTCTCCGAATACTTCTACCGGAAGCCGAGCCTGACGACCCGAGTTTCGATGTCACTCCCGAGTTCAGGCCCACCGCCAAGTTTTTCTTGTCTATGGCAGTCTTGGGCCTTCTGATATTCGTTGGTACTTTTAGTGAGACGGCAATGGGTATTATCTTGCCAGTATATTTCCCTCGTTTTGAAGTGGAAACAAAGCTGACATAAACTTCAGATAATCTCTAGCGACATCCATGGAACTGGACTGCAATCCTTCTGGGCAGGAACAGCATTCGGGCTGACTAGCTCCGTATTCCAACCAGTCACTGGATCTCTATCCCGCGTCTTCGGTTCCAGAGTCCTCTTGACGACCTCAGCAGTATTGTATCTGATAGGATGTATTGGTTGCGCACTTTCTCGAAACTTTGCCACTTTGCTTGTCTTTCGAGGTTTCCAAGGAATTGGTTTCGGTTCAATCATTGTGATGCAGGAGATTATTGTCTGCGACATTATGCCCTTGAAAGAGAGGGGAAAGTATTTTGGTTTGATCACTGCTTCTTTTGCGACGGGGGCCGTACTTGGTCCGATACTTGGTGGTGTGCTTGCTCAGCATCTTTCTTGGGTGAGTGCCATTTCTCCAAGCTTTAGAGAGTCAACTAATGAGTCCAGCGTTGGGTTTTCTGGATCCAGCTCCCTTTTGCTAGTATACCGCTTATCATGATTCCATTCATGAAATTGAAACCGGTCCACGGTAGTTTACTTGCTAAGCTCAAACGCATCGATTGGATAGGATCAGCACTGTTTGCTGGTTCTGCAACGAGTTTCATCATCGGTGCATCAGTAAGTTCATTTCATAGCTATATTCGCTTTTAAATGGAAGCTCAACAACATGGAGCACACCACAGCCTTACTTCTAACCCCATTGGATTATCGTACATCATTCTTGAACGGAAAGGCTGACTCAAATTCAAGTGGGGGGGTGTCCAATTTCTCTGGTCCGCATGGCAAACACTTCTACCCATAATTCTAGGTGTCTCAGGCTTCATCGCTTTCTACTTTTTTGAGCATTATGTTCCTGCCGAACCGTGTATCCCAGTACGCATCTTCAAAAATAGGAATGCAGTGCCAGCTTATCTAGGCGTTGTGATCATTAATATGGTCTTGTTCAGCTTGATGTTTTACCTACCACTTTATTATAAGGCCGTGAAAGGCTTTAATGGGACAGTCACGGGAATCGCTATGTTCCCAGAAGCTTTCGGTGTTGACCTTTCTACTCTCATGTCGAATGTCATTGTTAGCAGAGTGAAAAGTTTTCGCTGGTAAGGAAGTCCTTTCCGGACATGGCTTCCTTCCTTCCTCAATCCAAGTATGCATCAGATGAAAGCCACGCTAATTATCTCTCATTTAGGGCTCTTTGGTCCGGTTTCTCTATTACCACTTTAGGTTTTGGGATATTGACTCTATTGAATGTTCATACTAGCACTGTGCAATGGGTCTTTATTAACCTCGTCGCGAGCATTGGTATAGGTATTGTGTATCCTGGAGTGCAGTTCGGTATCCTGTCTGCTTGCAAAGAACGTGATTCTGCTCCAGCCATGTCTGTTTACTGCTTCTGTCGGGGTCTTGGTTCAACCCTAGGAATAGCAGTTGGGGGGGTGATTTTGCAGAATCAACTCGTCGTGAAGATTCGTGCATATCCAAGTTTGGTAGCTCAAGCAGTGGAGTATAGTAAGGATGCTTCGGCTTTAGCAGAAGTGTTGAGAACAATGCCAGGGGGTGCCGACAAGAGGAATCTTGTGCAAGCATATGCAGATTCGTTGCAAGTGGTTTGGATAGCCATGTGCGCTGCAGCTGGTGTAGGACTGCTTTTGAGCTACTTTATTAAGCATTTTCCTCTAGATCGCTCAGATGAAAAGGGCATTCAGATAGAGGTTCAGACCGAGGCTCGAGAGAGTGACCGAGAAATGGGAAGCAATATGGAGGAGAAAGGAGCTGGGGTTGTTAAAAGTTAGAGTAACTAGGCTCGACGATGCTCAAAAAAAAAAAATTTCCCCAAAGCAGAACTTGTGCATATCCACTTGAGGATCTCCCTCACTTTAAAAGTTTTTGAGCTGAAAGAGTACGATGATAATGTCAAACGCTTTCAAAGTTATTTGGAGACTATTACAAAGCAGGTTATAGGTACTTCTAAGACTTAAAATACTAATTCCGGTAAGGTAGGTTAACGATAAAGCTCAAGGTAATGTAACGTCTGTAATATTTGAAGCGAAGCTAAAGTTTGATTGAATCCTTCTAAGAGGTTCAAAATCAGTCATTTATTCTGTGTCTATTCAGGATGAGCCGAACTTACCCTCCCCCCTTGTCCAATTCGCCATCATCACGACTCATCGCTTCGAGAACCTGTTTTTTTTCCAACTCCATGTCCCATGTCTCCAGGCAGCTTCTTCAATGGCCAAGCATATTGTTATGATGTAAGTGTCGAAAGTTTCAACAGGGTCGTAGGATAGGGCAGGGCAGGTACCTTTGTATCAATGCGTGGTTCTTCAAGGCTGAAGTTAGCTGCTAGAACCAGTTTCGACATTGTCTGGAACCAGTAATTCCTCTTCTTTTTGACTCTTCTCTTTGCTTCGTGAATTGGATGAATTGTTATACGCTGTCGATATCATGGCCTCTTTTACACACAATACATCACAAGTACCTTCAGGATCGCATTCTGTATCTCGCGGTCGACCAGGCTTTCGCTCGCACAAGACATCTGATCGATTGGACGACTGCGAAAATCGAACCGCTTCGAATACGAGACCTCAGCCTAGAACCTCGATATTTAAGGAGATAGGTCTGGATGACCTCTCTACTTCCTACCACGAATCAACAGAATCGCTTGCGATCGATAATGAGCGGCACCTGATGACAGAATTCGATGACAATACCGAGCAAAAATCGTCAACAAAGATAACAAAGGAAAAACAGAAGGCAGAAAAGGCACAATGGTTTTCGAAGCTAGGAAGTCGAAGACCGACTCTCAAGGCTAGTTCGAGTGCACTAACCTCTGCCATGTCGAGAGTTACTTTGATTGCGCTCCTGGTTGCAGTCGCCGTACCTAGATTTCGATATATCGGGGAAGATAATGCGAATATCGTTGGTGCAGACGCAGGCGTTATTAGGGTGGCTAAATTAGTAGATAATGGGAGCACAATTGAGGGGAGACAAACTAGTCCTACAGCTATATGCACGCGATGGAGTCACATGAGTATGTCCTTCTAATTTGGAATGAGAGGAGAGGACTAATGGTACAATTAGCTTCGAATGTGAACGGAACCCTCTATATCTATGGGGGCCAGGCAACTATGGAGAGTGGGCAAACTGGCAATACATGGAGTAAGTGTCCCTAGCAGACATTTCTGGAATTCCCGAAGCCAGTGTCTCCAACTGGAAATTTCATCTCTCGAGGAATCCACATTCGTCTCAAGGTTTCTGAGTGCAGGACAATGTCTCGGTGTGTGAGACATGGTACTCCTCTTCGAAGTGTCTTCCAAAATTTGTTGGCTTCGATCAAAATTAGTTCTACAATAGCTGACTGGTTCACAGATAATGATTTCTTAACATTGGACCTCACAAAAACTTGGAATATTGCCTCTCCATCGCTGTCGGGTCTCCCCCAACCCTCAGGACCACCAGCAGTCGCTGAAGGTTATCTATGGCATACCTACTCCTCTCTTTTCCTCTACGGTGGAGAATTTTCCGATGACCCCTCAACATCCCCCTTACCAGTCTCGACCTGGGAGTACAACATTGCCTCTTTAATCTGGTCTGAATATTCTAACCCCCATACCTCAGCAGGCAACAACTCAGATACTGCGCCTGCATCTGTGAATCGAGCTGCTGAAGGTGCGGGGTTAAGTGTTCCGGAATTAGGAAGGAGTTGGTATTTTGGTGGCCATTTAGATCTATATACGACTCCGGGATGGTCAAATCAAATTGCTAGATTGTATCTGAAGAGTTTATTGGAATTCACTCATCCTGGTTATGCGAATACGGGAGTTTCTTCTCTGGGTAGCACAAATCCAGCACAAGCTGGAGGCGTCTATAGAAATATCACGCAAGGTGGTTTGCAAGCAGATGCTGGTTTTACGGAGAGAGCAGATGGTGTTTTGGTATATGTTCCTGGATGGGGAGAAGATGGCATCCTACTAGGTCTTGCTGGCGGTACTAACGAGACATTTGTGAGTTGACACCTCATCCAAAAAGTAAATATGCTAATAATCCAAAGACCGAGATGAACATCATCGATGTTTATGATATTGCTAGCAGCACATGGTACAAACAAAGCACATCAGGTAACAGTCCTCCCATTCGAGTAGATCCCTGCGCCGTAGTGGCCGCGGCACCGGATGGAAGCAGTTTCAACGTCTACCTCTACGGAGGACAAAACCTCATACCTTACGGGAGTCAAATACAATATTCCGACATGTGGATTCTCACCATCCCCTCATTCACATGGGTCCAGGTCAATCTCTCGGGACAATCCCAACCCCCAGCACGAGCAGGCCACACCTGCAATATCTGGGACGGTCAAATAGTCGTAGTAGGCGGGTACGTGGGGAAAGACATATCTTGTGACAGTCCAGGGATCTACGTCTTTAACGCCTCGTCCCTTCAATGGAGCACATCCTTCACCGCCCTCTCCTCGTCCTCGTCCTCTCCGTCTGAAGATTCTGAAATCCTCTCCGGATCAATAGGCTATACCGTCCCCGACGCCGTGCAATCCATCATCGGAGGCTCTTCTCTTGGCGGAGCAACGGCCACCTCACCCATCATATCTGCTACCGGCGGACCTCTCGCAACAGGTCACCCCCCTACATTCACAGTCACTCGTTCATTGGGAGGAACGACCATAATCTCAACCGCTTTTCCTACTTCTACATCGACTTCCATAACTCCCCCTCATTCCACCTCTCCCTCTAATTCACAAAAATCCAAAACGCCTAATGTAGGAGCTATCACAGTAGGCGTTATAGCTGCTTTACTAGCAATTATCGCTTCCTATCTAGCGTTTTGCACTTGGTTGTATAGGAAACAATTGAAATTATACCGGGATCATGTTGCGATGGCTCAGAGGGCTTCGTTTAATTCTTCGCCTTCTAGTCTCATTAATCAATCCCAATCCGAGTCCCAGTCCCAGCAAAGGAATAATGAAAAGATGTTAGGACCGTTCGGGACGGATATCTCGGGTATAAATTCTGCAACTAGGAGTGGGAATACGCAGACGCCTGATAGTGGAAGAAGTGGGAATGTTATGTACATTATCTCTCCAACACCAACACAAAACTCATCAATCATCATGGGAGGAGGAGAAGGTAGATCATCTTACAACAGTTATGGTCATGGATATAATAATTCCTCATCGACCCCCTTCCCTTGGAGATTAAGTGAAGAAGACGAGGATCTTAACAATAATGAAGGGGAAGGGGAAAGTGAATACTTAGCTCCGCCAAGGGAAGCCGGGTGGATGAGGAATGATGGTGGAACAGGAACGGGAAGTAGTAGTGTGGAGGATCTGTTGAGGGGCCAGGAACCTAGTTTCTTTAGCGTGGTGTTGAATCCGAGGAGGACTTTGAGGGTTGTTAATCTAGATTAGTTAAGGAAGGCATTGTAAAATGTAGGTTTAGGAAGGGGATAGGAAGGGAGAGGGGGGAAGGTGGGAGCATTCACCTGAAGGGGAAAAGGGAGTAAGGAGTTTTTGATACCCAGATTATTATGAGTGACAGAATATATGAAAGCGACAATATATTGAAGGGGGGGGAAAAACCCCCCTTTTTTTCTTTTTGGACAATACATACGGATTACACGAGGGGGGGGGGGAAATTAATAATAATAAAATAAGTAGCTTCGGGATTACACTTTCCAAAAACAAATTTATTTGAAAGATTAGAATAACTTGTGATCTTGCGAGATCTTGGAACTCAATTATTATGCAAGCAGGGTTAGGGGTTCATACTTACTTTACAAAACAAGCAATTACCTCACTCACCCTACATTTAAAATATCAGTAAGTAGTAAAATCTTCAAGATAGTAACCAATTCATTTCAATTCAATTTTCAATGCCTGCCCACGGTTTTTATTTCTCTCCCATGCCAGCCAGTAACCACTCCAGAATAAAGAAAGAAAGAAAGAAAGAAAGATATCATTCATCCATCCATCAAGTCACATTCCTTACTATCAATTCATAACCTTCCCCAGTGTCCACAAGACCTAAATTTACAACTCCTCCTTCACGCGATCCGTTGCCTTCTGAGCCGCCTCCCCAGCACGATTTGCAGCCGCTTGAGCAGCTTCACCAGCGCTATGACTTGCATATGTAGCACCCTCTTTGACTTGATCTACGGCCTGTCCGCCTGCTTTACGGCCTGATGAGGCGGCAGTGCTGACTTGATCGAGAACCCATTGAGCGCCATCTTTTAGTTTAGCGAGTAGAGTTCCTTGCGGTGTTGATGTTCCTATTCCTGTGTTAGTATTACTTTTAACCGACTGGGAGACTTTGAGGAGGGCAGACTTACCATATTTAAAGTAATGAGCTTGGTTGCGAACGTAAGCAATGATTTCATTCTTGGCAGATCCTTGAGGAACAGGAACGCCATAGCTATCAGCATAAGCTTTGAGATCGGAATCGGACCAAGTATCGAATGCAGCGTTCTTTGCGGCATCGGTTTGCTTGGCAAGATAAGAAGTAGCGCTTGCGTAGACGGATCCACTGGATTTAGATGCTGTGCTGTATGCGCTTTGGGCGGCTTTGAAAAGCTCCTCACGTGTAGCTCCAGCCTTTTCGGAGGCAGCTTTAGCTGTAGCGTCGCCCGTAGATGCGAGATAAGCCCTAGGATGTGTTAGAAACATTCAGTGTGATGTAATTGAGAGCCTTACTTCAAATTATCAATAGTCCAGGTATCGAAGGTCCATGCAGACCAGCCAGTAGCAGCCTTGTGGGCATTCAATCGGACAGCAGCAATGAGCTCATCCTTTTTACCGCTTTGTGGAACGGGAACACCTCGAGCGTCAAGGTATGCCTTGAGACGAGTCTGTAGAAAGAAGTTAGCAAGATCTTACTAAATATGCAAATGGAGTCTTACATCACTCCAAGTTGCAACAGCATCATTGAAAGCATCTTGGGCCTTAAGTTGGGCATCGTCGGTAGCCTGAGCGTATGCGTTCCCAGCAGAACTAGTAGCAGCTCCATAGGCAGATTCGCCAGAAGAGCTGGCCTTGCTTGCGAAATTGTCTCCTGTAAGCTGTGCTTGGTGTTTACGGGCGATTGCCAAAAGTTCATTTCTCCTCGAACCTTGGGGAATCTTGATACCATTCTTGTCGGCCCATTCCTTAATTTCTATGCATTATTAGCTAGATTATAGATATATTGGATCAGAATACTAACGAGAATCGGACCAAGACTCAAGAAGCTTATCACTCAAAGTTCGAGCAGCTGCAGCAGCGGAACTAGATGCCGAGGCGATCCGGTCGGAAAATGTGAGACTGGCAAGACGAGAATTGCGTCGTACACTGGCGATTAATTCATCACGAGCTGTTGGTTGGGGAGCTGGAATACCGTAGGTGTCGAGCCATTCCTTCAGGTCTATTTGTTTATTAGGCAGATTTCTTTAAGACTGAATCGGAAGACATACCTGACTCAGACCAAGTAGAGTAAAACCAGTCTCCAGGATAGGCAGCTGTCTCGCCGACCTTCTGTGCAATAGTTTCATAGTTTGAGCGAAGTTTTTGAATGAGAGTATCGCGTTTTCTAGGTTGAGGGACCGGGATATCATGCTTATCGGCGAATGCTTTAAGTTGAGAATCTTCCAACTTGTCAGTAAATAATTTCTTCCATAGCTTCGAGAATCTTACCACTCCAGCTATCAAAGATCCAATCCTTGACACTAGTCCAAGCATCCTCTGCCTTATCCTCAGTCTCATACCAGTGGCTCTTTACTTGCGCAATTAGTTCATCCTTGCTGCTCTCAGCTGCATCCCTAGTTTCCAAGCCCTTTTGCTTCAAGTAAGAGCCGAGTTGGTTGGTATCCCAATCATTGTATGGTGTAGCAATCTTAGATTGCCAACTGTCTTTGACCAGATTTTCCAAATCCCTTCGATCAGCAGGTGTTGGGTACGGGATGTTGTTATCTGATAGCCATCTTTCAAGCTCGGTTTCGTGCCATTTGTTGTAGACTGCAAACGGGATGTGTTAGTATATGGAAGTCGAGTTCTTGGCGAGAGGAAGTGATGACGTGATGCAAAATCGTGATACCTCAGAAAGATTGGAAAACAACACAATGTAGAGCTTTTCGAAGCTCACTGAAGCTCGATGTCGTGACCAACATATGGATGGGGATCAGTAATGGTAGATGAAATAAACATACTAGCTTTGCTGAACCAGCTGCTGGCAATAGTGACCTCTGCGGCCAAACCCAGCACCAGGAGCTGGGGAAAAAGCTTCATGGTGCTGTCTGAATCTCGGTTGAAGTTTATTTGGGGTATTAAGTGGTAGATAGGCCGATTTCTGATATTGTCAGATTGGGAGAAAGGGTTGAAGAAGTGTAGAAAAGGCAACCGGGAGATGTTGATGGAGAGTTTTGGTTGTTGAATGAAGCAATTCCAGTTCTAGTTCTAGGCAATCAAGATCAAGCGAACAAAGCTTGTGACAAAGAAGTGACGTAGTGTCTCTTTTTAGGGTTTGGGGAGGATTCAGTTTTCATGGGTTCATTAAGCCTCTTCCAAAATCAGTTCAATGATTGGATGCTTGTTGTGGATTTGTTTTGATACAAGTAAGCTCTTTCATATGCCTTGTACCTAGGCCTGATGTCATATATTGTGGCTTGTGCTCATAAGTGGCTGTGCAATGCTTAATTGCATAATAGTGAGTTGAAGACCTACTCGCCTTGCGATTTCTACTGCCCCTTTCTGTAGCATCCTTTACTACAAAGCTTGTGGCAGAACTGGCCATATAAAGTACTTTATCTTTCTACCGTTTCGAGTTAAAGGTGATTATAATTTAATAGAATTACGATCATTTAAAAGTAGCAGAAAAACAAGTGATCCAGGGGGAGATAGTGGACAGCAAATAACTAGCACGCTAGGAAGTAGTTCGGAAGAAAGATACTATTAGAATAGTTTGAATGGCTTTAATTGCATAGTTCCGTACCTGGGAATTCTGCCAGGTTATAAATAACTAGCAAGATGATTTATGGTGTGGATTGAGTGCATTCCGGAGGGATAGTACATCCCCCCCATCCCCCTTCCCTTCCCCGCAAACAACTTAAGCGATGACAGACCCCCATGTTATATCCCTTCCGTCGCCTCAAAGCCATCCAATCTTCGAATAAGGACTCAAAGATGGAAAGATCCAAGGATTACCTTCTCATTCAAGTAATAAAGCTGTCGATCCCCCTTCTTTCGCCACAACATACCGTCTTTTAAGCTTTGGGGTCTTGTTATGGGCAGGTTAGGCATGGGAAACCTTGTTTTAGAAGCAAAGCCGTTTGGAAACAGAGCTCAATATTGGAATGGTCAAGGCCCAACGGCGAGACCTTGGATATCTCTGTTGTTTCACTGTTCAATGTAGAAAATTTTATGCGATATGTCAATACCAATGTTTTCTGGTATGGGGCTTGTGGTTGAGAGCTTTCCAACGAGCTTTAATGGTTATCTGATGTTCCTTTGGACAAGTCTCTCGACAGTTAGTCCCTAATTGTTTGCTTTTTCGTTTGCTTTTTCGTTTGCTTTTTCGTTTGCTTTTTCGCTTGCTTCTAAACATTTCAAACGGCCAGGAACATCAAGGGGATGTCGTAACCACTCATACGGGTGCGGTACGTCTGCGGCTTCAAAGTACTCAGCCCCTCTTCTCTAACTCGGCTTTTATCTAACTTGACAACGAGATGAAGTACCATGGACTTCCAACGTCTTCTCCATGTTTATTTTTATCATCTCATGTTCTAAGCGACGTAACATCGATCGAGCAGCGCATCGTAAGATCTTTTCGCCTCTTCTTTCCCCGTACCAGATATCTTTTCCAGGGTCCCTTGATTTCCCACCAAACGAAGCATGGTCCCTTCCCGCAGCAAGTCTTGTTTCCCCTTGACCTCTATAAACCTAGCTTTCACCTCAATGGCTGACTTCTAACCAACCTGTCGATCTTTCCTCCTAAAATTCTCCTATCACCTCACAAAACGCGTGAATAGCTGAGCTTAGACGCCTCCTTTCCATGGATATTTCCATGCTTTCAGGTACGCATCTCTCATATATGCAGCCTTGATATAGGATCTAGCCCTGTGCATAGAGCATATGGTTCTATGGATCGTCATTTGAATTTCCGCAATATCATAGTCCCGTCCGCGTTTTTTGGTTTTTTTATACGGGAAGATGGGATTTATGATGACGACATGGACGAATAGCTGCAGCTGTTATGGCCTTGCGGTGAGGCATAAATCTTGAATCTTCTTTCTTTCATTGACGTGATCGACGACATCATCGCGTAGAGTAGAAGTACCTATGACGATCTCTCCTTTTCAACGAATACATTCCTTGAATATGAATCCGGAGCATAGATGGTGGATTCTCTTTAAGATTCTTCTATAAGATGAACTAGATTCCCCTTCCAAAGCACATCATTCAACCCATCAATCTCATCATCTTCTCTTCCTTGCCTTACAGCACCCAATCTTCAATTACTTTAAACCAATCAAACTCAAACACCCTACACCCATAATCATGAGAACCTCATTCATCACCCTCTCTGCTTTCTTTGCAGGTGCATCTTTCGCTATCCCTGCTACCCTTACTCAACGCCAGACGGGAATCTGCTCTACGGCTCTTGATACTCCACTTTGCTGTGATGTCGACGTCCTTGAAGTTGCTGATTTGGACTGCGAGCCTCGTAAGTCGCCTACTTCCTCCCTCCACACTCCTTCCTAGAGATACCATACTAATATAAGAACAGCACCAAGCGTTCCGACAGACATCGTCAGCTTCGTGAACATCTGTGCTGCCGTGGGAAAGATTGATATGTGTTGCCTGTTGCCTATCGTAAGTCTTTCTTCCTGTCCTTCTACCTGAGAAAAGTTCTAACGAGAAGTCCAGTTGGATCAAGGTCTCATCTGCACCGCTCCATAAACGAACACAGCAAAAAGCCTTATTCATTCAATATTCCGACTTCGAAACGTGCTGTCTTGAGTGTTTCTTAGGAAGTGACTTTGTATTCGCTTGGTATGCTGGATGTGGAGAGGAAGAAAAGCAACAAAAATGTGCTATGATTTTCCCTTTTTTTAACTCTTTGGTTGTTAAGGATAGGAATGGAGGTTAGAAATTATCTAGGCAACATATAATCGTCTTAATTTTTTTTTTTTTTTTTTTTTTTTCCAAAACGAAGTGTCGATCTAAATACCAGGTATCTTTTGAATTGTGTTTTTGGATTGCTACAATATATCTGTCTAAGCAAGGGTTAAATTCCATTTCTACTACCACTTACCTGTCCTGCAATCATGTCTAAACTTGGGCCGTGACACAGAATTACTTAGTAATTATGCAACGGAAATTCTGCTGTGTAGCTGTTTGCTACAAGATTGACTTGTCCTGCTTTTTTCAAGTCTCACTTCCTCTTCCTTTCCTCACTTCGCATCTAACCTCGAAGATCAAGGGAACGGATACATGCATTGTACTTTGGCTGTCCACAAATATATATATATAGTGTTTCGCGAGTTCGAGTCAAGTCCGGACTTGAGGATATACTAGCTAGATTCAGACTCGATTCATAGAAAAAAACACTGGCATGAATAACCTCTGTTGAAGTGAAAGCACGCTAGAAAAGAAGGATAAACGACATGGTTTTCATTATTACTCTATGCATTAAATTACATAGAGCTAGACTCGAGAGTTCGACGAATTTAAGATTATGATTCGGATGCAAATTGCTTGAATAGCTTCAATTGCACAAAAGGCGGTGAGAGCAATAGAGTGAGAAATGGTGCACTAGCAGGTGGCCATAAAAGTCTATTTATTAATTTTCCTTAGGTAATTTAATAAGAAGATTATCTAATAGGCCTTAGGAGCAAAATAATTTAGTTTGCCTTATTTCTTTAGGATAAATTTAGTAGCTTATTTCTAATATTTAGGGTAATTTAAATGATCCGGTGGTGTCATTATGGGCTGTACCTCCGTAGGTTAATAGTCCGTCATAGCTTGATTTGGATTCAAGATTTTCGGGAAAGGAAGTGTTCGTTCTCGTTGTATGGTTTGATATTGTATCTTATCTTTGCTATTTCCTTGAAAACTACCGAGTCTTTTTCCACGGCATGCTGCTCATGGTTCTATTTTATGACACGAGTACTTGCAAGGACGGCATCGTTGGTAGAAATAGAGTGCTGTTAATATTGTGACCTTAGGGGAGAGACTATAAGACTTGATCTGAAAAAGTAGACAATTCGGGATGAAATTTAAATGTTAAAATGAGTTGGAAATGAGGCAACTTTATGGTAAAGTGGCATTCCCATGTCCTGTCTAGATATAAATAGGCAGATAGGATACTCTATTCAGAATGAACATACCATGAGGTGAAGTCATAAACAGAAATATTACTATCGACAATCTATGAGGTATTCCAAAATACAATGTACCCGTCACCTTTTCTCCGCTATATATTCACATGAATTTACGCCGCCATCTCCTGCTCCTTTCCCCTACTTCCCCTCCATGTAAACCCCGCCCATATGCCCATATCTCAATACTAGTATACTATTACCAAGAATGACTCAAAAGCAAAACAAACTTTGTATCCCAAAAATGGTATCCAAAAATCCCGCACAAACACGCAGTACGCTATCAGATCAAAGCAACACAATTCCAAAATGCCAAATGATCAACAAAAGAGAACCACCACACATAATTCCCCGGTTGAGACAGATAAAACCCACCCTTATGAGGTGGGAAAAAGTCATGCCTCCACTGAATAATTATCATGCTTTCTCCCTACAATCCAAACACTACCACTTTCCCCAAAAACCGCCAAAGAAACCCACTCTAGGTTGAGATAGACTTTTAACAGAAAACGAAGGAAAAACAAATTGACGACAGATTCCTCCCATGAGTATAATTGACATTCCACCTCGATGGAAAAATAAAGGTGGAGATAAAAATGAATCTAGGCGAGCTCGGATCCATCAATAACGTGGAAATGTCGAGCCTTGTTTTCTGAACTTTTGTTTCTCAAAGTATGAGAGATGACTTTTGAAGTTTTTGACGAACAGATAGTCGAGGGTTAAGGTTATTCACATGATATGACAAGCGTCATATTGTTCAGCTTTTTTTGGCCCTGAGGAGAGTTATTAGCAAGATATCTACTTGAAAGCATGCATAGAATGAAAAATACCTTTTCCCGACGGCTTAGAGGGCTTACCAGCCATCCAACCTAAGACCCCTTTCGAAGTTGTTGTCGGCCTGCTCTTAGGTTTTGGTGCCACAGTTACTATGTTTGGGTTCCCTGATGGATGGAATCCTGCGGGTGGACGTGGAGGTTGACCACCAATCCAGCCTGGTGGAGCCGGCGGAGGCGGCCCAGGCGGCCCAGGCGGACCCGGTGGTGCTGGGCCTCTGTGGCCCGCAGGAAGTGGTCCTGGTCTCATGCCGCCGAATAGTGGGTGTGCATGACCAGCATGTCCCCGACTTCTCGGTCGTTGATGGGGATCCAAACCGGGAGTTGGATTTTGAGCTGGTGGAGGCCCTGGAGGTCGTGGATCTGGCATGGGCCACATGTGCATGGTAATTGACCAATCTGGTTCGATCATTGTTTCCCATACTTGTGGAAGAATGATTTCTCCATTTGGACCAATCAAGTCGTAATGACCCTCTTGGACTTGAGGACCGATGATATCGACGTGGAGAAATGCTTGCTTAATTAGATCCTCCATGCCTTGCCAAGTCGCACACAAGTGGAAAGGAAAGCTAAACTTTCGTCCCACCGCATCCTTAAACTTAATGGGCTTCTTCTTTTCTTCTGGTGGTGGTTTCGCTAAAGCCGCTGCGTCAGCAGCCTTCTTTTGCTCAGCTTCTAGTTTTTTCAATGCCTCTTCGCCTCCTTTCTTCAATGCAGCTGTTTTCTCCTCCTCGATTTTCTTTTCCCACTGTGCCTTTTCAGCTGCCTTTGCAGCAGCAGCTTCGGCATCTGCCTTTTCTTTCGCGTCTTTTGCAAGCCTTGCAGCTAATTCATCTTGAGCCTGCTTCATCTTCTTCTCAAGATCAGCCTGCTTTTCCGCCGCTTCCTTTTCTTTGTCTTTGACTTGTTTCTCTAACTCTTCCTGTTTCGCCTTGGCTGCCTTTTCTAATTCCTCCTGCTTCTCTTTAGCGCTTTTTTCTAATGTTGACATTGCTTCATTGGAAATTTTCGCCCACGTATCCTTTTCCTCCTTCAATCTCTTTGCTGTCGCGGCTGCTTCCTCGGCATCTCTTCTTTCCCTGGCTTCTCTAGCATCCCTTTCTGCAATTTGTTTCAGGGCCGCAGTATGCTCACTCTCTAAACGCTTTCGCTCCCTTTCGTCATCGAGCCTTTGCATTTTGAATTCTTCCTGCATCTGATGCATTCTCAGTCTTTCCTGCTCCTGAACCTCCATCATTTTTGCTCTCTCGGCTACAATCTTTCGTTCTGCTTCAGCATCTGCGACCGAAGATGAATCGACAGGTGGGGGATATGGAGAGGGATAGTACCCGGGAGACATCGCGGATGGTGGTGGCATTCCATTTGGTATGTAACCTGGGTAACCTGGATAGCCTTGAGGAGGATAATGCATCACCTCGTGACCTACATATCCAGGCGTGTTGTGCCCAGAATGATGGGGCGGGGCATTGAAGTAGCTTGCACCGCTTGGACTCTGCGCAGGAGCAGGCGAGAAGGGATTTGATTGGGGATACTGATAACCACCACCATAAGGTGTAAGAGCTCCGGGTCCTGCCCCAAAAGGTGGAGCATATGGTCCACCCCCAGCCGAATAAGAGCTAGGCGCATAGCCTACTGGAGGTAGCCTTCCACCATAAGGAACCGGTGGTGGTGCAGGATAGCCTCGGCCATAGCCCGGGTAGTCTTCTAAAGGATCCACGCTTGAAGGGGGTATCGGCGCAGGGTGCCGATGTACACGGGAGACGGGTGGTCGATGAATTCGTTCAGAGGTCGTGTTCCTCCGTGATGGTCGGTCTTCGGGCGGTGGTCGACTGCGACTTTCGCTTGTTCTGTATCGAGAGGATCGTCGGGGTCGAGAAGCGGATTCGGAAGGTTCAATTTCATCTGAATATACAGGATCCCAAGTATCGTCTAGACCGTCAGAAAATTCCTGGCTTCCAGCTGAAGGAACGTGGACACCAGTACCTGATGAGCCCTCGGAGAATGAGTTTGAGCGTGAATTTGAGGCAGAGCGAGAGGAGTTGGAAACAGGGGATTGCCTTGTGTCAATGGTAATTCGGGTTCCTCCCCTGTTATTCGTTAGTTAAATTCCAGACCGCCAATGTTGTCAGGAAGGGGTTGCGGTATGCGAAGGGCCACTTACGGCATTGGGATAAATGTGTTCAAGGAATTATCTCTCGCTCACGACTTTCTACTTGAGAGAGTCGGAGCGATTGATATCCTTAAAAGGTGGGTTGAAATGGGGGCAGTTCCTGCCCAAGGGGAGGTTCCCCAATCGCAGAATCGTCCAGCTGTCCGTTCGGACAGTGCAGCAAGACACGGGTCAATCGTGAGCAGCGATGGAAAGAATAATTAGGGGTCGTCTCGTCTGATCAATTGCTTGAAGTTTTGTAGCTGGTGTACGTCGTTCTTTCGTTCGCTGTCAAAAGTGGTGCGGGTTGTCGCGAAAAGACTAAATTGGTCGAGTTTGAATGCAAGAGGATTTGGTTTGGGAGAGGCGCAGATGTCGGTGTATATAGATGGTATGCAGTCCCCGGCTTGGGTTGCAGTCCTTGCGCGAGTCGTGTGAATTAGAATTACTGGACTGCCGGATTGCTGAAGTGAGGCGTACGATGCGGCGTGAGGAGGTGAAGAGAAATTCTTGAAATCTGAGCGAGGGGTCAAATTAGTTAGTCGATTGTCAATCAATATAAGCGCGAATGCCCCTTTTTCGAGGCATAGTAGCTTTGCTTGCTCCCTTCAACCCTTCTCCTCACTATGCACAAGCGGGAAGGTGATCAAAAATTGGAAGATCTCAAGCGACAGATGTCCTCTTGAATAATATGTATGTACCTTGTGCGTAATACGAAGATCAGATATAACTTGCCTTGACCTATTCGAGACGTCGAGGAACCGGGTTCTCCTAGTGGCGTCTGATCTCCAGAGACAAGTGTAAGACTACTTCTAGGCAAATAGGGGCCCGAGGCTGGCACCCGAGGTGAGGCTAGAAGGATTATGCGATTAACCTAGAAGGAATGAGTATTTTGGCTGCAAGTCCCAAAGCCTTGGTCCTGGTCTTTCTTGGCTTGTCTCGGCTTGGGTCCTGATTTTGGTTCTAGTCCTGATCCTTGGATATGCAAAAAAGATTGGCGACGATGAAAAAAGCAATCTGAAAAAGCTATGGAATTTTATGTTGTGAAATCCGGGGGGGTGTTGTTGATTGTTTGGATGTTTGCCTCAACAACTGGAAAATATGTGTTGCTGGGTGGATTGAGGGGTACTCGGTCTGCTGATGAGATTTCAATAGGCTGCTGGAGTGCACGCACAATGTAATCCGTGGCAATCTGCAGCAGAAATGGAAGCACAGTATGCAAGAAAAAGAGCAAGGAGGCTTTTGATAAAGAAAATGAGCGAAATTATGGGGTCCGGAGTGTCCTGATGGGAATGGAGTCCAAAAGAGAGAGGGCTCTCTTTTCCTTCAGCGGTCTGTCCTGTGTGGGAATTTTCTAGTTGTGTGGCGGTATTGGCACAAGTACATGATACTTGAGCAAAAATGACTAGCGGTGGAGTGATGTAACACAGCAGGAGAAGGAATTTCAAATTGAGCGTGCAATTGCTTGGTCTTGAATAACTTGGTCGAAGGTTAGCTGTTGTAATCTCACCTACATGCTTCGACGGCTGAATTTATCTGTAATTTACTAAGTGCGTTGTCACGTATCCCGAGACATCTGAAGAGTCATTCACAGCCCATTTTCCTAGTCTAAGAGCCTCCATGAAAAAATCCTCCCCCGATTTCGGCCCAAAGTGTTCGAACTGCGCTGTGGTTGGGCTGGAAGTGCCCAATTAGGTCTTGTTGCACCCTATTCCGGTCAATTGGGTTGCGTGCTAAAATGTTAAGGGTGTCTAGTGGAGCCAGCAATACGGCTCTACCCGCTTTCCCACGGCGCTGACATACGGCAATTCCGGTCCATGCGAAAGAAAAACCTGAAGTTGGAAAGGATGGAATCATAGAATTTCCCCATCGTTGGCTTAACCTGAATCCAGCCCTTGCATCAAGATGATCCCAAACATGAATGTCGCGTTGTCCCAGGAGAAAAGTGATGTGCCTTGCATGTTCTTTGTGTGTATCGATACATATCAGCGAGTAATGGGAGTTGCGTCTAGCTCCAGTAAGGATTTAGCAGCGATGATCTCTGCTTCATGGTAACCCTCCCATCCAGCCTCTACTCCTGCACTCCGCCGGACTATCTCCGCCAATTTCGCCGTGGCTGTTTCATTGAGTCGCTGTACTGTTTTGGTGTCTAGTAGAGCCAATCCAGTATCTGATTTTGATTGTCGAGATAATGGTAGGTTACTGAGGAGTCGGTTACTCGTCTAACAGCATCAGTAAGGCTCTTTTCAGAGAATTTGCCACCTACCAATTTTAATCCATAAAAGCCACGAAGATAATCGTCGCATAATTCAATGCTCCTGCAGAACCTTCGGAGTGACTCGGCCAGATACTTGTCGGAATTGGAGTCGTTCACCGTCGCTGCCATGTAGAGAATCTCACCGAGTCGAGCATGGATCTATGACAGATTAGTCAGCGTGCGATGTGTAATGAGATTCAAGAGGCCACGAACGTTCCACGCATAGGGCGTAATCAGAAGGACCTCTTCCAGGCTGAAAATAGCTTGCGGGTACATTCCCTGCAGTACATAGAGATCTGCCAACTCGGCCCATGCTTCTGCGTCGGTGGGGGAAGAGGCAATGAATTCGTTGAGTGCAGTAATCGCCTCGACGGGTTTATTGAGAGATCTTAATAGGGCGATTCGACGTTTGGACACAGGCTGGGAGGATTAGCAAGTACCAATAGAGACATGTCCTACGACCTACCATATTACTCGCATCATCCGCCAGTATCTTCTCGTATTGCTTGAGTACCTTTTTCAAGGCTGCCTCATCCTCAGCGACAGCTTCTTGGAACAGTCCCCTTAACGCCATGACTCTTTCATTGCTGGCACCAAATCTCTCTGTCAGCCTTACCAGGCAGAGATGTGCCGATTGTTCATCGCCGGTGCGCAGGCATGAATGCATAAGGTTTTCGTAGCTGCTCCATAATTCTGGTGATTCCGAAGTGGAAAACAGAGATCCCAGGGAATATGAAGAAATTGAGGAAGGTGTATTCTTTAATAACCTCGGAGCTTGTTGAGAAAGTTGTAATGCAACGGCTGGTGAGAGATGAGCCGGGGGATGTAATATGGAGGAGCTCATTATGATGATGATTCGGACAGAAAAGAAGTAGCTGTGGTTATTGTAAAAGGAAGTAGTAAATTACAATGTAATAACTTGACAAGCTAAAGTTTCCTCTTGGTTCCTCAATTCTAAGGCTTGAATAATTCTGCTTGGCTGACGTTGGTGGGGGAATTGAACATTCAGCTCTTAAAAAAGATCTCGAAACGTCCCATCATGAACACTTCTGTGTACCTTTCTTCGGATTTCAATAAAACCTAGCACCCCATTTCCTATGGATGGTCGACGCATGAGCTTCAAACTTCACAATGTGCGCCCCTCCCACAAAGTGTTTCTCCCCATTTTAGAAGCTATCCTCATAATTGATAGGTTTGAGAAATCCCTGTACGACCTAATCCGAGGTCTGCGGAACCATAAGGGAAATGAGAAGGAGTATATTCAGAATAGTCTGAAAGAATGTCGGGCAGAAATCCGAGGACAGGACATGGGTTAGTGCATGGAGAAAATTAATATGGAATGTGTGCTAATGGAATATCTACAGACCTCAAGGCCACTGCGCTTTTGAAACTCGTGTACCTCGAAATGTTCGGCCATGATATGTCCTGGGCATCCTTCCACGTGCTAGAAGTCATGTCTTCTTCGAAATATCTTCAAAAACGAGTGGGATACCTAGGGGCAGTACAGAGCTTTCGACCTGATACGGAAGTGCTAATGTTGGCTACAAATCTGTTGAAAAAGGTAATCTCTAGAACGAGAGCCCTCGGAGATCTACACTGACAGTTTAAAGGACTTGACATCTACCTCTGCAACAATAATGTCCTTACCAATAGTTACTCTACCCCATATAATTACTTCATCTTTAGCTCTTTCAGTCCTCTCAGATCTTCTCCCACGAATGTCCCACTCACAACCTGCAATACGGAAAAAGACTATTGTGACTCTCTACAGACTAGCACTAGTATATCCAGAAGCATTACGGCCTGCGTGGCCAAAGATTAAAGAACGATTAATGGACGAAAGAGAGGACCCCAGTGTAACAGCTGCAATTGTCAACGTTGTTTGTGAGTTGGGATGGCGGAGACCGCAAGACTTCTTGCCCCTGGCACCCAGATTATTCGAGCTTTTGGTGGACTCGGGGAATAACTGGATGGCCATTAAACTGATTAAACTTGTCAGTAAACCTCTTTTCGCACTAGTATATATCTAACAGAGTTTAGTTTGCTACCCTCACTCCTCTTGAACCTCGATTGGTACGAAAACTGCTACCTCCCCTTACATCGCTAATTCGTACTACCCCTGCCATGTCACTACTGTATGAGTGCATAAATGGTATCATTCAAGGTGGGATATTAGATAGCAGTGATGATTCTGCAGGAGGTGATGAAATTGCCACGCTTTGTGTAAGCAAGTTACGGAGCATGATTATGGTGCAAGATGATCCAAATTGTGAGTGTTCTCTCCTCGTATGTTCGATATGTACTGAATTATTTCAGTAAAATACGTTGCGTTACTGGCTTTCAACAGAATTGTTCTCACGCATCCCTTCCTTGTCGCCCAACAAGAAGATGTGATCATGGATTGTATCGATAGCCCCGATATATCCATTCGATTACGTGCTCTAGATCTTGTTGTAGGTATGGTCAGCAGTGACAATTTGATGTCAATAGTGGGTCGCTTGATGAGACAGCTACGGAATTCACCCTCGATGCCAGCTGCGGCGGTCAACAATCAACACCTAGGAACCATTGAACCAGCAGCTGATTCAGATGAAGAGTCTCCTGAAGTGGCTATCAAGCCAGCCAATGGAACGTTCCAAGATCCCCTTCTCCCTGATGAGTATAAAATTGATGTCATCAATCGAATTCTACAGATGTGTTCGAGTAACAATTACGGCAATCTCGTTGACTTCGATTGGTATCTGGATATCTTGATACAGCTTGTTCGAAATTCCCCGGTTCCAAGTCAGACATCACGCGACTTAGAGACTGAAACTGAGTCGAAATCTTCGTTGCACATTGATATATCTCAAAGAGTTGGTGACGAACTCCGAAGTATCGCGGTCAAGGTGAAGGCAGTCAGATCACAGGCTGCAAAAGCAGCTGAATCGATATTAATTTTAGCATTCAACGACAACTCGTCCCAGCTTACTTCATCCAGTGGAGCTATAAGACCAATCTCTTGGATCGTGGGAGAGTATGCATCCCATTTGAGCTCCCCAGAAGATACTTTGAAGGCCCTCCTACAAATAACTAGAAGTACAGCTCCAGCTGAAGGGCTCATTATCTATCTTCAGGCTCTGCCTAAGATCTTCGCGATACTGGCCGGGGACGAGCAGATTCCATGGACACTAGAACGAAAGACGATGATATCCCTCTTGATGGCTCGTATAATTCATGCTCTGGAACCTCTAGCAATGCACCCGGACTTGGAAGTCCAGGAGAGGGCAGTGGAATTTTCGGAGCTTTTGAAATTAGCTGCTGAAGCCGCATCTAACCAGGACACCTCCTCGGAAAGTAACGTACTCGAGGCTCCCTTACTTTTAACACAGGCAATCCCATCTCTGTTTACAGGACAAGAACTCAATTCGGTTGCTCTTGGTGCCCAGAAGAATGTACCAGTTCCTTCCACACTTGATCTAGATCAACCAATCAATCCGAATCTTAGCAACCTTTTGAGAGCGGTAGAGTCCTTTTCATTTGACGAACCAGATCAAGACGAGTTCGAGGTTTATTATCATCAGCAACCGCCCTCAGCTAGCACAGCAATCTCATCAGAACCTGCTATCAATCGTTTAGGAGGGGCTGATGAGCCTGTGCATTCCTATCAACAAGGTAGCGAAGAATCCTATCTGGATCCTGACATCGTCGCACGGCGGCGAGCAGAGCGCATAGAAAGGAACAAAGACGATCCATTTTACATTGCACCGAATGATGGCTCCGGAATGTCTACACCACTACACAATATTTTACAAAGCAACAATGGCCATGACTTAGATCTCGACGCAATACCAATTATGCAATTAGATCTTGGCAAAGCCAGTTTACATGCATCCGAACCTAAAAAGCCATCGGTCACAAAAGCTCGCCAGCGGATACAGGTTGCGGCGGACGAAACATTGCCTATTAGTGGAAGTTCAACACCTCGTAATGATGACTCAGAAAATAGCGCAGATGGATGGTCACAGAGGCCAAGAAACCCCAAAGCAAAGCAATCGCTTTTGCAAGTAGATTCCAGCCATATTGGATCATTCTCTCTTGAGGGTGACAGCACGAGTGGCATTGATTTTGAGCGTCAACAAAAAGAAGACGCTGAAATGGCCAAGGCCATGCGGGAAGTCGAGAAATTGAGGTTAGAGATGCAACGCGCGAATGAAAGAATTCAAGCTGCTCAGGATGTTCCTTCCGGTGGTACTTTGGTCAAGAAGAAAAAGAAGAAGGTGCCTAAAGCTGCTGAAGGAGGTGGTGAGGTTGTGGTAAAGAAGAGGACTAAAAAGGCGGTGATCGGAGAGGGACAGGGTGAGGCACCTTCACCGGTTGTTGAGACAGTCAAGCCGAAGAAGAAAAAGAAGTTGAAGGTCGAAGAAGAAATTTTAGGACCCACAGAGGCGTAGTTAGTATGGTGCATAACATAGGCATGTCGAGAGGATACCCAGTCAAATACTCATATTTGTACAATTCATATATATATAAATTACTCCCCCTTTAGCCCCGTCGAGGCTTGGCTTGGGCTTGTAGACCTTATCGCTTATCTTAGCGCCAAAAAAATAACTCGTGCTCGAATTTTCTCCAACTTCCAACTCCAACCAACAATTAACCTCTGACATCCACCATTCAAGATGGAAGACAATGTGAACTTCATTTCTTTAGGAGGGGTTGATAGTACAGCTCCTTTTGACCGACAACTCGACAAGAGGATTAACCAAAAGAAATTTGGCACTCGAGCTGTTGGTCCTCGAGGTCCTAAACCAGCTTTGGACAAACTAAGAGTTGAACGACGAATTAGTGCTACGAAAGGTGTGTTACTTTCTCGATCATACAATAGACCTGGAAATTTGGATTGAGGGGAAATAAAAGAGCAAATGCTAATTGATATTTACAAACAGAGGAGAGATCACAAATTGCACGCGAGATTCGAAAGGCAGCAAGAAAAGAAAAGAAGCAGGTAAAGTCGGAAGCTAAGAAGCAGAGGAAGGTCAATGATATTTTGCATCGGCGTGCGGTAAGTTTCAACAATCTAATCATTGGAACTTAGACAATTCCTAATATGTTTGTTTGTAGAACAAAAATCCCGAGAAATATACCAAGAACAAAGATCGTAATCGCGAACGCAAGATCGCTGCCGAACGTTACAAGATTCGACAACTTGCTGTCGAGCAAGTGCGGAAGTTGGCTAAGATACATGATCCTTCTGGAGTGTCTTTCAATATTGCGCCTGTAAAACCGAAGGCAGACAAGGTGGAAGTCAACACCGTAAACACACCTGAGAACCAAGCTAGTGCTGTACTTTCGAACAAATATGAGGGAGTGAACCCCGAGAGACTTGCGAACCTGGGTGCCCAAGCACCAATAGTTGTCGACAAGCTAGCAAAACTGGAGGAATTAAAGAAAAAGGGAATGAGCAAAACACAGATGAAAAAGCAATTATCTCTTTTGCCTAAACCAGTTTCTCCGAAGCCGACACTTCCAGAAGGAATTGAGATTCCGTTACAGAAAGGAGAGGAGAATTTTTTGGCTTTGTGGGACCTTTCGGATCAGCAGATTTTGGACCGAATTGCAGCCCAGAAGCGAGCCAGCATCAGTGCAAAGAAAGCTTTTAGGAAAAAGCAACAGGATGAGTCAAAAATCAACAAGCGATTGAAGAGGAAGAAGAGAAATGCCGAGAAGATGGGTCTTGAATGGAATCGTGAGGCGGCTTTGAAGGAAATTGAGGAAGAAGACAAGAGGGTGGAAGCCGAGAGGGAAGAACACAAAGCTGCCCGCAGAGCCAACAAGTCCAAGGATGCCAAGGGTGGAGATTCTTCAGAGTCAGAGTCAAAATCAGAGTCGGGTTCTGATTCTGATAGCTCTGAGAGCGAAGGAGAGGAGGCCGATTCAAAGTCGACTGAAAAAGAAGCCACACTAAAAGCTAAGAAGAGCAAAAAGTCTGAACCGGCTATAGAACCTGAAATCGAGCAGGCTGAGTCTACCCCCAGATCCAAGGGCAAGGAGTCCAAGAAGAGCAAAAAGTCCGAGTCAGCTCCTGAAATTGAGATGGTAGAGCCTACTTCCACATCTAAGGCCAAGCCAGAAGCTACACCTAAGAAGAGCAAGAAGTCGAAGAAGGCCGCTGAGCCTGAAATCACTGAAGATAATGGCAAAAAGTCCAAGAAATCTAAGAAGCGTTCAAGTGAGGATTACGATGCCGAAGAGCCTCAATCCAAGAGAGCTAAAAATTCCAAGAAATCCGACCCCGAAAGTACTGAAGAAGCATCCAACCAAGTCCAATCTGAACTTCAAGACTCCCTCGCACCATCTGTCCCACCTCCCAGACCCCTCCAATTCTTCAAGCCCGTCAAACCCAAGCCCCTCGACGAGAAAGCCAAAAAGCGTGCTTTCAAACGAGCAGCTAACTCCGCCAAGGCCCTTAGAAAGAGCGGACTTCCCGTTCCACCTTTAGAAGAATTGCAACGAGAACAGATTGAACGAGCTGAAAGGAAAGCTATCAAGACTGCAATTAAGAGAACGAAGAAGAAAGAGGCGAATGTTATTTTGGCTGCGAATGGGTTCAGGAGGCCGCCCGTAGAAAGTAACGATGATAAATTGGATAGGGAGATTGCCGGGAGAGAGGAGAAATTGAGAATGGAGGCCGAGATGGAAGCTAAGGCCGTAGAGAAGGCTGAGAAGAGTGGAAAGAGAAAGCATGCTTCTGAGGAGCCGGAGGCCGTTGAACCTGTTGAGAAGGTGCACAAGAAGTCTAAGGTTGCAACTAAGGAGGTCGAAAAGCCAAAGATGAATGAATCCGGTGCTTCGCAATGGAACCCAGATGCCCTAGAGGGAGATGAGCAGAGAAAGAGTAAGTTCTTGAGATTGCTTGGTGCAGGAAAGGAAGGTAATACGAGTACGGCTGAAGGTAGCAAGAAGGGTGAGAAAGGGGATAAGAAAAAGGAGATTGATAAGGTCCAGCGGGATTTGGAGAAGCAATATGAGGCTGGTATGAAGATGAAGCATGAGCAGGGTGGGAAGAGGAAGGGGTTGGGTGCCTAATCAATACTCTTCACTAAGTAAAATCACTTCTATCATCCAAATTCATAACTCATTTCTCTCCTAACCCGTTCTCCCCAACTTTCCCAATCATACAAACCCTTCCCCCTTTCAAGCCAGAAAAGGTAGCACATAGGTTACAATCTTCATTGGAAGGGATTGAGGAAAGACTGTTTGTACTCACAATTATACTCATCATCATCTTGACAATAACGCAAGCACAAAAGATAACCCTTCACCGCTCATCCAAGCGTTGTTAATTTCCATTCCACCTCACCTTACCTCTCATTGCGATTCCATCTTCTCGCTATCATCCTCCCTAGTATTTTACAAGTCCGAGTTGGACTTGAGGCGAGTTTAGACTGATTTCAACTCGCCTTCTATAAGTCCATTAGATCATTAATCGTAGAGTTCGAGTCGGATTCGCGAGTTTATAATAAATTCGAGGATACATTTTGGGGGTTGGCTAAGGAAATAGCATGCAAATTAGTAATATTTTGAAGCTATTCCCCCCGCCCCCCAAAACTAATATTATCTATTAATATTTCTCTTCTTGTTTTCTTCAGTTCAATCACACATCACATATTCAGATTTTTTCATGTATAAGATATAAGAAGTTATAGTACCCCTCTATTACCCCGCCATACCGGCTGACCTCCCCCTCTCTATATCACTAGCTATTTATTACTATGGGTCTCGAGTTGAGTCGAGCTCTTTTCTACAGCCAGATTGAAATTTAAAAGACCCTGAAGACTGGCTGACTGACTGACTGACTGACTGACTGACTGACTAGTTAGTAGTACTAGGTATAAGATTGTAAAATTTCTTGAAAAATTCAAAGGCATGATTAAAAAATGTTTCTTTCTATAAGATACCTGTATTGTTAGAAAAATAATCACTCATAGATATTCGAATCATCCCCTCGTGACAAAGAGAATAGAACTCAACCAAGCTAAATTAGATTAAACCACATATTTCCAATCATCCTTCTCCGGCATTCTAATTCGAAATCAGATACTAGCACGTTGAAAAAAAAAAAGGGGGGGGGGGGGGGGACTGTGTAGCTAGGTGGAGAATCATCCAATATATTTCTTAATCTCTATCTGTGTAATCCCTTTCTTCTCTCCCCCCCCGTCTCCATCACGCATCACCTCATCAAGAACATATATCTTCCCACAAAATCTATATATACAATCCCCTTACCCTTCCCCATACATCCCCTAGTCAAAGGAAGAAAAAATGAAGAGAGGAAAGAGGGGGAAGACAAAAAATCACTCGACCACCCATGAAAACGCCTCGCACCCTAAATAAAAAGCAACCCCTAGCAGGCAGAACAGACAAACAGACATGATGTTTCCTTCCAAAAAAAAAAAAAGGTTAAATCCTTCTAGTTTGCTTTTTCTTTTCGTTTCTTTTATTTATCTTCCATTCTTTTTCCTTCCTTTCCTCCTAGATCGTACACTCTTTCTTCTCTCTTTCGCAACGATAACATAACTAGAACTGACTTTAAACGAACTATAAATGAAAACCCCGAACCACGGAAACATCCGATGTGGAAAGTAGAGAGAAATACAACCGAGCCAAAATTCTCTCCTAAGCTAAGAGCGAAGAGGCAAGAAAGGAGGGTGGAAATGTTTAGAGATCATCAAACATCCCATCCAACTCCTCCAACTCAATGTTCTCAGGACTTCTCAAATCCCACTCCCCATGCTGCAGCCCATCGACCCTCCAAATCTCGACCCCCAAATCCCCATGATGTTCGAATGCTGCCGATCTCTGTTTACTTGCTTTCATCGCTGGAGAACTCGTAAGCGAAACGCTTGAATTCAGAACACCCAAACTCTTGCCCATTCCCCCAAATAGTGCTTCGCCTCCATCGATGGACATTTCGAATGGGATACCAGACATATCTGTATCCGAACCCATTTTCCGCTTTTGCATCCCGCGCGCCGTTTGTGTGAACTCCTTTTCGTCTTTTTCGAGGGGTGGAGAAGATGCGCGGTGGTTCTTGTACCGCAAGGGTTCGGTTGAGCATCCGGAATAGGAGCCTGTGGGTGTAGGAGGGGTGATGAGATCGTCGTCTTCGAATTCGGTCGAGGAAAGGTCGACTTCTGGGGAAGGAGACAGTTGTCGCCTTCGATCGGCATCGGCTTCGTCTGATCGGGAGGCAGATGAAATGGAAGGGGTTATGATTGCTCGATGGGATATTTGGGTGGGTGAAGGTATGGGTTGATGGGCATAGGTCGTTAGGTAGAAGTACGTTCTTCGAGGATGTACGGTTTCCAGCTCTTTGGCGATGGGACAGGGCGACTGGGTAGACCAGGAGCGCTTGAGGTATGTAGATAGTCGAGAGGAAATTATTGCAGATGGGTTTGCGGATCTGACATCAGGTTAGTGTTGGGTGGCGATTGAAAGGAGCTGAGAATTCTACTCACTGTTCCACAATGCGCACACCGAGAGACAGAATCGCAGCCAGTTCTTTCACCAGATGAGGCCTATTTCCCGTTTTTTGTAGCTGTATGATGACTCCTTCTACGATTTCATCATTTATGCCGCTCATATCAATTTCCCTGCGCTTTCCCTCCACTTCGTCGTCGTCGCCTTCGGGGTCGGGCGACGGAGGCGGCGTGTGCTCATATTTCAGAGGGACTGTCCTTGGAGGTGGAGGAGACATCGAGGGAGAATCGGCATGCGATCGCTTCATTTTTTTCGCCGGCGGCTGCTCAGGATTCAGCGCAGAGGAAGGCGGTGAGAGGCGTGCGGCCGCTCGTGAAGCATGGGAAACCGGGAGGTGTATGCCGAGGGATGGCAAAGACAGACTCTTTCGTCTTGTATTATACGGCATAGTTGCGGACTTTGTTTCTGCAGTCATGGGGATGGATCGATGCGACGAGAGATAGTTGGATGGTTGGGCGGTGCTTCGTTGCCGTAGGGGAAGAATGTTTGCGACGATCAGATTTGAAGAAGGGGCTGCTCAGTTTGTTGTTCCTGCACACCTGCACGCACAAGTGATCTTCGTAGCAACGGGTTAATTGCTGCGGTGCTTGCGATTGGATGCAGGGAAGTGCTTCGGAATGCACAGCAGGATGCTTGGTTGGTGACAGGATTAAGTATGTAAGACACTTTCTCTCTCTCTCTCTCTCTTTTTCCTGCCCTGTCCTGGGGTGGGTTTGTGTCGAGGGCGGTAAGGGATGCAGAGAGATGCAGATGCAGATGCGCCGACAGGGCCCCAAAAAGACCGCTATTTCAGGAGAGTGTGGGTGGAACTGGAAATATCGATGGCTGTCTGGTCTGGAAGAGCCCGTATACGTAGGAAGGGGCGTGGTATAGACGGTGAAGAATGGAATCGTGGGAGAGTTGCACGGATTCCCGGAGGTACGAATTTAAGTATATTTCTGGGTAGGTTAGTTCGTCAGTCGTTGCCCGCACGACGAGGATGTCAGGTGTAAATTTGAAGATTGAATGGCTATGGTGAAAGGAGCTGTCCGAGTTGGTGTTTCAAAATGTTGGATGATTATGTAGGGTAGGATCAAGGGGAGAGAAGAAGCATGCCGGGTGTTCTTAAAAGGGTGATGATAGAATGTACTCTAATCACTTGGGACTGTGCTAGCCTGATGGATGAATTCCTGCTCTGGGATTTCGATTTTAAGGGGGCGCGCAAGACCAAAAAAGGATGAAAGTGAAATAGGTAACGATCGCATGGGCTCTAGCTTTGTTGGTGAGGAGGCAGGGGGGGAATCCTTTTCTTGGAGGCGAAGGAAGAGCAAGACGAGAAGATCTAACTTTGGCTTCTTGACTATAGCTATAGCAGAATTCGGGCAGCAGCTTATCAATTAACTTCTTCTGCTAGAGCCATAAAACATCAAGGATAACAGTGGCCCCGAACGCTCTTTGAAGCCGAGAGCTGGGAAAGGAGGTGCAACATGGTAACTTCATGGGCCCCAGTCGCCAATACTTAACTCCTGCTGCAGGGGGAGATCTTGAAATAGCTTCAATCGTGAGAGTGAGAGAGGAGGACTCCAGTAGTAGGACCCTTAGCAAAAGAAGTACCCTCTGAGCGCAGCTTCAACTCTATGTCCAACTGACTACTAACGTGTAATCCTATTTTCTGTTGCGGTCCCTCGTGGCAATGGGGGCAACATCTCGCGCTTAGCCATGAAGCTCATACTCAATAGTTGAGTCATGTAACCAAAACGTCACCCGAGATGTCATAAAAAGGGAAAAGTAAAGAGATCAGCTGGCCCTTTTGCGCCATTAGTAGCAAATGCCGCCTTGATCTCTTCCTATTTCATCCAACCCGTAAAGGATGATATTTCAAAGTTCTCATGTTCCCATGCTCCCCAAGCTCCATGCTCCCCATGTCTCCCATCATCTAAGATCTCACTCCGGGACTTCGCCCTTGACCCGTTGGGTTGTTGGCCGAATTTCACTGTTGACCCTGAAACCTTGTCGATCCACTGATTCAGCACTTCCGCTCGGACGGTTTGACCTCGAAGCATTTTAGCCTTGCAGGCTATTAGACCAATTGGAGAAATATCGTGACCGTGACCGTGGCCGTGACCGTGACCGTGTAGCCGTATTCAGAGGCAAGGCCTTCCAGAAATTCCATGGAAACGGCTACCTCATCATTATTTTTCTTGTCAACCCCGGCGTCTTGATTAGCCGTCAAACAGAAGGGAAGAAGAAGAAGGAGAAAGAAGCATCAGCTACAATCACATATCACAATAGCGATATAGTATTGCAGAATGGCACTTCGTTTTGCCTTGGCTCTACTGTGATTCGTGAGAATAAGCTGCACTGCACTTATGTCATACGGAAAGGATCCTACGATCGATCACAATAATATCTGGTTGCGCGGCAGCATCATATGCACGACTCCACACCGAACGTCCCCCCTTTTCCCACAGATTGGAGGCGAGGCTCTGACTCGTCTGATAAGATGCCCCTCTTAAACATCGTTGGAATTTCGCAGCCTCCCCACCAAAAACCCACCAACGAAGGATTCTTTTCCTTCCCTTTCTTCTATCCATCAGCTCACTTGCTATTTCCATACGTCCCTAAAGAAGCAATCCGCCGAAAGCACTCCGCAAAACTAGCAACGGCCTGAACGAGCCTGGCCCACAGCATACCCTTCCGAGCGAGAAGCCCCTGAAAAAAAGATTGAGGTGGTTGATGGTCAGCAACAAGCGCATCTGACTCGCACATCAACCACATGGGAAAGTGGTCAAAAAAAAAAAAGAAAAAAAAAAAGCAAGTATGGGTTGCATAATACACATACGTGCATATGCAAATCCATCCGGCTTGCATATTGCGAATAGCCGATCGACAACTCAAATGCCAATGAATTGTTGCGCTCTCGCCGTCAAAAGGCAGCAGGATATGGCAGGCCAGCTATCCAAGAAAATGCAAGACTGGGACCGTAAGGCAAATAGCGGTAAAGCAAGTTGTCTTCCGTTACACTTCTCTCTGGCAGGATGGCGTCAATCACATACCAATAGAACGGTTAAGGACGCCTCAAACGGCTATAGTTGAAGGCCTCTTCAGCCAAGTGAACACGATTTCATATGGAGATATGCTGTCAGATTGTGCGATGAACAAGCTATATTTGAGCTTCAATTCAACCCTTACTCACCCCCCGTCCACTCGAGCTCTCTACCGAAACCCAAATTCTACATTTAACCAGTATGCCGGTAAAATCTGGGGAGATCTTGACAATCGCTTGTTTTCCCTTCCTCCTTTCGTCATTTTTGATCCCCCATTATTGGCCAAAGATGTAATATCGACTTCTGTCTTCGTCACGTGATATGATAACGTATTGTACAGAGTGGGATGACAAAGTGAAAATCCTACGGTGGAAAAGCACAACCACTTATCTTCCAGGACGCCTTTACTCCCGACGATCCCGAGTGTCTATAATTTCCAAATTTACTACCCCAATCATCTATTTCCAAAAGCCGCTATCTATCCAAACCGCTTCTATAAACGGGTACGTAGCACATGTTAACCGTTTCGCCTTCTATCCCTCGTTCCTCATTTTTCCGATCTATCCGTCCGTCTACTCACGTATTACTTTTCCACGCACAACCCATACACAAATCTACCTAGCTCATTGAGAGTGGGCTGGCTGTCTGTCTAGCTGTCGATCTGAGAGAAAGAGGGATGTATACGATAACGGATGTTAATGCAGCTTGCTTGACATGGAGTCATGCACATACATACCTCGGTAATACCTTATCTCCCCACAATGTTTACTTATCCTGCGCTGTTGGACGTGTAAGTTTGTTTCAACCCCTGGAATAGCTTCAAGTGGTTCGTTGGGAACTATCCCCACTGATGTCGTGCCATATCGTCGATAATGCCATCGTCTTTCTGAGAGGCAAACAACCCACCCTTCAGGAAGCATCCTCCAAGGATCAAATACTCCTTCGAGGATAACCCATCCCGTCGCTACACATATGCTACCCCTATAAGTTTACTTCACCGACCTTCCGTAGCTCTTACCGAAATCTACTCTTCAATCGTCTATTATCCAAAACAACTTTCTTTACAAGGTTGCGCTCCCGTCTCTCATTTGGTATGATCAAATTCTCATCTTCATTTGGGCAGCCGTTTGTCTCTCGCGTCAAGTCAAGTCACGCCTGCTTTATTTTTGGAAGGAAGCGTATCTCCCATTTATGGTGTTTTTTAGCAACTTCAAGTTACAGCTGTTATTACAACATATTCGCAATAGCCTGCTTTATGACATGATTTGCAGTCCCCTATATATAAACTCGCTACCAGTCATGATTCAAAGTTCTGGCATTCACATTCCACGCTTCACCAATACCCAGGATAAGATGACACTTCCAAATTCCTATTCATAACCATTTTTAAGCCCCACTTTATATATCTTATTGCTTCAATTTCCTACATCGAACAAAAGATCTCAAATCACAAATCCATTCAAAATAACATGCTCTAAACTCACACTTTGACCGCTATTTCCCTTACTCTTCCTGCCCCTTGCCTAACTCATCTGTCTCTGAGTCTATCTACCACCATTCCTCAATCTCCTCGATTCGTCTCCTTACTCACACTCACTTCTCCCATTCTCATTCAATCATCCTTTCCTTTCTTCTTCATCCTCCATCTACTTCTCCACCTTTTCATCTAACGTTCACTTCTACTCCATTCCATATATCCTCACAGCTTCTCCCCTTTCTCCCCCCTCTCTTCTATAACTTCCTCTACTCGTCCCTCACTCCTTCCCACACCTTTTCCTTTCTCTACATCCTTCCCTTTATCTCCCCCCCGTTCCTCTCTCAGCCGACGTTTCCCCTCTCCTCCACTGCAACTCTCGTGCGACCCATTAAATAATGACAAGGGTTCCATTTAAGACCCGTGGAACATGTGCGCGCATTTGGGAAGAGGGGTCTAGAGCTCCGAATTTATAGGAGAGGAAGGGGAGCAGAGCAGTTCACTGAAAGGAGGATGCAGAGCATTCCTCAGCGACTGGGAACCCGGGAGCGAGGGCTATTGACATCATCGGATAGTTCTTCGGGATAGGATTATTACGTGATTTTAATATTTGCTTGGTTTTAAGTTGTAATGGTAAGTAATGATGATCGAGAAATAGGGTTTATACACCCGTTGTTGGTAAGCCCATAGAATTACCCACACACCATGATTCGATTCGGTGGATGACGACCTATATACGATGGTGACTATGCAGTGACAATGATAGTGTGAGCCGGAGGTAGGTAGGTTTAGATGGTATTTAATTCTTCTGCTTTGAGTGAGTGAGAAATCGTATAGGAGATTTACTTCTATAGAAGTAGGAGCACTACTTTAATTGCCACGAGAGCGAGCTTAGCGATGAATTAGATATATGAATAGTGAGTACTTAACTGGGTTTCAATATATGTATAAAAAGTACTTTAAACGCCCTGATATTCCTCTCATCTTTCCTTCCATCAAAGCTCAGATCAGTAGTATATAAGCCTCTTACAATACCAAACACAGCTTCATCACTCACTCACAATATCTCACTCTAAATCACATCAATCACATTACCCCCATCACAACACAAGCATCCCCATAGAAGAAATTAGCATTAGCGCTATCAGCCAACCATCTGTTCTATCTAAGTTAAGACTGCATAGCCACTAATTAAAATCCCGGGACCTTTCCGTGAAAGGCCCATGTACAGAAAAATATCGGTAGAACACTCGAATTGGAATGAGCTCTATAAAGTATCTTCTGAAACAAAGCTGCATGGCTTTTAAATGAAGTCCACATGACTTAGGGGATGCAGATTCCCTATTCCACAATGTACAGTACATTTCTGCCACAGCTAAGAGGTCAAAACCCTTCTAGCTAAGCTTGCTAATAGCAGCACAAAAGCATAAATTAGGCAGAGCTAATTCGCCACTCACCACCAATCACTCCCTTGACCACCCTCTTCACCACCCACTTCTTCTCTAGCATCTCCATCCATCGCAGCACCACGAAGAGGCGAACGATATCTAACCGCAACCGTGGGATCTTCAGGCTGACGACGGCGACGACCTCCACGCTGCGGAAGAACACGACTCGACATAATTTCCCTATTATTCACAGCAGGATCTTCGCTGCGATTCCGCGGGGGATTAGCTTCCATTTCAGCGCGAAACCGAGCATCTGCTTCGACCTCTTGCCTGCGTCGAGCGGAAATGGCTTCACTCGCCATATTCATGTATTGAATACGCTCTTCTTCCGTGATCTGGCTTGGACGCGAAACTGGGGGTGCTGCCACCGCTTGTACTTGGGAATTGTGGGGATGGTTGTTGGGTTGGGGTTGAATGGCTGGTGCTTGATTTTGGTTTGGAACGCGTTGATCAAGAAGATTTTCAGCAGTAGGAGGTGACCGGCTCACGGACTCGGGCAGATCTATTCCACGAGGCGCAGTGGCGGAAGTTGGCTGGTTCATGGGCTCATCCTGAGACGCGGCAGCAATGGAATTTGGTGCAAGAGGACGATTTGCTGGAGTGAGATCTTCAGCCATAACGTGCATTCGTTCTTTCCGAGTAAGAGGTGTGTCAGCAGAAGGATAGGGAACATCGCGATTTGTTGCTGCTGCGGTGAAGGGTGGAGGTGCTTGATTTGGTTGGACTGATCGAATAGGGAGGACCAGTTGTTGGGAGTTGGGAGGCTGAGATTGAGCAGCGAGACCTAATCCAGAAGGATGTTGACTCTCAACTGCCATCAGCTCATCAAAGTCCCAGTCGTCATCCTCCTGTAGAGGCTCAGGCCAAGGAATATCATAGTTCCTAGCTGTGATCGTAATTAGGAAAACACAACATCCAAAAGTGAGGTGAGAATACTGTAATTAAACCAAACGGCTCTTTCAACACGCCAGATCTGATGTTCTTCAGATTCGTTCGGCCAACGATTGTGAACCATGTTGAGAGATCGATGATAATGCTCTCTAATCTCTAATGCGGGGAGATTACGCCCTTCGGATCGGACTACATGGTGTCTGATGAGACTGAGTAGCTCGCGGCGGTTGTCGCGTGGCATTATCGCAAGATTGTGACAAATACAACGAAAGGAGGCGTGGCCAGGGAACTAAAGAGGATTTAATCGTAAATCGAAGACAGTTCGGCCATTAAAAGAGGAGAAGGGTGTGTTGCGGTGATGTGGTGTTGTTGAGGTTGGAGATGAATCGAGAAAGATCGAAGTCGACGCGAAAATCAACAATAAACAAATCCAACTACGTATAAACTCCCCTCCAAAAGCAAGGACTCATATTTCATTACGTACTTCACTAATCCAACTCAATTCACAACAAGAAACGACAAGTCAATTCCGAGATAAAGTTGTAAAAACTTAAAACTGATAGCATTCAATCCAGGCAGAAGAATCTACATTTTCTAGGAGCGTACATCTTAGATTACACAATTTAATACAAAGATTTAGAGAATATGAAAGTAAAGAACATGAGCTTGAAGTACTGGTTCATAACGAGTTTGAGTGAAGTATGAGCACTAGTATGAAAGTCTAGCATTCGGAGGAAGGAGGAGTAGGTGAAGTGATCAAAACGACAATGGCAATGAATGCATTGCCATCATTATAGACTATGACCACCCCCTTTACAATCTTAATTAGAACTTATCTTACATCAAGGAACTACACTACTACGGATAACCTTTCTCCTTTTTTCTCAAACAACACGAATCGAGTCTTTCACGACTATGGAGAATACGTTAATGCATGAAGACGCTAATTCTCATTTAGAACACTTCTTTTATAGAAAGGAAAGAGAAATGCTGGGGAGTTTGAGGCCTTAGATGAAGATTGAGATGCGAAATTATCTAAAGTTTGAGGAGAGCCATCGACAGAGGACCAAAACAAGGACTAGTAAAAAGTTGCCTTATAACCAACTGCCCCAAAATACCATAGATCTTGACCCTTTGCAAATACCTACTTGATTAAGTACCTTTTCCTTCCGGCTCCCAAGATGCTTAATCCCTTCACAGTCCTAAAGAATTACCCCGACTTCGGGTACCCATAGTATTGCAAGATAGTAAGATTACAACTCCCATATGTGAGTAAATATCATTAACTTTTCATCATTTCAAGTGAGTTACTTATCTCTAGTAGAACAATTTACGTTCATCCGAACTCCTTGGGGACGAGCATCTTCTTGTCATCTATTAACTTATCATTATAGAGATCTTAATAACTGTTACCTTGTTCTCTCCTCCATCCTCCCAGCCGAGGGAAAAGAAATCAAAACACTCCAAACAAAAAGACCAATCTAGACTCCCCTCGCCTCCGTAAATTTCTAATTCTCCGCCTCCCGAAAACAAGTTTCTTTTTCCTCCAGATGATACAATGGCACCTGCCAAGGCTCCGATCAAACGGTTCATCATGAAACACTCTCTTGCCGGTTTGTATCCACAATTTTTGTGTGGCATATCTAGAAATACCATCTGTGTAGGTATCACCGGTATTTGCATATGCAAGGCAAAAGGAAATAACAAGTCTGGTTCAATGATAGTTGTATGGTTCTAAGTCCTACAAAGGTTGGTGTTATGTAGGCATCGCCTTGCAGCTCGCCTACTAGCTGAATGTGGTTAGCTAGTCATATAACATTCATCATATGATATTATCCCAACAATCTGACTTATTTTCCCCAGGTTGTTTGCTTTATGCTAAATAAATATATCGCAGAGAACGATTGGGGTTTGAGGTGGGGCGTGGTGGGTTGTAACAAGAGACGCATTGTAACTTAATGTCGTCCGTTGATGGAAGTATTCTGACACTGTGATAGGAAAGATCTAGAACTGAATCCAAAACTTCTTCACTTGAAATGGGAAATGATTGTGATTCCGACAAAGTGATTTATTAGGAAAGAGAGAAAAATCAAGGGAACTCACCCCCACAGAAAGGGGGGGGGGGGGGAAATACGATATGTAAAATGTGATAAGATAGAATACTCCATCCCTATATGCGTATATATTTTATTTGTAAACCCTATAAACCCTCATCCCTTCCCAATCCATTCTAATATCACATGAACCAGTCCCAAACCGAACCACCAACCGCAACAAAAAACTAGACAAGTTAATGTCTAATTTTTAGTTTCCTTTAGCCGCCTTCCCTTTCTTTGCTGCGGTTGTTGCGGTTGCTGTTGCGGCCTGTTTCGTTTATTAGTCATTTGTTGAGAAATAAAACAGCATGAGTAAAGGGAGGGGTTATGGAAAGTAGACTTACAGTAGCAATTAATGAAGGATCGATAGCTCCTGGGCCAGCTGCAACAGCCTGATGGTTGAGAATTAGCTTTTGTCTATTTTAAAATGGGTTCGGAGGAAGAGGAGGCCAATGTTCTCCGCTTTGGAAAACGGAGTAAGCGCATAACTATATGCTGATCTAAGGATTGGGAAGTGCATATATAATATGGAACTCAATTATCACGTACGGCGGCGGCTTCAGCGGCAGCTGCGAGGCCTGCAGATCCATCGCTGTGAAAAGAAAAATAAGTTAGTATATGGACTCTCCTGGATATGGGGCAATGATTAAAACTAACCTAGCATCGGCATTAACATCCGAGGCAGCAGCCGTAGTAGCCACAGCAGTTGCAGCTACATCAGTGGCTCTATAAATCGGAATCTCAGAGTTAGTATTGTATTGTATTACAATGAGGAAGAAGCGGGAGAAGGATTTTTTTCCAGGGATTACTAAGGGAAGATTGACACTTACGAGGCGGCGGCAGCGGCAGCTTTTGCGGCCTTCTTAGCAGCTTTATCTGATGTGCCGGTCTGTAAGTGAAGTTAGAATGTATCACCATGTCCGAAAGCAGTCAAACTAAAAGTAAAAGGGAGGAAAAGAGAGGGTTATGTCGAATGCACATTGTATAGGACAAAGGATAGGCTGGCTTACAGTAGCGGCCTGAGCTACATCGGTAGCAGTAGCGTTTGACTTCTTCTTGCGAGCTTCGAGGACAGGAAGATCTCTTAAGTTAATACCGAGATTTGAGAGGAGACCCTCAACTTGAGAGAGCGCGTCGGATGCACCCCCTTTGCTGGCTGCAGAAGCCAAAATGCCGGCGTTTGCAGCCTGTGCAGATCCTTTCCCTTTCTTTGCTGTGGCGCTTGTTGAAGCTGTTACAGCGGAGGCAGTCGAGTTTCCTGCGATGGTTAATAATTTGGAAAATTGAAAATCAAAGACTATCTCGTACCAGCATCAACTGCTTTACCTCCCTTCGCCTTTTGTCCGGTAGCACTCGAAGTAGCTGTAACAGCAGTCTCTGTTGAATTTGCGACAGCTAGAAAGCTAATTAGCTATCTATGTAAGTGTTAGACGAGACACTTACCAGCTTTTGCTTTCTTATGATCTCGTGTATAAATGGAAGGAGCTGTTTGATATCAGACATGTTCGAGTCCAATCTTAAGCATTACTAACTGTCCATCATCACCGGCTCTCTCGCAATCAGACTGTTCCCAGAAAATGGCAGAGCTGAGACGGCCGAAGCGCCGATGGCCACGAGTGCCATGATGGATCCAAAGTTCTTCATTATGAATGAATGTAGGGGAAGTGAGCGTCAAGCTGATTTGGGATATATGGATGGAGTATTAAACGTAATAGAGCACAGCTACTCATTATCAGTATACTGAAGAATCCAAGACTAGATTTGACCTACCTCTTGAATGTAAAATAGAACAAGAAAAATGCAAACAAATGATATGACCTGCACGAGTGAGAAAGAAGCTTGTAGGATGAGAAATAGATTGAAGATACAACGGAGCTTTATATGATATTCAAATAAGATATGAAAGATCAAGCTCTTCCTTGTCTCGGCTGATCTACATCTGTCAAACGATGGGATGGCTCTGACGGGGGCTGGGTACAAGCATTGAGCATGGAGAAAGGCTAAAATTAGGATAAAAACGAAGGAGGTCTGAGGGAAGAAAATCCGGGATAAATTATCCAATGACATAATTTGCCACGATTTGAGTGGACTAGGAAGGATTATGATGGCGAAATATCTACATTTCATAGACTCATAGTTCAAGACATGCTATGCTTCATTAGAAGCAGACGATGTTACAGAGCGGTGAGATACCCCGAATAGGGGTGAAGCGAGGCGGCAGGGAAGCGAAAGCAAAACCGGCAATCAAACACTCTCGGCTCCAGAGATCAAGAGGTCAAACAATTCTTAGTACGATCTTCAACTACCACTCGGGGATCTCTTTTCCGATCATGCGATGTTTCATGAGAGCGAGGAAATCCTGGAAGTTTGGAAGGGACTCGCTGTCTTGGCAGATCGTCTCAATGTTGAAAGAATAGAACAAGCTCATCCGAAGTAAAAATAGAACAGCGAGACTTGGCGACTGTTTGATGGAAGCTTTGAATAAACATTAAGAGTAGTGAGCAGAATAGGACGAGATGGGTAGAATGTTTCCGTCTGGAAAAGAACTTTAACTTCTAGATCCAAGGGCCTAGGAGTGGCACTGACTTGAAGCTAGAGCGGCTGTAGTACCAGAAAAGACTCAGGTCTCAAGATTGCAAACCTTTCTCAAGTAGCCAAGAAATAGAGACGTTTAGAAACAAAATAAAGATGCTTGAATTCCTCAAGCCAAGCTTTTAGGGGCGATTGCAGTGTGGATAGGTAGATGTTTAAAGACCATGATGGCTATTCTCTTTGATCCTGGGCTATTCTCGGATTTCGTTCCTTTCCTAGAAATGCATAATGAAGCTGGCGATCTTCCACTTCTAATAAAGAATCGAGGTCGACAGCATGGGGATGGGCAGTGAGGACTTAGTGCAAAAATAAGGTACAGTCCTAAGATTCTCATCGTCGATATCGGCAGCGGGGTAGGATTTTGGGGCTCGGGCTCGGAAGCAATCGATTTTATTCGGCTATGATTTGATTGGTTGGAGCTCTAAACCAAGGGAAAGCTATCCAAACCAAACATCGGAGGCAATTCGAAATATTGTCTCTATCAACACTTGATATGAGGTAACAATTAATATGGCTTCCTCTAGGTCGGTAACGGCATGTCTGCAACGCAATGTGACAAGACGATCTCCTGCCAGAATTTCAACATTTGCTAGACGCATTCAAACTTATCCTACTTCACGCCCCCGCGCTGGCGTCTCAGGAATTCCAGGGCAGCAACAAGCATTCTCCGTTTCAATTCCCCGACGATTAGCAAATGGGGAAGATGAATTCGATCCGAAATCTGTCGAGCGGGAAAGTGATCAGGTTGATGTATGTATTATTGGCGGAGGTAAGACTTATCTTATACTACAGCTTGAGAATAGGCAATTCTAACAGCTACAGGACCTGCCGGTTTAAGTGCCGCAATTCGATTGAAACAATTCGCAAACGAAGCAGGTAATGACGACTTCCGAGTTATTCTTCTGGAAAAGGCTGGTGAGATTGGGGCACATATCCTCTCTGGAGCAGTCATCGAACCAACAGCCGTGGACGAATTACTTCCCAACTGGCTTGCAGAAGATAATGAGAACCGATTCGAAAATGCCACGCCTGCTACAAGTGATAAAATGCGATTTCTCACAAAAGGAAGCTCATTCCCTATACCTGCACCACCACAGATGAACAATCATGGGAATTACATTGTTAGTTTGAATCAATTTACAAAGTGGCTTGGAGAAAGGGCGGAAGAGGTGGGAGTTGAAGTTTATCCAGGCTTTGCAGCTTCAGAAATTTTATACCAGTCGGATGGGTCTGTCAAAGGTGTTGCCACCAATGATTTAGGAATTTCTAGACAAGGAAAGGCAAAGGACAATTTTGAGAGAGGGATGGAATTCCATGCTCGGATTACACTGTTTGCCGAAGGGTGCCATGGAAGTCTTACGAAACAAATCATCAAGAAATTTGATCTTCGAAGAGAAAGCCAGCCACAAACATATGGACTGGGCTTGAAAGAAGTTTGGGAGGTCCAACCCGAGAAGTTCGAGAAAGGCTCAGTCGTACATTCAATGGGATATCCTCTGCCAGCAGATACATATGGTGGAGGATGGATGTACCATTTCGGCGACAGCATGGTAAGCATTGGTTTAGTCGTTGGACTCGATTACCCCAATCCTTGGCTCTCCCCCTATCAAGAGTTCCAAAAAATGAAGCATCATCCCCTATACAAGTCCGTACTGGAAGGAGGAAAATGCATATCTTATGGAGCACGAGCTCTTAACGAAGGTGGTTTCCAATCTATTCCTAAAGTAGCTTTCCCAGGAGGAGCACTCATTGGAGATACGGCCGGCTTTTTGAATGTCCCAAAGATTAAAGGTACACATACAGCTATGAAATCTGGCATGCTCGCCGCAGAAGCTACATGGACGGCACTCAGCAGTGTCGATTCTGGTACCATCTTCCTATACGACTATGAAGATGCACTCCGCAAATCAAGCATCTGGAAAGAGCTCAAAGAAGTCCGCAACATGCGGCCCTCTTTTCACTCCCCCCTAAAGCTCTGGGGCGGAATCATGTACTCCGGGCTCGAAGCCTACATCCTCAAAGGCCGAGTCCCGTGGACACTAAAGCATACCCGAACCGATTCTTCCGCCACTAAACTCGCTGATCAATGTACTAAGATTGAATATGAGAAACCGGATGGCAAGATTAGTTTTGATATTTTGACAAGTGTGAGTAGGACGGGTACAAATCATGAGGAAGATCAACCGGTGCATTTGCAGGTTAAGGATTGGGATAAACATGCGCAGATGGAGTGGCCGAAGTATAAGGGGATTGAAAATCGCTTTTGTCCGGCGGGAGTTTATGAGTATGTAGAGGATGAGTCCAAGGATATTGGCGTGAGGTTTCAGATCAATGCTCAGAAGTAAGTTTTCCTTAGGATTTTATTGGGAAATAACGCTGACGGGAAGATTAGCTGCATTCATTGCAAGACTTGTGATATCAAAGTCCCAGATCAAGATATCAATTGGCAAACACCGCAAGGTGGCGAAGGTCCTAAGTATTTCATGACTTAGAGTTAAGGCTTCAGAGAAGAGTGGTATTCCTGTATATTTTTGAATACACTAAGCAGAAAATAAACCAGACTTAGAATTTAGCAATGAACTCCCGTTCCTACTTGTATCACTGTAACTCTCTTTTCTTTTCGAACGCTTCTGCAGTCAGTCTAAAGTAGATCTCTAAATCAAAGACTTAGAAGTGGACGGTACAAACGCTGAAGCCAGCCTTCCTTACCAGCACACCGACTCAGCTTGAACACACTTACTTGGAAACCGTATTTCACACTTTCAAGCCCTTGCCATTCGATAGCTCATAGAAAAGCTATAAAACGCATAAGGAGATTAAACCAAAACTAACAAGATGCTTTGAATATCACACAGATGCCACGCTATAGGTGCTATAGACTGTGAAATCCAGGTTCATATTTCTGCGCGGTGATCCTTGTACTTGCATCATCAAAGGGGGAATTAGAGACGGGATGAGGAACGAGGGCGAATGGCAACAATAGAAGAAGCATAGAAGAAGCAGAGCAGATGGATGAGATGACAACGAAACTTCATCAGAAGACAACCAAGATGAGAAACCGCTTCGGACGTCACTAATCAAGAATCTTCTTTCTTCAACCTATCTCCATAGATGTATGTATGTACATTTGGCATGGCGACTATCCTATAGAAGGTTGTACTGTACTGTGCTGTACTGTGCTGTTACAGGTAGATATGGAGATCTAGATAGGAAAGGATAGTATTTCCACCTCTAAGACTTATTCTTTCTCTATGATCGGAAATGAAATCTGGAACTTAGAATCTAGAAGGTATGAGTAAAGGATTGATGATTACAGGCCTACACTGCACCGCACCGCACCGCACCACACCACACCACACCACAATTCACCATTAGGATTGCGGTCATTTCTCTATAAAATTCGGAGTAGCAGTGAAAGGATGCAAGGGGGGAAAGAAAGGAGAGATAACACCGAGGCAAAAATACCTTATTATTATTTTATTATTATAAAGTAGACCTCCTCTCCATTTTCTCATCACTTACTTACTTATACACTCGAATAAATCAAGCTACTCGATCTACAACCAACGAGGGAGGTTGCGGAATGGTAAACATACCCCGTCCCCGTGTGTGTTGGAATAATCCATCCATCTAAGTCGGAATAGATGTTTGGTGGGTTTATAGACAACCGTCGCCCCGCCTTCAAGTGTCTGTTGCTGTCATCTATTAGAGTTTTTTGAGGACGCCGAGAAGAAGGAGAGCAGTGATGGATGGGATCAATAGAGATGGCAGGACTGGTTTCGAATGCAAGACACGAAGGAGAGAGAAGAATAGTCGAACTCTCCTCAATTCCCAAACTTAGAAAAGCCGCGCTACTTCTTCCGGGGGGAAGACCTTTTTAAATACTACAGCAGTTCTGGAGGATAGATGGTATGAATTTTCCCCTTCTTTTTTTCCTTTGGGGGTTTATATCTATCTTCCAGCCATGGGATAGTAATGAAAAACTGCAGATCGTGAATAAGTCGCCAGTTTTGAATCGAGGGAGTAGCGAAAATAGTATAAAAGCTCCCCTGCCGACCCTTCCCAACTCTCTTCATGGCGGTCTATCAAAACGCGCAAATAACCAAAGGACTAAAAGAAGACAATGTCTTCCCACTTGCTTTCAGTAGGAGTGCGTAAAGAAGATATTCACAGCTTATTTCGGGGTTTGGGTTTGTTAGGAAAGTGATGCAATATGAATAGTAGAATGCGCGTGTGTGTGTATGAGGGAAATGAGAGCAAAGGAAGGAAAGGATTGATAATCAGATGGAGGATTGGCAATGATAGATTTGTAGATAGGAGGCTGAAATGGAAAAAAGAACTAATGAAAGGAGTGAAACTAGGAAAGGTGAAAGTCTCTTCAATTTCTTAGATGGAGAAAAAGTCCTCGTCCTTATAATAGGGGGAGCTCAACGTTCTTTAATGCTTTGACGCATGAGAGGAGGATTTACGTACTTTGATATATTCGAGACTATCCTACAGATCATACAGAAGGAATATCACACTCCTAGGTCTGGGGCGAGTTTAATATGTAATTCCCAAGCGGTCATTATTCTCGATTAGATTACTCTATATAAAGGTCTAGAGGATACAAAAGAGAAGCAGACGGCAAGCGAATCATTTATGTCTGATTTGAATTGAGAAAGTTCACGAAATGAGAAAAAGGCATGTGACTGCTGAAAAAGAGGATGTAGTTAAGCTTGGGTGAAAAACAACAGAAAGCACAGTGACGATGACAGAAGAAATGATAATGAGGATGGAGAGTGGCCAGTGGGAAGTAATTTGAAATTCTAGAAAGGAGGAGTTTTGAGAAGGAAATGAGTGGTGAACATAAAGCCTTTGACTTTCTTAGGTTTGGAACACAAGATTCTTGTTTTCGTTGTAGAGACTCCTTATTTCCTTGGCAATTTGGAAGTATCAGGATGTGAAGACTTATATCCTATCATTCCAACTCCTTGTTAGAAATGAGAATCGCAATGCCATCCTTAATTAAAGCCTTAAAATTCACCATGAGTGAAGTGACTCGCGAATGCTCTGAACATTTCGCGACTGAATCTGCACCCACAATCCTTGCAAAGTCTAGAGGCAAAAAGCATAGATCTTAAAGCCCAGAGTCTGCTGGTGATTAGGTACAAGAGGGTATGGAGAGGGGAGTGATAATTGCTCTAATAGAAATTGGAAAGAATGAAGGGAGAAGGGCGAAGGAAGAGCTTGGAGGGGATGGAAAAGAAATAAGAGTGACAACAATAGAAATGGTGGCAATAATAACTACTTGGGACTCTCTTCAATGTGGTGATGACTTTCGGGGTTTGAAACAGGAGAGGATTTTTCAGGTTCAATACCTGCTTTAACACACGCAACTATTTGCTAAATAATAATCCACTGTGATGCTTACCTGAAGCGTTGAAGTTCGGCGCGGCATGAAAGAGGTACATGATTAATTCGGAATCTCTCCCTGTCAAAAGTTCCTTGGTCATTCTCTATATCAGTCCCTCAAAGAACTGTAGCGAAAAAGATGGAGATTTTGAAGGAATGCTGCATTGTATGGGAAGGGGGTTGTGTGAAGGAAAAAAACAATAGGGCTGAACAAAGGAGATCTTTACTATTGCTTCTATTTGTAGCGAGGTAAAAGTAGATAAAGTGAAAGTCAAAGATGACCCGATAAGGAGATAACAATGAAGATTACCGAAGGGATGATGAGATTGTGAGCAGCTGGGAGATGCAATGGCCTTCACTACCGCGTCTTGTGATCATCCGGGTCTTGATTAATTGTCTTCAGTGCCTACGGGTTGTCGTGGTGATTAGGCTTGCGCATAGGTAATGCAAACCCCTCGACTTCCGTGGCGAAGGCTGCTTCTTGAAGTCTAGACATTTCAAGAAATGAGAAATGGGGGGTAAAGAGCTTTGAAGAATGAGAAGGTATTAAAGGGCTCCTCTATTTCCGAAGTGGTTTGTAGTTATCAATGGGTATTCGCGTGCCTCGGTCCAGCCAACAGTAGTCCTCCGGGATTTGAACCAAAGGCACAATTCGAATGATTGGATGCAAGATTCTCGGGGAGCTGGATTGGCATGTGAAGACATGACGCCGGCCGACGAATGAACGAGCGAGCACAGCACCAAAATCTACTCGGTCTGGTTGGAGAGAAGTGGTGTGCTAGCGTCAGCGCCAGTCAGCAAAACGCATTTTTGATGGGGGGAGGCTCTTCGACAAGGACCTTGACCTTTCTAGAAGATTGAGGATACAGGACAGGACCGGATGGACAAGAAGAGCCGGATGCGGTCAAAGCAGAACCAGATGAACAATCCGTGCGACTCTCGCACCGAACACGGACGTTATCGTGTTGTTGCAAATACCGTAGTCGCAGAGAAAGGGTGCATCATCACGATCGGTTGTCGCATACATAACCCCCTTTTTGCTTGCTTCTTGTTGATTTTCCCTTTGCAGGAGAAAAGGAAGAAGGGAAAGGGAAGGGAAAGGGAAAAGGGATGACTCCTGTGCCGTTTAGGCAACGAACTCTTGAGCCCCTTGAGGCTGGGGGAGTCTCGGCACGCACGTCGCATATGAGTCATCGCAGGGAGTGCGCTTCATGCACAACCAATGCACAATCCTGCACAATCCTGCACAATCCTGCACAGTCCATGCACAAGCAATCTGGAAATATGCAGGCCGCCTCCTTTGCCCACTTCTCAGCCTTCTCGATATGCATACGAATAAATAGAATTTCGGTGGCAGTGTGAGTCGCAAGGCTTGGGATTGCGATGTGACCTGAGGGGATCATGGGAAGCTTATTTCGCTTGGTCCGGACTCTGGTGCGAGTATCGAAGGCCAGTCGTCCCTTGTGTTTGAGAAGAATGCGATCGATAATGCTATGCGTCTGTCCTGTGCCTTTCTTTTCCCTTTGACACACAATACCAGGACGCATTGGGCTGAAAGCCGGCTCCGATCGGGATGGCGAATAAAGGAATATTTTCGGGGTGGGTGGTGGCCACCCGTCCTTTTTTTTTCTTTCTTTTTGAAGATTGTTCTTGTCCATGCCTGTTTTACGTCCCTGGTAAAAAATGAGGATGGATGGGATGGATGCATCCATCCACCCTCGGTAAATGGCAGAGGAATGGGGGGCAAGAATAAACGAGGCCAATGATGAATAGGGATACAACAAATACAACAAATGAATGAATGAATGGATGAATGAATCAAAGAGATAAAATAAATAATGCGCAATGCCATGATGACACAGTGTCGCGCGTGTGTTGAGGACATCCCCTTTTTCCTCGGTTCCAGTCGCACTTCCTTGGTTTCAGAAATTCGATGCAAGTGGGCTGGAAGGCGTGGCTATTGGGCCCATACAGAGGATACAAAGCCGCTCCGGTCGGCGCTTAATTGCGCCGTCCCTTGTTTCTGCAGCTTTTCGCAGCTTTTTTGGTAGCGTTTTGGCGCATTGGGGGAATTTGGGAATTTGGGGGGACCGGGATGGCTTGAATTGTCGGGCACGGTTGCTCACTTCTGCGGCGGCCGGTTCATGCCAAGTGCGCACCTATTTACTAGAAAAGCACGCGGCCTCCCCTTGATTTTTCTGACCCCTTTTTCGCGCTAAAATATTGGGTTGCTCGCAAATCTTCATTTCCGCAACACCACAACCACCCACCATTCATCCACTCCCACGTCCTCCCCCTCGAACCCCTTCGACTTCCCAATACATCTTCACTCGTCCCCCCATTCACTACATAGCAGCGCACAGCCTCACAGTGCACTGTACGATACATTCATTTAATACAAAGAAGAAAAAAATCCCAGCTGTGTGCCTTTGGCGTGTAGCTTTGCGACCTAGTTGTCGTGTTCATCGTCCTCGCGACAACATCACCAAGCCAACGAAATTCTTGGTTGTTTATCGTCGCTACACTTACGCATCAACAACCCCCCCCTCCCTCTCTTCATAATACAAAAAGAAAGTCACGGACGCGATCAGCTAGATCTACTCTGACCCCAGAATACCACTGTCGAGCAGCGAACTGTAGGGGAGACATTGAGTTGTTTATCTCCCACAAACGGTACGACCATATCCTTCCTCGATCGCATCCTCCATCCCCCCTCCCCTCCCCCTCCAAAAAAAAAACAAAACAAAACAAAAACAAGAACAAGAACAAGAAAAAATACATCCATACTTCCCCACCTTCCATTCCCTTCCACTTTCACCGTGCCTTTGACGACTTTTGAGCCGCGATCACGCTATCTCGAACGTCCAAGGTTTTGCCGCCTCATCCTAATTCACTGCCAGCCTCGTCATCTGTCTATATATACTCCCTCTAACGTCCCAGCCTTTAGACCTGCTATACATCCTTGCTTTTTGAATTATCTTCCATCCAAATTCCAACCATGGAGTCCATTCAAACACACCCTTCCAACGCCGTGCAGGCCAAGAGCTTCATTGCTCCAGGCTCACTATCCTTCCCAGGCGCCCACGGCGAACTCACCCCCCCGTCCACGGAGCCTGAGAAGCAAAATGGACAGCGGAACGGTTCTGTTAATGGCAGTCAGCAACAGCAGAATGGTCAAACACCTAATGGTAATGGGGTGACTCCCGCGACACCTGCTGCAACTCCTGGTGCGACCACTCAAGGCGTCAGCGGTATTGTGCCGACTTTACAGTATGTATCACTCTTGCGCCTGTGCTTTGATCATGAGGCTTATCTTGCATGAAAAGAAATATCGTTGCCACGGTAAATCTAGACTGCCGCTTGGATCTCAAGACGATCGCCCTGCATGCAAGAAATGCTGAATACAATCCAAAGGTACTTGCTGACTCTAGGCTTGCTATATCTGTTTCTTTTGATGATGCTAACCTCCGCAGCGTTTCGCCGCTGTTATCATGCGAATTCGTGAACCAAAGACCACTGCGTTGATCTTCGCCTCGGGCAAGATGGTGGTGACAGGTGCCAAGTCGGAAGATGATTCAAAGCTTGCATCACGAAAGTATGCTCGCATCATACAGAAGCTTGGATTCAATGCAAAGTTCACCGACTTCAAGATTCAGAACATTGTTGGCTCTTGCGACATTAAGTTCCCCATTCGTCTGGAAGGTCTGGCATCGCGCCACATGAACTTCAGTTCTTACGAACCAGAACTGTTCCCTGGTCTGATCTATCGAATGATGAAGCCTAAGATCGTGCTCTTGATATTCGTCAGTGGCAAGATTGTCTTGACTGGTGCCAAGGTCCGTGAAGAGATCTATCAGGCATTCGAGATGATCTACCCGGTGCTTCAAGGTTTGTATTACCTTTCCTCGACTTCGTTCACACATGCTGACCATCACCAACAGACTTTAAAAAGGTCTAAGCCACTGCTTTGGCAGTTAGCATCAGCGGTCGATCACTACCTCCCTCTCCGTCGATGTATCAACACTTCTCATTCCCCAAACTGTACAAGTATCTTCGATTTTACGATATCACGAACATTTCCCTCCCCCTCCCCCAAAAATCAATTAGTGATCAATCTCCCGAACCTTTCCAAAGCTTTCGGTAGTCGCTATTAGTTATCCTTCACATTTTATTTGCATTGCACCGGCGTACAAGGAAAGAGTCCAATATGGATGGGAGACTCTACATTTGCTTATTTTCGCATGCTTTTCCCTTTTCCCCCCCCAGAGAACATAGATTGCACTTCGCATCACTTTCGACGATGGCATGTGCGCAGGACGAAGATGCCGTCATAATTGCCTTTTCGCACAGGACGTACAAAGAGTTATTGCTCTCGGGTCGTCATTTTCAGGACGGTGGTCGACGTGAAACAGCAAAGAAAAAGGGATGGAGGACAGAGAGAATATGAGCGAGCCACACAAGATGGTGTGGTATGTCTTGATTACAGGCAGGAGATTATGATCATACCTGACCTATTTCCGGAGAAGTGATACTACGTGATGACAGTCCCCTGACGTTTAGCTACCTATCTTTTTGAGACAAACAGCGATATTTTCGGGCGTCTGGCTTTTCAGTAGTGGATGGAAATCTACGAACGAATGATGGTTGCCTGGATTTTCCTTTTGCTTTGGGCAAGGGTTGACTGGATTCTATTCTTTCCTACTTACTGCTAGATAGAGGAATACCATCACGATAGATATTATATTTCCACGCTCTATACAACTATGACATATGTGAACCATTTGTATCGTGTAATGAACATCCTTTCGTGACGTTTTGTAATCCTCTTCACCACCTGTCTCCGCTCCCCCAATATGTCGTAAGCCACTATCTCTACCTAACTGATGTTATCATCCCTCACAAATATAATCCCTTCTCTCCTCCTCTGTGTCCATCCTCCACCTCAACATCTCCTTCACCCTCCTTACTCTTCCAGGCCCATTTGCCCTCCCATTCACCACCCCTCCCCTCAAGCACCTCCACAATCTTCTCCCCTATCACCGGCAAAAACTTAAAGGCATGGCCACTCCCGCCAGTAGCTAGAAATAATCCTTTCATCCCCGGATACCAATCCACGAGGAACTCTTCTGACGGCGTGTCAGTGTACCAGCAAAGACGTTCTTTGATGAATGGTCGGATGGAAAGGGAGGGTATTATTTCTGCTAAAGCGGTGCGGAGACCTTCTCTTGCTAGGGGGGGGATGGAGTAGGATGGGCCGTTCCAGGACGTTATTGGTGTGGAGATGGTTGTTGTGGCTGAAGGGGAGGGAGTAGTAGTTGAAGAAGGGGGATGAGGAATAGATGTTGGGTTCAAGAAGCCATATGCATGACGAGCTACTTTAAGTAATTGATTTGCAGGGGGAAATATGAAATATCCGCTTGATTTGCTGAGAAGAACAGGCATCCCCCCCAATTCTTCTTGCTCGGACGCTGTGATGGAGAGGTAGGCGAGCACTTGCCCTGTAGAGACGCACTGTGTCTGTAAGTCGATGAGGGAAGATGTCCATGCTCCTGTTGCGAGGATCGTCAACTCAGCTTGTAGTTCTTCAGACTTCGTGACGACGCCGATGACTTTCTGAGGATGTTCGGTGGAGAAAAGAAGGGAAGTCACTTCGGAGGTAAGGAAGGTGATTCGTCCACTGTTTCCGACTTGCTTCCGTAGCCAGATCATAGATGCTTCTGCGTCTGCCCATCCACTTCTCTTATTCAAATATCCAAAATCCCCTATAGCCCCCCCAGTTCCAACAACTTTCTCGATTTCAGCTCGGGAAGATAGTTCAACCACTGAATCATGATCCCCTGCTTTGGCAGCGATTTTAGATACATTTTTGAAACTCTTTTGGACATAGTCATCACCGTTGGAAGAATCATTGTCTCCTACGAAGACGAGGCCAGATTCACTGTATCGTCCCTGGCCACCTAGTTCGTGATCACCTTGTTGGCGCCAGATTTTCTGTGCAGAGGTTACGAGAGATGCGTACAGTGGATCTCTGTAGTCGGCACGGATGATGCGCGAGGTGTCGATTGAGGAGCCGTCAGGGGAGGGGAAGGGAGAGCGGTCGAGGAGAGTGATTTTGGTGGATGCATAGAGAGGAGACTTGGACAGGGCCCAGGCGGTGGAGAGACCAAATACTCCAGAACCGATGATGAGGATGGAACAAGGGGGTTTGTATGATGCCATTGTGATTGGAATGCTCTTGGAGACGGAAGAGGGGAAGTAGGGTAGTGTTAGAAGTGATTCAACATAAATATACGTGTGAAAAAATGAACGGGAATTTGAGTCAGAGTGAAACGTGTATTGAAATGTCTGCTTAGACAGATGAATAAATAAAAAGTCAATGAGGGGGAAAGAAAGAATGTGCTTAAAGAGTTGAGAAGAAGAGATAAGAGAGGATGAGGAAGGAAGAGGTAATGTATGAAAAAAGTGTGGGGTGCATTGTTGTTAATGGCTTTGCGGTCGGAACTGTAGACTTCCAATCCAGTCGAACAATTTCAACGTGCATCACATACACCAACATCGTTCCTTAAACAAAAAGCAATGCTTGCATAAAAATCGCAACCATGTCGAAAAAGATAATTGAATTCCCAGATGTTTCGAACAAGCTACAAGCTCCTACAAAGAAATCCCTCTTCGAGCGTCAAAAGGCAGAAGCAGAAGCTAAAAGATTACGAGAGGAAGCTGAGACTGCTGCTGTATACCAGGACTTCGTGAAGAGCTTTGACGATGAAGATCTTGCGCCGAGAAATGGGCTCAGCAGTAGAGATGAAGGCAGGATTACTGGGCCTGGAGGAAGACATTTCAGTAGAGGGGGAGGATTTTCGCAGTCCGGTCCACCTGCTGGAAGGGGATTCAATGGCGGAGGTGGAATGGCAGTGGGAAGAGGAAGTGGACCTGGAAGCTTGGGACCAGTGAGTGGTAGTATAGGGAAGAAGAGAACATATGATGGATTTACACAAGGGTCGAGGAGAGATGATCGGGGGTTATTAGCATTCAATGATTATGAGCTTGATGCGCCGCCCTCAGGGGCATTAAAGATGGACGACGGCGACGAGAAAATTGGTGGGAGAGCAGAAGATAGAGCTATTCCCAAACCGACTTTACGATTGGCTTCTCTGCCTCCTGGAACCTCGCCAGCTGTTATTAAAGCTCTCATGCCCTCGAATCTGACGGTCGACAATGTCAGGATAACTCCCCCTCCTGGACCAGGCACTTATTCGGAAAGGAAGTCTTTGTCTGCGATCGTTACATTGGCAAAGGATACTGCTGCGAATGATATCGATGTTGCAGTCAACGGACTTCAGAACAGATATCTTGGATTTGGATATTATCTGAAACTACACAGGCATCTCTCTTCGGCAGCTATTGCAACCTCTCAAGTTCCTAGTCTAGGAGGTATGGCTACATTACAGCCTTTTGGAGCCAAGCCAGTCTCTCTTCCATCCGCAGGTCTTGGCCATGCTCCTCCATCTCACAGAGGAGGCTTTGCTCCACCATCTTCATATGGATCTCCTGCTCAGAATTGGAATTCTAGTGGTCCCCTCCTCCATGTACCAGTCCAACCTCCACAAGATATCAAGGAATTGAGGTTAATACATAAGACCATCGAATCTCTTCTTACCCATGGGCCTGAGTTTGAGGCTCTTCTCATGTCAAGATCATCTGTTCAACGAGAAGAAAAATGGGCTTGGCTTTGGGATTCAAGGAGTCCTGGAGGTGTCTGGTACCGTTGGAGGTTATGGGAAATTCTCACTGGCTCACAAACAAGAAGAGGGCAAGGCAAATACCTACCTCTATTTGAAGGATCATCTGCATGGAAACAACCAGACCAACCACTTGCCTTCGAATACATTACTCGAATTGAAGAATTTGTGTCCGATTCAGAATACAACTCATCTGATGAAGAAGATTCCGGAGACGAAGGAGGAGCTCGTCGACATCATCATGGAGGCGGTCCACCCGATTCAAGCGCTCTGACTGACGACGGCAAAGCATACTTGAACCCCCTGGAAAAGGCAAAATTAACACATCTTCTCTCTCGTTTACCTATTAGCACAGGCAAACTTCGTAAAGGAGATGTAGCTCGAGTCACAGCCTTCGCAATCACCCATGCAGGACGAGGAGCTGATGAAGTTGTGTCTGCAATAATTTCTAATATTGAAAAACCATTTGCATACACATCCGCTAATCCTGATCGAAAAAAGGAGAAAGATGTGAGTGGTGACGATCCAGAAGATGGGGAAGAAGATACCAGTTCTGCCTCGTTGATAGGATTATACATTGTCTCAGATATCCTTTCTTCCTCATCTACATCCGGTGTCCGCCATGCGTGGAGATATAGACAATTATTTGAGAGCGAAATGCGGAGGAGAAAGACATTCGAGAGACTAGGCAGGATGGAGAGGAAGATGAAGTGGGGAAGACTCAGAGCAGATAAATGGAAGAGGAGCGTAGGGAATATGTTGAGTTTATGGGAGGGATGGTGTGTGTTCCCCCAGGAGAGTCAGGAGGAATTCGTGAGGGTTTTTAGGGATCCGCCGTTGGAGGAGGAGATTAGAGAGAAAGAAGAGCAAGAAAAAGAGGAGAGGAGAAAGAAGGAGAAGACGAGGTGGAAGGCTGTTGAGGTGGAGGCGAAGGTGGTTAAGAAGGCAGAGGTTATTGTTATGTCGGGAGGGGTGGATGACGTGGATGGTGAGAATATGGAAGAGGACGACGATGTAGATGGTGAGCCGATGCTGGAGGATGAAGATGTTGATGGTGTACCCATGGAAGAAGACAGTGAGGACATCGACGGAGAACTCATGCAAGAAGATGGCAAATCTCCTCCACCAGCACCTGAACAGAGACAAGAACTTCCTAAAGTGGAAGAATCGAAACCTGCATTGTTAGCTGGATTAGCAGAGTCTGGTTCGACTCAGAAGAGAAGAAGACCAAGGGCTGTGGATATGTTTGCTGATTCGGATGATGAATAAAAAATAAAATAGCGCCTCTCTTAGATAGGAGGAAGGAATATATGAGTGTATGATTATGAGTTACTTCAGCTCGAAATGCCTACATGATACTTCTATGCATTGAGATTTCCTTTGACGAACTGGACATAGGAGACTGATCCCTCCCCTTTCCTCTCCTCTATAAATCAAGACATACAATATCTCCAGGTACCTATATTCCTTTCTATTGCACATCTACAAATAGTATTCCGCAAGTCCAAGGCGAGCCCGATGGACTCGTCTACTTCATGAGAGAAGCTCCACTCAACTCCAGAGTCTAAGTCGGCCTCGAGTCCATAGTAATAATATACTAATAATAGCATCATGCCGTCAGAAGTAGTATATAAATAGCTAGTAACATAGAGGTGGGGGAAGTCAGCCACCTCGAGGGGCGGGGCAATAGAGGGATACGATAACTTATATATATATAAAAAAATCTAAATATATGTGTAATTTAATTGACGAAAATAAGAGGAGAAAGATTAATAGATAATAATGGATTTTTGGGGAGGGGGGGAGGAGAATAGCCCCGAAATGTATTCTCGAATTAATATAAACCCGTGTATCCGACTCGAACCCTCGGGTTAAAGATCTAATGGACTTGTATAAGGCGAGTTGAAATCCGAGTTAAAACCCGCCTTAAGTCTAACTTGAACTTGCGGAATATTATTTGCAAATTTTTTTAAAGTACCTAGGAATTTTTGGATATTCAAGAGCGGAGGGAAGAAGAGGGGACTTGGGATGAAAAGTTAGTAAGGTGTCTGTAAATTTTTGTTACATGTCTATAGATTTCGGGAGAATGTTTGGGGGATTTCTTGGATATTTGCAAAGGGGAGGAGAGAGGGTGGAGAAATCTGAGATGAACGTTGGGATACTTGATATATTTCACAATAAAGACCAAGGTCTCAGCTCTATACTCTGTAATAGAAATCTTGAAATTCCTCTGGGTATCATTTAAAATCCTAACTCCCACCAAATAATTATTAAAACCCCTCCCTCACACTCTTCCCACTTGATCTCCTCCTAACCAGCGTACTTCTCTCTCCTCGCTCACTATAACTCGTGCCTAATCCCGAATCACTTCTCCTCCCTCTAAAATTACCCTCTTCCTCATCTTCATCATCCGCTTCTCCCCCTAATGGCCGAATAGCTATATCCCTTACTATCCCCTCCTCTTCATCTACTTCTTCCTCTTCCTCTTTCGGTTTAGGAGTATAAACTAAAGGTTGCTGTCTCCCATATGTAGGGAACGTCCTCGGTGTATCCGATAAATCTGGATCATCATCTGTATTCGGCTCTTTTTTGACAGTAGAAGATCCTTCAACCGGCCAAGTCTGCTCTTCCACCTTCTCCTCTGTCTTCTTCCCCCCACTGAAAAGCATCCTCACTACCACCCATCCCAAAACCATCCCCAACACCTCCGCACCCCAGAAAGCACTCACGAAAAGAATAGAAGCCACAATCCGATAATTATACATGATCCATCTCAGACCTTCAAATTTCGCTGTGAGACTAACTTTTACATCGTAAACTTGTATTTCTTTTGAGCCTGCTTCGATTTCGAGGTATATGGTTGAGGGGAGGGATTTTTTCCCGCGGGGGAAGGAAACGCTTTCGGCCATGGGAATGAGTAAGGTTTCGGATTCGGATCGGAGATTGAGAATATAGAGGGGAAGGGCGAAGAGTTTGGTGATGTAGGAGATGAATGGGGAGGTGTATGTTAGGATTGCGGGGCGACGGGAGGAGAAGAGGATGTTATCTGAGGGGGGGTTGGGAAGTAAGGAATCTGCGGAGAGGAGGGAGACGGAGAGCATGAAGTTGCCGGCTTCGAGGTTGGGTGGAGAAAGGGGGAGGTGGAGGGAGAGAGAGATAGAGTAGGGTTGTTGGGAGATGAGGGAGTTGTCCAGGGAGGCAAGACCGTACGGGTTTCCTTGTCTGTAAGGAGGGTGTTGTTAGTTTTCATTTGGTACTACTCGTCTTGGAGTCTGCGGGACTGGATTGCAGGAAAGGAGAATGTACCCATATTGCAAATGGACTGATCTTTCAATGCTAATCTGTGGGATATAGCTGAAATAAAACAACAAATATGCAATGACCGCTAGGCCAAAGAGGATTGTTGAAATAGCTATGAATAGCACAACATTGAGGTATAATTGTCTCGCAGGCTTTGAGGTCGCGACGCGGTAGGGTTTGAGAATGGTATCCTGTTAAATATCTTAGTTGGAAGTCTAAGTTTGGGAAAGGGCAATTGGAATATTACCATTGTTGTGGACACCACATTATCAAATGCGACAAAGCGTGAAGGTTGTGGTTTATATAAAGCTCCTGAACTACTTCTTGGTTTGGTGTGGGAAGTTGATGGGATGATGTCAAGCGAACGTCTTCTGAAAGGCAAGACCTAAATCTGGTTACCAGGAATACTACCATTTCATGAGATCAATTGTCAATAGGAGATGATCTTTGAAGTTTATTTAATTTATTGCAACAAGTGATATGAACATGAACTGTTCAATTGATGATTTGTCTGCATTTTGAATTCCCTTCCCGATTCTGTCAAAATACCCACATGTCTCAAATACAATACACAAGACTTCCATTTAAATAATCCCAGAAAGCTAAATAATATGAACCTAATGGGACTCTGCCAAGACATATTAACAATCCCTAACCCGATCTTACTCTTATATATCAAGATAATCAAATAGTTTGAAGGTAATTGCTAGGTACCAGACCTGGTCTTCCATTCTTCCCAGCCACTTCTGCCTCCCACCATCCATCATCCTGAAGCCGGAGTACTGCAAGAATATCTCCTTTTGCGAAGCTCAATTCTTCGGGGATTGCAGCTTGATACACGTAAAGCGCGCGAGCTAGAAATATGATTAGTATATTTTCGAGGGTTTTGAGGAGGATCTATATACCAAAATTCAAGATTGGACGACCTTCACGATTAAATTGGCGTACATCTGCAACACTTTTGCTTCGTTGTCGAGCAGCAACTTGACCTCCTCCCTGTGTAGCACCGCCATAGTAACTCATTTGTCTTGAATGGACACCGGATCTGCCACCCCCTCGTCCTTGAGAACCATAATCGTCGGGGCTAGGGGCTAATTGAATGGACATGTCATTGACATGACTACTGCCCGGTCGACTTCCTGGTCTATCATCACGGAAAGGAGCTGGGGAGACAGCACGAGCAACATCGTTTGGAGAGTTGCGACTGTAATAGCCTTGGTCTGAGCCGCGATTTTGAGGAGTCGAAACTGAGGGTTTCGTACGAGCTCGCTGGCTGCCAGCGTAAGGATTTGGGGATGCGGATCGGTAGGCTTGTCTTGTCTCAGCTTGTTGAGGGAGAGGTGAAGCACTTCGTGGTGGAGCGGGCGATGTGGCTCTTGGTATATCATTTCCTCTGGTTCCTGGCCGAGAAGCCGAGCCTGAACCATATCCAGCTTGTGACTCTGGTCTTGTTTGACTGCTGCTAAATATGTTCTGAGTCTGATCAACGTATTTTTGTCGAGTCTGTTGCATTGCTTTTGAGGTGAAAGCCGGTGAAGGTAGACCTAATCTTTGGACTGGCTGGTCATAAGAAGGTGGAGGTGTACCCCTCATACCTGCCATCAAAGCACCATTCGCCATTTGGCTTCCTCCTGGTCGAGCATTGGATGTCGCTCCTGGGGCTGGTGTTGGTATTCCATGATAATTATCTGCAGAAACCCGAGTTGAAGAAGCCTTCGACACCCCTTTGAGATCTGCTAAGGCCTGTGCAATTGGATCTAGTTCTTCTTCTTGTTGAGTTGCGTTTTGAATCATTTTGCTCTTCTTGTCAGGCGTTGCAACGTCAAACACATTATTACCTACATTTAGTTGGAAACTTGCTCGAGGGTCAACCGGTTCTGGGCTATTTGTAGGCCTGTCAGCAATCATCATGTTTTGCGAGTCTTGGTTGGAGATTTGAGGTCGCATGGGGCTTTTTTGGGCTGTTGTAGTCCTAGCAGACCAGGTATTCCGGGTAGAGGGAGTTATTGCAGTTGTGGCATCTTTTTCCTTGTTGCTCTTCCGTCTGAATGGACTGTGACTCTGGAAGAATCCGCTCTTCTTCTTAAGTACTTGCTTCTCGCCTAGCTGAACAATATTCTGCTTAACAGGAGATGTCTTTCCACTCGACGGCTCTTGACTAGAAAACGAGGTAGGATTAGAATATTCGCTTTGAGAATCACGGCTTGACGGTCTTCCTCCCGGACTGTGAGCAGAACTTCTCTCGGAAGGAGGACCTGTACGACATAGCATAGTCATTCCATCCATCGGATAGGGGTCATGGGGAACTGCAGCCAATGGACCGTGCTGTGAAGGATCATATGGCGGTCTGCCTGGTTGTTGCTGATAATCGAGTTGAGGCTGTCGTGACCGCTCAGCTACCTTCTGGGGTGCGGTTAATGCTTTCTGAGCTGTGTGTTGTTGATAATCAAGTTGAGGTTGCCATGATCTGTCAGGGGCCTTCTGAGGTGTTATCGTTGCTTCGCGGCTCGTTGACTTCTGGTAGTCTTGTTGAGGTTGCCATGATCTCTCGGGGGCCTTCTGAGGTGTTATTGTTGCCTCGCGGCTCGTCGACTGCTGGTAGTCTTGTTGAGGTTGTCGTGGATTCTCAATTACCTTCTGAGGTGTTAAGGAAGTTTCGCGACCCGAGGTCGTGTCAGCTTCTTGGATCGCTTCACGAGCTGTCTTAGGTTCATGATGTGACTCATATGTTGATGGTTGAGGCGAAGAGCTTCTATATGCGGGATTAATAGTACGTTGAAATTGTGCTACTGAATATGTATCGTCCTCAGAAGCTTCTGATTGTGTATCGCTCACATCGCCGCGGCAGAAGTTGATATATTTTGGTGGATCAGGGATTTCTTGTCCAGTTCCTCGCTCTTTGATGAATGAAATGATATCCTTCTCAACCTCGCAATTTTCGAGTGATAGTCGTACCTTCTCGCAAGAAGCATCATCACTCACACAGACCGTAGAAGCGATATTGGCAAAGGTCCATAGACTGCTCTTCATGAAGTCGAGTCTCTCTTCTTCGAGGTCTTGAAACTTGTCTGCGGCAGCCTTCCAGTCTCTGTTCCATCGACCCGTTGTTTCTTCCAAGACTTTGACGGCATTCTCGTACTCGGTGTTCGATGTCGCCAGATTGATTTGCGTCTTTTCGAGCTTTGCTTTATTCTTGCGTTCTTCTTGACCCATAACCATGTGTCCTTGTGCCAGATAACCTTTAATCTTCAAGCACTCTTGCTCGTATCTGTCCCGGGTCTAGAAGATTTAGTCAATTATCAAAATCAACGGGGAGCTTTCCTACCTTATTAACCTGCTGTGTTTGCTGGACCTTTACTTTAAGTAACTTCTCAATGCCACCTTGTACAATCTTTCGTCGTTCCTTCATTGCACCCGCAAATGCCGCTAGCGGCTCCTCAAGTTCTGTTTTCATCTGCCCGGCAATGCTCTGATGAGACTTTCCCGTGTGTTCAACCTCCCCACGTAGGACATCCAATGAAGCTCGAAGCGTTCCCGACTCTTGTGATCCCAAAGGCTTCCGTGACAAATGTAGAAGTTTTCGGGCGTATTCATCTTCGATGGCAGAGCGTGCTGATTGACTATCAGCCTCTCTGTCTGTCATTCTCGAATCTCGCATGTAAACATACCATTGTAGAACGATTTCAATTCATCACAAGTCTGCTTTGCATTGTGCATACGCTGCAGCAGAGGATCAACTCCAGCGTCGTCTTTACCCCAGAAGTTATTCGCAAAACTCAGGGCCACTGAGGGTCCATCTGAGACGGTTCCAGGCATGCTGCCCAGAGGATTTCCGTGTTGTTGTTCTTCAGCCGATTCCCTGTATTGGACGCGTCGTCCTAGAATATAAAGCGGATTATTTCTGGCTGGGAATGAATAGTCGGGATTTAAGGAATGGCTAATTATTATCCGTGAAGTTATGGGCTGTCAACAGCTTTCGATTAACTTGCTAGGGAGCTGTGTTTAAAGAGAGTGGAGAGGAATCAACAAAACTCGGCTTCGACAGGTTGGCATAGTGATAATGATGTCTTAGATCATAACGGGCCGCCATGTTCCGACTCCGATTTTGCGGGGAAAGGTCATAGACTCATAGACAGGAATAACACGTCCATTTTAAAGCAGGAATAGAAATGCAAAGTTGCGTTTAACCTTCAAGAATCATGATAATTTACTCAGTGATATCGTTAGGCCATTTGTACAGGGCTAAGAAGCCTTTCAGCTGCAGAGTATAGCCACATAGACTCCCTATAGTTGATACTCCTCGTAAGAGCAAGTCTCTTGCTATTACTTATTACTCAATAATTAAATAGATGGATAATATTAGGGCTTTTGATAAATACTTGATTCAGCTAAAACCCCAACGCTCTACATGAAGGGTACTTGAGTAATTCTTAGATTTCAAGTAGTTTTACTTAAAAGAGCAGTACTATCTTATCATCCAATTATTGTGATAGACCAAGGGATTCCTGGATATAAAATTTAAATTGCGTATATATTTCATCTGTGGTCCATGAAGACTCAGAGTCTTAGAAGCTTAAGATTCATTCATAAAACAAGTATGGATCTCGATGAAAGGCTCAAATGAAGTGTCCTTAATCGAGATAGACATGATATGTGACAATACCTAGCGGAAAGGATGTGCAGGAAGCTTAAATGCATGAACTTGAGAATTCGGTTGTGTTCAATATTTTTGAAAATCTCGGATATTCAAATCGAAAGATAGTATACAGACAGGTTAACTTGCTGAAATGCAGCATCTAATAATGACGGGGCGTCCATAGTCGTCATAAGGGAATTGTACCTGCAGGAGACACTGCGTCTCATTCCAGAAATTCTGTCTAGGAAGACAAATGCAAACCGCACAATAGACCCAATACCAATAAAATGTCTCATTACGTCCAGTATTAGACGTATCCATACCTCACTGCTCATTGACAACTTTACCAGCCTAGCCTAGGGAAATGGATGATAGCTTACCTAATCTACACGTGATACAGTACAGAATACAGTATAGCGTCGCTTGGTCTAGAGTTAACCGAATCGCAGGCAGAAAACGCATCTTCACTTGTACATCAACACAACACCTAATATCCATCACCAAAGCAAACTTGCAAAACACCTCTAGATCGCGATCGCATATCCCCTACTGCCCTCATCAATGGTCACCCCTCTTAAATAGACCTCCTTTCATCGTTTGTGATTGAGAGGCAGCTCTCTGAGAGAAGGTCTGCGCCAGACATAAATACATCTTCGATGGTCAATCCAAGAGGGGGGAATTTTACACCTTCACCGGCGCAAACTATTGTGACAGGCATCAGCCACTCACCCCACGGATCTTACCATAGTACGTTCAGTGCCGGAGCAAGTCCTGCTACCAATAGCCCCGTTGGATCCAGTTCTGTCAATAAAATAGTAGTCGCCCAAGTTTATCTCCTCCTTGGTTCAATTAAGGAGGACAAGGACCGCATAAAGTGGGAACAGCAAGCTGAGCAGCTTAGAAAGGTAAGGACTTGCAACCTGTTCGTTTTTCAACGAAATGGCAACTGACCAGAGCTGCCCTTAGCTGATTGATGAGCACGGCATGGAAGTATTCCAAAAGTACTTCAGCCGGCTGGTGGTTGGAAATGCTCCGCAGATATTTCCCGGCCTCAATAGGTCGGTTCTTAATCCAGGAAATTATCAGATTCTTGTGAATGAAATGCGCAAGGTGTCTCATGATGTCGACCAGGCTAGGAAAATCGCAGAATCAATAGAGACAGCAAATGAAGATTTATTCCGGGACTTCGATCTCTCAACTTTTATGGAACACTTCAAGCTAGACGCGCTCGAGAAGACAGTTCTAGCACTTGCATTTAAGATAGGCTCGAGATCTGATCTCAAAACAAAAGGTATGTTACTAGAATCCTTCCCTCTGCCTCTATCTGTTTGGAGTTGACATTTAGAAGCCGACGCCATTCTTTCCACGAATTATGAACCTTTCCTCCAATCCCTATCACATCCATCTCCAAACCATAGCGACCTCACAGCCTCCTTTCTCGCAGCAATACTCGATCGCTTTATCCAAGAACATCCTCCTAACTTTGATCAACAAGCAAAAAACGATCTTTACCGCGCAATCCGTTATCGCTTCACGGATCCATCAAACCCAACCGAAGAAATTCCTGCACCTACTGAGGTCCTCGCGGCGCTTTATCTCATACCGAGCCTCAGCGACAACCACCAGCTCGTCTTGAATATGCAAAAAATTGGCCAAGGCTTTACATTTGACGAGGAAACATGTAGGAAACATCTGAATAGTTATGGAAATACACGGCTTGATGAGGAGCAGGTTGCTGCTGCGTTAATATATGCAGCCCTTAGCCAGACACCGATTTTCACGGTCAGCATATTGGTTAGCAGTCTGCGCAAAGAGGTTGTGCGAACCTTCAACTGGCAACAAGTTCTAGCACATTTTGACCAGCCCGGATTGAGGGTATCTCATCAACAGTTCCTCTCATTGTATGAAGCACTTCGGCCTCTTGCGACTGACGGGTCTCTTAACATTCTGTCATTATGGACAGGCATTTGGCAAAATGCCGAAACCCAACTATCTTTTATCAGTGCATACGCTTCGTTGAACCCCGATCAACTTGATGCGACTACAATTCCACGTCTTGAGCCATCTTTCACTTTGGAAGAATATGCTGCTTCAACTCCGGATATCCAAGATCGTGCGGCTTGGGCAGTGAGACATCCTCTTGTATCACGAGCTACGATGTCAGCTATTTTCCATGTCGCACTACAAACGTCTTCTTCATCAGAAACTGTGGAAGCCAAGAGACTTTTTCAGGAGGTTGTCGTTCCGAATCTTGATATATTTTTAGTCTCTGCCTTTGGAGTACCAAAACCATGGCCGGAGTTGGCAGTTGAAACCATCAACACTCTCTGCGATCGATTTATACACAAATTCGAACCAAATTATGATTTTGTCCTGGAGAGTCTTTGGCGACGAGATAAGGATTGGTTGGGGGACTATTTCGCGGACCTTCACTCTAGAGCACCTTTAGATCTGCCAATTCTGCTTGATCACGCTGCGAGACATCAATGGCTTGATGAGCTGTCATTTAGACTTGATGGATTTTCTTGCGATCTCGTTGCACTGGCGCATTCGCGAGGCCTCCTAGACCTCGATCACTGGGTGCACATAAACTCACCAAGAGTCCAAAGACTTGCGCAAACCCTTCTAAACTATCTCAATGTCAAGGCACAGCACGAGCTGCAATATCAGCGTTCGCATTACAATCGATCTGAATTGTTCAGTGTCACGCTACCGGTCAAAACAGTGTCAGCCTTGTTAGACATCTTGCAACAAGTATTACCAAAAGAGCCCTCCAAGGAGTTGATCATTGTTCAGAGAGCGTGCATTACGGCATATCCGCGACTGATCAACTATGGTGAAGGATTTGACGATATTATTGATGCTAATGGCAGAGACGGCAACTTACTTCCGCAAGAGGCAAATGATAAGATGGAATTGCATTACAAATCTATGTACAGCGAGGAACTCCAAGTCCGAAACGTCGTCGAAGCTCTGGATAGATACAAGCACTCTCGCGACCCTGGCGACCAAGACGTCTTCGCCTGCATGATTCATGGGCTCTTTGATGAATACACTCTCTACGGCACTTATCCTCTGGAGGCCCTTGCAACCACTGCTGTGTTGTTTGGTGGCATCATTTCGCACAAGCTGATATCTGACCTTCCCCTTGAGATCGGTCTGGGCATGATTCTTGAGGCGGTTCGGGACTACCCACCTGACAAGGCGATGTACAAGTTTGGACTACAAGCCCTAATGCAACTATTCTCCCGACTTCGGGAATGGCCTGGTTTCTGCACTCGGCTGTTACAGGTTCCAGGCCTTCAAGGAACCGAAGCATGGAACAAGGCCGAAGAAGCTGTCCGTAGCGAGCAAACAGAGATGGCTCGTAATGGACTTGGAGGCGCTCCCCGCAGCGAGCTCACGAATGGAGGCAGTATCATGAATGGCACCGTCGATGATATGCTAGCTGCAGAACCCATTGCGCCGCCATTCACCTCTATATATGTTGAGGAGTCTCCTTATGCATCCCTTTATGAACCACCCAACGAGGACACTCGAGACAAGGTTTTGTTCGTTCTGAACAACATCACAGAGCGCAACGTCGAATCAAAATTCGAAGAGCTTAAAGATGTCCTTCTGCAGAAGCACCAGCTATGGTTTGCAGGTCATCTTGTCGACGAGCGCGCAAAGCTGCAACCTAACTACCATGAGTTATATCTGGGTCTTGTGAAACTCTTTAGTGACAAGTCTCTGTGGTCTGAGGTTCTGCGAGAAACGTATACTAGCGTTATCAAAATGCTCAACGCTGAGAACACCATGCAATCTGCAGTTGAGCGATCTCATCTCAAAAACCTAGGTGCTTGGTTAGGATCTTTGACTCTGGCCCGAGATAAGCCAATCAAACACAAAAACATTGCCTTCAAGCAATTGCTTCTTGAGGCTTTTGATACACATCGACTTATAGTTGTCATTCCTTTTGTTTGCAGAGCTCTCATCGAAGGAAAAAACTCGACTGTCTTCAAGCCGCCCAACCCATGGCTCATGGACATCATCCGTCTCCTCATCGAGCTATACCATCACGCAGAATTGAAACTCAATCTAAAATTTGAGATCGAAGTTCTTTGCAAGGGATTGAACCTGGATCACAAGACCATTGAGCCATCAACGGAGTTCCTGAATCGTATCCCCCCTGTTGAAGAAGCAACTGAGCCAATGGTACCAGAGATCATGGACAGGTTTGAGAATATGTCTTTGAATGGAATGGGTACTGGAGTGGGAAGCGGAAGATTCTCTCCCCAAGACATCACTTCATCGATTCCCGACCTAGGACCAATGCTTACTTATCCTCCTACAAACGACATCGTCAACCAACCTCGTTTGCAGGAGATAGTCCGAACAGCCATTACCCGAGCCGTGCACGAAATCATTTCTCCTGTTGTTGAACGGTCTGTGACTATTGCTGCCATTTCTACTTCCCAGATGATCCACAAAGACTTCGCTACTGAACCAAATGAGGCTCGCCTCAGACAAGCAGCCATCAACATGGTTAAGAAAACAGCCGGGAGTCTCGCTTTAGTCACCTCGAAGGAACCATTAAGAGCTAGCATGACAAACTACATTCGAGCGCTATCCGGCGAACTTCCTCAAGGCTTGCCAGAAGGCACGGTCATTATGTGCGTCAACGCAAACCTTGACCTAGCTTGTAGTCAAGTCGAAAAGAAAGCCGAGGAGCGCGCAGTTCCTGAGATTGAAGAGTTGATTGAAGGAGAATTCGAAGCTCGTCGCCAACACCGCGCAAGCAGGCCCGATGAGCCTTATATCGATCCTCAATTGAGCAGATGGGCTTGGACCATTCCCAGTCCCTACAAACTTCAGCCATCTCACAGTGGTTTGAATCGGGAGCAAATGGCAATTTATGATGAATTTGCTAGGCAACCAAGATTACCATCTCTGACAGGCCCTACTCATGTTCCAACATCTTCAGATGCCACTAGATCTATGGCTAATGATATTCTACAAGACCAATATCCAAATGTACCAAATGTTCCGACTCCGGCGGAGGCCCCTGTCATGCCATTACTCAATAACCAGCAACTTTCTTATGCTCCCTCAAACGCCGGCATGATGAACGGAAGAATGCAAGGTGTAAGCATGAATCAAGGCGTGATGGATAAGGTGCATGGCCTTCTGGCAGAGCTGCAACATGCTGCAGTTGGCCTCTCTGAGCAGCATTATGACGATTTACCTCGCCCTCATGCTGTGATCGACATCCTAGATGCCTTATATACCTACCTTATCAGAAGCCAGGGAGGCCAGGAAAATTTTGATCTCTGGATTGTCGATCAAATTTGCCAACTTTTATTCAGTGGCAATGAGGAAACACTTGTAGTGGAAAGCTTGGTTCAGTGTCTTGACAACATCACGAAAATTGGAGGACGAGCAGCAAACCGAGTTTCTTTGGCTATTGGACATCAGAACAGTGAAAGCCTCTTGCATGTTCCCTTGGTCGTTGCCCTTGTCAAGCATGATATGGTCGAATGGCAACGAATCGATCTAGCCATTTCTCAGGCCTTAACTCTGCGAAAAGAGAGGTCTATCGACTTCTTCGTACAACTTATCGATGAAGTACTTCTCAACGATCGCCCTATTGCATTATTCACCGACTTTGCTAAGAGCTTAGAGGACGCTTTTGACTGGATCAAGGAGAGCCCATCCCTAGAAGCAGGACAACTACTTAAAGAGAAGCTCGCAAACACTCCTCTTCCACAATCAATGGGCCGTAGCAGTAGTGATGGTGACCTGACGGCTCGTCAAGACCAGATGGACTACGTCTTTGAGGAATGGGTCCACTTGTTCAACAATGTCAATGCCTCCGAAAATATGGTGACCGTCTTCATCTCTCAGATGTATAACAAACAGCTCATCAACAATAGTGATGACTTGTGCCTGTTCTTGCGTCGATCAATTGATGCCTCTGTTGATCGTTATGAGCTGCAGCTGCAGCACAGCAGCACGATTAACGATGCTTACGCCTCCGTGGATGCGCTAGCCAAATTGATCGCCTTACTTGTTAAGGGCTATGAGCGTGAAGGTGAAGTCAAAGGTGACAAGGCTGCCTATCTCAAGTCTCTACTATCGTTAATTGCATTAGTCACGAATCATCATCATGTGATGCGTGGCCCACACTTCAATCAGAAGGTCTTCTTTCGGCTATTTTCGACCATGTTGTGTCATCTCAGTGTTTACTCGGAAGAGTTGACTGGAACAGAGCGCGAGGATATCCTTCTGACATTTGCCGAAAGTCTTGATGCTTTCAGACCCGCCCATTTCCCCGGCTTTCTCTTCCAGTGGCTTGAACTGATCTCGCATCGAGCTCTGCTGCCACACTTGATGGGACTTTCAAATGACAAAGGATGGCAGCCCCTCACGAAATTAATGGAGAGCTTAATGCTTTATGTAGGCGAACTCCTCAAACCTCTCCACATCAGCCCTCTCACAAAGGAGATCTATCGAGGCGTTCTCAAATTCTTTGTGCTACTTCAGCACGATTATCCGGAATTCGTTGCAGCAAACCACTCCAAACTATGTGGAAACATTCCAAGCCATTGCATTCAGCTCCAGAATCTCATACTCCATGCCAATCCTACAATATCCTCAAAAATGCCAGACCCAATGCAGGCAGGCTTGAAGATTGATCGTATCGAAGAAATTCGGGAGTCGCCAGAAAATGTCGATGATGTTGAAGGCCCCTTAAGAGAAATCGGTTTATTTGATATCCTCGATCAGGCCTTGGCAAGTGGTCCTACTGAGGATGCCGTAGCTCACATCACTCATACAATCCAACGCAAGAAGGGGCGCGAGACTGGCCTAGGATTTGTCCCCGTCAACGTTGACTTGAGGCTTGTGGAATCGGTCGTTGTTTATATCGGTATGCATTCAATTGCGAGGGCTGCACAGAAAGGAGGACCTACGTATGTTCCAGGATCGCCTGATGCTGAACTCCTTTCCATACTCGTCCATGAGCTTAGTCCAGAGGCACGATACCACTTCTTAAGTAGCATCATCAATCAACTTCGATTCCCGAATGCGCATACGCATTACTTCAGTCAGGCTTTGCTTGAAGTGTTTGGTAGTGATCACAACGACCAAGAGGAGTCGGATATTCGGCAGCAGATCACTCGAATCTTGTTAGAGAGATTGATCGGCCATTGGCCTCAACCATGGGGTCTTATGGTGACTATGCTTGAGCTGGTCAAAAACGAAAAGTACATGTTCTTCGAACTGCCATTCATTAAATCAGCACCAGAGGCAAGAAAAATCCATTCATACATTCATGAAAGATTCTAACATGTACAGGTTGGTGAACGATTTGCTGCTCTTGCACAGCGCCCTATCTAGAAAAAACGGCATCCATGACGTGATCTCTATACCTCATATTTCAATGGTACAACTTCATCGCGTATCTGCCTTACTCCTTCTCTACAACTCAATCTCTCAATCACGAAGGCGTCCTTCCCAACTCTTCACTGTTACATAAACTATCAAGTCAATTTGGCGTTCCTGTCACAGATCATTTCGGATTTGGTCTCGGTTCTCTGCATAGCGAGCGATAGGGATTGGTATTTTTCTGCGAAAGATTCTGGTGCGCTTCTTTTTTTTTACCTATTGGGAGGGAACGAAGATTTCCTTTAATGCATCCTACATGATAATGTTTCTCGTGCCTACCTACCTACCTTTTCCTCTTTATGACAACAAGCACACAGAGCTTGGGTGGAAGGGCATAAAATGCGGGTGGCGGGCATGCAGGCGTGGGAAAATAAGACCTATGGCGTGGAAATGGCTTTGCTTACTTGCTGTCGGACAGTGAGACGGCAGCCGTTTATGTATCATAGAATGGAGTTATTTATTTTTATTTGCGGATATTAATCTTGCTTTGCATTATAATGTGTGATCTTTTAGGAAATGCTCGATATCTGTTGATCTGCGAATATCAGCTGCTGCTCGATTCGAATCCGTCCAAGTGGATAAAGATAGGTGGAAGACTGCATTTCACGGACTTAGCAACGGATTGAGCACAGCTTCTGTTCGGTGAGCTATTTCTCGCCACTGACAACGAATTTGACAGTGAGGACGGTTCCATGCTTGGTATTGAAGATATTGTCGCATTTTCTATTCATATATATTAAAATTAAAGTAATGATAAGCATAGCCTACTCCTTAGATATTAGCAAGCTTATCTCATCCCACTGGATATTAGGGCTGCTGTACATGAAGATGCCAGTTAATTAAAAACTATGATATTTGAAAGTTTATTACTCTTGAGAGTGACCTTAGTAGTGTTCCGCAAGTCCAAGGCGAATCCGGACTTCTCTATATATTTGATGGGATTGGACTCGACTCGACTACTTTATGAGAAAAGTTCAACTCAATTCAGGAGTTCGAGTTGGACTCGAGTTCATAGTAATAATATACTAATAATAGCGTTACGCCGTTATAAGTAGTATATAAATAGCTATTTCGAGAGATATAGCGAAGCAATAAAAAGGTACTATAACTTCCTATATCTTATATATATAAAAATCGAAAAAGATAGTATAAAAATATCGATCCAGAAAACACTATTATACGGCCAGGGTTTCTAAACGTCCAAACTTTAGTACAGTCGAGCCCCTGTTAAGACGATGGACCCTCTCCTTACAGTATTCATGGCTCTAATTGTAGGATGCAACCCAGGATCGGATGACGTTGAGTGATTCAGGGGCTGTTGGACTTGAAGCACCACTCGAGATCTTGCGAAAGAGGAGCGAAACAATCCATGCTCCTCCTAGATATATAACTCTCGGCACGAGGACGCAATATTTGGGCAACAAAGACCGACCTCTCTAGTAATTTAAATTGCTAGCTCTTCCAGGTTTCTTATCACAGATGGCCATTCCAAAATGATCTGGACAGGAACACTTTTTCGGGTTAGACATTTTCAATAAATATCCGAACCGATTCAAGTTCTCCCTTATTTAGGTGAATCCATTTGTCACGAAACATGACCGCAGATTCAAATAGGTATTTGCATCGAGGGCAACCAAGTGCCCCCCCTCACTCACCTCGCCCGGACTCTTGTCGTGGGAGTCAGACAAACTCATGACAGGTTGATCGATTTGGTTTGTGGCTCGTGGAAGCCATGTAGATTTTTGGGATCTTTGAACCCTAGATCCTTTAATAGCACTGGATCTCATAACAATGCTGGAAGTTGGAATATCGAAAGAGCGAGCTGGATGTGAACTCTAGCTGTGGATATAGGACCGTTCCACTGTCTCTATAATAAAACAGGAATCTGAAATTATCTTGATTAATACATTTTGCATAAATGCTTGAGTAGTTGGGCTGGCCTAAGAATTTTGAAAATTTCTATAGCCAGGAGTTTCAATGTTTAAAAAATTTGCTCATACATGTTGAAGGATTCTCACCAACGCCAGTTTTGAATTGAACATTATAAAAACTGCTTCAAATCGTCTGAGTGATTGATTAATATCTTGGAGTAGAATTTCAGGGGTAAGCTCCCCGCATTTCGCTTGAGCACCTCGAGAAACGTCGAAAACATTAAGAAAACCATCAACCACTTCCCACTTCCTCAAGTTAACAAACCCAACCTCACCATGACCCAAAAAGACATGCAAGATCTGCTACGCCTGCTAACAACAGGCCGCAACAAACTCCCCATGCTCCAGGCAATGCAACGAATTAAAGCCCTCCAAACAGCATCTATCTCTCCCTCCATATCCAGCATCGCCAACACCTCCCTCCCAACTCTCACATCCGCTTTCTCCAATGACGAAAAAGCCGCTAAAACCCTACTCTCCGCCTGCAAAATAGCTTCTAAAAAACGTCCCCTCGAAGACGACTCTGCTTCTGCCAGCACCACGCTATCTGCAAAACGCACGAAATCCTTCTTCGAACTAGCTGACGAACCGCAAACGCCTCAAGCTCTAGAAGCTTCGTTGAGATTGCCCGCGCCGTCGATAGACGAAGAGAGGATTGAGAAGACGAGAATATATACGAATAGGGCACCACTGGTATTGGCGTTTGCGGTGCAATTGTTGAAATATACGGTCCCCGGGCAGCCGTTGAGTGCGAGATTGAGTTTAGCGCAGGCAGTGGTGAGTGCGAATAGCAGGAGTAAGGCGATTAGTCTTGGGATTGAGAAGAAGGGGAGTATGACGGAAGGGGAGGGCTGGGGAACTGGTCAGCCGAAGGTGAGGGTGATGGGGAGGGAAGTCGCGGTTTTGAAGAGGGGAGGTTATGAATGGAGAGGGGAGGCAGATGCTGGAAGTGGAGATGGTGTCACGGCTGGGGAGAATGAAAGCAAATCAACAGGTGGACACGTAGCCAAAGAGGAGAAGAAAAACGAATGGACGGTCTCCACAAGTGTCATATCCAAGAAATCAACATTCATCGCTCGCTCTATCTTCCTAACCACCTCTTCAAACGCCAAATCCTTCCTCCAAACCCTCTTCTCAAACAACCCTTCCCTCAAAGAAGCCTCCCACAACATCACTGCTTTCCGAGTCTCCACTCCTTCCGGTACTATTATCGAAGACTGCAACGACGACGGAGAAAGTGGTGGTGGAAGACATCTTCTCCAACTCTTACAATCTGACAATATTGTTAATGTGTTGTTAGTAGTAACTCGCTGGTATGGGGGAATCTTCCTCGGCCCGGATCGTTGGCGAATAATGACTCAAGTTTCCCGAGATGCACTTTCCCAACGATTGCGCATCCAAGGTAGCATAGGCGTCGAAGCACTCTGGGGGCTTGACTCGGAAGCTATGAGGGATAGTAATGGATCTGTGATGTTAGGAGGAGGCATGCCGATCCATAAACCGGAGGTAGCAAGGAAGTATATTTTGAATGCGTTTGGGAATGTGCCTGAGAAAGAGGAGTTGGGGGAGGGGAAGAAAGGGAAGAAGAGAAAGAGTGGGAAGGAGGTGGTGAGGGAGAAAGAGGAGAATTTGGGATTGTTGCTCGGGGCGCTGGATTTGTTGTTTGGGAGTTGGGAGGGGAGTGTGGGAAGGGAAGAATTGGATAGGAGGGCTTGGGGGTGGTATGTGCAGGTTAGGCCGGAGGTGGAGAGTGGTGTTTCGGGATGGGGTGGGAAGGGAGAGGTTAAGTTAGGGGATATTTTGAAGTTGAGGAGGAAGACTGATTGAATGAAAGGTTTTTTAGGTTCCTGTGTATAGCTGCTGTTACAACAGTGTAATGTGAAGATACCCATGTTCAGAGTCCATAGGATAGGAGAAGTTGGATACATGTTTTATTCTCCTCCATCACTCACTTCAACCAAGTAACCAAAGAGAATAAATCTCGAACATCCATATAGATTCCCTTTGTATACCAATCCAATCCAACAGAACCCAACTACTACAGAAATATACCCTAACAGTCCCTCAAATCCTCACAAACCAAATCTTCTCCTCCCACCCCATTCTCGGCTCCAACCCCATCCCCACCTCCCTCACTACCCCATCACTCGCGATCCTAAATTCCACCGGAGCACCTCCCTTTGTCGCCGACCCCGGACTATCCATCCTCGCGGTGAAAAACTCACCACTTACATGTTCAATATCTATCGATACTTTCCAAGTGGCATCTTTTCGGTGGATCTTCAAGACATCGTCTTGGATGAAGATAGTCATGTTATGGTAGGCGGGGTGGAAATAAGTTCCTGTGTAGGAGGTGAGCGGTAAAGAGAGAGGGAGGCGGGGGAAAGGGAGATGGGGGTAGAATGTTGAGGTGGCGTTGTAGTAGGTTTGTTGGAGGTTTTTTTTTATATTAGCTATGTTTCTATTTTTGAATGTTATCAGTTCCATGTTCTTGATTCGGACTTGGATAACTAAGGAAGAGTTGAGAAGTGATCAAATTGTAGGTAAGTAAAAGGAAACATACTTCTCATCCCAATCAAACCTCTCTTTCTGCGGTATGCCAAGTTTCTCATCAATCAGATACCACAACAGGGTCGCTTCAGGATATGACGCGATAGCCGTATTCCCAAAAGAAACCAATCCATACTTCAACTCCGGAAAGAAAATAACCATCGTCCCGAACGCTTCCATGCCTCCAGTATGGGTTAAGAACTCATAACCTTTATATACACCAACATCCCATCCCAAAGCATAGGATAGCGGACCAGTAAAGGGGGATGGCTCGTATTGAGCGGGTACGAAGATCCGTGGCGTTTTGATGGCTTTGTGTCCTGCTGGAGAGAGGGGTGGTGAGATGTTGACAAGGGCTTTTAACCATTTCATATAATCGAGGACGTTGGAGATTACGCTGCCCGCTCCGCTGATTTCTGTGAGGTCTTGGAATGGTACCGGGGAGAATTTGGAGTCTCGCCACACGTAGCCTTGAGCCATGGGTTCTGGTCCTGCTTGAGCGTCGGGTGTGGAGAAGTACTGGGACTGATGTTAGCTTATGTATATTCAAAGTTTTAGGCTCGAATTAGAAGACTGTATTCGGGATCTACACAACCTCGAGAGACAAGATTATAGGATTCCGAGAGTACTCACAGTAGAGTTCATTCCCACTATGTATCCCCAAAGTCAGTAATGCTGCTAGATTATAGACATAGCAATAGGGAGTTCCAACTTCCAGGACTTCCTGGGGCAATAAGGTGAGAATTCGCTGAATATCTCAGAACTTGCTGGATACTCTCTTTCCTTTCCCAAAACCGTAAGATGCAGAGAAAATAACTCACAAGGCTCCCAAATGCTTTCCCTCAAAAAATCCCCCAGCCACCCACCCAACACCGTCTCAAGCACATGACTAACTACTAAAAACATCATATTACAGTACTGGTACGTCTCCCTAAACCCGGCCGTCATGGGCAAATACCTTAAGGCTCTAGTAATCTGCTTAGCATTCGATTTTCTCTCGTCATGCAAACCGCCGTAACTTAAATCATGTCTCGGCATGCCTGTTCGATGGCTTAATGCATCTTCGAGCGTTGCATAGGTGGTTACATAGGGATCTTGGAGGATGAAATCAGAGGGGATGAGGTTGGAGATGGGCGACGTCCATTGGATGGAGGGGTGGTGGGTATTGTCGTCTACGAGGAGGGAGACTAGGGCTGCGACGAAGGCTTTGGTGGTGCTGCCGCCGTAAAAGAGGGTTGAGGGCGTGACTTTAGCGTCGGGGAAGGAAGCTATTCCATAACCCTAGATTACCAATTTAGATATTTAGTCTTCGTACTTTTGAGGCGTGCTTGGAGGAAACGGGAGAGGTGGGAGATACTTGCCTCTGCATATTCTTCATCTCCATCGATAACACCGATAGATACTCCAGGTACATGCCACAGGTTAAGTGTTTTATTTACCAATTTCTCGAAACTTTCTGAGAATGGAGATACTGATTCCGGGTCTTCGTTACCAAGAACTTTTTGTTGTGTTGCCCAAGCGCTTTGGATGCCCAAAGAGAAGATAAGGAAGTGCATTAGCATTATGGATTGCATGCAAAACCCGCTTGGATTTAATTTAAATGACTTTGGCTTGAAGTGAAGGAAACTATTCAAATCGAATGCGGATTCTATGGTTATTAGAGAGCCATGCTATTGCCTCGATAGAAATGGCGTGTAAATAAATGCAGATGTTGCAGGAGGAAGGGGTTGGCAATGCAGGGGTCTGAGACTCGAGGTCCGGTTCATACAGAGATATCTATTTACTTAAGGAATATATGCCGGATTCATGATCATTATCAGTGAGGATCTATTCTCCTTCGACACCTTAAGATTTCATATTTCATGCATGAAATTATTTCTGCTCATCTACCTCATGAAGGGATCCCTCGGCATCCTCAAATAGATGCTGCTTTGTTTAGCTGGGTATTAAGTCTTACAAGAAGTATTGCAAGGGCAAATAAACAATAAGTTATTTGCACTCATTGCAGTAATAGTTCGCCTGTCCCAAATGCCATGCCTGAATGCTTTCCAACATGAAAACGCTGGTCATGTAGTTTTATCTTTCCTGTATGAATTCCCCCACTCATAACTCCTCATAGCTCTTCTTCATCCCCGTCGAGCTTCATGGATGGCTCGGGTAATGGAGTATGAGCAGCCTCATCTGCAGCAACTACATCACTTCCACCCGTGAAAATATCCCGTAATCGCTTCTGCATAGTGTCGTTGTCCATGTCGTACAAACTGGCTCTATGCTTCTTGAGAGGACTACCAACAACATCACCGTCTGGTAAGCTCTTGCCGAATACACTGTTAGAGAGTACTGCGTCTGCAGATTGTGCTGAGTTTGTGTCTGCCTCTGCAGGTGGTGTTGCGCTAACAGAAGATCTTACCGAGCCTGGCGACTTCCGAGGGTTGTTGGTATTAATTTGTTCGGCAGAATGCTGGCGTTTGAGCTATGGAACATTAGGAGGAGCTATAGATGTTGAACTCTTGATAAATCATACCTTAATACGCCCAACACCATCTGCAAGCTCTCCTTGGAATTTTGCATCTTCGGGACTCAACAGCGTCTTCACATCTTTATCCTCTATATCTTCTATCTTTTCCACGACTTCCACATCCTCGTCGTCCTCTTCATCACTGTCTTCAATCATGGCAGTTCCAATGCTCCCATTACTCTTTTTCCTGGCCTTACTCTTCCTAGCTGACAGATCATTATCTCGGAATGCAGAGAAGCCAACAGTGCCACCTGGTTTCAAAGGCGCAAGGTTAGAAAAGTCTACTTGGGCCGATCTTCGCTTTGTGGGACCAGTGCTAGATTTCTCTTGTTTAGAGTTTGGTAGAATGCCCATCTTGCTAAGTTGACCTGAATAATGCTTAATAAACGAATTAAGAGAGGAGGAATGAATACTTACGTTCACCACGGTAGAAGAATGTGAAGACAGCAAATGGCTTATCGGGTCCATCTATGCCAGTAACTGTTTGAGTACTGATTGACTTAGGATCCAACGTCTTTGGCTTAGCAAAACTCGTAGTGTGATCAACATCTGCTCCATCTCCTTCATTTGCCTTATCTTTGTCCATGATCTCCTCGTCATCATCGTGGGCGCCAAATTGCGGAGAATATTCTCCTCTCTTGATTTCTCCTGAAGCCAAAACGCGAAACATAGCAACCTTGATTTGTCCAGCTGCTTCAGGGACCTCGTCATCCGAGTCAGAGCTTAATTCATCATCGTCTGACATCTTCTCAATAGGTGATCTCTCATCTGCACCGTACCGAAGAACCTCTCGTGATGCAGATACCTTCCTCGGTGTTTCTGTAATATCTTCATCACTACCATCTTGCTCCCTTCTACGTCTACGACGCTTCTCGAACTTTTGTCTGCGCTTTTCAATCTTTGCTGCGGCATCATGTCCATCGAGATCGAGCCCATTCAGCCAACGCTCCAAGCCAACCTCTCGAAACAGAAATTCTCGTTCAGCAAGCCCGCCACCTTCGGAAGCAGGAACTTGTACCCATCGGGAATTTACCCATGTTTCTTCACCAGGACGTAAAAGTGTAGCAACCTCCTCCTTCGCTCGTCCATCGAAATAGATATAGGCTGCGATCGTCTCGTTCTCGGATTTTGTGATTGGTATGTAAGGGCCAACATATCCAGCATGAGTAGGTCGTGTAGAAGACAAGCCAGAGAGTCCTGCAACTATTTGTGGTTGTGGGCTTGGATCGGCTGCTGTGGGTTTAGGCGTGGAGTAAGGAATAGGTAGATGCGGCGTAAGGAGGGTGATGGAAATAGCAAACTTCGAGGGTTCGGGTTTGAGGGAATCTTGATTCTTTGGCTTCGGAACCGGGATATATGCGTTCACTCTTGAAGTTCTGGACAGCTTTTGTAAGCCATATTCTGGCAGAGGAGCTCCTTCTGCATGGACGCTGACAGCGATACCCTTAAAGCAAGGCATTTCTGCAGAGGAATATGCTGCAGCAGACACAGCTGCACAGCGGCGAAACGATGAATGTGGGCGAAGAGAAGCGGTTGTTGTTGATGGGCGGGTTGCGAAGTTGAGGAGGTTGAGAGGTGAGCAGGAGGCTTCCCGTAAAAAGAGGCTGAAAGGGACGGGTGCGGTAGACGAGTCACGATTTGATGTGATAGGTAGGCAGCCTTGTCTGACAGACTGTATATTAGCTGCCGAGGAGATGAGCAATCTGGTCCTAAATATTTTCTTTATCTCTAATAAGAGCTGTGTTTTTGGAGGATTCGTGCGTAATATTTGGAAGTGGAGTGTACTACAAGAATTCGGTGTAACAGTAGGAATTTGAATGTTGACATAAAGTCGGTTGTTAGCGAATATTGGTGCAAGCTCAATACACATGAAAAGGGAGGGACTGAAAGTCTAAAAAGCCCGAATGTTCTGAGGATTATTAAGGGCCAAGTCACAAGTCTTCCTCATTAACAAGAGTTGTAAAATCGCTAGAATTGAGTTTCACCGCTAAGTCACATCAACAAGTCACACTGCAAAAATGATAAAAGTGGCAGAGATGCTTCCGTTCAATATGTACATGAGGCGAAAACAATATGGTTGATCGCAGGCCTTCCTGCTTTAAATCAACGCCATAAAGAATCCAAGAGGCAAAATCGGTTGCAAGCTGTCTTTCCTAAAACCCCCTTCCTCCGTGATGAGATTGGAACTGTGTAAATTTCCCTCTTGAGTGGTGTCGTCGGTCGTTGATGATTGAATGATCTGTCTGATTTGTGTTAGCTTAGTCTTGGTATATTTTTTATATGTAAAAGAACGAAGCATGTTTAAAAGAGATCAGACTGTTGAGCTTGACATGTTCATTGATTGTATCAGCATGATTGAGCTATGTTGGCCGTTCTTAATGGAAGGTTGTGTCATCATAGAAGAAAAAGCAAAAGAGGAAAGGGAAGGGCCGTACGAAGTATATTGTATCTTTTCAGAGAGAAGGGCCACTCATTGTCAAAAGTATAACATAACAAAAGAGTAGTAACCTCGAGCGAATTCGAGTCTTTCTGCCCTGTATGCGAAACAAAAGCTGTTCGCGGTTGGGTTGGAGTTGAAAAGATTCTGGAGGAAAAGATAGAAACCGGTCAACAAAGGCAAAGAGACGCTAAGCCTAAATAGTTCTAGCCTAGCCGCAGGGATTAATTAAGCGTCGTCCTTTCGTTGCTGCCCAGAAATAACCCCTCCAACCTTCAAGTTTTGCGCCAACACAAGATCAATAGCAATTTGAACTCTACTAAGAAAACTCATTCTTCCAAGCACACGAGGCAAGAAAGATGGCAGGTAAGCAGCAAGATTCCCTATTTTCAATACATCTTCAATAGCAGGAAGATCACATAATAAGCATCATCCCCCCCCCTCGATCCATGCTATACTTACTCTCTAGATATTGGATCTTCTTACTAACGATAGGCTCTAGACTTTAATGATATCGCAAGTGTGTGAAAAAACTCCAGTGCTTCTCTAGATATCCTGAGAATGGCCAATACTCTCCAACTTTCTTCTCTATGCGACTCACGAGCCTTTCTCCCCAAGACAGCGCTAACATATACCCCACCAGCTCAATTCACCAAATTCTATTACAATCAGTTCGATGCCGACCGAAAGCTGCTGGCAGCTCTCTACGTATGTCCTCGGGTATTTTAGGGAGGGCATTTACTGACAGTGCTCGCATAGCGTGACAATTCTATGCTGACCTTTGAGTCTGCTTCGGTCCAAGGAATAACTGGCATCATCGAGAAACTTTCGGTGAGAATTTCAGTTGCACCGATACATTTGGATACCAGTCTGACTTCCTATTCATACAGGGTCTGTCATTCGAGAAAGTCCGTCATCAAGTAGCAACCCTTGACGCACAACCGTCTGGCGAGACTGGAGGTATCTTGATATTAGTCACTGGGGCTCTGTTGGTAAGTTAGAACCTGACGGCGTTCGGTAAACGCTTGACGGATGTTGGCTAACTAAGAGGTCCAGGTCGACGAGGAACAGCGACCCATGAACTACAGTCAGGCTTTCCAACTTCTGCCTGACGGGGCTGGAAGCTATTTCATTTATAACGATATTTTCAAGTTGGTCTTGGGATGAACCAACGAGACTCTTCAGGGAGAGAGGGGAGGTTTGGGGAAATAGAAATCGGAGACACCAGAGCTTTGTCCTTTTGCAAGCATTATACCGATTTTCTAGAGGGGAGGTGGTGGGACATTGTAGCGATGATATCACAGAAAAAGCAAACGAGAAGAAATTGCAGTGAGGCTCAGCTCCATATTAACCCGTACCTAACTTCGAACCAATGCCATGGACAGCTTCCTAGTGACGTGGCCCTGTGATGAAGTGAGCAAATGAAGCATGAGTATAAATCACGACGTCTTAAATTTCTCCGGGCTTCCATTATAATTGACTGTGTTGATAAATTCCACTTGTAAGCTTTTATTTTGCAGTTGCCTGGTCATTTGGTGAGCAAGAAGCGACTAGCTCGATTCGCGACAGCCTGCGTTACCTCCAACTATTCTTTACCACAATAACCCGAAATACAAGTCTTCCGAAATCAAGCAAACTGCCAGCAGAACCCATTTCCTTCTCATCCTTCGATATTATTCATCCCTCTACGAAGCTTCTGAAAGTTTAGAGAACAATACAAATCCTCAAAGTGGTCTCGAAAGCGCCCAAAATCAGCTCACTCAAGAACACTTGTCAATAAGCAAACAAATCAAATATGACGATCGCAGACGAGTTTAGAACGAGGAATTTTAGTAAGTACATATCTCTAGAATGGTAGAAGTAGGCAGGACTTTCGCTAACTGCTCTTGAGGTATCTATGGACAATGGTAAGCAACCAAATAATTCCTTCCCTCTCTACATGCGCCAGCGAGCTTCATCGGTACATCTAATTTACTCGCATCATCAAGCTTCAACCAGATCAATCCGATATGCATAGACATAGATGGGCTCGATCTTGCAATTCATACCATGAACCGTTTTGGAAGGGACTCGAAAACAAATTCTGGAACTATATCTGATGAATAAACACAGGACTGGAGTAGTGTGTATATTTCTTTGCTTTGCCCTGGGCATTGCAAATCTCTTCCATGTCAGCTTGATCATCATCTTTAGTGCTCTTTGCCTGTAAGTCCAATCGAGAGTACATAACCTTCGTAGCTAACTTTCCCCAGTGTGAGCGCATTCCTCATCATCTTTATCGAGGTTCCTCTCCTCCTTCGCATCTGTCCCACTTCCTCGAAATTCGATTCCTTCATGAGTCGATTTACCACGAATTACATGCGAGCGGCTATATATCTTGTCATGGCAATTGTTCAATGGCTAAGCATCATCTTCGGTGTTACAAGTCTTATTGCGGCAGCTGTGTTACTTACAATTGCTGCTTCATTCTATGCATTGGCTGGTCTCAAAAAGCAGCAATTCACAGGGAGCAAAACACTAGGAGGCCAAGGAGTGGCACAGATGATCCTCTAGACAATTTTAAGTGAGTTGGTACGAAATGGTGGAATCTTGAAAGACTCCTATGGAAAAACGCGGCTTCGAGGATGACAAGGGAGCTGAGATATTTGCGAAGTCATGAGAGGAGAGGATAGAAAATTGGGTGAGCATGTGGTTAAGGGTATGGCGTTAAGGATTCAACAGCTCTTGCATTGAGTTGTTTTACGATTTTCCTTATGGGGAAGCTTAGAGGCTTCTAAGGTGTACTTCTATACCTCTTCATTTGCAATGGACGTCCTTTACGATGCAGAGCGTTGGGGAGATATTGGGATTCTGGATTGGCTGTGCATTACCTTCTTTGGAGTTCCGTCAAGCACTCTTAATGATACTCGGGTAGCAAAGCGAGCCGGCCTGTTCATTGTGAAGCAAGACTGTGCAACAGAACAGTATAAAGGCCTGATTTACTTATGATTGGCCGCATGAGACGCCCATGAGCATGCGGGGGAAGGAAGTTCTGTATCTAGGAACCACGTGAATGCTTGAGACTTGATGGCTACTAGTGCAAGGTGACTTTGATGGATAACTAGTTAGACAGCTAATCTCAAAATGTGCAGATGATTTCCCAATGATCTGGTAAAACAAACGCCTCAATCGATAAAGAACGTGTCTGGGATCCAAGGCCCTTTCGAAAACCAGCTAAAGGTGCATAATCCTTTCTGTGATCGTGGCTTGTCATTTTTCCTGCGGAAACACTATGACCCAAAACCTTGTTAGCGTAAACTGGAACTGGCACTGGAACTTGAAAGGGCAAGAATAACTTCTTCCGTTCATGCTCAACAAAACTTTCATACAGTTTACCATTTTCGATGATTGAACCTTCAATTTGAAATCCATTTAAATTGTAAGTTCTGCATACAATGTGCCCCCTCCAATTGCTCGTTTGCAGGAACCCAGTGCTTAAACCCAGGCCGTGGTGTCACTACTTTAAGATTCATTACTGGTAAAAGCATCAATACGCTGGCAACACGCCACCTAGGCCTTTTTCCACGATTCAGTGCTTGACTATCTAGCAAATGAATCAAGAACTCTTTTTGCCTTCCGTTGCATGATTCGCTTCGATCAACCATCCACTCTACACCGGCAATGGATACTGATAAACACAATAGAGAATTCAGGCCCTTAAGCGTCTCAATCGTGCACATAGAGAGCTGAAGCAACTCTTAACATGTCGACTGCTGTGCCTCAAGTTCCACCCCGTCCCGCCAGGACTCTCAACCAGGAGACCTCCACTTCCGCTGGCGCTTCTCTTGGGTCTGACATTCCTCGAATCCCTCCACGACCCGTCAATCGACGTGCTGATCGCTCGATGTCTCCTGCAAGAGAAAGCTTTGCCCGCTCCCCTCTCAACGAAGTCCCTACACAGACAACTCATTCTCTATACAGCAGTGGCAGTGCCAATAACTCGAGTTCGTCTCTGCCCCGTCATCCATCTAGTGTAGCTCTACCATCAATTGGGCAGGAAGGAAATGAATACGCAGAAGTGTTCGAGGCTCCAGATTTGGGCACATCTCCTACACAAACCCGGAACATTGCGAATGACCTTAAGCTTCATGCACCGAGGCCCTCTTTGCCAGAATCTAGTGCTAAGGCAAGGGTCTCTACGGTAACTCGTACAGACTCTGGCCAGGCTGCTGCGTTTGGCATTGGCAAAGCCAGCATTGATGATAAGGATCCCGGGTCCCGGTCTTTGAAGAACAAAACCAGTTTCGCCAGCCAAACTTCGACAGGCCCTGATCGCCCGCCATCGAGCATGGATGGGGAGCATGGTATACCTGAGATTGGTCAACGGGTTCCTATGTATCCAAATGCTGGCGATGTGCAGGCTCCGTCTCCAGCAAGCTTTGCAACCCCATATGTAGCTGGTATTGGCTTTCATAACGACGGCTCAAAGCCTCGACATCATGGACGTAAAACAAGTTCTCGCGGTGTAGAGGCCCCACCAGGAAGTTATGGTCTCCATGGACATGGCGTCATTCCCCAGGATAGATTCGAGAAGGCATATTATGAAAAACATCCAGAGGTAAGTTCCTCAGCCTATAAGTCATAAACTCGCATCCTTCGCGTAGACCTGTGAATTTACCTGTTTTGGAGGATCATGAAGGGCGTACTGTAATATGATGGGTGGTGTGATTTTCATGCTGAGAAGTGACTCTAATTTACCTACAGCTTTACAAAAAGGAAACTGGCTCATATCATGGGCTCCTTGGGGAAGGCAGGGCAGAGTGGGCCATGAGTAGTGAAGATCTCAACAAGATTGTTAGAGATACTGCTAGCAGAGGTGCAGGTCTTGGTAAGAGATACACCGGCACAGGTTACTTCTAAATCTGATAGCTTCTAGGTACATCACCTATTGTCATGAGCACCCCAACCGAACAGATTGGTTTCCAGGCATCAGAAGAATATGCGTCACGCATTTCTTCTCCTCGTCCATTATCAGCTGGCCTCTCGGGTGACCAAGTTTCACATTTGAGCTTATCTCAAACCCATATAGAATCACCGCTGAGAAAGGAAAGCTCTGCAGATACTTCTGGGAAGGACGAATTTGAGGGTGCTCTATCTCGAAGTCTTGCAGCCCATGCTGGCACTGTTACTGGGAGCGAAACGGAAGACGATGATGTCATTCACGTCGATTCTCAGAACCGCCTCAGCAGTAAGGTGTATGGAGGTGCCAGTCGCCTTGGTTCGATGGAGGATCTCAGCCCTCATACTGGTGGAGAGGAGGATGGCATCCATGACGAGTACGGATATGGAGCTCCAATTCTCGCCTCAGATGAAGTTGCCAAAGAACCTTTTGGATGGGAGCTTCAACCTGCTGTGTCTCCAGCGACCGATCGAGGTCCCAGTCATTACGATGAATCTGGATACCCCCACAGCGCATCAAGTGTTTCGGGTAGTCGACCATCCAGTCGTCCCGCCAGCATTCACGGTAATGCGCAAGGTCTTCGGTTACCTGAATCAACACCTTTAGAGGACCTCGAGGAATACGAGCCATTGTTCCCTGAAGATGAGAAGAGCGATAAATCTGAAACGAAGCTATTTACCGCAGTAGACAGATTGAAGAGCCGTCCAGAGTTGAAGAACCGCAGATTTCCAAGTCAAGATATTTGGGAGGATACGCCAAACAGCCTCCAATATACTGCAACTGTTTCGACTCCTCAGCTACCAGAGGATAATGCTGATGGCCCTGAGCAAGCTAAAGAGGACGATACCCCCGAGAAAGTTTTCGCTCAAAGACAAGAAGATCTTGGAGAGAAAGAATCAACAGATACAGAAAGTTTCTTGAATAGGGAGAAGAAGTCTTGGGCAAATAAGTCTCACCTCGTTGCGGAGACACGACCAGGCATGAAACAACGCTTTCCGAGTAGAGATATTTGGGAAGATGCTCCAGACAGTTTACAACTACAAACAACCGTGGCCAGTCCACAGAGCTCAGAGAAAGATGTCTTGAGCTCTCATGATGAAAGACCTACCACTAGTGCTGTAGTATACCGTCAAGAGAAGGCGGCTGCTGGATTCGAGCTAGGGAGAGATGAAGGACGGGCTACCACAGGCATTGCGGCCATCATGAAACCATCCATTCCGGCTCGCCCAGCACGGACAAAGTCATCAGAATCTCCTGATAGGGGTCAACCTATCATTCCAGACCGGCCATCACGATTAAAACAAGTTCTTCCATCGGAAGTTTCTTCGCCTCCAGTTCCTTTAAAATCTAAACCACAGATTCCGGCACGCCCTTCAAAACTTCACACCCGCGAGTCTTCAGAAAATGTTCCATTAGCTACAGCACCATTGAATTCATTCGCTAAGTCTACAGGTTCTGATCAAAGCTCCTCCACTTTCTCCAAACCCAAGCCACAGGTCCCATCAAGACCCATTGGCAACAAGATTGCAGCATTGCAAGGCGGTTTTATGGCAGATCTGAATAGTCGTCTAAAGCTTGGTCCCCAAGCGCCCAAGAAAGAGGAACCAGGTCCAGAGGAGAAGGCTGAGGAGAAAGAAAAGGCACCTTTACAGGACGCTAGAAAGGGCAGGGCCAGAGGGCCAGCTCGCAGAGCTCCGGCAAAAAGTCCCGCTCCATCCACAGAAGCTGCTAAATTGACCACTCCAGCATTCGGAGCTTCGACGCCAACAACCTTGTGGCACATTGATCCCGACGAGGACATGCTACATGTTGCTTCCCATCAAGATGAGCCTGCATTAAGTTTAGATAAGGCAGCTCAATTATCAGTTCCGACACTCGTGACAAACACGGCGGGCGAAGGTCTATATGACCAAGTGGAAATATCACCTAGTGCTAAGACCAGCGTATCTCCTCCAACCGCAGACGTACATGCAGAAAAATTAGAAGAGAGCCAAAAAGAGACTATCGTAACCAATGATGATGCAGTCGAGCCAATCAAGCCAAGTGATGGGCCTCCAGTTGCTTCACAGAGTTCGATTTCAACTTCAGAAGCTGTCGCAGACGAAGATCTCTCTGCCTCAACTGCCACGTTGAAACCCGAGCCTGTTGACGAGCATGTAGAGTAGAGATCCATACTCTTCAATCCCTACTTGTGTTAGCATAGTTTTTCAATCAATCAAATACGTTCTTCAGTAATTTTCACAGATTACAAAGCTTGAATATGATTTTTGAAGACACTAATTTGCCATTTTTGGTGTCTGTCTAAAGAACAACCAACATCCTTAAGGTAGAGATGAAGGCATCTCGATTCGCAACAACCTTCACTCCTCACCGTTACTCCCAATTTATATTTGCGTGCTCTTGTCTTCCCTTCGACATTCAAGATGAGGTTCTAGGTGTGAGGGACTAGAAAAGCCTTCAAATGCGCTCTGCTGTGCATATCTTCGTAGTTTCTATGTGAGATATAGGCTACACAGCAGGTGGGCTTTCGAGACAATGTGCAACAGAAACAGTCTTCTGCGGCGATGTGCATGAAGTTTGTGATATAATAAGCTACGACATCTCATGATATCTCTGATACTTTGCAATTCCCTGTGACTTGTGATGCGTTTTACTGCAGAATATTGTGGTTTTACCACCCTTCTTCACAACCGCTACTCCTTGCGTCAAGCAAACTGGTTGAAAACATGTAGAGCATACCGTGCAGTTTATTGTGCTAATTGAAACGCCGCAAGATTCTTTAGTAGTAGACAAGATCTCAGGGAGGTGTGGTTGAATCAGAATATATCCCCTTCCCTATCCAATTTCTTGATGGGATTCCTCTCTAATATTCCAATTGGATATCAATCATCGACGCATTATTTGATTGTAGACTATATGCAATTGTTTTGGGGACTAGCATTAGAATGCTTCCTAGGTAGAGGTCGAATTAGCCTTTTCCCAGTGTCCAGAAACGGAAAGGTTTCCTGATCTCCTTCCCCATGGGGAAGCCACAATGGCATGAGATGCAACGTCGAAGTCGCTTGCAATATATACATATATATCTTTCATCATGGAATCAAATGCATGCCAAGTGTGAAGCTTTGGCATCACCATATCATCTCTATTGCAACAATGATAATGCTGCCACGGTGGTAACATCTCAACATCTCGACTTCACCTTTGACATTCAACTATCAAACTCTTCAACTACGTAACCACTTATGAGCAGAAATTTTTCACAAGCGAGTTCCCACAAATTGAGGCTCGATAATTAATTTATAACCTCGCGCTCTCTTTCTTTTTTTCTCTTTTCTTCTTCCACAAAACAACAATCTCGCCATTGTACCACCAATTCTTCTTGCGCTTGCGTATCTCTTCTTACTTTCTTGTACACACCTTTGAACCTTGTGTTAATAATTGCCTTCGTGTACAATTGCACACCTCAAAATGTCGACAGATTATGGCCTTGTTGGCCTTTCTGGTGACGTTCCGCCACTTGGCTCCCATTTTCTATGCCACTTGTGCCCTGGCTCTCTTCGCCTTCAACACCGCACACCTGTCCATGCCAACATTCTCATTCTTCACGCTCGTGGAGAGCATGGTGTTAAGACAGACGGTGCTATCTACTGTTTCCGTAAGTCATATGTCCTCGACCATAACAATTGCTGACCCCTTTCTAGTCAAAGGTGCAGCTAGAGAAGCCAAAGAAGCATCGCTCCCTAACAGTAGCTCTCGCACTCTTTTCTACGACAGCACTTGCCAAAACATGACTGCTGCTGAAGAGCATGAGTTCATTCGTGCTGCCATCGAGCAACAAAAACATGCTGTTGAAATCGAAAAGCGTGCTGCCGCTAGCAAGCGCAGTGCCCATCTTCCCCCGGAGACAATTGCCCGTCGTAAGCACCCTTGCGCAAACACTCGTCCTCACCTTCCAAAATGCTTACTTCAAGAATTTAGGCGCCCAGGAAGCCGCTGAGAAGGCTGCTGTGGAGAAGGCTGCTGCAAAAAAAGCTGGTTCCGCAGCGAGTGCTCAGAGTAAGTTCTCTTCGCCCAGCACTAATACTTGCTTTTCGAGATACTGATGTCAAAAATCTAGTCTCTCCAACCAAAAAGGCCCGTTCCAAAGGTGAGTTCATACTACTTTATCACTACGTCCGCTACTCAAATTCTGACATCAAGCAGTCCGTGTTGGCGGAATTGACGACCCTGACAATGCTGGTGGTGAGCTTTCTTTTCTATCTATCATTTTGCCACTTCGTCGATCTCTTCACTCTAGATTTCCGCTTCTTGTTGATACTGACAACAACATGTAGGTTTGGCTGGTTCCCCATACCGCATTCCTGCCTCCCACTACCTCGGTGGAGCTGGTGGAGCTGGTGGTCACGCACGTTCGAACAGTCTCTCCGGTCAGTACAATGGCACTGGCGTTGCTTCATCTTCTGCTCAATACAACGTCGCCGGAGCTGCTTTGCCAAATAATGGTGTGCCGGAGTTTGCTCGCAACTTTCTCAGCAATACTGCAAGTACTACTGCTGGTTTACCCTCTGCTCAATACAACAATATCGCCGGAGTTGCTTTTCCGAATGGAGGTGTGCCAAGTACCGTTAAAGGTCTGCCCAACAACAATGCAGGTGTTACGTGTGGTTTTACCTCTGCTCAACATTCCAACAACGAAGCTACTTTCCTTAATGATAATATGCCAGACCTCGCTAGTGGCTTTCTCTCTCAGGGATTCATTCACAATCTGGGAGCGGCTGCTTATCAAGTCGGACATGGACTCGGACTTGGTCTCGCTTCAGGAGTTGCTCAAGGCATGTCTCTTCGAGGCGTGGACTTCTTTTCTGCTCTTGCCGGATTGCCCAACCAACCACCCCAGTCAGCATCTACTTCAGTCTCTGCCTCTGCAGACAAAGATATTTCCAATGATGCCGTCGGTCAACAAATTACTACGACGGGTGGTACAGGTCAAGATGTGAACGACGCTGCTCCTAGTCCAGTCTCCATTACTTTGAACTCTGCTAATCAGCAAACTGATGTCGCAACTGTTTCTGGCATTGAATCTGTTGCCAGCAATGTTAACAGCATCAATAACCGGGTTGTCGAAGACCACAATATGACAGAGCTCAATTTCAACAATGCTGCTAACAACGGCGCCGAAGAGAACAGTGTCATTCGTCTCTCAGACAACGAAGTCGGAATCGACAGACACATGGCCACTGATCAAATCATGTCTACTGAAACTGTCTCGGGCCCTCTTTCCCAAGAAGAAATCATTAAGAGGCTTCCTCCAGGCTACCGCATCGCAACCCCAGCTGATTTCAGTCGTCCCGTCGGTGAGGACTGGTTGGCTGCGAGAACTAAGGAGATCGAAGATCGCAAAAGCGCTGAGAAGGCAGCAAAGGCAGCTGAGAAAGCAGAGAAGACGGCCAATAAAGTTGTAAAGCCTCGCTCTCCAACAAAAAAGGCCTCCAAATCCGCTCAAAAGATCGCGGAGGATGTTGTCAACAGTGATGCTAATGACGCTGGTGCCTCTTCTTGCGCTTCTTCCTATGTTGGCATGACCACTGTCCCCGAAGTCACCCTCCCTACTGGATATGATGCCAATTTCACTGGTCCATATACTGATTTTGATTCCTTCGGTCAATGCCAAGAGCAGTTTTCTCACTCCTATACTGAAGAAGAGATTACTCCCACCTTAGCTCAAAAGGACTCCAACGTCTACTGTGGCCCAAGTGCAGAAGATTTTGATTTGTTCCTTCGTGAAAGTGAGCTTAGTTTCTTGAATATTCAAAAGGAGTATGGTGAAGAGGTCAATGCTGAAGTGGAGCCTGCTGCCATCGGTAGTGAGGAGGATGCTGAGGATTACTTTTCTTTCAAACTACACAGTTATTGAGTTTTTCTTTGATACTTTCGAGTTGAAGGGAAATGCCGAGGCTGAGCTTGTTTGCACTAAAGGCTAATACTGAGAAAGGGCTGGTTTAGCTGGATGGATCGGGAGCACATTACATGATGATGAGTGTACGATAGGACAGGACACATTACAACCTTGGTTTGCTAGCTTAGCTTACCTTAGTTAATCAAATTGATTCGGTACTATTAACTATGCATATGTAATTTGCTCTGTTGTGACTTGGGGTAAAAGAGTGGAATCATTCTACTTAAATCTTGCCTTGATATTAATTACCTAGGTATGATATGTAATTTACTACCTACCGAAGTAACTGGTGTAGAAGATAGTTGTTTCAAAAGTAAGGCCCTCAAACGCAATTTGATACTTTGAATAAATAAAATATTATATATAGAATGGGTAAAATATCGAGTTCGAGAAAGTTATATATCTCTAATGAAGCAATCACCTTTAGTTTTACAGACCTTATTTTTTTAGTGTGTGTGTAGAATGCCTTTATAAATACTATAGTTGTTAGGATGATTCTCGCTTACCTACCGTGTTAGGCCTAGCGCATGAGTTACCGTGGCACACCCACATATAAACACCACTCCGTAGCACCCAGAATAGAATCAACCATTATTGAAACCAACCTGTTATTTGTCTTTACCTTGCATATGCAAACACCGGTGATACCGACAATAGTAGTCTAAGTACAGTGATTAGGATCTGGTCACATAAATTACTATAGCATTTATAGAAAATAAAGATCTTCAATATCTATAGCTTGTGTAATGGCTTTGATGTTGGATGTTTGGATGAGAATGAGAATGATCTAAGGTGTCGTTAGCTTGATTAGTTTCTTGCTATAGTTGAGATGCTGGATTTATGTAAAGATGCACTGAATCTAGTAGCAAGGGAGATCTTTCAGAGAGAGGGATGTAAATGCTAACCAAGAATTATTTTCCATAGCTGGAATATCTCTTCGACAGTCTAGAGAATTATTCATGGACGGTATATCATTCAGAAAGGCAAAGAAAGGGGAAAGTAGTTGAGAGAGGTGTAAATGTTCAGAGAAGTATCTACCGATGGTAAAGGGGGCAATGTTATGGAGAACCATCCTCCTTAGCCAAAACATTTCCAGCAGTCTGTTCAAGAGCCCTACTCCTAGAATTTCTCTTAGCAGCAAGCAAAATATGAGCTTATGTACTACTACGATATATTCAATACTCTTGCACTTTCAAGCCAACGCCAAGTAGCAATTTATGTAGTGCAACCCCAATCTAGTAATTGAAACCTCATTACTGTATATATGTGTACTGTATTCATCATCTCAAGTAATTTTCCAAGCATGTTCAGTCCTTATTTCACCCAATAATCCCAACTTCAGGACTCATCAACAACTCTACCGTACTAACAGAGCTTTCTAGGCCCGCATCCAAAACAAGAAATCAGTGACGATATTCGCCATTGGATAGTTCGAATGGTAACACACGATTACTACATATTCTATCCCTCTCGCAAATGATCGCCTTGACTGAGATTTCTTGTGCATTAAAAACGCAAATCTCAATCACAACACTGAATTCAGTGCTCTATCATACACTCCCTCCTAATTTTGGTTGATATTGTGTTGATCATTGAGAGTGAGGAGTTAGTATCGCCGATCAGACGTTATAGAATTGATAGAGAGCTCGTAAGAAGCTGATAAAGAGTATACGGTCGCTAATAAGGCGCTAGAAACAACGTTTCGAAGCAGGATATGAGTCAAGTATGAATCACAACCGCATATGTTGCTTTTAACAATCCTCAACTCATATTTTTCAAATATGTACAGTACCACGAGAAACAAAAAGCAACCGAAAAAAAACCAAAAAAACAATCCAACTTCCGCAAACTCTTCTTCAAGTAAAAGTCGGCGTATCCCAGCTGACCCACTGAGTTTGATTAAAAGTGAAATCACTCTGGAAAACGCTCGTATTTGTGTTCTCACCCAGAAGAAACTTATTTATGAAGGCTGTCAACTGGGGCTGTTGGTTCGAAGGAAACGCGCAATGAGAATGTGTCCCAATTTGCGAGTATCCCATATTGTCTGGGACTCCCATCGCCTCCCACACTTTGCTCGCCGTCAACATACACCCGTAACAACTGGCCGGACCCAACCACTTCAAATTCGGAAAGTTAGCAGTGTCCCAATTAGAAATATTTTAGCGTTAAGCTTTACTCCCCTCTTAGGGGATACTTCTCTTTCTAAGAAAGACGGAAACTTGCAGAACTATCTGCAACTTCTCGCTGTATAACTGGGTTGGTAAATATGGAGACTGGAATATGCATACATCGATATTGTTATCAATAACGAACAAGCCCCTCGGGGCAATCATCGAAGCCAACAGATGATGATCGAACGGCAGCATGGCTACTTCATTCACATACGGATTGAAGGCAGTCGAGAACCACACATTCTCCGTGACGATCTCCTGCGACGTCTGAATATTTGCCCCCTGGGTAGACAAATAATCTGAAATCCGCCAACATGCTGAACCACCTGCTCCGGATTCCTGCGGCAGCGTGAGTACGATTCGATTGTCAAAGGCTCCAGCGACCAGGGCTCCTTTGCCATCGCGCGAGCATCCTGTTACGCCTATTTTCGACGTATCGATTTTCGCAGAAGATGTGATTTCTAAAGCGTCGATAACGCGAGATGCGCCCCATGCCCAGGCCGTCATTGCTCCGGCTGAAGCGGAGCTTCCGAATAGATTATAGAATAGTCCTTGTCCACGACTGCTAGTGCTGTCTTGAGCGGCCATGTTACTGTTACTATAAGTAATAATGGCGACTCCTGAGGGTGTAGGGAGGCTGCCTCCTTCGTAGGCAATGAGGGCAGGGTATGGCGCGGTGCCGGAACTGGGATAGCTGATGGTTACGGAGAAGGAGATGCTTTTTCCGGATACGGTGGTAGTGATTGAGAGGGTGTTACCGGAGAGAGAAGCAGTTAGTGTGTCTGGGGGACCTGGTAGAGTACCAAGCTCGTAGGTTTGGATTAGGGAGGAGATCTCGGCTTGACGGCAGGTGAAATCACTGGCAGAGGTTACTTTCGTACCATTGAAAGTGGTGAATGGATCGTTAAGGTCGGAATCAGATGTTAAGGTTACCGAGCCAGGGACCGAGGGGCAGGCAGATGCTTTCGAGGAGAACGAACTTCTTACTGCTGTGCTAGCGAATGCAGTTGAATCGTTTAGATAAATGGCTGCTCTTCCGGGTTGATGTCCTACAAGCGGAATAGGTTCTGCTATCGCTGGGATCGCCAACGACAACAAAGAGAGAAATGCTACAGTATACATCGTCATACTGATGATTTTAGATTGGCAAAACAATGAAGTCTAGGGAAATATCAAGAGTGGAAACAGTTTGGGGCATGACTTGATATATCTCTTTCTGGGTTGTGAATTTTCTCTCTCATCTATCATCCAAAAATGGAAGTCCATTCGACCGGGAATATAGCCATATATGAAAGGGATAAACGAAACAAGAAGGGAGAAGAACGTTGATAATATCACTTCAATTATTGGATGCGACCTTGGAACGATAGCAGAACGATACAATGTTGATCTTAATATAATCTTCAACTCCCGGACTGGGGATGACGAGAGTTTCAATTATCCTTATGGGGAGCATGAGAAATTCCCCTCTTTCTAATGTCCTTGAATTGACCAAGATTAGATTGATACTTGACTTTCAATCGCAGATGATTCGCAGGCTACTCGCGAGTTTTGGAATTTCATTACTAAGTTATTAGAAGTTCCGTATACTAATATAAGGAATAACTGTTATTGATTAGATTGATGATGAGGGGAAGGAAAACTATTGTATCAACGTGACTAGCAACATTTACCCCTTATATTAACGTTAATACCTCGCTTAATTTAACCCGGTAGCCCCCTTCGTAATTCTTGTTTAGCCATATGGCGTTCATTTAAAGTGTTTCCAATATATCCTTTGGGCCATTTTCGGGAGCCGCATATCATTGTAAGTCTCAAAAGCTTGACCTCTTTTGTCATTTAGCCAAGAATCTAGAAACTGGGGCTTCTATTTGGGAAAAGCTTCCTTTCTTGCTGAAAAGGCTTGTCTCTCACACGCCTCTATTGCCTATTTCAGAGTTGTGACACACAACATATAAAGGCAAATAACTTTAAATTGAAAAACGTGTACTATAAGAGCTGTATTCATTTAAACTATACCAAAATAACCACGAGGCGAGCTAGGATGAGCCCCTTATTGCCTGATCGAGCTTATACAGAAAGGAGGGGGATATGGCTTTGTCCTGCAAAACGATACGAGTAATGTAAGGACTTACCCCACCCCCAACTCCCCGCAAATTAATTTGCAAGAGGACTCCATCCGTAGATGATTGACCTTAAAAACTGCCGTTGTGGTTTTGACGTTCACCGATTTGATTCATGTTGTGTTAGGTCCGATATTTTCCTCACATGGTTACAGCATAAACCTAGCCTATTCCTCATCTCCGGATTCTAAGAAGCTGTGGTTCCGAATGGTCTCCCCTCAAGCCGGTTATAATTCTCTTCTCTCCCCCTCTTTCGTAACCCTCGCCCTCACCTAATCCTCTTTCCAATAATATTGCCACCCTCGCAAATGATCTAGTACAAGATATGCTTGTCCACAGGGCTGCCAACACAAACTAGAAATCCCAACAAGAAACAATATCTTGGTTTGCTCAGTATCATTAATTTCCTAGGCATTATGATTCTTATTGCTTAAAAGTATTGTAATTTCTTCCATCAGGTATATATCAAAGCCAAATTTGAGAATGTTTTATGCATGAGACGTAGGATGGAAGAGCTTATCCTAGATTGGAAAATGCGACTGCTAAAAAGAACGCCAAGGAGACGTGGATTCCTAATGCGACATGAGTATGAGGAGCGGGGCTAGATATTTGGGATGATCATCGGGGGAACTCAACGGCAATTACTGGAGATGACGCTTTGTGTTGAATTGCCGGCTTTCATTGCCAGATGGGTTTGAGAGCATACCTAGTGACAAGGCAGAGGATGAATATGCCGATGCGGCTTTGGACTCATCGAAAATTCTTGGACTCAACCCCCTCATTTCCCTACAGGGAATATCGACTAAAAGGATATCGGAAATGGCTAATGGTTCAGGACTTTCAGTGAAGATCTTTAGCCCTATAAACATGCCAACTAAGCAACGCGAGAATATCTAGGAGCTCTTAGAAGATATGATACTTCAGCTTGGGAATTCATACCCACTATTAGGCTTCCATCATCCCTTCCCCCGTACCCAAGAGTCTCAACTGGAACGACTTGAAATGAAAGAGAAGAACTACTTGCAAGTTCCGTTCAAATTTCGAGTCCACTTCGAAGATTCATCTTGTAGCCCAGTATAAATTAAAACGGAAGGAAGAAAGTAGAATGAATAACATGACAGGCTAATAATGGACTTTGATGGGTGAAGATTATGTATGGAAACTGGAGTTCTCATAAACTTATAAGAGCCAGATTCGGGAGATAGTGCATTCTAGGTTGTAAGAGCTTACATGTACAGCACAGAGTGTATGATCCAAGATATTCAGATGCTTTGAAATCTGAACTAGAAATGTTAATGATGACTGGGGCAGCCCGAAGCACAATATCCTACTTTGGGCGCCTATTAGCCGCAGCCGCCGAAGACACTTGTTCTGCAACATCAGCCTTTTCAACTACCCGGAATTATAATCGGTATTCAAAGTTCTTTTACACATTCCTTTAGAAACCGGCAAAATGGATATTCTTCAGGTATGAAGTTTCTTCTAATGCCGTGCTAGCATAACTAACAGATCCCCAGCGTCTCGCTCGCCTTCTCGATCGTCCATTGTTCCCTTGGAAGAAACTTATTGTTGGGTTCTCTCTCGCACAATACCTTTTCGAAGGCTTTCTTTCTTTCCGTCAATACCAAGTGCTCAAACAAACAAAGCCCCCGAAAGTTCTGAAGAATGAGGTCACCCAAGAAGTCTTCGACAAGAGTCAGGTATGTAGCCTCGCTCTCCTCCGCCATCCCAAAGCCACGGAACTGATGTTATGGAATAGGCATATGGACGTGCCAAAGCCAAATTTGGCTTTGTAAATGGTCTAATCGGTCAAATCCAAAATACAGCATTCATCTACTACGACGTTCTTCCTAAACTCTGGGCATTGACTGGATCATGGCTCATTCGATTCGCACCCGCTCGATTTACAGGAGAGATCTCGCACTCTATTGCCTTTGTTCTTACATTCTTGATTATCTCGCAAGTCTTGTCTCTGCCATCTAGCATATATCATACATTTGTGTTGGAAGAGAAATTCGGGTTCAATAAACAGACGCCAAAGCTATTCGTTACGGATATACTCAAGTCTCAAATGTTGGCATTTATTCTAGCTCCACCGATTCTCGCAGGCTTCCTCTCGATCATTCAGAAGACTGGCAATCAGTTCTTTTATTACCTTTGGTTATTTGGAGCTGGGCTGCAGGTCTTTATGATTACTGTCTACCCGGTTACAATCTTGCCTTTGTTTAATAAGCTTTCTCCTCTCGAACCCGGCGACTTGAAGACTGGCGTTGAGAGTCTTGCTGCTAGATTGAAGTTCCCGCTTTCTGAACTCCATGTTATTGATGGCAGCAAACGAAGTGCTCACAGTAATGCATATTTCTTTGGCATGCCATGGAAGAAACACATTGTTATCTACGACACTTTGATTGAGAAGAGCCAGACCCTAGAGGTTGTAGCTGTTCTCGCTCACGAGCTTGGTCATTGGAGTCTTGGGCACACTACGAGGCTTTTTGGAATTTCTCAGGTAAGATAGATGCTATGCTTTGCATACAAATATGAACCTTTGCATTAATCTAAATAATAGGCTCATTTCTTCTACATCTTCGCCCTCTTCTCTGTCTTTATCAACAACAAGTCCCTCTACCAATCTTTCGGTTTCCTGAAGGAACAGCCTATCATCATTGGATTCATCCTATTTTCAGATGCGCTCGCTCCTATGGATACCGTAATCAAGCTATTCATGAACATCCTCAGCCGCCGCTATGAGTTCCAAGCCGACGAATTCGCACAAAAATTAGGCTACTCCACCGAACTTGCTAGTTCCTTGATCAAGCTTCAAATCCAGAATTTGAGCACCATGGACGCCGATTGGATGTATGCTAGCTACCATTTCTCGCATCCGATATTGTCTGAGAGATTAGGAGCTCTAGGATATTATGGTGAGAAGAAGATTGGTGGTGCGTCGGACGTGAAGATCGAGGAAGTCGAGGACGAGAAGACTATACAGGCCAGTGGTCGGGAATTGTAGACTGTAGACTGTAGAAGTTGTTGGGAATGGACTTTGAGGCTAATAGATAAAGAACCATTTGTAGTGTCGTATTGTGTGTGCTGTGCTGTGCTCATTGGATGGCTTTCTGGAGATTCTTCTCTTTCCTTTCCTTCTTAAGCCTCAATTTCTTCATTGCCTTCCTCTTCGCCTTGTCTTTCTCAGTCAATCCAGTTTTTTGCGGGGTAGCTACCACCACTTCCAGTCCTTCCAAATCACTATCCTGTTCATGTGCCGTAGATTTGGGTCCCACCTCTCCCTCATCAATACTCTGTTCCCTCTGATACTCCTCCAAATCCTGCCATCCCTCAGTCTGCATCTGATCTCCTCCCTCCCCCGTATTCGTACCATCATCCATACCCATCGCAACAGGCACTGCACTTTCCTCCAAATCCAAAATTGGTGCCAGCCATTCTCCCCGTAAACCCGCTTCCACTCGCTGTAAATTGTGGATTGTGACGCTGGAGGTGCTGGATCCGACAGTGGGACCTGTAGGCTCGAGTTTGGCGTTGGGGAGCAGGTAAGGTGTGGTTTTGGTGTCGGAGAGGTATTTTTGAAGGAATTTGAGGGCTTGCGCCGGGGGCATTGGGATGGAGGGGGTAGATCGGTGGGGTGGGAAGGCTGATGCCATTTTTGAAGAAAATTATTTTCGATTGTAGAGGAGATTAATTAGTAGGCTTAAAGAGTCTTAGGTTTTGCTGCAGATATGTTGAGCTCTTCTTTCTTGCCGCAAGTTGTGAAGTTCGATATTTTTTTTTCTAAACGAAGCGGACTTTTTTCCGCTAGTGGAAAACCATTTTGGTTAGATATGCGCCGACAACCTTCACACAGTTGAACGACTACATCCTCGATCTTCAAAATGCTGTGTCTCCGATACTGTCAAGGTTTGCGGAGTCAAATATCTTCAATCGCCCCTCGAACGAGCTCTCAAATCCTCTCCAAAAGGTCCTTTCAATTTTGTCCCCTCTCCCTTCTCACGTTTCAGCTAACACCCCCCAGAACATTCACATCGATCACACCTCTCCGACCAACGATATTTCCCTCCTCCTTTCGACCTTTACCATCATCTACTATTCTCCCCGAGGCCGGAGCAGGCGCTCTCGACCTCTTACCGAAAATCTCAGCACATCCAGCATTGGGAGCTACGCAAGTTAGATGTGGACCGAGAAATACTTTTGATCCGAGCCATTTTGTGAGGAAGCGGAGACATGGGTTTTTGAGTAGGATTAGGACGAGGAAGGGGAGGGCGACGTTGCAGAGGAGGAAGGATAAGAAGAGGAGTACTTTGAGTCATTGAGGGGAGGGAGAGGAAGAGAGTTGGGATGTATATTACAGGAGTGAGAGGGTGTGCATAGTATGGGAGAGGGGGCGTTTGTGTATGAGTACGAAAGATATCCGGAATGCAAGGAAGAACTTTCACCAAAGGTCCAAGCAGTCTGTTCATGGAAATACTTTGGATATGGCTAGTAGGACTTTTTCATCCTTGAAGCTACATGCTATGCTGCCCGTAATCTCTTCAACAGAATCACATGGTTGAAATGAGTCTGTATACTTAGCTACAGATCTATATTCACTATCCGTTGGTTTGGTAAGAGCATCGGTCATTGCCCCGTACATTGCATAGCTGGTATCAAAATATTCTTAAAAGATATGAATTACTAATGGAAGACTAATATTAATTCTATTATTTCATCCCCTATTGAGAAAATATTGGAATCACTCAAAATACAAGAGACATTTAAACTACTAGTGTGATGTTCTCGAGAAGCAATGCTTCGAAAGTCTGTGGCTTAGGTTTTCAATATCCTCAAGAGCTTGTATCTGCATCTCTAAAGCCGTTGCTCGCAGCTGATTTGTCGTCTTTGAAGCCGCAAAGACTTGATTGAGCTGTGAGGGGCTACTGATTCATTCCTCGAGCTTCCCGTTTTCAGCGTTGCTTCTATCTCCACCTCTCAGATCGCTTCACCTAGCACCCTCATCTGCTTTCATTTTATCGTCCATGTCACCAGATTCGGGATTTCCATCCTCATGCTCTTCTATTTTCTTCTCCCCCACTTTCCCTGCTCTCCTCACTTCGCTTCTTCCCTCCCCAATCTCACTTCCCTCAATCTCAACGCTTCCCTCCTGCTCCGCACTTACCTCATTCAAAACCTGCTCTAACGCCGGTTCCTCTGGCGTCGTTTGTCCCTCTCCCTTCCCCTTCCAATTCTTCCCTCCCAAATCCTTCCTCCTAATCCCCCAACCCCCTCTCCACCCCACCCAGCCCTTCTCCCGAGGACCTCTCGCAAAAGCAAATAAAAGCGAACCTCCAATAAAGCCCACACTCGCACTTCCACTTAATATCCATCCTCCCTCCGCATACAATTTATTCCCTACCGCTGTTCCTATCAACTGCCCACAAAACGAAGAAACCATATACGCCGTGTTTACCCTATTCCTTGCTTTGGGCTCTACAGCATAGATAGCCGAACGATTTGCAATCTGCGAAGTTTGGCTACCGAAATCAAGGAGGAAAGCTTGGATAATTGGTCCAGCTACGGTGAATGTGCCGGTATAAGTACCAATACAGATTCCGGTGAGAGCGATTAGGGAGCCAATCATAACGCTAAAGATGGGCACAAAGCGATCAATGACGAGGCGGGAATAGGGCGGCCCTAAAGTCATAGCTCCGATGCCGATGAGTGCGAAGAGGCCAATTTCGACGGGGTCGTAGGAGTAAGGCGGGGAGGAGAGAAGGAAAGTTAGAGTGGTCCAGTAGCTGGTGAAGGTGCTGGAGGTGCAGAGGCCGATCAGACAGGCTTGTAGGAGGACAGGATGTTTGAAAACCATTTGTAGGATGCTATAGAGCATTTTGAAATAATTTAGTCCTTGTGGGTTGGTACTGGGGTAGTCAGGCATGAAGAAGTAGAGAAGGATTAGGATTAGGTATTGGACGCCGAACGAGAACCACTGTTAGATGTTAGTGTTGTTGAATATTATGAGGCCTGATAAGAGTAGGAAACTAAATGTGGTGTACTTACGTATATTGTCCGCCAACTTGTATACTGTGTTAAAATACCAGAAAGAAGCCGTGCAATCAGCAAACCCAGCATGAGACCAGACACAACAAGTGACAAAGCCGTAGCACGGCGGTGCGCTGGTGCCAAATCGCCTACCAAAGGCAACATGAGTTGAGGGGTCACAGTCGTAAGAGCTGTCAAGAAAGAGAGCGCTGCAAAGACCGAGAAAGAGCGAGTTAGGCAAAGACCAAGCCACTTTGACAATATTAGTTACTTCTAGACTGAATGGGCTGGAGAAGCTCATTACCATGGTAGCAGTAAATAATACCAATAATAAAATAAAGGGACGTCTCTTGAATACGTCTCCTAGTGGGCATAGAAAGAGGAGCCCGGCTGCATATCCAGCTTGCATGGCTGTTGGGACCAGAGATACCCTTTCATAGGTGACATTGAAATCGTGAGCTAGAATGTTAAGGATCGGGTGATTGTAGTAGAGATTGGCTACTGAGAATGTCCCTGCCTAGACCTTATTAGAACGTCTTTCTTAAGGAAGAGCATTGAATTCTGACAGAGTAAGTGCGAAAATTGAAAAATGAAAAATGAAATGATTTGATTAGAAAATTGCGAATACATGTAAAAGCCTCTTAAAACTTTCCATCTTCTTATTAAAAAGAAATTGACTTACAAAGGCAAATAATATATTCAATCCTAGCCCGAACTCGAAAGGGCGTTCCGGGTCATATCTGCATCGTTTTGGTACATGAGTGACCAATTTCCAACAAAGCCTTCCAAATGCATTCTTTCTTATACATGCCAATCTAGATTTTCCGTTGCTACCAATACTCGGAGAAGTAAACTCTAGAACACCTTGTTTCTCTTTACTGTCTAAACTTCCAGACTGTGGGGTTCCTTCCCCGGCGATATCGGAGATATCACCTGCAACCATTCTTGATTATGATTATGGTTATATATATAAGGGCTCTGATAATATATAGAAAAATGCCAGGATGGACATATTATCAGCGTTAGATGGAAAAAAAGTATGCCGTTTAAAAGTTAAAATGTATAAAGTATACTTGTCACAAGTTTGAAAATGCAGCAGATCATGACTTCGGTGAGAATAGCGCTACTGCTTATTTGTAAGCTCTTTTAAAGCCGGAATTCTAGGACAAGATCCGGCAAGAGATGCCGAGTCAAGGAAAGCGCTTCAAAGAGACTTCCTAAAAGAGACATGTATGCAGTCCCGATATTCCCGAGTCATGACTTGCGACTTGCCAACCTCGAATCTCCTAGTCCTCTTGCTACGCACACTTGAGAGCAGCAAGCAAGCATCCATTTATATTATGTTCTCTGCAGTTGACAGCTAAAATCCATCTTATGCTGCCCTCAGAGTCTTGAAGCACTACTTGTGCCTGAAAAGTTAACTCATTGTTCCGAGAGGATGAATTGAACGACGGTACGTGGGTCTTAGAATGCCCAATGGATCTAGATAGGTCGTCTTCAACTCCTTCGTTGGGGGAGTATATCAAGGAGTATATGAATTATGCACTGGTGAAATGTGGTTGTAAGTCAGCAAGCGTAATCTGGAACCTTCACGCGTAACCTCTTTCAGACATTTGACGTGATTCGCAGTCCATTGGGCTCAACTTATCTGATTTCGAACAGTGAAGGCATTGAATTTCCAATCCCACAAACTTCATTTGGTTCAAGCAGATGGATGCATTCTAGCAAATGGATCTCTACGGATATCATCAAGTTCAAGGTATGTTTTGAAGCGATGGAAATCAAGTCCGAGGTATTTTTGAAGATGATCTTTATATTATAAGCAATATTAAGGGAATCACATCTCATTTGGAAGGGCTGTCGTTTACTCATCTCTTCCCTAACACCAAACATACTCGTAGCATGCTCACTTTCTTGGGATTTGGCTCCGTTGCAGCTGGATAGAAGCATGCTTTGCCCTTCGCTCCACGAGAAACTGGAATAAAGCTGAAATCATTTCATAACCTGTTAAGCTATTACAGGAAGCCTCGAAACCTAACCTTCAATAGCCACGAATGACTAGCTCTATCGTAGACCCCGTTACAAACGCCACTGGAAAGACAAAGTGCTTCCGCTTCGATCACAGATACAAATGTAGCTACATCGGTATAAAAAATTTAGATAAACCCTCGACATGGTGAGAATCTCAAAAATAATGATTGGGGAAATCCTGAGAGAAGATAGATACTTAGAAAACGAACACTAACTTGGCGTTATGTTCTTTGAATCCTCTCAATGTTCGAAATCATCCAGTCACATGTTTCCGTCATTGTCCCCCTTCTCCCTAAACGAACTAATTAGGAGCTTGTTTCAGAATGCATCAGGAAGCCAGAAAGCAACAAAACCAACCGCTTGATATCTGGGCCTTTCAATAAACTTACATAATTGTCTGTTCGATCGATAGGATTTCATATAGAGTTCAAAATTGTGGCATTGTGACACGAGTTTTGGGGATAAATCGTCGCTCTAAAGGGCGGCCTGCGACAAGGTGATACATGCAAGATCAATACAGCCAACAAAGCGTGTCAACCACATAGGTATCCTTGTCCTCATGATAGAGTGTGACTACAGTCCTTGCAGATGATAAGAAATCTTGGAGCAATTTTAATACTCGCTAGGGCATGGGTAATGACATGAGCCCACTATCATTCACGGCAAATATAAAAGGGAGGGGTTTCAAAACAAAGGGGTTGGGGGGTTCTCGGCTAGTGTACCAAAATGATGAACGAAGAAGTCTTAAGAAGAGAGAAGAAGAAGAAGAAGAAGAAGAAGAAGAAAGGCGGTGGATGGGTGAAGATGCAGAATACGGGGATGGGATTTATGGTTCTAGGATGGAGCAGTTCGTATAGCAAAAAGGCCTTATTGATACCTGCCCTATCTAAATCCATGATCATCCATTGTCCCCCAGATTCGAAGGGACGATTCGCCGCCCTTGCGAAAAATGAAGCTCTATTTATGCATGATCTAAGCCGAATGCGGAATGGTTTTGGTCTAAATACTTCGTTAAAAAGCTTAGCTTTCAATTGATGCTGCTGATTGGGCCGTCTGTTTATTGGCCCCTGGTTGAAATCAAAGTCAACACAAGACGAAAGGCGAGGCGAGGCGAGACGAGGAGGGATTTCATATCATATGGCATCGTGAAGTCCCCCCCGTCGTCGCTGCCACTTTCACTTTTCTATCGTCGTTCATCTCTACCCTTACTCAGTCTTGATCTTGGTCTTGGTCTTTCGTTCCGACAATCAAACACCTCTTCAACTTCAATACAATCACCATCTGCGATCCTTCAAAACATCCTCACTTCACTGAAGAAGAAATACATCATCAATTGAGCGTTACTACCCAATCGCAGGCTCATCCAATTTCCATTTCCCCAAAACATCCACATCAATCATCCATGATGTTCCTCCAGGCCACGCTCGCAGCCGCGCTTCTTGCAAGCTCTGTCACTGCCCAAGAAGTCAATGGTACCCAAATTGACGCTTCGACAGCTGGTGAGTCCTATGGTGTGAAACGTAGTCGCATATGCTGATTATATTACAGCTGCATGGTGCAATGGCCAAATCAACAGCTGTAGCATTCTCTGCAACGGTGATGTCTCCCCAGGACCGCAAGACAACTGCAGTACTGTAAGTTCCATCTCCATCCCCCCATTGATTACCTTCCGACCAACGCTGATCGTCTTGTTCCAGACCACGTTGGCCTTCACCTGTCTTTGCACTTCCAACAACTCTGAACCAGGTCTTCAGTACTATACCCAAACCATGCCAACCTTCATTTGCGAGGAGGTGTACAAGATTTGTATTGCCAATGGTGAAAATGATCAAGCTGCCCAGGATGTATGCACCAAGGCTAGGGATGCAAACTGCGGAACACTCGACCCAGCCAATTACACAGCTGTGGTCTCAACGAGCTCCTCCGCCACCCCAACCGCATCCTCAACTGGGACAGCGACTGCTTCCACAACTTCGGCCTCGACAACTGCCTCAAAGGCTGCTGCTGCATCCTTGGTGATTGGTAGCGAATATGGGACTGGTTTCCTCGCAGCAGGTGTTGCCGCCTTCTTTGGTTTCTTGCTTTAGAGCTCCATCTACTTTGAAGATCGCGAGGGCGGCTGGAGTTTTATACCTTCTCGAAGACCACATAAACTTCTTGAAGCTTCTCACCACCTAAGCATAACCATTGGCATTATTCCTGTGTTTAGCGACGTTTCTTTTTAGCATTGGTGTTGTGGTTGGGTTTTAGCGCTTCTACTGTATTCAATTGATTTTACAGGTCCATTTTCAAAAGCAGTTGGAAGTTCTTAGCTGCTACAACGCGGGTAGTGGGTAATATTATGTGTTATGGGGTCGATTAATGAAGGGAAGGACGGAGAGGCAAGGCGGGGGAATTGCGCTGGCTTTGTTGATGAATTAACGTGCTTTAGAAAATCAATACAAACGTACTAATAGCCTTGTTTCAAATTGCTGTATAAGTGACTGCAATCTTTGGAAGGGGGTCTAGTGGATACTATTCCAACTCTCGTCGGTATGTTTTTCTGCACCCTTTCTTTGTTCATACCACCAATGCCTCTTTGTCATGTTATCGAGGGGGTTTTCCCTTTTACAGGTCTATTTTGAAGTTCAGCTTAAATATGGGATAAAGAGATTTCTAGTATATAGTATACTACAATTTCCTTTATCCATTCATAAGAAGGACTCCACAAAGCATGAGTTTGAGGACCTTTGTCCCTCAATATGTCCGTCCTTGTGAATACATGACATCTTACCCCAAAAACATTGTTCCTGGAGCACATAGAAATCATCAAACAAAGAGCAATCTCAGGCTTTTTTTTTTAAAAAAAAAAAACTACAAGAATGCAATTGTTCACCCTTTATCCTCGAGGTTCAAGAACCCAAAATTATTTACAATCCGACAATACTATATTATATTCTCTACCATCGAAACATACGAAAACATCAACAATATGAACGAGTTACCTACATTCGGAGTCGAATTCGAGTTTGCCCTGGCGGCCAACATTAACCCTGGTGCCGCCAACCCTGACCCTAAAGAAAAGCGCGTAGTTCGCTTTGAGTTCAAAGATGATAAAATAGACGCGAATCCAGGAGCCCCCGAAAACGGTGTCCTGCGCCATATCCGACAGACCCTCCATAAGGCCGGTTACCCTGTTGAAAAGACCAGAAATGCCTTCAACTTGAAGATATGGGATGTAAAACCAGACTCAAGTATTACTCCGCATGACAACGAATGGACATGGTTTCAAGTTGAGGTAACCACCCCAGCTTATTATTATACCCCCGAGGCTCTGGACAATATTCAAGATTTCTGCAAACTGATAACTAACACCTATAGGGTGTCAACTTCCCCTGAAACCGAGACTGGGCTTCATGTGCATGTAGGCTATGGAAAAAGCGGTTATACCTTGGATCACCTTCGCAAATTCTGTGCTTTCATGTGGGCATTTTCGCCTCAGTTTAACAGTATTCATTATCGTGACAGACTTGTCAAATACCTCCACGGCAGCCCTAGACAATACACAGTTTATTCTCAAAGCTTCATTGAAAAATATAAAAGACAGCCAACCGGCGCTGAAGGGGCAGCCTTTTACCTTAGTCAAGCAGATTGGGACACAATCGCCCGAAATGCTGGAAGTCCCTCTCTTGATAAGCATACGGCATATAATGTCTCGGAAGCTAGGGGTATAGATAGTAACAAAACCATCGAATTCCGACAGCATCGGGGAACCCTGGACGGGACTGCTGTGATTAACTGGGTCAAAACAGTGGTAGGACTTGTAATGTATTTAGATAACATTCATCCTAGTGCCTTTTCAAGCCTCTTGACGGTTGTTCACCATGAGACTTGGAATCATGACTTAACGATAGAAGATAACGATGACCTAGCAACGGAGCATCGATTGGGCCCTATCGTTGCAGATGGTCGATTCACAATCATAGATCTTCTGGAACACATGGAGCTATGGGGCCCAGCTAGATATTATCAAAAGAGAGGTTTATACAAACATGCTAATCCGAATGCTAAGCTAGAAGGGAGGATTGCCGGTGGACCTAGCGATGGAAATGATGATTTTTGGCCTCTAGAAAGAGGACATCTACTAGATGGTGACGGAGGAGGCGATGGCATTCCAGCGCGAAGAAGGAATGCCTATGTCATTGGATCCGTGTCGCAAGACGATGGGGGCCAAGACGATAGAAATAATGGTAATAATTCAAGTATGTAAGGTCAACTCCGTCTTGGACGGGTGTAAATAACAGCTAGCCTTCCCCCCCTTTTAAAATCCAGCTAACGTATATAATAGGAATAAGAAGCTGGGAATCAATGCTCCCAATTTTAGAGCCTCAAGATACAGATGACCCCACTGGTCTATTTTCATCATTCGACGGTTCGTATTTGACTACTACCGGTAATCCGCTCCCCCCATGGTCGCCTGGCCTTCGACGAAGTTCCATCTCATCGCTCCTAGCTGCTGCCAATGACAAATTAGAAGGCCTAAGTGATAGATCATCGACCAGCAGTTATGATGACCCAATAGGACCCACAACTCTGCCCCGTAACCTCTTCATACCATCGAGTCTGCAGCGAAGTCGTGGAGCTGTTCCTCCAGGTAGAATTGGTTCTGCAGCCTCTTCTGAGGGCTATGACGACCCAATAGGTCGTGCGGACGAGGGAATCGTTGCAAGAAGTCTAAATGGCAGCGAGTCTTCTGAGGACCTCCCAATGCGGCCAACGGCTCAAAGAAGCATACAACCACGTCCAGGTAGTGCACATGGAAGCGAGTCTTCTGAGGACCTCCCAATGCGGCCAATGGCTCAAAGCATACAACCACGTCCAGGTAGTGCACATGGAAGCGAGTCCTCTGAGGACTTCCCAATGCGACCAACGACTCAAAGCATACAACCACGTCCAGGTAGTGCACATGGAAGCCAGTCCTCTGAGGACTTCCCAATGCGATCAACAGCTCAAAGTACACGACCACGTCCATGTAGTGCACATGGAAGCGAATCATCTGAGGAATTTCCTATGAGAGAAACCGGGAGAACAGAATAACCAACTGCTACGATGCAAACAGAACGACGATCAGTCCCCTCCATAATCCCATCTAGCGAACGGTTCTGACTTCCAGAAAACGTCGATTCGAAATCGCCAACAGCCAAATCGTTCCGAACGCCACAAGAGAAACATTTGAGAAGAACAAGGAAGATGAGTCTAACCCCGTCCGAGTATCTCGAGTATTTGAAATAAATCGGCTTCCTAAACCTAGGCGACACTTACCTACCTCTACGCAGTAGGGGTTATCTACAGGGCAGACACCGAAGCGGAACGTGATAAACAGGAGTATGGGAGTTAGAAGAGAAGGGCTATTGCGACGCACTTAATTGCCGACGATAGTTGGACTGGAACAATCATTCCTTTTGCATCGCTGGAAGTGAGAGTTCGGTCGTCGGATCTCTTGCTGAAGCAGAGTTTATTCCTTGAGGGGGAGGAAAAGAGATAAGTATAGTAAGAGAGGTAAGGGCATTTCATTGGCTTAAATTGTAAGTTTGCGTCTTATTTTCGAGTATTGCATTTCGTTTCGTTTCATTTTTAAATTATAGTATATCTTCTCACTCCCGTGTGCTCAGTCTCAATTATACTATTTCCCATTCAACTAAATTTCTCATTCCGAGTTATGGCACAGGAGATTTGAAAAGGGCTGGAGTCCGAACAAGGTAAGATTATATTCACTCTTAGAGCCTGATAGTCCCTCTGTTCCCTCCCTCTTGTCACTTTTCTGTGATCTTCAGCATTGCGATTTCGCAACGACCATCGCCAATTGCTTTCTCATTTAGCTTGCAACAAAGAGACAAATAGGGACAGGCTCAAAGCCAAACTCCATCTCTCATTTCTTTGCTTGAAATCAGAAGCTTTTGTTCCTTTATAATTTGTTTAGATTCGTCTCTTGTCATTAGGGACTCCTTCATTTCAAAAATGCCTTCACCTGAAAATATAGATATTAGATAGAGTCTTCCGAGATAATTACTCATTTAAAACGCAATTCATTCCTAATTACAAAAGATAGAAATAATTGATTTCTCATTGTGAAAAAGCTAGATAGTGTTCCGCAAGTCCAAGGCGAGTTCGGACTTCTCCTATATATTTGACGGAATTGGACTCGACTCGGCTACTGTATGAAAAAAGTTCAACTCAACTCGAGAGTCCGAGTTTGACTCGAGTCTATAGTAATAATTTAGTAATAATAGCATTATGCTATTATAAATAGTATATAAATAACTAGTAACGTAAAGAGGGGGAGATTAGCCACTTCGAGGGGTATAACCAGGTAATAGAGAGATAACTACAACTTCTTATATCTTATATAGTATAATCTGAAGAGACAGTATTAGAGATGTCGATCTAGGAAACGTTATTATATGGCTAGTATTCTAGAGATATGCATTTTT